>OW203736.1:13111268-13711268 GCA_934045075.1 Yponomeuta sedellus | reverse complement strand
AATTTATTTCACTGACTCATAGGAGTAGGATAGGACCACAGTTTTTTTTATCTGACTGCGCCAGAAAGAGGGTTCTGTATTTCGGTGTGTATATTTCTTTATTACGCTCGTAGCGTACGCCAAGTCGTTCGATTCGTCTTGTCTGTGAGAGTGATACTGGGTATATAAAAATGACTCGCTGAATGTGTTGGTAAGCGCAAATCTCGAGAGCAGCTGAACCGATTTCGCTATTTCTTTTTTCAGAATATTCCTTGAAGTACGAGGATGGTTCTTACGGTGAGAAAAAAAAAAGAATCGAGTGTTAGGCGGATGCGGCAAGCTGAAGACAGGGCGCTATGGCGCTCTTTAGGGGAGGGATATGTCCAGCAGTGGACTACACAATATAGCCTAAAGAAGAAGAAGAAGACTGACACTTAGGCGGTACGAAGTTCACTGGCTAAGCTGGTATTTACGATAAATAATTACTATATACTGATATTAAAAAAAATTGAGCGCTGGTAGCGGAATAGTTGAACACCGGCTTCTCAATCGGGAGGACGTGGGTTCGAATCCTGGTATGTATCAATGTTTTCTAAGTAATATAAATGTACATTTGTGAAGTTAAAGTAGCACTACAACTCGCTAACTGTGAAGGAATACATCGTGAGGAAACCTAAGTGTCTGAGGTATTAACTACCTTATCGCTTGAAAATGCCAATCCGCGGTGGGCACGCGTGGTAATTAAGCCCATCTCTTTCTCAGAGAAGACCTTTGCCCTGCAGTAGGTTGTGTTTTAAGGCATGTATTTTGTTATTTTAAACAATTCACAGTTATTTTGAATCGTGTCACTGCCCTCTACTAACTTACGCTACTCAATCCTAAATCGCGCCAACACAGTGCATTCCATTAGTCACTAGAATGGCCATAAGTTTGCAAGCATACCGTCTCAGCCTGACATGAAACTTAAAGTTTTAGGAGGTCCACTGAAGCTCGAGTACTTGGACTGAACCCTCTAAGATTCTAAAGAAAGTTTTAATGCACTCAGTGTACTCTAATGTGTCAGACATATTCACGGGAACTTCACTTTGTCCCGTGCATATAATTCAAAGTTAACCTTGCAGCAAAAGGTTTAAAGTCTCTTTATCCTTAACCTCATTTGGCTCCCTCGCTCTTTTGTCCCCATCTCGCGACCGTCACGTCAATATACCGTGATCAAGCGAATAATGATAATTTTACGTGAAAAAGCTTTCAAAATAGTGTGGTGAAAAAACAAAAACTAAAATAATAGGGGATGTATTAGCAAAGCGAAGATAAAAAGTTCTCGGAACCGGCGTGCGTTCAAGCAACGACTTATGAACGTTGATGAGGCGAAGGTGATCTGTCAGGATCGTGGCAAGTGGCAGTCCCTGGTCTCTGCCTACCCCTCTGGGATACAGGCGTGAAGTTATGTATGTATGCATGTAGTAAGGTTCAATTTATGATGGGAACTATTATGCCATTGCCTGGTAAAGTGTTAAGGATTTGTGACTTGAGTTAAGCAACATCAGGCGTGGTCAGTTGCTGGGTGGGTGACCATCCCATGACTACCGCTAATGAACGGTGATAGAGCCGTATGTCTCTGTCTACCCCTGTGTATGTTATGTAAATTAAATCAGGATGTCGTCGGTTCGAATCCTGACACGTACGGATGAGTTTATTTTCTTAGTTACGTACATTTCTGAAGTTGTAGTCGCAAGCCACTTGCTAACCGTGAAAGAAAACATCGTGAGGAAATCTGAATATCAAAGGTGTTCTGATACCTCAGCTGGCAATTGCCGTGGACACTCGTGGTAATTAAACCAATACTTTCTCTCTGAGAGAAGGCCTGTGCCCCGCACTGGCAGGTATATAGGCTACTTTATAAAACGTCTTACATGATCAAAGAGGAAAATTTTATTAAATTAATGTCTAATCAACAGTGTAGAGGGAATCCAAACTACGTTTGTATGGGAAGTGCTCCTCGAGGCCTTCCTGAGACACTAAAGGTCTTATTTATAAAAACACGATTCCCTAAAACACCCATCAGAGGCAGTTTAATCTGTGGCAAAGGAAAAAACGTAACCACAGTTTATCTGGTATCTTATCATACGAGTACATATATGAGAAAAAAAGGTCCCAGTGGAGTTTTTTTTCACCGCTGCCTTTTTTCTATTACACCACGGCCTGAAGGCAGTGGCTTATTCAAACAGAACGTAAATTCTTAACATTGAAATAAAATTTATTTGATTCGATTTAATCTTTTCAGCGATTGGAATCAATCACTTGAGTTAAGCAAAACAGGCGCGGTCAGGTGCAGGATGGGCGACCGTCCCGTGACTACTGCTAGTGCCATTTCTCCGAGGCACGTTAAGCCGTTGGTGCCGGCTGTCATGTAATAGCAGTCGTTAAGCCATCTCAGAGGCCTTATAGGCGGCTTGATAACTTCTGACAGTAAGGCCCGCCACTGTCTTACAATCCTCCACCAACCCGGACTTGGCCCCGGGGTGGAGTATGACCTAACCTTCCTGCGATGCAGGAAGAACCCATGCCCCAGCAGTGGGGACACACAGAGTTGATAATTATAACAAACCTTTTTTTCTATTGATATTTTCTCGGTCATCTAATGTGCAGTAGTTCAAAAAATCCCTAAGAAAAACACTCAATAAATTCATGTATTACATGATAGATGTACGTATTTCTGTCAAAGTTCGTATATCAGGCAGGAATAAACAAAATAATGAGGAAGGAATCCTTGGGAAGGAACAACATTCACAGGGTCACATCGATAACGGGATTTTCTCTGTAGTGTCGTAGGATAACATAAGTGATCGTTACAAAGCTTAACTCTCATTCAAGAACGACTTCAAGAGAAAATAAATCGTAAAATTGCATTGTCTCCACAATCATATTTCTTAAAAAACCTATTTAGAGACTAAAAATTCCACCCATTCGAACCCGCGACCGACCGCGACCCTTGTAAGTGATGCAATTTACTTTAGCCAGATGTCGCTGCCTGTACGTAATACAGAGAATAGTGTAAAGAGGTTCGAAATTTCACTGATGCCGGTGAGTCGCCCATTAGCTCAGTTGGAAAGAGCGCTGGCACGGAAAGCCAGAGGACGCGGGTTCGAATCTCGGCATGGGTGGAATGTTTAGCCTCCAAATAGTATTTCATATAAGTGATCGTTACAAAGCTTAACTGTCATTCAAGGGCGACTTCAAGACAAAATAAATCGTAAAATTGCATTGTCTCTACTATCACATTTTTGCGCACGAAAACCTCCTGGTGTTTAAAAACATTAGAGGCTAAAAATTCCTCCCATGCCGGGACTAGAACCCGTGACCTGTGGCTAACCGTCCCAGCGCTCTCCCAACTGAGCTAATGGGCAAGTACCGGCATCAGCGAAATTTCGAACCTCTATACAATATTCTCTGTATTATTTAATGTTTTTAATGCTCAATTCATAGTCCAATCGCCAACGTCAAAAATAAAGGTAACGTTTACCTAATCATGTCCTATTCGATAGGTCCATTTTCGGGTTTACTAAATCAAGGTACTGCATATGCAAAAATTTTCTACTATACTCGAAATAAATCTATTCTTTATCTTTAAATAATCGCTACTAGTACTAATAATCGCGTCTCAGACGTGCAAGAGATTCCTTCTGTCTGAGATAAAGGAGAAGGGAAAAACTTGGCTAGAGTTTACTATTCCTGGCCATGGAAAGCCCTTGTGTCAGCCCCAGACTCCACGGATGAGTAAGGAGACCGAAAAAAAATAATCGCTACTAGACCCGTTTAATATATAACTATGAAAACCTGTTATTTAAGGGCAGACCCAGAGCAAATGGAAAGCCCTTGTGTCAGCCCCAGACTCCACTAAGAAGAAAGGGACCAAAGAAGAAGAATCGCTACTAGACCCGTTGAATATATAACTATGAAAACCTGTTATTTAAGGGCAGACCCAGCGAAAAATAGGTTTACAATATTGTGAAGGCAATTTTTGCAACGTACAGCCCGGAGTCGAGGGACTTTTGCAAACGTCGATTTTTGAACGCGCTGCCGACGCGCGCAGAACGCAAGACGCTCAGCAACCGCAAGACCGCCGCAAGTTGTAACCTTGCACACAATCCTTGCGGTTGTAATCTGCTAATACGCGTTGACGTGTCGCGCAGAAGACACGCTCATCAAGCGTGCGTGGTCAGCGCACAAAAAGACGTGGTTGCATCTAATAGGCCCTAAGCAGAATAACCTAACCTAATGATTTATTTAAAAAAACATGATTCCTCTAAAGCACTCCTTAGAGTCAGTTTATTTAACGTGTGGTTACGTTTTTTCTGGTAAAATCTTCACCACAGACTATTCAATCAGTGTATTTGTAGTTGTTTTATAAGGAACGGTGTTTTTATAAATAAGACTTTTATCGATTCCTGCTATAAAAAACGGCAGCGTTGCCAAAAACGTCAAAATTTCAGTTTAGTAAGGCAGCATGTTTTACAAACTCACGAGACTTACGATGTTTAGTTTTTGGAACGTAAATGTTAATAATTGTGGCGGCAGCCTTTTAATATTCAGACACACACCAACAGGTTTGCAAACAAATGTGTTTCCCGGACATTACGTAAAGCCTTGACAGCTCACCCCCCTGACACGCGTGATGCTACAGAATGAGGCAGTCCGCACCCAAAGTGACATTTTAGTTCAACGTGTCACTTAGGAGCGGAGTTACTCTATCCTGATAGTACAATCCTGAGCGAGGGCATCTACAGCAGACAGTGGACATGACGTACATACGGTCGGGTAAGTACACTTGTTCCACGTTGCCCAACCTACTATCGATCGATCGTTATCAACCCTTGTATGTCCCCACTGCTGGGGCACGGGTCTCTTCCTGCATCACAGAAAGTTTAGGCCATACTCCACCACGGAGGCCAAGTCCGGGTTGGTGGAGGATTGTAAGACAGTGGCGGGCCTTACTGTCAGAAGTAATCAAGCCGCCCATAAGGCCTCTGACATGGCTTAACGACTGCCATTACATGACAGCCGGCAGCAACGGCTTAACGTGCCTTGCGAAGCACGGAAGCGCTCGGAAAAATGGCACTAGCGGTAGTCACGGGACGGTCACCCATCCTGCACCTGACCTTACCTGTTGTTGCTTACCTCAAGTGATTGGTTCCAATCACTCGGTTCCGCTAGGCCACGAGCGCTAATTTATTTATTTATTTTCAATTGCTTTTCTCAAACAATATAGAATACCTTCTATTCTTTCACCCTACACACAAACATAACCAAACTTTCTATGTGTGAGAGTATTATAAAAGCAACAGGTGCCTTCAATAAGAATACATTTCACACTTGTACTCATGCCAAGGCAATGTGAACTCTGGAGTAATATAAATAGAGCTTGAAAGCGACCAACGATTCTGCGCATCATCCTACCCACACATTCTTAACTCAGACAACTAACCAACTTAATTTTGCCGTTTATTTGGTTCTTATCGTGTAGTGATAAGGTCGGTTTTAAGTTGAAAAAGTGTAAAAGTAGGTTAGTTTAGCCACTTAAAGTAACAAGGTATTAGATACAAAGGAAAGAGGAGCCAGCTGAGGCATTTATAACAGTCGTTTTTCCCTTCTATTGTGATTTCCCGGGTTTTCTTGGAAACCACTCTTTGGTCCTTACAAGAGCTTTTTCTCCAGGGCCATGGCATCGATCTATCGACTCGGCTTATGAAATAAGTACTTTTTGACAGTACAAGTTTGCCAAAGACTGCGAATGGTGGCGTAGTGGCGTGGTATTGTATAGAATCAGGCGTTACTTTGCGGAAATCCATAATAGCATTAAAAGTGAAAATTACTTTGCTAAATTAGCCCAAAAATCCCACAAGCACCATGCGGTTAGTTAACGCACCGCCCTCCCTCCCACTTTTTCAAGCAGAAGCAAAACACGAACACACCACCACCGACACCAATACTTGTGTGAGAAAACACGCGCGACGCGTTTTGCCTCTAACACCAGAGTGCTTAGTGCGAGTTTGACAGATCCAATCGAATAACTTTACTATCGCGTTCATCGAGCATTGAGTAGTGAGTATGAGTAAGTTAACCGTTCGAACTGGCAAAACGCTGTCACAGTACAACTCGCACTCGCGTTTATTCCTGTTTTGGCTGGTAAACGTGTTCACTTCTCAACGTAAATCATTACAACTCGCACTCAGCAATTTTAATTTCCGTACTTGTCGCTAGGTGGCGCTTCCCCGATGCCATAGAAATATGAGTTTACGTTAACGCGATCGAGTACCTAGTTAAAAAACTCGCACTAAGCACTCAGGCATCTCAGGCTCCCAAGTGCAAGTAGTGGCATGGCCCTAGAGTCTAATACTTACATTGTTACTTAATAGAATGGTATAAGCACAACAATGGTTGTTATTTTCCTCAATTTCGTCTCAAAGCAATAGCAGTACAAGGTCATTCCAGGGGTATAAGCCGCGTAAATTAAATAGGCATCTCTCGTGAAGAAGACCGAATCGCGCGAGGCACTAAGTTAAGTAACACGGGTTATACCATTGCAATGCAATTGGTTACTAGACTACCGATAGTGAGAATGAAAAACTGGCTATCCGTGCAAGCGCTCTTTCCAACTGAGCTAATGGGCGACTCACCGGCATTAGTGAAATTTCAAACCTCTTTACAATATTCTCTGTATTACGTACAGGCACCTTAAACATTGATAATGAGCATGAGTCCTCATCTATTTATCGTAACATAGTGAGCTGAAAACGAAAGAAAATAAACCTCCTTAAGAAATAATTGATGCTCGAACAATAATGAAATCAACAGCCTTCGCTCTACTTAATTTCTTGACCGATATTAATTTCCTATTCTCACTTTTTCTGTACTGGCTGGTGATCCGTATTGTCCAGGTAATAGTAACAAATGAAAGGTCATCGTCACAGTCACAAGCCTGGGTAGTACGATAGCACGATTCACGCGTTTTCTGGTGATACAATGTTTTGTAATTTACGTCGCAATATTACCAGCAACACGCTAACTGTGAAGGAAAACACTGTGAGGTCCGTTATCCCGCTAGTAAGTAATATAATAGGTTTATAGGAAAAAGACCCATACTGATAGGTACCTAAACGGTGAGTCTCACCATCACCCGTGTCAGTTGTCTACCGTTGGGAAATCTCTGTTACAGAGGGCTCACCGAATCTGCGACAAGGACCATCTACCTGCGGAACTCCAGCATGTCAACCGAGTACTTCGTGCAAACAAGCTGCAAGTTCCGCGTGTCCGTCGCGGAGGACGTGTCAAACCGGACACAGTCGAGCGAGTTCCAGCCTACCTGCCTTTCGTGAGAGGAGTGACTGACAGAGTATTTTGAAACGCGCCTCAATCAGAACCATCTACCAGCCGCCAAGAAAGATACACCAATTCATGCGAAGTGTCAAGCACAGGATTCCCTTACAAGAGGCAGGAGTATACAAGCTTGACTGTGAATGTGGTTCCTCGTACATTGGTCAAACGAAGCGTACCATAGCTGAGCGGGTGAAGGAACTTATCGCGGATGTGAAACATAAGCGCTCTGGTAGATCTGCAGTCAGCGAGCATACACTTAGCAGTACCAACCACTTTATACATTTCGATAAAGTTAAAGTTCTAGCCCGAGAAGACCGTTTCTTCCCTAGAATAATACGCGAGGCAATAGAGATCCGCCGGCATCCAAATTTTAATAGAGATTGTGGTTGGAACAAACCGGTCGCATGGGAACCAGTGCTTAAGTGCATGAGACCCCCTTGCTAGAAGTGTGACTGTAGAGTAAAAAATAAATTTAATTTCAATTAATAATCAGTATTTTTAAGTTCATGTAAAGTAATTAGTTTATAAATTTAATTTCAACTTCAATTACTAATAATCAATATTGTTGACTTTATATAAAAAATAATTGGTTTGCCTATGTTGGAACGTAACTTCATAATTAACTTTTGTCATTATTGCCAAGGGTAGTAAACTAACCGTTAATGCTTTCTAAAAGACACCCGTCACCTCAGTCATCCGGGACCACGGCACCTGAAAAAGTGCCGAAACGTTGAAAAATTGTAAAAATGTAATAAACGAGCATAAATCCGTATAAAAACAGTTTTAATCATGTAGTAGGTGTAATAAATAGTCCAATAAGGCCGCCTATTTGAACTGTATCTTTGTCATTATTTTTTTTTTCTAGCGTACCATAAGTGTCTTACGACAAGTTTCTCTACTTCTACGCTACTAATTTTCCATTGTTATATCACTCGTAGAATCTTCAAATAACTGTTCTAGTATGTTATACTAGTATATACGAAATAGAATTTCCGTATTTTGTTACCAGCCACAGCTAGAAAAAGCTACGCCCATTGCCAGATAAGAAATCACACCTCTGTACAGACAATTGTACCTCTTATTTTGTAACTGTTGTCTCTGTAATTATTTTCTGATGTGTACATTAAAGAATATTCTTATCTTATCTTATTATTGTCAAACAGACAATAGTGAAAACGACAATTATACTGTTTGTACACATCTGTACAGACAATTATTGTCTGTACACCTCTTTATTGTCTGTACAGAGGTGTGCGACGTTCATAAATGGTTTTAATCATACTTTTGTATTATTGTTATTAATTCTATTACACTGACACCCAAAGATATAAAATGTAGTATTGATTGATATAGTGAAGTTTGGGGTATAAATTCTCTGTTTTTACCGCAAATATGTATGTACTAGTATTTCTTAATGATTCTCGGTACTCATACATAGTTATATATTAAAAGGGGTCTAATCGCGATGATTTTTAGGTACAACGTAATTACCTTATTTCCCGACATTTCGGCAGCGTTACAGTTACCTCGGCTCTACCCGAGACCACGGCAACTGTAACGCGAAGGTAATTACGTAATAGTCGCGATTAGACCTGCTTAATGTATAACTATGTTTATACTAAGCAGTTATGTGTATTAGTTTAGATCGCGCAATAAATTACGCAATGGTTTAAGAAAATTGCAAATAAATAAATAAATAAATAAATAAATAAATAAATAAATAAATAAATAAATAAATAAATAAATAAATAAATAAATAAATAAATAAATAAATAAATAAATAAATAAATAAATAAATAAATAAATAAATAAATAAATAAATAAATAAATAAATAAATAAATAAATAAATAAATAAATAAATAAATAAATAAATAAATAAATAAATAAATAAATAAATAATAAATAAATAAATAAATAAATAAATAAATAAATAAATAAATAAATAAATAAATAAATAAATAAATAAATAAATAAATAAATAAATAAATAAATAAATAAATAAATAAATAAATAAATAAATAAATAAATAAATAAATAAATAAATAAATAAATAAATAAATAAATAAATAAATAAATAAATAAATAAATAAATAAATAAATAAATAAATAAATAAATAAATAAATAAATAAATAAATAAATAAATAAATAAATAAATAAATAAATAAATAAATAAATAAATAAATAAATAAATAAATAAATAAATAAATAAATAAATAAATAAATAAATAAATAAATAAATAAATAAATAAATAAATAAATAAATAAATAAATAAATAAATAAATAAATAAATAAATAAATAAATAAATAAATAAATAAATAAATAAATAAATAAATAAATAAATAAATAAATAAATAAATAAATAAATAAATAAATAAATAAATAAATAAATAAATAAATAAATAAATAAATAAATAAATAAATAAATAAATAAATAAATAAATAAATAAATAAATAAATAAATAAATAAATAAATAAATAAATAAATAAATAAATAAATAAATAAATAAATAAATAAATAAATAAATAAATAAATAAATAAATAAATAAATAAATAAATAAATAAATAAATAAATAAATAAATAAATAAATAAATAAATAAATAAATAAATAAATAAATAAATAAATAAATAAATAAATAAATAAATAAATAAATAAATAAATAAATAAATAAATAAATAAATAAATAAATAAATAAATAAATAAATAAATAAATAAATAAATAAATAAATAAATAAAATAAAACGTCAAAATAACACGTGATCTCGTGGTAATGGGCATGTAAGCTTTTTTAGCTGTGACTACGGAAGTTGGGGAACATTTTCAGTAAATAGTTATTAGCTACCGTTTGGTACGGAACCACTTTACTAATATACTTAGCAAATAATGCATTGTTGCAGTCGAGAGTGCCCCAATTTGTATGCCAGTAGGCTTCACTATCGACGCCGAGGATTTGTGCTCGTGTACCTGGAACCTCTCCACAGCTAACCGATAACAGCTCTTAAATAGCTACGAATATGGGCGAATATTGTATAGCGATGGACACTGTTCTACTGGCCACAGGCTAATCGATGGCACGTGTGCATTCACTTTGGTAACGGCTTTTGTGACCAAAGCCTCGCTAGGGAGTAAGTCTCTTTAAAAAGCGACATACAATTAAAAATATATGTTAAACGAAAAGTATGTTTCACTAATAAAAAAATAATAGTATTTCTTAATGATTCGCGATACTCATACATAGTAATAAGTATATTAAACGGGTCAAATGGCGATTATTTATTAGGTAAAACGTAATTACCTCATTTCCCGATGTTTCGGCAGCGTTACAGTTGCAGTGGTCTCGGGTAGACTGCACGTTTCGGCTACTGTAACGCTGCCGAAACGTCGGGAAATAATTTAATTACGTTTTACTTAGTAAATAATCGCCATTTAACCCGTTTAATATATAACATAAAAATTAATAGTTTACTAGTTGTTAGTTTAAAACGTTGAAATGTTAGTTGGTATTCATACTAACATTTCAACGTTTAATGAAATGTTAGCATGGATCCCAACAATTTTTATCAATTAGGATGATAAATTTTCTCTATGGAAGAGACAATTCTTTCTTTTTATTATAAACAGCATAGCTTGATGTGAAATTCCAAATCCGACAAGATAGATACGCGGCCGCGTGTATACTGCGAAGTAGGCTTGACCGAGGGACGCCGGGCGTTGTATGGGTGCCGGCAAATCGACTGTGAACGCGTGCTAATGGCACGGGAGATAGGCTAGTGGGGAGATGGACTTAGGTTTCTTGGACCACTTCTTAAGAACGTAGTCGTCAGGCTATACTAGTCCACTGCTGGACATAGCCCTCCCCTAATGAGCGCCACGTAGGGCTATCATAGGGGTAATGCCCATAATCCCCACGCTGGGCATGCGGGTTGGGATCGCAGTTCGGTGGAATTGTACTGCAGGGGGCGCTGCTGCCCACCCCCCGGTTTGTGTTCCTTAGTCGCCTTTTAAGACACCCGCGGGAAGAATTGGGTTGGTGCTATTCTCTAGGCCGACACCACACAGCAGAACTGAACAAACGTTCTTAAGAACGACTTGCGCCAACTCACTGCTTAATTTAGTAAAAGATAAATACGTATCCTGGAATAAGCCAATAAATAGCTGATTGACATGGTTGTTACACACAATTTAGCTCAGTGTAAATGAAATTGAAAGAAACAAAGAAAATTTATTTATTTATTTCAAGACACAATACTAAAAAAAACACATACACAAAACCGTACAAAATGCGTACAATTATAAAAAAACCGGCCAAGTGCGAGTCAGACTCGCGCACCGAGGGTTCCGTACAGACCTGTATTATAGACCTGAGTATTTGGTATGAATTTCAATTTAATACCTCTACGCGTTTATGAGGAAATGGGTAGTAAGTTTAAAATTATTAAAAAAATATATATTATGTGATGTAACTAAAAATTTATGGTTTTCGTAATTTTTCCTTTATCTATGCTATAAGACGTTGCTTCGTACCAAATTTCAAGATTCTGAGTTCACGGGAAGCACCCTGTAGGTTTTGATTCCCTTGCAAGTGTCGAAAATTTGCGGCATAAACGGCTGTATCTTTTGATTGCGTTGGCTTAGAATTTTTTCACAGCTTCAAGGGACAATAGACTTGAGTAATTGATATAAATTTCAGCTTCATACCTCCACGCGTTCCTGAGAAAAAGGGTCTTGACAGACGGACGGACGGACGGACAGACGGACAACAAAGTGATCCTATAAGGGTTCCGTTTTTTCCTTTTGAGGTACGGAACCCTAAAAATAACACAGAAAGCATGAAAAACAGGTAAAAAATAAATAAACTGTACAACACGAGAACAATAATAAAATACATAGTTTTTAAGTATTGAGCCCCCAATATGGGTCTGAATTAGCATAATTTTGCAACAGAGTGACTCGTTGCAACGCTGATTTTCAGTCGGGTCCAAAAAATTGCATGGTGCAAGATGTTTTAGAACGTATTCACTGACTAGTACCCGTGGCTAAATAAACGAGTAGATCTGTCAGGTAGTATTGACGCAAGTTAACCTTGGGTGGCCATCCGCTTTGGTCGACCACGTTGGCGATATCCGTGGAACCCAGTCAGTGGCGATTTTTGCCCACCTATCTGAACCCATACGGCTTAAGTGTCCCGCCCAATACCACTCCAGCTTAGCGGATGCAACTTCAACATCGAAAATAATAATTAAAGCCAGAAGTACAAGAAGACACGCCGTAACCTTTAGTGTTCTTTTCTTTTTTTTAAATTGTTTTTAGTAATGTGTTTTAAGTTTACTTTGTTATTGTGGCGTGTGTACTGTGGCTATAATAAATGTTTTTTTCTTTCTTTCTTACTTTCTATGTTTCTTTCTTTCTTTCTATGTGCAAGATGCTTGTACTTCTGGCCCACTCTGGCAACAATAATTTTAATTTTATTTTGGCAACAAAAAATCATTATAGGAAAAGTAAGGAACTATTGCAATATATGTAATATTTTTCTGGTTATGCAATAAAGTCTCTATCTATCTTTTGATAAATAGACCTATAGTATTCTGTTGTACAATAAAGATTATTCTAATTTTAATATTTTCGCTTCTTACATCATGCAGAAAGGTGTAACTAATACTTTTAGATAGGGTCACATTTAAACACACATCAAAACCTCTGTTTTCATGAGCGTCCAAATATAAGGAGGCCTGTACCTCCCAACTAATTAACGAATAAACGAACTCCTGTACTGAGCCAGATAACGGCAGATATTGTAGAGCAATCTTACTTTATGAGGCAAGTGAAAAAGAGATGGCGTGACGTTTCATCTCGTTATCGCTCCAAGTACCGAGGCCGAGTATTCGGACTGACGTTGATTGGCAAATATTTCACCTTGGTGAACTTCGTTTGCCGATATGCTAAAACAGATGAGTACCAAAAAGAGCCTTCTCCACTTGTGATAAGCACGATAATCGACCATCTCCAGGCGTGAAGGGAACCCGAGCGCGTCGCGTCCAGCCCGCTGGCTGCGCCCCTGCATTACACACTCCATTCATCTTACCTACTCCAGAGAGCCTATTCAGCAACTGCACAACGTAGATAAGCAATATACCTCCCGCAGAAGCAGAGGCTCTAATCTCTTTCTCTTTCTCAGCGAGAGAACGTCACTGATACAATGGTGATGAGAACACCCTGCTGTGGTTCGTTTATTTTTCAGATCCAATGATAGGTTTATGTTTTTATTTGGGAGTTTTTGTCGTAATAGGTTACGTAACTTAACAATTCCCTTTTAAAATACGTAGCTCAACGAAATTAAAATGAGTGAGGAGAGGCGGAAAGCGAAAGTTTTTTGTTTCAATTTTTTTGACCTTTTTGTTAAAAATTATCTTGATCCTAGACTGGATATCTATATTGAGCGCGTAAAGCTCGTTTTCTGGACTACTTTGCTTAAAAACATTTTGACTACCAAAATAATGGATGTCTACCCGTGGTAGTATGTAATCCTAAGATTAAACCCTATATTTATATGTACTTAACCTTTAACGCAGCATCTCCTTCCCTGCGAGCTCATAAGTCATCATAACTAAGTACTAATAAACTCTTGATATGAAGCTGTACATGGAAGCAATATCCCTCCAGATAAACGACTACGGACTGTACGTACAGAAGGTCTACTCACTGCCAATGAGAGTAGTCTGAGATCTATTTGATTACCTCACAAACAGAGCCTACTGATCGGCCCATCATGCTGGTAATCTGTCGGATTTCTGACGATTGCTATGTAAAATTATTCAAAATTTAATCACATATTCTGCCCATCAAAGTCTTGGGATTTGAAGCGCATGACGATGAAGAAGAAATAAAAAATACATTTATTAATCGCTACACAGACGTATACGAGACGTAAAATGTAAACAAAAAATAAACACAGCAGGACTGAATAACAAGTAGAGGACACAAACGACGTCCATGCAACGGTAAAACGGCCTCAGGCTCAGTAGTTACTGCTGGTGGCATCGAGGCAAAGTGTAATAAGTACAACAATAGTAATAACATTACGTTGTTATAAAATACATTACACTAAAATACAATGCAATGCATATGAATAGCAATGCAAACCAATACAAGTTGATAAAATACAATACGATAGCAAGCATGACTATGCGGCTGTATAAATTATTATTTCGTGTGAAAAAAAGTATTTGATCACTTAGTTAGATTCTAAAACATATGCACAAATGTCTCATACTATGCTTTAGTTTCCGTAAGCCCGTTCTACCCTTGATCATTACTTATACTAGCACACCGTACTCATTCTTCAGTCGATCTTCTGTGTTTATGATTAAGTGTTATATACACGTTTCCCGTAAGTCCTTACGGCTATACTGGAGTGTTATGTCATGTAGAGGTAGTTGAATATGGCGTTTATGATAACTGAATGGCTCGTGGCCTAGTTGAACCGAGTGATTGGAATCAATCACTTGAGTTAAGGAACTACAGGCGCGGTCAGGTGCAGGATGGGTGACCGTCCCGTGACTACCACTCGTGACATTTTTCTTACTTCACAAGGTACGCTAAGCCGTTGGTGCCGGCTGTGTTGTAACGTAATGACAGGCTGTCATGTAATGACAGTCGTTAAGCCATGTCAGAGGCCTTATGGGCAGGTCGATAACTTCTGACAGTAATGCCCGCCACTGTCTTACAATCCTCCACCAACCCGGACTTGGCCCCCGTGGTGGAGTTTGGTCTCACCTTCCTACGATGCAGGAAGAAACCCGTGCCCCAGCAGTGGGGACATACATTGGTTGATATCAACGACTGAAACCAGTGCAGACGGAGATAAATGACAAAAGGCACGGTTTTGTTAAAATGTTGCGATGGCGGTCTTCTGTAAGGCTGATTGTATTAACCAATATCACCTTGGTTAAGGTACCGTAAAAATATAACGAAAAAATCTAAGTGTCTGAGATTCACATGCCTCAGAAAACACTAATCTAGCAAAAAAAATTTGTATTTTTTGTTATATTAAACGGTTTGTATTTAGTCTGTTTTTTTATTTTAATATGTATACTGTAAAATGCGTGCGTGCATGCAACGACTTATGAAAGTTAATGAAGCGAAGGTGATCTGTCAGGATCGTGGCAAGTGGCAGTCCCTGGTCTCTGCCTACCCCTCTGGGATACAAGCGTGAGGTCACGTATTTGACGGCCTCTGTGGCGCAGCGGCAGCGCATCTGCCTACCATGCAAGAGGTCCCGGATTCGATCCCCGGCTGGGAAAAAAATAACCCCAGGTCTTGTATGTTTACATGTTTGTGATGTCGTTGTTTCTGGTTCCCACGACACAGGGTATCCTAGTGTGGGGCCAGAAGCAATGTATGTGCCTGTATATAAATGTAATGTAATGGTATGTATGTATTTTGTAAATTTATAGAATAGACAACTTACAAAAAACCTAGAGTAGTCCATGAGCCAAAGAAATCTCTCCAACCTGGAGACATTCTTCAAATCAAACTTACGAGGTGAAATATGACTCTCTGAATATTACATAAGATACGAGAGGGAGTCAATTTCATCCCCATAATTCATTCTAATGAAATAAGGCAATACACCAGAATAAGGAGGCGAGCTACGCCAAATCTGATATAGATACTTTTGACCTTTCGAAATGTACTTTTGAGTACAGGTAAACGTACCCAGCCTAAGAGCAATATAAGATGAAGAAACAAGTGCCATTATATTATCATCCCACGAAATATTACCTTGAAGGCTTTCTATTATTTGTGCAAAATTATATTTCACGAAATATTTAGCATTTATTTCCATATACGAAGAACCCTTGACCTCTAAAGCACTGGATGTCTAGAGTTCTTAGGTCACGTCTCATGCAAGCATACACTACCAGTCACATTACAATACAAAATTAGTACTTGTACCGACTGTGAGGCTTCTGATACAAAACACAAAAGCATTCTGTTTATTTCATAGGAGAAATTTAACATTTGCAAAACAATGCAAGTTTTTGATCAGTTTGGGGGTTTTCCCCTGTTTGTGATGACCTTGCCTGGTTCGGTTCGGTATCGCGGCATATCCTAGTTTAGGATAGGACCAGTGATTGTATTATTGTGGGTTATAATGGTTTACGCATGGAAGTTTTATTTTCACAGTTGCAATATCACAACAGAGATCAATAAAAGAAAAAAAATAAGTTTACCTTGGTACACCATCACAGCATATCCTAGTTTAGGATAGGACCAGTGATTGTATTATTGTGGATATTATTGTAGGTTATAATGGTTTACCCGTGGAAGTTTTATTTTCACAGTTGCAATATCACAACAGAGACCAATAAAAGAACAAAAAACTTTGACCTTGGTAAAACGTTACTACAACGATGTTGCATCGTTTTCCAAATGACAAAAAACATTATGTTATGCTTGATTTACATTTGCTTTATTTTTATGCTTTTTTAAGCATTCTTTTTCGTCGTCAGGCTATACTAGTCCACTGCTGGACATAGCCCTCCCCTAAAGAGCGCCACGTTGTGCTATCACAGAGGGTTATGCCCATAATCCCCACGCTGGGCATGCGGGTTGGGATCCCAGTTTGGTGAAATTATACTGCAGGGGGCGCTGCTGCCCACCCCCTGGTTTGTGTCCCTTAGTCGCCTTTTACGACACCCGCGGGAAGAATTGGGTTGGTGCTATTCTCTACGCCGACACCACACAGCACATAACAGCATACTTTTTATAGAGGTGGAATATAATAGAGACGCCAAAAGCGTACACCCGTAAGATATGGCAATTTTTTTGGGGTTGCCGCAGTGGGCGTGTGTTAATAACATTACATTACATTTACATACAAGCACATATATTGCTTCTGGCCCCACACTAGGATACCCTGTGGATAACATCCAAACTCTTGCTCTGAGAGAAGGCCTGTTTATTTTATTAAGGACAATTTTATTTTTAAAAATAAAATCAAGGACTGGCCTTCTCTCAGAGCGAGAGAATGTGTTTTGTTACCACACGCCCACTGCGGATACACAAAAAAAATGCTGTCCGTTGTACGTGCAAGATTTTCGCGCCTCTACGCATGCTTAATCATCATGAAAATAAAGCAAATGTAAAGCAAAGCAGGCTTTACATACAGCTAATATAAAATAGTGAAACTATTTTTTTTCTTGATGTAAGTAATCGCTGAAAATATTTGATAGCTACAACATACATAATACGTACGTAATATAGAGAATATTGTAAAGAGGTTCGAAATTTCACTATTCGACTCGCCCATTAGCTCAGTTGGAAAGAGCGCTGGCACGGATAGCCAGAGGTCGCGGGTTCGAATCCCGGCATGGGTGGAATTTTTAGCCTCTAAATAGGTTTTTTACAACATACCTGTTGCGTAAAAACAGTGACAGGGGAGCGATAGAACGCAGGCTTCTCATTCGGGGGGTCATGGGTTCGAATCCCGGCATGTACCATTGGCTTTGTTTTCTCATCATCATCAGCCCGGTAAACCCCACTGCTGGGCATGGACCTCTTCATTTCCACGCCAACCAGCATGGTCTCGCGCTAGTCTCATCCACTGTTTGCCTGCCATTTTACTTAGGTCATCTGACCATCTGGCTGCTGGTCTGCCCACCGACCGTTCCCCCTCCCACGGCCGCCACTCTGTCACTGCTTTCGTCCATCTGCCATCATTCCGCCTGGCCAAGTATCCCGCCCACTTCCACTTACGTAAGTTTGTAATGCTATAGTTGCAATGCGACTCGCTAACGGTGAAGGAAACCAGCGCTTGAAGTGTTAACATTGTTAAACTCAGCACTTGCAACTTACAATAGACCAACTATGTTGTTTAGTGCAGAAATCTCAAATCTAATTAGCTAAACCTGTTGCTTATTGTACACGTGCAAAGGTATTTTCGTTCAGCCCCGACACTACATTATTGTCATTTATCACAGAGTTCTTTATTACCACTACGGAACTTCGCCGCTTCTTCATATTTGAAAGGTATAGTACTTTACTATACTCGTATGATATACTCGACAAAATTAAATACCAACTATGTCATTTTGTTAAGTATATATTTGATATTGTACTGAATAATAAAATAATGTTATTGATTTTTCATCATTAACTTGCACGGAAAGCGCTCGTGGCCTAGTCGAACTGAGTGATTGGAATTAATCGCTTGGGTTAAGCAACATCAGGCGCGGTCAGGTGCAGGATGGGTGACCGTCTCGTGACTACCGCTAGTGGCATTTTCCGAGCGATTCCGTGCTCCGCAAGGCACGTTATGCCGTTGGTGCTGGCTGTCATGTAATGGCAGTCGTTAAGCCATGGCAGAGGCCTTATGGGCGGCTTGATAACTTCTGACATTAAGGCCTGCGACTGTCTTACAATCCTCCACCAACCCGGACTTGGCCCCCGTGATGGAATATGTCTTAAGCTTCCTGCAATGCATGAAGAGACCCGTGCCCTACCAGTGTGGGCATACAAAGGGTTGATATTTACCAGTTGATAGCAACCTAATCGCCGAAACAACAAACTGAGTGTCTTATAGTGATACGGTTTATGTTATAACTTAGGAACTTGTATTTCCAAATATATTTATGCGCCACCTATGTACTATTTTGTCTCATGTAAAAGCTAAAAATATAATTGATATCG
Source organism: Yponomeuta sedellus (assembly GCA_934045075.1). NCBI lineage: Eukaryota > Metazoa > Arthropoda > Insecta > Lepidoptera > Yponomeutidae > Yponomeuta > Yponomeuta sedellus. Next base: position 13,692,217 of record OW203736.1, on the reverse strand, counting down.
GATACATAAGCATCAGTCAGTGGCATGGGGATAGCTGAAAATCAGCGCCCTCCATGTCCACTCCAGATGGCATCCAGCTGAGCTACATAGCTCATTTTCGGGTTTAGTGAATTAATTTCTCATCGGTAGTTGTAAAAGTGTATTTGATATTTTTATGCAATTAATTGTGTGATTGTGTACGAACCCGAAATAAATTTTCTTTTTTCTTTATATCAATTCAATTCCCTAATGCAGAGAATAACTCTGCGGGTTTCAGGCAGAGCACTAGAAAATAACACACACAAAATATGTTCGTTGGTCACGTAACTGTACCCTCTTTATTTAGGGCCGTCGCTTTCTTCCTTACAAAATGGTCTTGGTCCCGCTTATTTCTGTCTGTCTGTCTGACCGGCCTGTCTACTCTTGTTTCATTTCGAGCTTATTACCTCGCTTCTTTGTTCTAGATTTATATACAATTCATGGCGTTTCAGGAAGTTAAATGCACTGCTTCTAATAGACGGCAGGTACCACTTAACAAACATTACAAATGATTCTAAAGTTACTATGTTTAGAGCGGCGCGGTACCTCAGTTTGTAAAACAATGGACTCGGAAGCGGGAGACCCTGGTTAGATTCCCAGTGCGGGCACGTACCAATGACACTTTTAGCGGGTGGTGTAACAATATGGTCGAAGACGTTGGTAAGTGGATCACAGACTTAAAGTGGAGATGGGCGGGACACTTGGCTAGAAGGGAAGACGGCCGGTGGACCAGGGCAGTATCGGAGTGGTGGCCAAAGGAGCGAGGGATTGTAGGCAGACCACCGACACGATGGTCAGACGACATCGTGAGGGTTGCGGGTCAGAGATGGATCAGATTAGCACAGGACCGTGAGGAATGGCGCAATAAAAAGGAGGCCTATGCCCAGCAGTGGGTTGATGTGGGCTGATTATAGATATAGATAGTAACAATACCACCCACTAAAAGTGAAGAAAAACATCGTGAAAAAACCTGAGAGTCTGAGGCGTTCACGTACCTCAGCGCGTAGTACGTGTACCCCTCAGTACGTACTCATGTTGCTTAAAAACCCCGTGAAATAACTCTAGTGCCATCAATGGAAGAAAATCACTCAATCAAAATATTACTCGGAAACATCCTTTTACCTGTCCGCTTGATGTGGAATGCCCCAAAGTCGATTGACAGATTTTCAATGTCTAGGTTTCTAAACCTAGGGTTAGCCTCAAAGTTAGTATCGAGCAAGTTCATGAAAATCATAAGAATTAAACAATATCTTACTTCTTCGAAAAATAAATGCTGTAACAGCAGGTACATTACAGTTGACAGATATTGGATTTTTTACCAATAAATATTGGATGCAAAGGGCTTATTCAGAATGCTGCCAACTGAAAACAGTTTTATGCGAAGTCCGATTACTACACAGAGCAAATGATTCATCGTTTCCACAGCGTAAAATGGGATTTAATTTTTAGAAGACAAGGTGCAGTTTACATTAAGTGTCAAAAGTGAAGGGTTCTGTAGATTTTGAGTTAAAACGAAATTCTTCTGATGTTAGTGAAATCTGCCCACACGCGGTGAGCACGGGTGGTCATTAAGCCTGTACACATTCTCTCTCTGAGAGAAGGCCTGTGCCCTGGGATAATGAGTATGTGCCATGGGGCCTATATACCGGTTAGGCTTCATTATCACAAAAATATTTCAAAGGTTTCCATAGGTTTCAATATCCATTATGATCAGACGTACAGTCTCACGATATTATAGGTTCAATGCTCGGTCTTTGTAGATACTTTTAATCTATTAAGATATATTTTTAATCTACCCTCAATTCTGTAAACTAGAGATAATAAATTTTGATGAATTATAAATAACAACACAAAATAAACCTTACCTTATTGCAATATAATGGGTTTTTGATTGCTCAGCCGAGGTATATTCTAAAAGCTAACAGACAAATGTTCGTAACTTAGAAAACAAAGTCAACGTTAGTGGTAATTTTTAAAAGCATTCGAAAGGTCGTGGGTTCGAATCCCAACATGTGCACTGCATACTACATAATATACAGGTTAATTGACTTCCTGGTTGGTCTAGCCCTTGAGGTGCTTGGGTACCGACAGAGATCGTGGGATCGTGGAACAAGTGGCCTCAGTCTGGGTGTATTTTCTTGTTTGCGACGTCCTTATCTGGTTGCCATAGCACGGTGTATCCTAGTTTGGGACCAGATTAAACTAATGTATTACGGAAAACCCTACTCCATTACTGTATAAATCATCTCCTTATGCAGAACCAAAGTTGATGGACGGCATGGCATATTTATTGACATATTTTATGAGCGAGAAGCAAACAGCACTCCAGTCCCCTTCTTTAATTGACAGCCGTGTTTCTAACTTGCTAGACCGTTAGCTAGCCACCGAAATATGCCCCAGATGCTAGAGTTCGTTTATACCTTGGTTCCTTTCAGTTGGACTGAAGTTTTTCAATAAGGGGGGGGGGGGACTGAAAAGTCAATAAATATTTTCCTCCTTCCTGTCAACTTTTACGACGTACCTACAAGGTCCTTGACGGTACGTGCGCTTTGTTCAATGTACTTCAAAACTCCCTCTTATGCTATCACGAGCTCAAAATAAAAAATCGCAGGCTCACAATAAGCTTTAAGCCGTCAAATACACCTGCTACACAGGCCGTGCTTAAATTTATGTGCCCATTTCAATATTCGGTAGCGGTGCTAGTTCAGTAGGTAGAACAATGGACTCGCAAGCGGGAGACCCAGCTTCGATAGGTTTCGGGTACTTCTTATCTTGCCCTTCTATTATTTGCTCTATTTTGGTCGTGACAGTGGCAAACTCTGGTCTCTGCCTACCCCTCTGGTGAAAAGAAAAGCAGGTTAAAATTTTGATAAAGATTTCATACTCACTCTACAGTTATCGTGAGCGGTGGTAGCCCAGTGGGTAGCACAATGGTCTCGCAAGCGAGAGACCTAGGTTCGATCCCAGTGCGGGTGCGGGCATGTACCAATAACATGGTCTAATGTCGAAAGTTACGTACATTTGCGAATATGTAGTCGCGACAACACACGCTAACTGTGAAGGAAAACATCGTGAGGAAACCCGCGGCCTGGTTGGCTCCACACTTGTTGACTAGTCTTTCCTGTGGGCTTGGCCGACTAAGCTATAAGGATGGTATAGGTGCTGGGCAAACCATGTCCCAGACACTGCAGCGTCCGAGTGGTTTCTTGGGCCATGTAGTCTAGTAAAGTCGATTCTTTAATATTTTTAATTTTGTCTCTTCGTAAGAACCTTCCTCGTACTTCAAGGAATATTTTTAAAAAAGAATTAGCGAAATCGGTTCAGCTGCTCTCGAGATTTGCGCTTACCAACACATTCGGCGATTAATTTTTATATAATAGAAGAAGATAAAACGCTTTACAACCTCGCAAATAAAAATAATTAAATTACATAGTAAATATATAGCTCAAAGTTATGATAGAGATAAAAAGTACTTGCATTAAGCTCGCTTTTGTGAATGACTTTACCTTGGAGGACGGGCACCATGTACCTACTCGATTTCAACCCATGTATGTCCTCACTGCTGGGGCACGAGTCTATTCCTGCAACGTAGGAAAATTAGGCCATACTCCACCACGGAGGCCAAGTCCGGGTTGGTGGAGGATTGTAAGACAGTGGCGGGCCTTACTGTCAGAAGTAATCAAGCCGCCCAAAGGGCCTCTGACATGGCTTAACGACTGTCATTACATGACAGCCGGCACAAACGGCTTAACGTTCCTTGCAAAGCACGGAAGCGCTCGGAAAAATGCCACTAGCGATAGTCACGGGACGGTCACCCATTCTGCGCCTGACTGCGCCTCTTGTTGCTTAACTCAAGTAATTGATTTTAATCACTCGGTTCGACAAGGCCACGATTTTATTGCGCCATGCACACCTTTGACGTAATACCACTCTTCGGCAAGAGATCTATACTTCCTGAGACACGATATGATTGTTTGATTCGGTGGTCTACCCACTAAAGGCAACAGGTAAATTTGGAGCTCACCACAATCTCGGTGTTTTGAGAAAACTAGGTTGCCGTAGCTTTTCCGATACTTACTTGCTGCTTTTATTTCTTAATTTTTTCTCTCGCACAGATAGACTTATTGGAGGACTAGCAAATGGTACTGTTTTGACATTCCAAAAGTAATGCTTAAAAGAAATACAGATACCCAACCAACCTGCTGTATCAAGACAAGAGTCTAAATTATTGAGTGATCGCAGATTATTTATCCAAAAAAATAGTGCTCGCGGTCCACAAAACCTTACTAAACCTAAATATCAATAATGAACTTGAAAAGAAGAGAGTCTTCAGAGCCACTGTCAAGCGGGTAAAACCCAAATTTACAAACAAATTCGGTGAATACTTGCACCCATTCATTTACAACTAGAACCACAATATTTGCGATCTCAGCAACTATGACTATTTCACACCCATAATAAAACTTCGTGACGCGTTGCTTAGAATGACCTAATTATCAAACGGAGGATATTCTCAGGCCGGTATTACAGAACGATGCTCAAGCACAGATTGATCTCAGATCGCCCAATCATTACTTGAGCGCTGAATCGATGCTCAAGCACTCCCTTTATTTTCAAACAGTTCTTGAGTAGAGATCAGCCAATCACTGCTTAAGTAGAGATTCAGAACTGCAATCAGATTGTCTATGATCAAAGTTTGTTTTCTATGACAAGAAAAATACAAGTGTTGATTTTTATTCCGTTTTACGCATGTTACATAAACGTGACGATGAAACTTAGAAAATTATGTCAAATATACAGAGGAAACTAAAATAATGTTTATGTATTCGTAAATAAAATGTTCAAAGTTTCTTTATTTAGTTATTAGTTTGTAATGAACCGTATATTTAAAGGAAGAAAAACGTCCACGCTTCTTGTTTATTTATTCGCTTTGAGTACAGAACGGAACGTAACAAATGTCGATAAATTTTGTGAATAATTCTCTTGACGTCTGTCTATTTATTTAAGTTTATTAAATTAATAATATCTGTACATAGTCGGTGTGGTTTAATTTGAACATCGCTGATTTGAAACAAGATGTGAAAAAATGAGAACAAGGAACTTCACCATAGTGGAAAGAATCCTCCTTGTGGAACATAAAAAGTCAACTTCACTGCAGTGGAGAGGGTCCTCCTCGTAGAAGACAAAAACTCAACTTCATCGCGGTGGAGAGGAACCTGCTCATGGAACATAAAACTTCAACTTCACCGCAGTGCAGAGGTACCTGCTCGTTGGACATAAAACTTCAACTTCACCGCAGCGGAGAGGAACCTGCTTGTTGAACATAAAACTTGAACTTCACCGCAGTAGAGAGGAACCTGCTCATTGAACATAAAACTTCAACTTCACCGCAGCGGAGAGGAACCTGCTTGTTGAACATAAAACATGAACTTCACCGCAGTAGAGAGGAACCTGCTCATTGAACATAAAACTTCAACTTCACCGCAGCGGAGAGGAACCTGCTTGTTGAACATAAAACTTCAACTTCACCGCAGTAGAGAGGAACCTGCTTATTGAACATAAAACTTCAACTTCACCGCAGTGCAGAGAAACCTGCTCGTTGGACATAAAACTTCAACTTCACTGCAGCGGAGAGGAACCTGCTCATTGAACATAAAACTTCAACTTCACCGCAGCGGAGAGGAACCTGCTTGTTGAACATAAAACTTCAACTTCACCGCAGTAGAGAGGAACCTGCTTATTGAACATAAAACTTCAACTTCACCGCAGTGGAGAGGAACCTGCTTGTTGAACATAAAACTTCAACCTCACCGCAGTGGAGAGGAACCTGCTCGTTGAACATAAAACTTTAACTTCACCACAGTGGAGAGGATCCTCCTCGAGGAAGATAAAAATTCAACTTCAACACAGCGGATTTATAGAATATGTGTCAATTATGTTACAAATTTATGAGCAATAAAAAAGCTGAGATTGTTTTACTGATTATTTTATTTATTCCTCTTTTTGACTGTCTTGTTGGCGTAGCCGCTAAGGCGCTTGGTTACCAAGACCGAGCTTGTGAGTTCGATTCCCACTTTGGGCCTATATATTTGTACAAGTGAGCACAGTCTTGGTGTACTTTCATGTTTGTGACGTTCTTGCCTGGTTATCAAAGTACAGGATATCCTAGTTTGGGACCAGGTGAAGTGATTGTGTTCATTATCAACCCTTGTATGTCCCCACTGCTGGGGCACGGGTCTCTTCCTACATCGCAAGTAGGTTAAGCCATACTCTACCACGGGGGCCAAGTCCGGGTTGGTGGAGGATTGTAAGACAGTAGCGGGTCTTACAGTCAGAAGTTATCAAGCCGCCCACAAGGCCTTTGACATGGCTTAACGACTGCCATTATATGACAGCCGGCACCAACGGCTTGACGCTCCTTGCGAAGCACGGAAGCGCTCGCGAAGTGATTGTGTTGCGTGAAATTTATTCATTGAAACCACCCCAATATTAATGTAATTGTTTTTGCACATAAACACTTATTAGAATCCATGCAGTAGGGGTCTTCAGCGTCCCTTAAATGCCTAAGGGGCTGCTGCTATCATTAACTATTTCGTCATAGTAATCAAGGTTTTCGAATATATGAATTTTGCAATAGACATTCCAAATTGACAACTATAATAACTGGCCGATCGACTCTCAAGCGTGGTTCCGACCACACTTGAGTAAATACAGATTTGATCTTTACTAAGTAGAGATTGCTACCCAAGTATCGTTCTCGAATTAGCTATTACTCAGTTGAGTCGCGCTTGATGAATCTCGACTCAAGTAACGTTCTAAAATTAAATCCATACTCAAAACTAGTCTTAAGTAGAGATTGGCGCTTGAGTACGCTTCTGTAATACCGGCCTCAGAGTTATATCCTGAGTTCCTGTTAAAATATTATAATATTGTATAATGTTTAATTGTATTGTATTATATTTTATCTTATTGTATTAAGTATATTCTATTGTATTACACTACAATCTTGCTGCATGCTTTAAACTAATTCTATTTATGGCATTAAATTTTGTTAATAAGTCTGCCTTACCATTGCGAAATAATTAAATTACAAATCTATTTCTGGTACCCACGATACAAGCTTGCTTAGTGTGGGGCCATAGATAAACTGATTGCACTATTGAATTAACATAAACGGCGACTACATCTCACACCTGCGATTCGCAGATGACATAGTCTTAATGGCGGAGTCGCTAGATGAGCTGAACCAGATGCTGACCGACCTAGCTTCAGCCTCGCGACGTATCGGTCTTGGCATGAATTTGGATAAAACCAAAATCATGATCAACGGCCACATTGATCCGAGACCGGTCGTCGTACATGGTCACCTTCTCGAAATCGTTTCCGAATACATTTACCTCGGGCAGATTTTGCAGTTAGGTAAAAACAATTTCGAGAGGGAGGCCAAGAGGAGGATCCAGCTGGGCTGGGCAGCGTTTGGGAAACTACGCCGAGTCTTCTCTTCATCAATACCGCAATGCTTGAAAACGAAAGTTTTTAATCAGTGCGTCCTACCTGTCATGACCTACGGAGCCGAGACATGGACACTCACGAAAGGGTTGGTCCATCAGTTCAAAGTCGCTCAGCGAGCTATGGAGAGAGCTATGCTCGGAGTTTCTCTGAAGGATAGGATTCGTAACGAATGCATCCGACTGAGAACCAAAGTTATCGGCATAGCTCAGAGAATCAGCAAGCTGAAGTGGCAGTGGGCTGGCCATATCTCGCGAAGAACCGACAACCGTTGGAGCAAACGTGTCCTTGAGTGGAGACCGCGACTCGGCAAACGTAGTGTGGGACGCCCTCCGACTAGGTGGGATGACGATCTGCGAAAAACTGCAGGCAGATGCTGGATGCGGCAAGCTGAAGACAGGGCGTTATGGCGCTCATTAGGGGAGGGCTATGTCCAGCAGTGGACTAGTATAGCCTGACGATGACAATGACGATGATGACTATTGAATTACTCTTGTTATATAAGTTGTTCTAAGGCCACCTAATGTCAATCCACTGTGTGAAAAATCTTTGCTGAAATAAATAATTTTGTACTTGTATTCCGTCAATATTAAATAGCTGGTCCGACAATTTATATAAATATATAAATATCTGTGTAATTTCCATGTTTATGTACAATAAAGTGTTCTCTACCTATCTATTTATCTAAATATATTTAGTAAAAAAAATCCAAGAAACTTGATCTGCGCACAGACAGACGTCACATTACATGATGAAATTAGTTGTGATCATTTTCGCATATCGTCATCCCACCTGGTCGGAGGGCGTCCTACACATTTACGGGAACATTTACACATAATGATATCATGTGTCGCCTGAAACTCAAAAATTGCATTCATAGATCCAAGACAATAAATAAATTTGTAAATAAAAGCAAGATTGCAAGATTACCCTAAAACACTGGTAAGACAGGGTGGGCTTAACAATATAACCTTTAAGTAAAGGAACCCTACAAACTAAACATCCAATCAATCGGCTTTTAATGCGCGTAATATTCTTCAGTAATATCACAAAACATTACGCATGATCACGACATTCGATAGACAGTATATTTAAATTGTTAAGTCAGTTCACTGAACCTGAATCCTTTGGAGCGAGACGCTTCCTACAATCTTTGACTCCCGCATTTATCCCATCTCTCCCCTTTGTTTTTATTTCATTAGCCTTTGAAGGGTCCTTGTTTATGTTCGGGCGGATGTCAAATTGTTAGAGTATCAATATATCTAAAGCAGGGAAAGCTACACAGAAAGGGTTACCTACCATAAGCAAAAAAATTAAGACTGGCCAAAAATTTATGTTTTTTGTACTTAAAAAAATATTGATGTAACTGGTATTTTATTCAATAGGGCGAGGATAATTTTATTACATACATACATAACCTCTCGCCTGTATCCCAGAGGGGTAGGCAGAGACCAGGGACTGCCACTTGCCACGATCCTGACAGATCACCTTCTTAATTTTATTATGAAGTAAAAAACATTTGTCATTACAATATTTTAGACTATGAGCCATACTACAGTCTGTTAGCTTTTAGAATATACCTCGGCAACTATCGGATAGAATCGGATATATACGTGTAATAGAAATATTGGAACTAACATGACAATTATACCGAGCAGGAAGTAGTATTACACTCGTGAGCTTTCGGCGAAAACCAAAGCCTACTCTAGAGCCCGAAGTATTCTAACAGCCTGTCCATAAGAGGAGGCATTCGGAATATTCACGAAGCAGACAAATGACAAGCGGATTGGATTGATGGCGTCCTTTGCCCGGTTTTAACCGGTTCACTCCGCTTTTTTAACCCGCTGTATACCATACGCGATAAATACATAATAATTGGCATCAACTCTTTGTATGTCCAATCTGCTGGAACATGGTTCTCTTCCTACATCGCAGCAAGGCAATAAATAAATACAATATATAATTTATATTTTTAATACTTAAGTGTACTCAACACATTAACTAAAGTATTTTATATTTGTGTATAAAAAAGCGTGCGCAATGCGCCTGGGATTTTTCAAATGTTATATATTAAACGGGTCTGATCGCGATTACTTTTTAGGCAAAACGTAATAGGCATGACGAAAGATGTATAAATCCTCTTCCACAATGTGGGGATACATTTATTACTCACAAAACTACCTATTTAAAAACCTATTTAGAGGCTAAAAATTTCACCCATGCCGGGATTCGGATTCTGGCACGGATAGCCAGAGGTTGCGGGTTCGAATCCCGGCATGGGTGAAATTTTTAGCCTCTAAATAGGTTTTTAAATTTGTCCTTAGCACGGGTTAGTGCATTAAAAATAAAAATAGTAAAAAACTACCTATATTTTAGTAATAAACTAAAGTTTAACGAAGGTGAGTAATTTTTCTAAAATTATTTTAAATCTGTAGGAAAACAGGTCGCAGTATCATGGCGTCGAATCTGACGTCACGTATAGCTAAACAAACATCTATTTCAAGCCGCGGACAGTAGTACTATGGCTTGATACTTTGATGGCATTCAACATCTAGAAAACGACAGTATGCATTTTTTTAAGTATCCTTATTAGTCATTATCCTTATTAAGCATGGTTGTAATTCATATTTTCTGTTTGTGCAATAGTGTTCTCTATCCATCTACACTTACGTACAAAAGAGTTACTCAAACTAAAATTAATATGGTAAATAGACAAAGATACCACGAACATGGAAAAACACCCAAACTTAAGCTTAGCTTTGGAATCCACGACCTCTCTCTTGGTAATCGGATACTTTACTGCCAGACTAACGAGGCAGACACCAACATAACATTAAACATGACATAACATTTACATACATTGCTTCTAGACACACACTAGAATACCCTGCGTCGCGGGAACCAGAAACAGCGACGTCACAATCATTTAATATCCAAGACCATGTTTTTTTACCCCAGGTGGGGTTCGAACCCGGGACATCTCGCATAGTAGGCATATGCACTACCGCTGCGCCATATAGGTCGTCAACAAAATGTACAATATTACATCTAAAGTCTACTTCATTGATTACTTACTTATTTTAAAATTCTTGCCGCCAAAGTCTGAATGTATGCACCAGAGCGGCATCTAACCGAGGGGGATTGCAGGACATTGTGAGGTATGCAACATCAGCCTACAATAAAGCCTCTTCATGAGGACCACGACCGCTCTGTCAAGAGCGTACCGACCAAGAAGGAGACCGCCGTAGTCTAAATTTATCGATATCAACCCCTCTATGTCCAGACTGCTGGGGCACGGGTCTTTTTCTTGCATTGTAGGAAGGTTAGGCTATTCTCCACAACGGGTGCCAAGTCCGGGTTGGTGGAGGATTGTAAGACAGTGGCGGGCCTTACTGTCAGAAGTTATCAAGCCGCCCATAAGGCCTCAGACATGGCTTAATGGCAGTCATTTCATGACAGCCGGCACGAAAGGCTTAACGTGCCTTGCAAAGCACGGAAGCGCTCGAAAAAATGCCACTAGCGGTAGTCACGGGACGGGCACTCTAAATTTATAATTTCATTTAATTACGAGGTAATTAAATACTTCGTCTCGTTAATTGAAAGATCTGAACAGAAAGCTACTTACATGTACTCTCAAAATGTATAGTGTGCAACAACGAGTATAAATCTAATCTTACGTATCTACTTTGTAAAATGCTGAAGTAATTGAAAAAGTGGCGGTTAATAAATTTCTGCCATATTTTCCGCTGAAAAGAGGCCTTTGACTAAATTTCAGTGTAATCCAATTTAGGTAACGTTACCCTGCTGTTTACGTATTGTTAAATACAAAGTATGACTTCAGGCGATGTAGCACAGAGTACATTACCGATGTAGTTAGTGGGCATAACAGGTACACAGAGGGCCCAAAAGCAAAGTTGACATCTACGACTGTGACGCACTTTGCTTCAGCAACTTGAAATTAAGTTAGTCTGAACCGACTTCATGAAAAGGGTGGTTCTTTAGGTAAGGAGGTATGTTCAGAGACAATAACTTACCTTGTCGTCAGACTTGACAGATTCTAAGATTCACAGATTCAGACAGACAGACAGATTCTTCGAAAAGCTAGTAATGGATATAGTAACATGATAAGTATAGTGTATTTTAATTATTATTATTTTATTATATAATAATATTCTATGTATAGCATTTATGTAATATTATGTTTTTTGATATTACTCTATTGTGTTTACGTATTTATATGTCAGTTGGTCTAATCTATGGTGTGCTGTTTGTTGATGTGTTTTATATGATTATGTAGCACTGCCTCTTCTTACCTACACAGCAATCGATAATGGAATCTGATCACTTCAGCACGGGCTTGCCTAGTGAAGTGTTCAGGCACTTACTGTACTCTTAAACATATAATTTGTGAAGAAATAAATAAATAAAATAAAATAAATTCTTTTGTTAGAAAAAGGGTACCAAAAGGGTAGCGGTGTCATACAAAGTTAGTCAAATCTGTTAACGGGATCCATGGGAAAGACATCGCCATCGACAACCATACTACGAAAAAGAAATTCGGTTACAAGTAACAAAGAGCCTAGCTACAGCGTCGAATTTAAACATTATATTTCAATTACCATGGTTATGTTAGACCGCAATCTGCATTCCACATTATGAGACCACATTCACCAAAAAGATCTACTAAAATTTACTTTTCTCTTAAGATATCTGTTAATAAAGGTAAGTATGTTTTTCACTGAATAAATTTACCAATTAACACGCCAAGTTTTCTAATAAAAAAATTGTACGTCCGAAAATACGGAGCCCACAAAATTCTGAACGTTTCGTCTAACTGTGAAATTCCGTAAATAACAATTCTCAAACGTAAGACTTACGACTGGATTTAGAGCGCATAATTAGGCCTCAGAACACACTGTGCGTTGAACAGCCATCTCCACTTTGTTCGGCAACGATACGACCTGAAACTCTATCTCTCTCTTCTCATTCCACCTACTGTCTCTCTCTTTTTCTCTCTACCTGGGGTTCTATTATGGAAGTGTCCACTGAGTTGAGGACACTTCCATATTAGACAGAATTCACGCTATTTAAACTACTCCAGCTGTCAAATGCTTTGACAAATATTTTGACGCTTTGGCTTAACTCGATAGAGTGGAAAGTTACGTAATAAAAGGGCTGTCCGGAGAAATCGTACACATACTTTTATTTGTTACTTCTGCCTTAACTATTCGTTATTCTTTTGAGATATTTTAATACTTATTTGATACTAAAGGTCAAAGAAAAGCTACCTAGCCAATTAAAGCGTCCTTTGTCTTTTTTTTGAACTGCCGCCCAAAGGTTTTGGATCTTTTGGAGACTTTTTCAGGATAATTATTTGTCAGGGCTGTTTACTACAATCTTTGTTCGCGTGGGATTGGTCCAAAAGTAGGTACTTGCCTATTAATCTAAGGAAAGTGGAAAGCAATTTAGATTCTTTTTACCCGACTGCAGCGAAGCCCAAAAGGAGGGTAATGTGTTTAGTGCGTATGTATGTATGTATGTATGTATGTATGTAATAAGTATGTCCGATTCTATGTTCCCTCATAACTCCTTAACCAATGGTCAGATTTTGTTAAACAAGGTGTCATTCGATTCGGCATCCTTGCGCGGGTGACATAGGCTATATAAAATCATAATTATGCGATCAGAACCGTGACGAAAAATAAAATTCGTTAAGAAGCTTCGTTAAAGTACAGCTAGGAGCCACAAGATGGCGCTGTTATATTTAGTTTATTGAATTCGAATACTAATTTTATTGAACTACCCCTAACAGGTGTGAAATATTTAAAACAGAATTTTGCGGATGACGTAGGTTACATTAAATCAGCATTAATAGAGAACCAACGGAACAAAAAATTAACATTTACTTCTAAGCAATTATAGTACCACTTTTAGCCACTTGATGGCGCTGCTATATTTTATTTATTCTAATACATGTGTATACATAATTTCAGCTTTGGTCTACATGTAAACAAACCATTTATAGAATCGGTACAAATGCGGAAAGAAATAATTCCTATAAAGTGGTTTCTTCCTTCTAGATCATTCATTTAATTAAAAAATATAATTTTGTTTAACTACGCCTAACACGTGCAAAGTATTTAAAAGAGAACTTTGCGGGTGTCGTTGATTACATTAAATCAGCATTAATAGAGAACAAACGCAACACAAAGAATATTCACTTCTAAGTAATTAAAGTACTGTAGCATTAGTTCCTCTACCCAACCACAGATGGCGCTGTTTGTGTTCTAAATTGCGGCATGGTTTTGTCCGAAGGTCCTACATAATATTAAACAAAATTGGATAGTATTTGAGCGCTTGCGAATCACTTCACCAATACTGACTGTCCACTAATAATTGGCACGACTAGTGACGTAGGTAATATACCTCGCTTTGCGCTGTGGTGCGAGTAGTACAGTTACTAATCCGTAATCCTTACTAAGTTTCATATTGCTTCAATAAATAGATCCCTAAGTACGTGCTGTCGTGCTGAAACAACGTTTCTCTTCTTGTCTGCTGAAACCCTGTGAAACCCTGTCCTACAGTACCACTTTTAGCCACTAGATGGCGCTGGCATATATTTATTCTAGTACATGTATAAATTTACATAATATCAGCTTTGCTCTACATGTAAACAAACCGTCTATAGAAACGGTATTAGTGCTGAAAGAAATAATGCCTATAAAGTGTTTATTTCTTTCTACGCCATTCGTTTATCTCATTTATTTAAGAAATATCAACCTCATGGGGGGTAATAATAATAATACATTACTGCAGAGGCCGAGAAGTAAGGGATTGCTGGACGAGTTTGGGATAGACGGCCGAGTCGTAGACAAAGCCATCTAGAACGAGTCCTGCAATCCCTGTTCCGGCCGAGGATTGTATAATGCTTTTCTCAAACAATGCGAGGAAATATTAATATTAAAATAATTACTAGGTAATTAAGAAATAATAGTTTAGTTTGCCGCCTTTTTTATTTTTTTAAATACACTAACATATTTGAGCACCATGTTTAACCGCACAAAAACCAATACCATAGATTGTTTTTTTTGTTAATCTAAGTATGCTTACATAATTTTTTTAAATACACTAACATATTTGAGCACCATGTTTAACCGCACAAAAACCAATACCATAGATTGTTTTTTTTGTTAATCTAAGTATGCTTACATAACTTAGTAGAAGGTTGGCTGTATGTAATTTTTCCTTGGTCGGTTTAATTTTAGTAAGTAAATTTAAAAAGTTAGAGCAGCGGACGGTAATGGATTTTCATACTTACTTTACTGGCTTAGGCCAGTTCACTTGTGAGACCAAAGATTGCTTATCTACACCTAAATATTCAGTAAAATTTTTCAATGCTTTAGGGGGCCACCTAAAGATGAATTTGTTATAGTTTCATTTTAATACCGGTAATATTTTGGCATTCAGAAAACCAAGATTTTGTATGTCTCTACGCCCATGCCACAACTCTAAATAACTACGCCAGGCCGAAGGCCGAGCCCCATCATGCGGGTGCGAGGAAACTTGCCGCGACGAGGTTGAAGGCCGAGCTCAATACAGGTCGCGGCACGGCCGAAGGCTGTGAAGCGGGCTAGAGGAATACTCCCACGGCGATTCCAAATGCTGAGCTCTATTTAAGCTGATGCCAAATGGAGAGACTATTAGCGCGGCCGAAGGCCGCGACAGTTACTTAAAGTTGCTGTTAGGAGGAAACCTGTCGCGCCTTTGTACAGGCCGCGGCTGAAGGCTCAGACCATTTATGTTCCCATTTAAAAGTCCTTATTCTAAGTAATTAGCGAGACCGAAGACTGGGCCCAGCAATGCAAGCACGAAGAATTCTACTCTGGAGATGTCGAAAGCTGAGCGCCGTTCAGGTCGAAGAGATAATTCGTGACTATTCCAGTCCCCACCTACAATCGTTAACATTAAATAACTAGGTGCAGTGGAGCGTTTTTAGGCTACATAAAAAACAGACAATTTATGTAAGGATAATAAAGAAAAAAATCTGTCGTTTCCTTTGCAAATATTCTAGATAGTTTAACACCATTAGACCATATTCATTATACTAGCTAAAAAATATCGAACGATATAAATTTTTAATGCAGGCAGGTGGTACCTATGACTATATCAAACAAGTATATCAGTAAAAATATGATTTGCCGAGACATGTCCATTGTCGAACAAAAGAAAATAAAGCAATAAACTAAAATTCATTTAGGACATAAAATAATATAACGATTTAACGCATGTAACAGAACAGATGGACCTTTAAATTTTATCGTTTTACTGATTCACTAAAAGGTCAAAAATAAAAAAAATATTTAAAAAAATAAAAGAACCCGACTGCAGTGATAAATCAACTGAAAGGGAAAAAATAAGATAACTTTATTTTCAAATGCTAATGTCGAATCAGAAGAGTTCATGCTGCTTTACTTGAGGGACCAAATAATATAACTTTATAAGCATTATTTGCTCAAACTGTTGCATTTATTATTTTATATAAAATGATGCAGTCGGGACCCATTAGAGGACTTTAAACAAACAGTAATGGGTCCCGACTGCAACATTTTATATAAAATAATAAATGCAACAGTTTGAGCAAATAATGCTTATAAAGTTATATTATTTGGTCCCTCAAGTAAAGCAGCATGAACTCTTCTGATTCGATATTAGCATTTGAAAATAAAGTTATCTTATTTTTTCCCTTTCAGTTGATTTATCACTGCAGTCGGGTTCTTTTATTTTTTTAAATATTTTTTTTCGACTTAGAAATTAGGAGGTTCTCAAGTCGTTTTGTTTGAGTATGCGGGATTCTAGGTATGAAGACGTATTCCAGCTATCTGAAGGCAACCCATCCCAATTGGATTCATCTAGTTACGAGCTCCCTCTCCTGAAACAACTGTGTATGCATGTTATTTTTTAAAAAGTTCGTCGTTTACTTTCTTGGGCGTCCATTACTAATTAAGGGCTTAATATTTACTACTGATAGGAAATCTCAAAGCTCAATTAAGAATCTATAATGTGGTGCCTTGGTATAGAATTAAATAGAATTAACAGTGACTATAATAAAATATAAGCCGCGTGAAATCAAGACCCAGTTTTAACGTGAAAAGTTATCCAAAATGTAGGTAAGTGTAATAAGATTAAGCCTTGAGAACCTTTTATAATAGCTACCGCATTAGGTGGGCCATAATCCTTGAAAACTTGACGAAATTTCAGCTCTTTGGTGTCAGTTTCCATTCCTTGAAGAAATCGCCTTGCGGTCATTCAAAAGAGAGATAGGTTTAGTAGTACATACACCGGTATAATCGCAATTATT
The DNA here is from genome assembly GCA_934045075.1 of Yponomeuta sedellus. Taxonomy (NCBI): domain Eukaryota; kingdom Metazoa; phylum Arthropoda; class Insecta; order Lepidoptera; family Yponomeutidae; genus Yponomeuta; species Yponomeuta sedellus. Next base: position 13,675,332 of record OW203736.1, on the reverse strand, counting down.
TACTCGATAAACTTAGACTTTCCTGTTTAATAAATAACTATGTTTGAGTTGATACTTATACATAAAATGTGTTATAGTATTTTAGTGTATATTTTTATGTTAAATGTATATAGATGTGCACTTTAATGTCGACTGGTAAACTGGCATGGTAATTTTCATCAACTCATTATGTCCCCACCTAGGGGTACGAGTCTCTTCCCTGAAGCAGGTATAGGCCATACTCCACCACGGGGATTGGTTGAGGCTTGCAAGAATAGTGGCTGGTCTTACTGTCAGAAGTTTTCAAACCGCTCTAAGGCATTCGTAGCATTCGTCAGCAAACTAAGGTGCGGCTGGTTCGGTCACTGGTGTTCTCCATTTTCACTTACGGTGCCGAGACATGGTGCGTTAGAAGCCGCGACTGTAGCCGAATCGATGCATTCGAGGTGTGGTGTTAGAGGAAAATGCTCAGAATCCCGTGGACAGCCTTCAGAACCAACATTTCTTTACTTAACGAGCTCGGTATAACGAAACGACTGTCGTCAGTCTGTCGCCAGAGGTCCCTCAGCTTTTTTGGGCATATTATGCGGTCACGACATCATAGCCTAGAGAAGCAGATCGTTTTGGGCCAGTTAGAGGGCAGACGAGCGAGAGGCAGAACACCAATGCGCTGGTCCGATGCCATAAAGGAGGCAGCTGGGGGATCCATTCAGCACGCACGAGAACTATTGTATATTATGGTCACGATCCTCAGAATTGAGGGACCGATTAAAAAGAAGTATCTTACCGCGCCACCGGTATCAGCAAGTGGTCGGCTTATGAAATTACGTAATATCTAATTATATAAAACATTAAAAACCCGTCTCCTAACAACTACCTAACCGCAACAGGTATCGAGTATATTGAAACTTTGCCCTCATCACGGGGCTCCAAATTAAACAGTCTCGTTTAAAAAAACATCTAGCCTTATCTGCCTTTTCGCAGAAACATTTTCGGCCGATTATCATTTGGCAACTAACGTTTCGAAGAATATTATTTTGCGGCATAATCATTTGCCAACTTTTCTTATAAATTTTTTTTATTTCCCAACCTCGTAGTCGCCAACTGTTTGTTTGGTTTGCTTTTCAAAATGCCAACTTTTAAGTAGCGTATGTTTTACGCGCAGTATTCATTCGATCGGCCAAACTTTTTTCTGCAGAGAACTTCGATCTTACATGTTAAACCTAACACGCTGTTTCGCGCTCCGCTACGCTACGCGCTTCGTCGCACCTATATTTTTGTCGCAGATTGAGTCTCGTCGGCCACAACTCTAGCCATTCCCAGTATTATTTATATTAAATAAAAAATGCACTTAAAAATGTTTTTTTATATCATAAAATCAATGGATGAAAAGGGGACTGTTATACTGACGAAACTTTATTCATCTCATAGTTGTTTGGCCTAGTAAAAGACTTGACAAATAATAAATTCGCAAAACGTTTTGCGTCATCATTATAATAATCAGCTTAACAATACCAAATGAAACATTGCGATACAAACATTTGTAAATCGTTTGTTGTCAACGTAAAAAATAGGTGAAACGTTGGTTGGCAAGATCAGCGTAACAATTTTCTGCGAAAAGGCAGGACACCGATATATTTATCACAGTGATTGGGAAAATTATTGAATGCAAGGGAATGCTTGAAGAGGGATGATTCTGTTTTTGTTTTTTAGTATTTAAGTGATTAACTTAAGTTTGTAGCGATTTGGCATTAGCTGTAAGTTACAATTGTAAATAAACAAATAAATAAATTTGTTTGATGAGTGTCATTCGTGTTGTCGATATGTAGGTAACTCACTTTACAAAACATACAATTCATAATTGCGTAGCAGAGTCAGAGACTTGTTAATCTGTGGGTTGACTTTGCATGTACCTAGCTCTATGAAACATACCCTTTACAAGCCCCAGTATGTCATAAACTCATAATCTATTGAATTGACATTTTAAGGCTTTCAAAATCCAACAAACTACAGTGGAAAATGTCAGGACAATCAATTACCTAATTATACTTTATTGCACACAAACATTTCACAGGACATTACGTAAGAAATAATATGTACAAAGGCGAGTTTATCTCCGTAAGAGATTTCTTCCAGCCAACCTTAGAACTAGGAGAAGCAGTAAAGAACTGGTCTATATGTGCACAGAATAAACTACATAAACTAAGTAAGGGACGTCCCAGGCGGACATACATCGACCAAATAGGGGATGTATTAGCAAAGGGGAAGATAAAAAGTACCCGGAACCGGCGTGCGTGCATGCAACGACTTATGAACGTTGATGAAGCGAAGGTGATCTGTCAGGATCGTGGCAGTCCCTGGTCCCTGCCTAGCTCTCTGGGATACAAGCGTGAGTTTATGTATGTATGTACATAAACTACAGGGCAATAACAAGGCTGCAAATTTTCTCTAAGGATCTAAATACCTACGATAATTTGCCTTACCTAGGTACCTACCTATAACACTTGTTATGAAATAACCGGATAGCTGTAAAAATAACTAAGCCAATTTTCGTGACGTGCCAACCCTGTAGGCGGAGAAATATCAAAAAGTAACTTCAGAAAGCAATCTCAGTCGGAAAGTGACTAATTTGAGGCTAGGATTAATTGTCAAGTGCTAAGAAAGGTGATCAAAACTTCGCGAACTTCGTGAAAAGGTTTTATTAAGTTCACAGAACATAAAAAAGAGTAAGTTGCCTATTTCTGTTATGCTCTTTCTCCTTCACCTCCGCTCCTTTGCCCCCCACTAGTGGAAAAAATAAAAATCATAATTGTTTCTACACATCTTTTTGTCGAGTGACAGACCAATCCTTTGATCTTATTACAATCCCAATAGAATACCTAGTTATTTTAGGACCCATAGGTCACATGAATCATTTGTATCCCCGGCTGTCTGAGTGATCTTAAACGATCACGAAGGTTAAGCAACATAGGGCGCTTTCAGTGCTTTTCCGAGCGTTCCGTGCTTCGCAAGGCACGTTAAGCCGGTGCCGGCTGCCGTCGATAGATGGCAGTCGTTAAGCCAAGTCAGAGGCCTTAGGGCGGCTTGAAAACTTCTGACAGTAAGGCCAGCCACTATTCTTGCAAGCCTCCACCAATCCAGACTTGGCCCACCGATCCGTGATGCAGGATGGCCTATGCTTTCCTTAGGGAACTAACCCGTGCCCCTCGGTCGGAGGCATACTTAATGGGTTGCTGATGATAATGATATGGTGAGGTCAAGTGAACCTGTGGCAAAAAAACCGATATTACGTAACTTTCCATTCGATCCCTTTTTTCCATTCGGCACATCTTCTTCATAGTTGAAGAAAAAGCAACACTAAGGGCCAATTTCTGAGGTTCTGAGTGACGACAGCATCAATAGATCAAAGATTTGACGATATTGGGGGTAATTACATATTAAAAGGATTTAACACACTTATTTAGTTTTATAAAAAAATGAGATTACCAATATTTTCAATAAAATAAAAGGCTATAGGTAGGTAATACTAATTTCAGCCATTTCGACTGAAACACCAATACAACCGCGTGACGTCACGCTAAGGTAAACATTTCTCTACTTTCTTTGGCTGAGCGTAGACACAATTTGACGTTTGATTTTTGTTTAGCTATGCGTGACGTCAGATTCGGCGCCATGACACTGCGAGCTGTTTTTTTCCACATTCCGGAAGAGGATTTAGAAATCTTTCGTCATGCCTATTGAGAATTTCACTAAGTAAATACTGAAGTAACGTCTTGTCATCCTCTTTTCTGAGAAATTCGAAGATACTGCACTACAATTAACTATTTACTTGGCGACATTCTCAATTTAGAAACTGGCCCCTATAGTTACCTATTAATCATATTTTTTGATTTCATCATACCATTATGCCCCCAAAGAAGGGCACGGGTCACTTGAGGAAGGTATATGCCATACTCTACCACGAGGGCCAAGTCCGGATTGGTGATTGCTATAAGAGCTATTGCCATTTCGCTTTCGCTTTATTGATAGTTACAAAATTTCGGCAAAAGAAAAGTTTGATTAGACGTGTCACCTAGCAGCCCCATATATGTCAGTAAATGTATTAAAATACTATTTAGAAATCCATTGCCTGCTGGTAGACAATTGAAGCCGGCACAACCGCACAAGAGATTGTTTACAATATACTGGAGATGAAAGGGGGGCCTAGATTGGTTTTCACACCTCACTGGAAGAGCCTTTGTCATCTCGAGGCCTTATTGAAATTAGATTTAGACTCGGGACTGCCAAGAAATAAGTACTTCTTCCTGCGGCTCTGTGATGGTAAAAAAAATATTTTTCATTATTCACGCTCTGACAAGTAAGTCTGGGTGAATGAGGAGTAGGTTGAAAGTAACAGTAATAAATATATTTCTGCCCGTTTTCAACTGACAGGTGTCAAATTATTAAAAAAAAAACTAGTGCTATCATTGGCACTTGGCAATGGCGTATGGCAATCATTAACGATCAGAACAGCTAACAGATGACTGGAAAGAGGGACTCCTCATCAAACTGCCTAAGAAGCAGACTGTAACAACTCAGTACAATAAGTATCCTAACAGCGATAAAGGACCGAAGTGAGCAGGCTGGATTCCGTGGAAATGCATCGTGTTGAAAGATCTAGACGCGTCTAAGCGAGTCTCCACAATATGCAAACAAAACTGAATGACCTTCAAGAGACCGCAAAGATGGCTGAGCTAAAAATCAGCAAGAAGAAAACCGCAGAGATGCGAGTTTGTTGTGATGACACAACCCCTCTATTGCTGAAAGTCCAGGCAGTTACTAGAACGAGTTCTGTTACCTGAGAGCAGTGTGATCACACCGCAAGGAGGGACTGAATGGGATGTTGAAAGGCGTATCTACAAAGCTAGAGTAGCCATTGGCAACTAAAGGATATCTGGAAAAGCCCCAACATATCTAGAACCACGAAGATCCGCCTATTTAAATCCAACGTGAAAACTGCTCTCCTACGGCTGCGAAACATGGAAGGTCACAAGAGCGGTGTCACACAAGATCCAGGTTTCCGTCAACAACTGCCTGAGAAGCATCTTACGAAGACACTGGCACAACACCATCTCAAATGTAGAACTGTGGCATATCATAAAACCAAAACCCGTAGCCCAAGACATCAGGGAAATCAAATGGAGTTGGCTAGGGCACACCTTGCGAAGACCCGATCACCACATTCCGAAGGTGGCTCTCGATTGGAAACCCGCCGGAGGCTCACGACGTGGACAGTCCCAGACGTAGAAGCGATCCGTTCTCTCTGAGACGACGGTGAAGGGCAAAACTTGGCTGGAGCTAGAATCCCTAGGCATGAACAGAGTTAAATGGAAAGCCCTTGTGTCAACCCCAGACTACACGCAGGAGTAAAGATCCGAAGAAGAAGAAGAAAAAGGCATTTACACAGATATTTCTTTTACCTAAGTAAATTTTATAATTAATTACCTACTTATGTTATAATTTGTTATGTATGATCCAGGTAACTAACTCGACGTCGCTAGTCGTGCGTGCGTTTTGAAAGTCGCGACTTTCCGGTACAGTAAATAATTTGATTTACTGACATCTTAGCGCCACAAATCGCGTGGCTCGAGCCACCGTAGTACTACCCAGCTCGTCTGCGAGTTGTACCCGTTTTAAGATACCGTTATCATAACGTTACCTGTTCTCTATTGTTAACCTATGCAATCAAGGACTGCGATTCCGAACGCATCGCACGAATAAACTGTCATCTGTCAAAAATTATCTGTGATTAAATGTCATGTGGTTTTGTTGCTGTTGCCGTGCCATTTTGAGGTTATAAAGTTTTAAAGTAAATTTTGTTTTATTGTAAGAAAAAAGCAATAAAAAGTTTTCAAAATGGTGAAAAAGAAAATAGACAACCGTATAAGAGTTATGATAGAGAATGGCGTAAAATTGGGGCATCGCACTATGATTCTTCTCGTCGGAGACAAAAGCAGAGACCAGGTAATAACACATTTTATTTCTTGCCACAGCTTTTTTTGAACTATTCTATCAGTAGTCCGTTATTCATATTCTGACCTCATCCACCACCTACCTTTCATCATTTATCTTCTTTATTTTTTTTTGTCTACTTCAAACAAATCAACAGTGGTAATCTACATTGCGATTCTCCCAATTCTGTACAGATTGGAAAACAGCGAAATTAAAAATTAATAAATTCCGTGAAGAATAAAACTTCATAGTGTTTCCGTTGGGAACTCTTAGATAAGCTGAGATGATTTGAGTAATTAGTCCGACAGGAATAAAACCACGAGCTCCGATCAGAACAACTAGTTGATCAGTTTAGTTGGTCGCCACGGAATAAGGGCTTTACTAGTTTGACTATGCGGACACATAATTCCACGTGGTCAAATCAGTTCGACAAAATAGTTTGACTGTACATTTTGGCATGTAGAATCTTATACAGGAAGGATCATTACATTAATTCAACAATGAGGAACAAAGTATCCACGTGGTCAAATCAGTTTGACAAAATAGTTTGACTACGTGGAAGAACCCGTATTTTAGCCTATTTTGGTCCCTCTGTTGAACAAAGGCATTCCCTCGGAGAGAGTATGGGCTAAATCACCATGTGTACTCACCCTGAATTGGCATTACCAAGTGCCAAGGTATGTGAACAGAACAAGTAGTATGACGGTACGAGAATTAAATAATTGTTCCCACACAATGCGTTCGGCTCACTTAGATTCATCATAAAGTGAACCGGGAGCCGATTGTCGCCCATGCGAATTAAAAGCGTTGATGCAAAATATTCCAGGGATATTAGTCGCATAAAAATAAGATAACTCTACAGAGTCATTAGACATTTACTTTGTCATTCCAATTTAATCTATCTTGGAGTTCAGAATACAAATTTGGCTGTTGCACAACTTTTTATGTAGAATTCGAGTAGTCGTATACAAATTATTTGGTAATGAAGTGGGAATTGGCTCCCTGGTGCAGTTAACTTTTACGACAATTTCCAGGTGCCGATCCTGTATGACATGCTTGTAAAGTCTACAGTTAAGGCAAGGCCTACAGTTCTGTGGTGCTACAAAAATAAAGACGAAGCTATCAGCAAGTAAGTTATATCGAAGAGAATAAATTCTCCTTGGTTATACATAGCCTTTGGAAACAAAACAGCAAAGTGCTAGGCAAATTCGCACAATGAGGTTTCCGTACAAATTTGTTGCTGGGTACTTACATATTATAAGCAGTTTAGAAATCGAGTTATGCAGCTTTTTCAGAGCTTTTCCCATACTTCTAAGACTAATTTATTTATGATTAATTACAAATGTATAATTTTCTGATTTTGTCTTTAGAGAAACTTTGTAAAAATTATTGATAAAATGGTCTGCATTTTTGGTAACATTATGTTTCCAGTCTTATTTTGTGGATACATATACATAATACATATCATTGCTAATGCTAATATTGTAGTAACGTTTTATTCACATGACAGCATCTTTTAGTAAATAATTTCTTCTCCTGCTTATGAAGAGACTGAATGAATAGATAAGGTATAAAACGATTGCTGTCTGTTTCAATTCCAGTCATGGCCGCAAGAGAGCAAAGAAGATAGCTGCTGGCAAGTTAGAAGTGTCAGAAGAGTCATTGTTTGATTCATTCAGAGTTGCTACAACAATACACGGCAGATACTACTCTGAAAGTCATGCCATGCTTGGTCAGACATATGGTGTTTGTGTTTTGCAGGTACACAAATTATTTATTTATACATATAATTTATTTGCAACTATTCTGTATGAATATATTAATGAATAAATTATGGAAAACTAAATATAGGTTTATCATAGCTTAAAATGTTCCTTACATTTTTGTTATTATCTAAGCAGCGCTTATACAGATACAGTTTGTTGCTAAAAGCATTCAGGTGAACTTAATAATTATAGAAAAGCAATAAGAGATTATACACTAAAATCTGTGTGATTTAAAGGCTGCAGTTATGTAATTACTAACAATCAGCAATAATCTGCAGTTATGTTATTAGTAACAATCAGTAGTTAGTGACATTGTCATTGATTTCATTTTGTGCCGAGAATTGGAATTTTTGGAATGTGACAATTGTTAAAAACAAACTGGTGTATTCAAAAGCTAGTTCTTGATGTAATTAATATTTATCTTAACTTACATTTATTCTTCAGGACTTTGAAGCTCTGACACCAAATCTGATGGCGCGTACCATTGAAACAGTAGAGGGAGGCGGGCTAATCATATTCCTACTCAAGTCCATGAATTCCTTGAGACAGCTACACTCCATAACTATGGATGTCCATTCGAGGTACAGTATACTTATTTTACAGTATAGTTATTACATTACTGGGACAATACTGGGACCGATGATACAGGTTGTGCATAGTTTGGGGACCTTGTCACTTTACAACGTTATATTTTGTGCCATCTTACCTGTGTACCTTCCAAGTTCTGATTAAACCTTGTTTACTTTACATTATGGCAGCTTAATGTAAAATTTATGGTTTACTGTGATAATTTCATGTATATTGAAAAGTTGATCAACCCACAGATTAACACTTATGAAGACTCGGCTATGAAATGCATATTGAATTGTCATAAAAAACTATTTAATAAGAACAACATTCAGGGGTTTATTTTATAAAACAACTATTACTCTGATTAACAGATTATATCTTAAGATTTATTTTATGGTTACAAATAAACATTTTCATTTTCTTTAGTTTTATAAAACAAACTCCTGATTGTTTTAGTTTAACATATTTTAATTTGATGTAAATATAATTTATAGTTATAAAAGGTTACTTACGGTTACTCTTTTTTAATAAAATATCTATCTTTATTTATGTAGGAATGTGAGTGTAAAGTTGAAATCCTAAGCCGGTAGGTAACAAATAAAGTGGCCAACTCAAATTGATATAACTATGCTAAATGCTGCCGAAATATGGCTCCTTTAAATCTATCCTATAAAATCCAGACACTTTGACGCAAATAAATATCATGTATCACTATTTTATTCAGACATATACAGTTTTAGGGTTTCATTAAATTTAATACTAGGCTCTTACCGCTAATATAGCTCTTGAGTGCCAATTCCAAGATGCGTTTGAAACCAAACAGCTCCTTGCAGTGCACTCACGAGTAATCTCATTGCTTTATAAATACATACCTTAGAATAGACTATGAACATACTAACACTTTGCTCCTTGTATTCCAGATTCAAAACAGAAGCCCATGACACCGTGGTGAACCGTTTCAACGAGCGATTCCTACTGTCTCTCGCCGACAACCCGCGTTGCCTAATCTTGGATGACTCCCTCACCGTGCTACCCATCTCTTCCAGAACAGCTCAAGTGGAGCCCGTCAACTCTGTGCCTGAGGTGTGTGGTTAGATAGATAGCTAAATCATTTATTCACATAAGACACACATACATATACAAAGTGAAGCCATAATTACAAGTCAGAGAGATCTTATGTAGTCTATAAACGTTCCACTACAGGGTCTGTACCCTGTAGCCTTCTCTCCGAGAGAGAGTGCGGGCTTAATTACCAACATGCCCACCGAATTAGCAATTTCAAGCGCTGAAGTATTTAGAACACTCAGCCATTTAGGTTTCCTCACGATGTATTTTCTTTCACTCTAAGCGGTATTGCTACTATATCTTCACAAATGTACAATTACAAATGAAAAATAGATCTTAATTTATAGTCTTGTGTAATAAAAGTTTGGTTGTAGGTGCAGCCTTTTTAAGTTTCATTGAGAATGTTTGTGAATTAAAACGAATTACATTTATATACGGGAATTACTCCATGAAAGACCTACAAGTAGCGGCAACTGCAATCAAATTGAGTAAACTTATAGGGAACCATATAGTCCCGTAGCCAGCTTATTTCTATTTATAAAGGCAGCTGTGCTACTTGCCTAATCTCCTAGCATACATTATGTTATGGCTTGGCTCCTCCCAAAGATCACCTTTCATCTATTTCAGCGCGTAGACTCCAGACTGACCGAGCTAGTGTCGTCCCTCTCCGACTCGCCGCCGGCCGGGCCGCTGGTGGCTCTCTGTCGCACCTACGAGCAAGCCGCGGCGCTTACGGCTATGATCAACACGCTCGCTGATAAGCAGTCCAGGTAATCACTCTGGAGACAAATTTGTTAAGCGCTGTTTAAGGCAACACAAGTATAATATAACATTTACATATAGGGACATACATTGCCTTCCGTGGTTCGCAAGGCACGTTACGCCGTCGTTAAGCCTTGTCAGAGGCCTTATAACTTCTGGCAGTAAGACTCACCACTGTCTTACAATCCTCCACCAACCCGGACTTGGCCCCCGCGGTGGAGTATGGCCTAACATTCCTGCGATACAGAAAGAGACCTGTGTCCTTGCTTTTGGCCCAGCACGATACAGGGTGTGTATCGTGGAAACCAAAAACAACGACATCACGAACATGTAAACATTCAAAACCTGGGGGTTTTTTTTTGTTCAGCCTGTTATATATAATTTGGTATATTGTCACGTTTCTTTTTTTAGTGTTCGATGTCGACTAAACTGTTTTGTCTCTCTCTCTCTCTCTCTCTCTCTCTCTGTGACCAAATATCCGGCTCGTAGGACCATGTTAGATCAATCAGTAGTTCCCGCACTTTTCCACAGCAAGACATAGACTTCCCACAAAGTACGACACTTCATTCTGTCCTCAGCAATCCGCGTCCAGTCGATACCAGCAATCTGTGTCAGATCGTCGGTCTCTGGTGTAATAAACAAGGACCGGAATTCTTTATAGCAAAAATTTAATTTTCATAGGGAATGACCAAATTATTTAATCGACAATTCCACTTATCGATGCTATGGAATATTATCGCATATCGACTTATGCAATTATTCTGTAACTTTTGACCTCTTTGATAAGCAACCTGCATAGTCACAGCAGTGACAGCAGAAAGTCACCTAGCGAGTATATACTATTTAAAATCCCTTCAACACTTAATTCCAGTCACCAATGAGACTGGAATTAAGTGTTCAAGGTCCGCGTCACTGTCTTGAGTTAAGTACGTATCCATGTTATAAAATGAATGGACTATGTTCACTTGTTCCTGGTTTTTCGGAATAAACCGGGGTCTTAATTTGTATTGATTTGGATTCATTGATGTTATAATTAATAAAACACTATGGTCATTCCCGCTGACAGTTTGATTTTTGATATGAAGAATTCCGGTCCTTGGTAATAAATTATAATCTTATCTTACAAATTTTTTCGCCCTCAGACCGCCCCACTGCCTGACCGCGGCACGCGGTCGCGGCAAGTCAGCCTGCCTCGGCCTCGCGGTGGCCGCGGCCGTCGCCCTCGGCTACGTCAACGTCTACGTCACGTCCCCACATCCGGAGAACCTGATCACCCTCTTCGAGTTCCTGCTGAAAGGGCTGGACGCCTGCGCTTACCGGGAGCATATAGACTACAGCGTCGTGCGCTCGACCAACCCGGATTTCAAGCGGGCGGTTGTGAGGGTCGACGTGGCGCGTAACTCAAGGCAGACTGTGCAGGTGATTTCATACATACATTCACATACATACACATTCATTCAATTATTACTCAACGATAATAAATCACAGGAACTACTGAGCCTAGAAACGTTGGAATTTACCAACGTTAATTTAAACGTAAAGTGAATTCAATTATCGGCTTTTGCACGTGCCCAAGCCGATTCATTCACTCATCACAAAATGTCAGAAACAACTGAGCGTAGTAACTCGAAAGGGCAGGTAAATTCAATGCACTACCTAAACGTCTGCTAATAATGTTATACAGATGACTGGAACGAAAATCCGCGCAGTCGGCGAGACTTTAATTAAGAATTTTTTATTATTATTTGTTAATTTTACTAAACTTGCAAAGCTCCAACTTGGAGGGTTTTCTTGAAACGTTCTCTAGCCAGCTCGAAAATAGAAAGAGATCAATTATATTTGGAGACTTTAATGTCGACCTACTCGACAGTTTAAAGAAACACGTAAAAACTGTGGAGACATATACCAGCACCATTATCGAATCCGGTTATAGTATACTGAATAAAAATAAATTCGGAATATTGTACAAGAGTGACCGATTATACTTCAACAATCCTAGACCATGTAATCACTAATGTCACTAACGACTCATTTTGTCTCTCATTGTTGGATTCATCTCTCTCCGACCATAAACAAATATATCTTGAATTAAGTAAATGTAAAACAATTCCTAAGCAAAAAATCAAATATGATTGTATAGACTACCAAGGCTTATTTACTTCTATAAATAATACTAACCTAGACACATACAACTATAATTACACACAATTAGAGATTCTTATACAAGAAAAAGTGAAACAAAACACAATAATAAGGGATAACTACACAAAAAATTAAAATAAAGTGGATAATTTGATACAAAGTGCAAAAAAAAAATACTCGAAGGCTTTTCAAGATTGCTCAAACAATCCGAGAGGTATGTGGAAATTAATAAATAGTTTTTCTAATAATAAAGTAAAGACAAATGACTCTTATCCACCAAAATTACTCATAGGTCCTACTGCTGTCAGCAATGGCAACGAAATTTGTGAACAGTTCAACGAGTTTTTCTCTACTATCGGTGCTATTCTAGCTAATAAAATACCCACACAGTATCACAATAATACAATAAACACAATAAATAAAATACAACAACAGAAACTAGAAGAATTGACGCCTTGTACAATAAAAGAAATAAGTAAAATTATCGATGGCTTAGATGCAAACTGCAGTACTGGGATCGATGGAATTAGTACAAAATCAATCAAATGTATAAAAGGGCCTACAATAGAAGCTGTATAAACAGATGTCTGGTCGAAGGCATTTTTCCTGATAGTCTTAAGATAGCTAAAGTAAACCCCATACACAAGTCAGGTCCAAAAAGTGACCCCTCAAACTATAGGCAAAATTCAGTACTTCCAGTGCTATCAAAAATTTTTGAAAAAGTTATTTACATTCGTCTTACTCGTTACTTAAATAGCATAAATTTCTTCTTTAAGCAATACGGCTTTCGCTCACAATCAAACACATTACCGGCAACTCTCGATTTAGTAACTGAAATAAAGAATAACATTGATGAAAAAAAAATTGCACTCGGTGTTTTCATTGATCTAAAAAAGGCTTTCGATACCGTCAGCCACTCCATCCTATTACAGAAACTTGCTAGCCCTGGAATTACTGGAACTGCCCTTAAAATGCTTGAATCCTACATGGAAAACAGACAACAAATAGTAAAAATAGGTCAATATAAAAGTAGTCCTAAAACTGTAACGTACGGTATCCCACAAGGCTCAATTTTAGGACCATTGTTTTTTTTAGTTTACGTAAACAACATAAGTAATATCAATCTCCACGGGGACGTAACACTTTACGCTGATGATACATGCCTTTTTTACTTTGGGCGTTGCCTTTTAGACGTAACTGCCACTGCACAAGATGATCTTAATTTACTTAGTTCATGGTTCAAATATAACTTGTTAACTATAAACACACAAAAGACATCATACATGATGTTTGCCGCAAAAAATTAAAAACTGCCGGACTATCAACACCTTACGATAGACAACGATAGAATCCATAGATCCAAAGAAGAAAAATATTTAGGACTGATTCTTGATGATAAACTGACTTGGAAAGGTCATATACAACATGTCAAATCAAAAATAGTACCTTTAACAGGAGCCTTACACAAGATGGTTCGCTATGTTCCCTATACTCTACGCACTCTTATCTATAATGCATTAGTAAAATCACACCTTGAGTATCTTATAGAAGTCTAGGGCACAGCTAGTAAAACGCATTTAAAGGAATTGCAGAGGTCACAAAATAAAGTCATCAAAATCCTATTCAACTACAAATATGTCACCCCAACAAAAACTTTATACGAAAAGACAAAACTACTTAATATCCGTCAACTATATCTATATAAAACATGCATACTTATAAAAAAAATACTCAAAAAAGACATACACACTAATATAGAAATAAGTCGAGCCAAATCACCGCAATATAGCTTAAGAAGCAAATGCAAAAATAAACTTAAACTAAGAACACCACGAACTGAATATGGTAAAAGAAATGTCATGTATGAAGGTGTCAAACTGTATAATAACTTGCCACCTGATGTAAAGGATACAGAAAATATGAATGCTTTTAAAATTAAACTAAAGCTACATGTCTTAAATTTATAATTAAGATTGATGCTACTTTAATGCATGCCGTATAATATAAGCTAACTTTAAGTTTTTTTTTTCTCATGAATTAAGTGAACTGTAAGTTCTTTATGAGAAATAAATGTCTTTGAACCTAAACTTATGTCATATTTCGTCCCACAAAAATGATACGAGGGATACCAATACGTTCATGTGAAGTCAAAGTCAGAAAGCGGCAATCCGCCAAAAAACTAAGGTCACTGACATAAGCTAACATTAGCAAGCCAAGGCGGCAGTGGGCTAGTCACATATGCCGAAGAACCGAAGGCCGATGGGGTGAAAAAGTTCTAGAGTGGAGACCACGAATTTTCAAATGCAGCATAGAGCGCCCACCAGCTGGACCGACTATCTGAGGCAGATTGCTGGCAGCGGCTAGATGATGATAGTCGAGGGCAGAATGAAGTGGCAGGAATTCTAGCAGTGAACGAGTTGGGGCGGTTGGATTGATTGAAGTGAATGTCAGTTGTTCAAGTTATTTGTAGAGCATTATACCAATCTCTAAAAACAACGTCCCAGGCATTGCAGGGTCTGAGGGATCCCTTCACCCATCTATTGTGAGTGAAGATGCCACTGGACGCTGCATAAATCATCTCATTACGCAAACGCAAAGGCCAATTGTTATACCAATCCGTTTCTTTCCACAGTACATCACCCCAGATGACCACTCGCTTCTCGCAGCGGCGGATCTAGTCCTAGTCGACGAGGCAGCGGCCATCCCGCTCGTACACGTGGCGGCGGCCGCCTCCAAGGCGCCTCTCGCTCTGCTCTCGTCCACTGTCTCCGGATATGAGGGCACAGGCCGGGCCTTGTCTCTGAAATTGCTCGCGAGCCTTCAAACCAAGCATAATGCACCTCCACCGGTGAGAAAATAGCCTCTCTCTGTCTATCTCAGTCTGCCTTTTCTCTCCCTCTCTCTATGTCATCACTTTGTCTCCGCATAGGGACGTAAAAATCAAACGTCTGTGTTATTTATACATTAACGCCCTTATGAAGACACGATCCCTCGAAAACGCACCTCGTTTAAATGTGTTTTCATGTGTGATGTCCTGGTGACCATAACACTGAATGTCCTAGTGTGGTCATTTTAAGTGCCATAAAACAATGGTGACATTATATTATTTTTAATGCACTCACCCATGCTAAGGACAATTTAATTAAAATGGTGACATTGTTTTACGGCACTTAAAATGGCAGAATTTGATCATTGACATTGTCGTGCTACTTAGGTGCTGGACAAATGACTGTTTAATGAGGAAGTAATTACTTTTGTGTTCCAATTACCAGATAAAACTGGAGGAGCCGATCCGCTACCGCACCGGCGACCCTGTAGAGGCGTGGCTTAATGCCCTACTGTGCCTTGAGGCCCCGCCCCCTCAGCCCGGCGCCGGCGCCCCGCCCCCCGGCGCCTGCGACCTGTACCGCGTCAACAGAGACGCCCTTTTCTGCTATCATAAGGCTGCCGAGGCGTTTCTGCATAGGCTGGTCGCCATTTACGTCGCCAGCCACTATAAGGTAACTCTTCTGTCACACTTATTCAATTCAATTCAATTCATTTATTTCAAATATAAAAAATTCATATAGATTTGTTAGTAATCTTATTCTAGTGTTAGTACATATTGTTCTTTTAACCATAACTATAGGGCACTGTCATTGCTTGCCACTTGAAGACGGCAACAATGGTTTATGTAGGCACAATCTACCTTATCGGCGAGCATAGCCAGGATGGTGTTGCGACTGGCCCGCACCCTGCGCACGAGTGACGCGCCGCGCTTGCGCACTATCGCGTAAAAGTCGTCAGTGCGCGCGTCAGCGAACATGCCCGATGCGCTGCAATAGTGGGGCAGCCGCAACAACGCCCGGAGTGCATTGTTGTATTGCACGCGGAGAGCCCCAATCGATTTTCGCGTATAGTTCATCCACAGGCAGCATGAGTAGAAAGAGGTACAATACGCTCTAAATAGCGTTAATTTAACTTCCCTTAAGCATCGTGAAAACCTGTGGGCTATCATGTTGGCTCTAACCGACAGGGCCCTCCGCTCCTTGTCTATGTCAGTGTCGTCTCTGAGGTCAGTGGTAAGCAAGTGCCCTAAGTATTTAAATTCATTAACTTTGAGTAAGGGGTACCCATTCAGTATAACCGGCGGTACTTCTAACATAGCATCCTTTGACCCGGCCTCAAAGACCATACACAGACTTTTCTTTACATTATACTGTAGGCCATGACTAGCTGCATATCTTTCACACGTGGCCAACAATTTTCTAAGACCGCAGATCGACGCACTCAGCAGCACCATGTCGTCCGCGTAGCTCAGGTTATTGACAGAGACTCCATCTATGTGACAACCGATATGCTGATTGCTGAGCTCGTTAATCAGCTCATTTATATAAAGATTAAACAATGCTGGGGAAGTCAATCCCCCCTGCCTTACCCCGCACTCCAATCTGTATGGCTCCGACATAGCCTCGGCCCATCTAACCTGATTGATCTGGTTTCCGTACCAATACTTAAAGACATTTTACGAGTTCAACCGGTAACTTTATATCTTCCAGTTTTGTCCACAGCTTATCGTAGGAAACCAGGTCAAACGCCCTAGACAGGTCGAGGAAGCATGCGTGAACAGACGTCCTCCGTTCATTGTAATACTTTATTGTACTCTTTAAACACAATATCGCGCTTTCTGTAGAAAGCCCGGGTCTAAACCCAAATTGGTTATCGTGTAACTGTAGATATTTTTGTAACTGAGTATCAAGTAAGCGATCAAATATCTTGGCAATAATAGTTGCAAGAGAAATAGGTCTGTAGTTAGCTGTATCTGCTAAATCTCCGCTTTTATTTTTTACTACAGGTACCACAATGGTCTTCATTAGCTCATTAGGCAAGTATGAATGGCTAACACAAACTGAAAACAAGACTGACAAAAGTCTTGAAATATGTGGGCCAGCAAATTGGAGGTGCTCAATGCTAAGCCCATCGTGACCAGGAGATTTTCCCCTACTTGTAGCTTGTATTGCTTTCGCGACATCTTTAGCATTAAATCGACATACCTCCTGGCACGACATTCCAACGCCGAGCACCGCCCGCACTGGCCCCAGCGGCGATTTTACTATAAAATTGTTTTTAAATAATTCAGCAATACTCTTGGGGTTACATACACCCTCGACGCTCACAGGGAGGCCCGGTCGGTGATTGTGTTTTTTTGTTTTTTTCCAAAAACCTCGAAAGTCCTTTTTACAGTGATGCGAGGCCATGATATCCATTTTTATTTGATCTTGGTTGTTTTGACACCATTTTA
Organism: Yponomeuta sedellus; assembly: GCA_934045075.1. NCBI lineage: Eukaryota > Metazoa > Arthropoda > Insecta > Lepidoptera > Yponomeutidae > Yponomeuta > Yponomeuta sedellus. The sequence goes on along the minus strand of OW203736.1, from coordinate 13,657,776 downwards.
GACGAGATTTGAATAATCTCCTGCTTGAAATCATGTCTTCGAATATAGGACCACACGCTGGTTTCCCATAGGAGAGCCAAACCTTAAACTTTAACCTAGCCTCCATATCAGCCTCTCTGACGTGCTTGTTCCATCCAATTACATTTTTATGTTTCTTACGAGAACTAACGTGACCACAAGCGGCAGCAACACATAGCGCCGTTACAATATCACTATATAACTTATCTATAACTTGTTTGTGGCTACAATTTGTACAATAACCGTTGGCACATTCTGTAAACTCTGTCGGAAAATCAATTAGCCTTAGGTTTTTATGACATTCATTAGAATATACGTTAATTAGATCCTCGGTCCTTTCACCCCAAACTACCGAGTTAACTACTTGATTACTAAGGTTAAGCTTAGGAATTAACAGTTTCAGACTGCATTCTATTATAAGGGGGAAATGGTCTGACCATACAACATCATATATATATAAATAACAAATAAATAAATAAATATCTAACACTGATCTTAACCACAGATGGCAATGCAGCGTACGTACATATACAATGATCCAGCCATCGTCTAGCCCCGTTTATCTCACTTATGTAAGTGTACGTATCAGATTTTAATCCCAACTTATTTGTATCGACACAAATCCACTTTAATTCATTACAAAAACTAATTAATTCATTAAAAAATAATTCGTTAGGATGGGCATTAAAGTCTCCTAAAACGTAAACAGAGTCTATACCGTAATCGTGTACAATAGCACTCACAGTACCGAGGCAGTCCGTAAACTCCGCGAGGTTGTCCGCCGCATTTGTAGGCATGTAAACGCTCATTACAACTAGCGGCCTATCGCTTGTCACAATTTTTATTGCACACACTCGAGGATTATCACAGCTTATAACGTAGACATTTTGAAATACGCTTTTCCTCCACAACAAAGCCACGCCTCCGTACGGTCTACCGCGCAGCAAGCCTACTGTTGTATCTATAGCCGAGGTTCCCGTGGTGCTGAAGTCACTGTTGATACTGTATAGAAAAGATATCTCGTCCGGTCGCAGCCAAGTCTCCTGAAGAGCTATTATGTCTGCGTAGGTACATAGTTCTCTCACACTTTCAACAGAACGCTTGACATTTTTGCAATTGAAGCTGGCAAATCTGTATACTTATGTTTGGTAATCCGGAATAGCCACTAGTTTTCTAGCCACCACAACTGTAGCTAGAAAAAACATGCAATAGGGTAGAAACATAAGGAAAGAACTACAGTTTATGATGAATAACAAATAGAACGAATGAATATATTCATTCTTTGATTAATATTAAAAGAAAAAAAAAACTTTTTTTAATAATAATTAATAAGACGGCAAGAAGGGTCTTCCTAGCCGGTAAAATGACCTCAACAATCCTAAGGCGCAGTCCTCCGCCTACGACCTCCACTGTGTTAACAACTCTGTTCTGGGCCGAGAGTCATAAAACTACATTTCATAATTAACTTGGGCCTCCAGTGGGCGTATGGGATTACGGCGACCAGTGCTGCCTTCACTCACACTAGATGTGTGAAGGGACCACTTGGACGCAATGACAGGAGACGCAATGGTATAGGTGTTAGAAACGCCATCTAAAAATCGATGTCCTAGCCGTAGACGTAATAAACTATAACAATTCGGGGTTCATTACATTGCAGAGTCTTGCTACTTTATAATCTATGGGTTAATCGACTTTGCAATTGGTTAAATTGTCATGCCCGTTATTAGAACTACAATTCATTATTTAGAATTGTAGTTCTATCAAACGGGCCACTGGTACGCGAGGCCGCGAACCTTATCGTGTTCACACTGAAATGAATCGTCATTGGCATTCTCAGTGAGACTAAAATGTAACCTCCTAAATATAAACCTAAAAAAAGGAAAACAAAGTTTATAATTCGGGTAACTAATCGTATTTGTTTTTGTCGGATGAGCTTGACTAGATCAGATGCAAGAGAGCTTCGTCTCTACCCACCATTATTAAGCTCTGGAATAAGAGCGTATCCTGGTCAGACTCTCCAGACAAAAAATCAAGTATTTAAACCCGGATTAAGTCAATGATGTTAATAATGTCCTCCGGCTCGAAGGACCAAAAGATGTAGAGGTACGAAAACGCTAGATTTTCGCATCAAAACAATTTATTGTATATTTAGGACGTCATTACAACTACAAAACATGAAAATAGCTACGCGGAAAATGCTTTTTTGGGTAGTGAAGAGTACTTACGAAAGTTTTCCACCCATGCCGAGATTCGAACCCGCGACCTCTGGCTATCCGTGCCAGCGCTCTTCCAACTGAGCTAATGGGCGACTCACCGGCATCAGTGAAATTTCGAACCTCTTTACAGAGATAAGGTCGCTTTGTGCTCGTTATTGCTTATGTTGTGTCCCGCCTCGTTTTGAAGTAACGCCTAAACTTCCAGTAATTTATGTCAATAAATGATTACTCTTCTCTGTATTACGTACAGAGAGTACGTCGCTGCCTGTCTAAATAGGTTTTTAAAATTGTCCTTAGCACAGGTTAGTGCATTAAAAAAAAGAATATAATTTGTTTAATCTAGTCAAAAGTTTGTTTAATTCTAAATAAAAAATTCGCCTCCTTGTTCCAGAATAGTCCCAACGACATCCAACTGCTGGCCGATGCGCCGGCGCACGGTCTGTTCGTACTACTGGCGCCCACGCCGCCCAATGCCACATCTATGCCGGAGGTGCTGTGCGTCATACAGACTTGCCTCGAGGGTAACATCTCGGATAGGTGAGCTTTAAAAAATAAAACACTCTCAAATATTTTATTCACCGCAGCACAATAAATTTATACTAACGACCTCTGTGGCGCAGCGGTAGCGCATCTGCCTACCATGCGAGAGGTTCCGGGTTCCATCCCTGGCTAGGGACTAAAAAAAACCCAGGTCTTGGATGTTTACATGTTTGTGGTGTCGCTGTTTCTGGTACCCACGACACACAGTATCCTAGTGTGGGGCCAGAAGCAATGTATGTGCGTAAAAATAATATAACATAACATTTAAGGAGGAAAAACTGAATAAACAATAAGTACAGTAAATACAGTAAATGACTTGGCTTATTAAATTTTGTTAATTCCTAAGCATTCCTTACCGCTAGATAAGAGCTTAGTATGCGATAAGAGTTAAATATGTAACATTCATGAAGACCACCTATTGATACTTCTCCCCGTGCGCTGGCCTAGTGGAACCGAGTAATTGTAATCCATCGCTTGGTTTAAGCAACAACAGGCGCGTCAGGTGCTGGATGGGTGACCATTCCGTTACTGCCGCCAGTGACAATCTTTCCGAGCACTTCCGTGCTTCGCCAGGCACGTTAAGCCGTTGGTACCGGCTGTCATGTAATGGCAGTCGTTAAGCCATGTCGAATGCCTTATGGGCGGCTTGATAACTTCTGACAGTGAGGCCCGCCACCGTCTTACAATCCTCCACCAACCCGGACTTGGCCCCCGTGGTGGAGTATGACCTGACCTTCCTCCAACGCAGGACGAGACCCGTGCCCCAGCAGTGGAGACATACAAAGTGTTTGTAGTGCTTCCTATATGGAGCTACATGGAGATATAGTGTCCCTCCTCACAGGTTGATATCATTTACCTCCCCAGATCAGTCCGCGACAGTCTAGGACGCGGTCGCAAAGCGGCCGGCGACCTCATACCGTGGAATATCTGCGAACAGTTCGGCGATAAGGACTTCCCCCAGTTGTGCGGTGCCAGGATTGTGCGGATAGCCACGCATCCCTCCTACCATCGGGTGAGACTCGTAACAATAAATTAAATTAATCAATTCAATCTTTTATTGACATAAATTACAGTAAGTTTAAAGAGTTACTTCAAACCCTTAACTATCCCTTAAAAGGCCTGACTAGTATGAAGTTTTGAACTTTATTTCCGTGTGATAGGGTTCCATTTAAAGTGGCAACTATTTATCCTTATTTAATATCGTGCAGATTATCGTGACAATAAATTAAACAATTCAATCTTTTATTGACATAAATTACTGGAAGTTTAGGGGTTACTTTAAAACGGGGCGGGACACAACATAAGCAATAACCAGCACAAAGCGACCTTATCTCTGTTTGACATTGGGTCAATTCCTGAATTGAAAATTTCGCTAAATAAATAGTTAACTGTAGATGGATAACATATTCTTTTTTGCATGTACACCAGGGATTACATAAGAGACCTAAAAAATAACAGTACATTACAAGTGGCGGCCTTATTACTAAAAGTAATTTCTGTAGTACAGTCTTTTCGAATTTCTCAGAAACGTGAAAACGTGACAGAATGTTACTTAAGTATTTTAGGTCAATGTTAAACTTATTTTTTGTGTTAAGGCTGCCTCGTCTGTCTTCTCCTTCTCTCCTGTCTTGTTGAATGCTTATGAGGCATTACGAAATAATAAAGACACATCTTTTAATGATAAGGCCGTCGTCTGTACTTTTAGGTTAAGAAATATGTGTGTAATTTCCTTTTTTTATGTACAACTAGCTGGCGCCAGCGACTTCGTCAGCGCAGGATTAGTATTATATTATCGAATAGCTTATATTAGCGTGGCGTAGAAAAGAAAAGAACTAACGTTATGACATTAGGTTTTTTTTTATTAGCCATGGCTGTGTCCCACTGCTGGGCAAAGGCCTCCCCTTCAGATTTCCACTCCCCTTTGTTTACGGCCAATGCTTCCCACCCAGGTAAATATCTGGTCAGGTCGTCACACCATCTCCGCCTTGGTCTGCCACGTCGTCAGTCGCCATCGCACGGGATCCAATCGGTGACGATTTTTGCCCACCTTTAAGGCTCCATACGTCTGACAATGCCAGCCCTGCTCCACTTGAGATTAGCCTTCGCAACTCCAAACTCAGTGATCTTGGTTTTGGCGCGCAGCGTGGTGTTCCGGATTTTATCAATTCATTTTACACCAAGCATGTTGCGCTCCATTGCCCTTCGGCAAACCTTGAGTTTGGACTTCTGATGTTCAGTCAATGACCAGGTCTGAGCACCGTAGATTAGGATGGGCAGGATGCACATTAGAATTATCTCATAAATAATTTTTGGGTCGCATTTGAAAGATATCGCACAATATCTTTATAAATTGTAGCCTATGTGTTATTCAGATGTATAAGCTACATTATTGTAAAGTTTCATTAAACTCCATTCAGTAGTTTTTACGTGAAAATGTAGCGACCATCCATTAAACATAAAACATAGTTACAAACTTTCGCGTTAAGTAGGATAAAGTGTTCTCTATCTATCTTCGGGTTCGAACCCCGGGCCAAAAAAACCCCAGGTATTGGATGTTTACATGTCTGTATCGCCGTTTCTGGCTCCCACGACACAGGGTATCCTAGTGTGGGGCCAGAAGCAATGTATGTGCCTGTATGTAAAATGTTATGTTATGTCTGAAGGTAGGGAATAACCAACGTACGCCTCCCCAGATGGGCTATGGCAAGCGAGCCCTACAGCAACTGGCGGCTTACTACAGCGGCGACATTCCGTGCCTCGACGAGGCCGAAGAATCGGCCGATGAAGACCAGTTCAACGGAAAAGCTGGAACTTTGCAGACAGAGACTATCGCTCCAAGGTATCAGAATTCAGAAATGTTTTTCAACGTTAGGAAATTACATTCTCTTTTAGACTTGATGGGGGTGGGTGCAAATTCGTTCTCGAATATGTCACCCAGCTGTTTCTCCATGCCTTTCTTTAAGTCTGTGTCAGTAGGCTTCTCCATCTGCCTGGAGCCTTCTTTGTGAATCCAAGCGAGAACGTTAGTATTGCCGTCCACTATTCCACTGTCTTACTCAGCGCTTGAAATTCGGAGTGGGCATGCGTAGTAAATAAGCCCTTATTATCTCTAAGAGAAGACCTGGGCTCTGAAGTGGGACATTTACACAGTCTATTTATCCTTACTGGTCCAATTTATTAAACAATATTCTAACCTCAAAATTTAAATTTGCTCCCAAAATTAGATATTTCTTACAAGTTCATGAACTTTGTTTATGAAATTGGCAGCGTGTTATCTAAAATAATATCCCAGGTGACGTCATTTATGGGAATACGACTCGAACCCGCGACTATAATAGGACTCGAACCCGCGACCTCTGGCTAACCGTGCCAGCTCTTTTCCAACTGAGCTAATGGGCGAATTACCGGCATCAGTGAAATTTCGAACCTATTTACAATACTCTCTGTATTACGTACAATCTTGTTTACTAAATTGGACAAGTATGGATAAACAGACTATAAGTAGCAAAATACGATCACCCGCTCTTCCCTATTGACCTATGCTGAGTCTTATAAACACATAGTTATTCAATAGAATGTCATTAGCATGACAATAGCAGTTATTTGCCTGCATATATTTTGTTTACAATTGTATTAAATGAAATAGGCGTCTAACGGGAGGAGATCTATTCTTCCGAGGCGCCGAGTTAAGTTACACCTTTGGAATGCGATTTGTTTGTAGACTACCATTAGTGACAATGGAACCAACATTGGCGCATTAATATTATTCTATTGAACAACTATGCATTTTTACACCCATGTATTCTTTGAACCTGCCTCTAGTCTGACCAACTCTTTCCCAGAGCAAAACCGCCGACCCTACTGAAGAGGCTTACAGAAGTGAGGGCAGAACACCTGGACTACCTTGGCACCAGCTTCGGCCTCACCGAAGATCTGCTCAAGTTCTGGAAGTCGCAGAAATATGTGCCCGTTTATTTGAGGTAAATTAGCCAAGATTGTAATTTTTAATATACATACAATATTACAATATACATCCTGCAACCCTTGGTCCCAGTGGTGGAGTATGGCCTAACCTTTCTGCGATGCAGGAAGAGACCGTGCCCCAGCAGTGGGGACATACAAGGTTGGAAACGAAACGAACGATACGATACTAATGTTATTACCTAAAATACTTGTTTCTTTGGTATACATACATAACCTCACGCCTGTATCCCAGAGGGGTAGGCAGAGACCAAGGACTGCCACTTGCAACGATCCTGACAGATCTCCTTCGCTTCATCAACGATCATAAGTCGTTGCATGCACGCACGCCGGTTCCGGGTACTTTCTTTCGTTATCAACCCTTGTATGTCCCCACTGCTGGGGCACGGGTCTCTTCCTGCATCGCAGGAAGGTTAGGCCATACTCCACCACGTGGGCCAAGTCCGGGTTGGTGGAGGATTGTAAGACAGTGGCGGGCCTTACTGTCAGAAGTTATCAAGCCGCCCATAAGGCCTCCGACATGGCTTAACGACTACCATTACATGACAGCCGGCACCAACGGCTTAACGTGCCTTGCGAAGCACGGAAGCGCTCGGAAAAATGCCACTAGCGGTAGTCACGGGACGCTCACCCATCCCGTACCTGACCGCGCCTGTTGTTGCTTAACCAAGTGATTGATTCCAATCACTCGGTTCGCCTAGGCCACGAGCGCTTCTTTATTTGGTGTATATTCTTTATAACAAAATATTGAGATGATGAAGGAAAGAAGATACGAAGATCGAAAGATCTAGCGAATGTAGATGGAAGGTCTCTCTCGGCCCTGCATTGGGACGTAAATATACTTCATAAGAAAAGTGTAAAATATATCTGTCTTTTACGTCCACCAAGGAATTTATTTGGAGGTAAAAACCTATACCCAGCAGTAGGTTTTGGTGGCCAGAAGATAAAATAAGAATATTCTTCATTGTACAATATATCGACTGTGATAAAGATGATTGTTAAATCTGACAATAACTCTTAGAGATAGAGAACAATTTATTGTTCATAAAAATGGATCTTATTTTTTTGGACCTCTATTTTACAAATATCCCACGGTTTACCAAGCCACATTATTACATTTTGACAATAATTACATTTTATCATGGTCACCATCATCTTTGTGTATGGACATGAAAACAGATTTTTTTTCGTACTGTAATGTTGACAAATTAGATATAGGACGTGTTGCTATATCACAGTCGATTTCTAAACTCTTCACAGCCAGAAACCGAACGAGCTAACGGGCGAGCACTCCTGCATAATGCTGCGTGCTCTCGCCGAGAATGACTGGCTTACAGCGTATAGTGCCGACTTCCGGAAACGGTTCAGCAGACTGCTGGCCCGCTCGCTACGGAAAATGCCCGCAGCTTTGGCTCTGGCAACACTGATGAACGACAACGTGAAGCCTAAAAAACCTGGTAAGATATACAGTTGCGACATTCCTGGACGTATCATGCTTAGTTATTAACTCATAGTAAGAGTTGGCAACACTCGTCAATAGTATTTGTAATAAACGAAATTTTTCACTTATATAGTGTTGCCAGCGCTTGTTTAAAACTCAAGTGGAGAGAGTCAAAGAGTCAAACTAGCTTATAATACAATGCCGAATTCCTGAAACGGTTCAGCAGACTGCTGGCCCGCTCTCTGCGAAAAATGCCCGCAACTGTGGCTCTGGCAACACTGATAAACGACAATGTCATTCCTAATGAACCTGGTAAGATCTCTGGTGTAGTATTGATTTATTTTATGTGGGCCATATGCTTGGCTATTGAGAAAATGTTTTAACAAGCGCTGACAACATTCATATTGACATTATCGCTGTTAGTATAGTATACTTTAGAATATAGATCAGGATACTCAGCTCTCCTATAGTTACTACAACCAAAAGAAAAGTGAACTTATAAGTTCCCAGCCCATTTCCATTTAAACTTGTTGACGGCGTACTGCGCTGTTTATCGTAAGCGCTATAGCAGTCTACGTCAACCAATAGAAATGTAGACTCAACAAGTGTTGCCAGCGGTGTTCCAAATTTATTCCAAGCAAAGTGGAAAATTTAACTGGTTGAAGATCTACAGCTCCATTTTCTGAAAGCGCTTCATCCGACTGTTGACCCGCTCGCTTCGAAAAATGTCCGCTGCCTTAAGTCTGGCAAACAACTTTCAGTCTATCCGTACTTTACCAATTTAGTAAACAAGATTCTACAGGTAAAGTATGACTTGTTAGTCGAAAAATGCCATGTTTCCATAAATGAGGTAACCTTGAACACAATTTTCGATAACACGCTGTCAAATTTTAGACAAAGTTCATGATTATATTCTTTTTGTTGCACTAACCCGTGCTGAGGTCAATTTATTGCCTGTAAATAATACAGAGAATATTGTAAAGAGGTTTGAAATTTCGCTGATGCCGGCACTTGCCCATTACCTCAGCTGGGAGAGCGCTGGTACGGTTAGCCAGCCGTCGCTGTTTCGAGTCCCGGCATGGGCGGGATTTATAGCCTCTAAATAAGTTTTAAAAAAAGTTCATGAACTTGCGAGAAAATATCAATTTTTGGAATGAAATGTCAAGTTTGAGTTTAGAATCTTGTTTACTTAATTGGACAAGTAAGGATAAATATGTAGACTGTACGTTTCTAACACAAAAACCTTTCTCCTGTTCCAGAGCTAACAAAGCAGCTGATAGGCCAGCACCTGTCGCCGCATGATCTGTCCCGCATAGAGTCCTACTGCCGGCAGCAGGCTGACTACAGGCTCATCACAGACCTGCTCGCTGAGGTGGCCAACTTGGTGTTCCACTCCAAGAGTAGCATCAAGCTGGACGCTGTTCAACAGGTCAGTAAATTGTGGAGCCTATATACGGCCCACAGTAGGGCACACGCCTTCACGACTTTGTTCATGTACAGGAGCGCGATCTTCTCATTTTTAATAGATAGTGTTCGGGACCTATGTCACACCACTACAAGTCATGTCTATCCTCCTAAGCCCTGTAGGTAACACTGACTTCAAGTCTTCTAAAACTACGTAGATTTTTTCTTGTTGTTGTCCAAAAAATTATGAGGAAATTATTGGACCTGGAACAGTAAGTTGTCCTTACTTCCTACTGAATCATGGGGTGTGAATTAAGAAAGTTATTCGTGATGTCCTCTTTATAGGACGCCAGGGCTTAGGACGCTATGGTAGATAGATCTATCAGCCAATAATGTGCAGACACATCCGAGCACTGGGACGTGATCGATAGCCAACCAGATAAAGCCACGATGTCGTGATAATCGACGTGATTGATTAGGCAAATCTGTATTTTTCTGTTACGAATAAATATTTGAATGACTGCTTAATTGCACAGCGCTTAATGGAAGATCTCCAAATTCTTGAATCCTTCCTGAAATGTATACGATAAGGTAGCGATCGCATACGCCGCTACAGATAGATAGAAAGATAGGCAGAATATTCTTTATTGTATCGAGAAATTATTAGTAGTTTTTAAGTTTAGTCCATTGTAGCCAAGTAAATAAAAGTTAAATAAAATTTACTCATATTTACACAGTTTCTATTTACAAAAAACTTAAACTTAATATAAACGAGTGCATAGGTGAGCTTATTACTAGCACAGATACAAACATTGTCCCTCAAGGTCAATTAAGGTAATTATTTTATCTAATATATAATCGCGATCATATCTGTCTAATATACAACTATTGTCCCTCCACTAATGATTTTTTTCGCTGCTTGCCAAGAAAACATGTTGTATGGCGCTGGCCACCCTAGTCCACTTTACGGACCCACTGTTACCCCTATTTCTTAATCTACCTCCTTGGATACTTAAAGAAAGCAAAACTTTGTTAACTCAACAAAAACGTTTGTGTCTTCCCAGATTGTGCTGATTACCATGGTTTTTCTTAGTCATAGCCACGAGAAATACTTGTTTGACGCTGGCCACTCTCGTCCATTTTGCGGACCCACTATTCCCCGTATTCCACAATCTCACCCAACGTGGATAAAAAAGAAGTTTGAACATTGTTTACTCAACAAAAACCTTTTCCGAACCTGGTTTTCCCAGGTGGCCGTGGTTTATTCACTGCTTGTTTGGCGCTGGCCACTCTCGTCCATTTTGCGGACGCCCTTTTGCTCCTATTCCTCAATCTTTAAGAAGTGAGAACATTATGTTCTCAACAAAAACCTTTCCCAGGTGGTGCTGGTGGCGATGGGTTTCCAGATGAAGGATGTGGACGACATAGCTTCAGAGCTGAGCCTGCCCGGCTCGCAGATCCTGGCCAAGTTCTACGAGGGATGCAAGAAGATCAACGCCGCCATCAACGCCGTACTTGAAAACACAGTCGCTAAGGAGATCGGTATTGATGATAAGGTAACTTACTAAGATTTTTCTGACCGGCTTCGTTTATGACGACTGTTCTGGATAAGGAGAGAGTCAGTCATGTGACTGATTGTTGACACCCCTCTTCACCTCCTCCGCGGATACACGGGAGCGAGGTTTACTTTGTTACTTCAAAGATCAAGAGAATAGACAATATTGCTTACGTTATACTTTTTATGTAGTCTATAAACGTCCCACTGCAGGGCACAGGCCTTCTCTCAGAGAGAGTGGGCTTAATTACCACGCGTGCCCACCGCTTATTGGCAATTTCAAGTGCTGAAGTACTTGAATACCTCAGATACTCAGGTTTCCTTACGATGTTTTTCTTCAAGTTAGCGAGTGGCAATGCAACTTCACAAATGTATATAACATATAAAACTAAGTCATTGGTACATGCCCGCGCTGGGAATCGAACCAGGGTATTCCGTTTCCGAGTCCACTTTTATACCCACTGAGCTGCCACTGCACCAGTGCCATGGAACGCATATAGGCTCGGCTACAAAATTATAATTTATAGTTATACACTCCTGGACACATCTATTGGTCCACCTTAGAGTTTAGGTTTCGATGGCCCCTACCTAAATATGATTGCTAGATTGAACAAAAACTATTGATGCAGTTTTAAACCTGATACTTACATTTAAAGACTATTGAATAAAATTATGAATGTGCCTGGCTCAAAACTGTATGAACACTTTTTGTAATTAAAACTGTTTTTATACGGATTTCACTCGTTTATTATATTTTTACAATTTTCCGACGTTTCGGCACTTTTACAGGTGCCGTGGTCTTTTTAAGTTCATGTAAAATAATTGTTTTATAAATTTAAATTTAATTTTAACTTCAATTACTAATAATCAATATTGTTGACTTTATATAAAATAATTGATTTACCTATTTTGGAACGTAGCTTCATAATTAACTTTTGTAATTTTTGCCGAGGGTAGTAAATTAACAGTTGATGCTTTCAAAAAGACGCCTGTCACCTCTGTCATCCGAGACCACGGCACCTGTAAAAGTGCCGAAACGTCGGAAAATTGTAAAAATATAATAAACGAGGAAATCCGTATAAAAACAGTTTTAATTATGTCTAGTACTCGCCTTAGAGAACATTTTTTGCTCGACCTAATATAAATTAATAGCTAGGACTAAACGAAACTAAAAATGCAAGGTGGGCCAATAGATGTGTCCAGAAGTGTATATTAAATGGTATAATCGCGATTATTTATTTGGTAAAACGTAATCACCTTATTTCCCGAAGTTTCGGCAGCGTTAGACCCGTTTAAAATTTAACTATGTATGAGTATCGCGAATCATTAAGAAATAATATAATAATTTATATTTAATTTATTTTCAGGTGACCGAAGACACGAATGCGTCCGTTGGGCCGGTAAAGGAGAGTCTTAAGGATGAACTGTCGAAGGCAGCAAAGGTAATTTTTATTGGTGTAGCTCTCAGTTGTGTCTTGTGGATGTTTAGAAATAAATAGGCTTAGTTTTATAAATACTTGTAGTTTTTATTTTAAAGAAAACTCGTCGCCTCCTTGACTTGACTAGCCGCGCGTTTGTGACTTTCACTGAATACGTGCTGGAGTATCAGCCTATGTCGGTATTGTTTAATGAAAGCTAAGCGTTTCGGGGTCTGTTTACGTTGTTCTTCTACAGGCCGAGTCGTTTTGTTTTTCTTCTAAATATCTGAAATTCGAATACACACAACGAGAAACAAAACATGTTATAGTCAATGTCAGGTTAAGACAAAAAAATATGAACCTTGACACCAAGCTAGACTAAGGGCCAGTTTCATGAAAATAATGTCTGGAATGAAAGCCAGTACAATGCATGAGTTCTATGTTTTAAAATAATTAAACTCTGTTAATGACTTTGAAAAGACTAAGTTTGAAGTTTTTCTCCAAAATGATCTAGATTTTGAAATGGACACCTAGTTTGAATTGTAACGTTCATTAGGCCGCAGCTTCTGCGCTACTTTGAATAAAACCTTTTCATTTCTGTATTTAGAATTGCGCTAAGTAAATCTGGGGATACAGAAAGATACTTATTTTACTCAGCTAAATTGTCGGTTTAGAAACCGAAGGTAGGAACGAAAATATGCTTTTGATGCATTCATCAAAGCTATATAGTAATTTTAATCGATATCAACCCTTTTGTAAGACCTTACTGGGCTCGGGTTTCTTCCTGCATCGCGGGAAGGCTAGGCCATACTCCACCACGGGGCCAAGTCCGAGTTGGCGAGGGTTGTGAGAAGTTATCAAGGCGCCCATAAGGCCTTCATGACTTCATGACATTACAGCCGGCACCAACGGCGTAACTTGCCTTGCGAAGCACGGAAACGCCCGAAAAATGCCACTAGCGGTAGTCACAGGACGGTCTACACTACACTACGACCCGAATGAAGCAGCTTACATTTTCCATTGTACATTGACATTCAGCAAACAGAATATATTTTTTTTACGTCGAATAAAATTTATTTGATTTTGATTTGACTGGTACCTGCCGCGATTCGGGAACCAACAACCTCCCGAATGTGAGGCCGGTGGTCTACCGCTACCACAGCTCCACTTTTACGTAGTCTCTATGTTTGAGTCCCACTGCTGGGCAAAGGCCTCCCCCAATTCAGTCCAGAGTTTTCTGTCCTGGGCCACCTCAGACCAGCCCAGAAGATGGTTGTCGAGATCATGTCTCCACAGTCTTCTAGGCCGTCCTTGATTTCGATGTCCGTCGTGTGGCACCCACATAAGATACAGGTTACCCCAGTTTAAGAGTCAGGACGCTACGAAGTATTATAAGAAAGCTGTGTACACATATTAAAAGTTACATTGTATGTTTTTGTCAATAAATTACTTACTTACTTACTTACTTACTTACTTACTTACTTACTTACTTACTTACTTACTTACTTACTTACTTACTTACTTACTTACTTACTTACTTACTTACTTACTTACTTACTTACTTACTTACTTACTTACTTACTTACTTACTTACTTACTTATCGAGTTTCGCCCACCTATTCGGGTGCATTCGACTGACATGACCAGCCCAGCTCCAGTTTCGCCCTCTGGACACCCACCATCCACCCACATTTCCACTATTTTAGATTTATTTTAAAAATATATTCCCAGGAGTTGGAACGCAAGCAGCGTAAGGAGCTGTCCCGGCTTATGGGCGAAGACCTGGCCCAGTACCGCATCAAGGGGAACGACATGGACTGGAGTCAGGCGCTGGCCACGTCCAAGCAGAAAAATATGCTGTCTGTTAAAAGGTACGTCAGATACGAAAGAAAGGCTGATCAGACAGATATCTATCGGGCCCTAGAGTCTAATACTACATAATTTGAATATTTTCGGGGCTTAATCGCGTAGTAATTTATTGCCATTTTACCTCGACGTTTCGGCGACGTTACAGTCATCGTGGTCGCGAGAAGGCTGATGGCTGGCACCCGTTCGCACGATGACTATCATGCATTACAACGTCGACGTAAAATAGCAATAAATTACTACGCGATTAAGCCCCGAAAATATTCTAACAGTGTTTTCAAGTCGCGAAAGTTTAAAATAGTTTTTCATACACAATGATATAACCACGGCAATGGTTGTTATTTGCCTCAAATTGGTAGTCTACAAAGCAATAGCAGTACAATGTCTTTCCATGGGTATGACCTGCGCAAATTAAATAGGCATCTCTCGCGAAGAAGATCGAAAATCGAAACGCACGAGGCGCCGAGTTAAGTAGCACGGGTTATACCATTGCAATGCGATTAGTTACTAGACTATCGATTGTGTGTATGAAACGATCATTACCGGACTAATGTGAATATTGAAAAACTATCCATTATTTTTTATTTTAGAGACTCACCCCCCTGATCAGCCCTAAACAGAGCCCACTGTTGGGTTAGGCCTCTTCTCTTTCACGCTAACCCTTTCGGTCCTTTGCTAGTCTCGTCCAATGTTTCCCAGCCTCTTTCACAATGTCGTCGGCCCAACTGGAAGCAAACTTTGCTACGCAATGAACCTCGACCCGGGGGGGTGGGCAGAAGCGCCCCCTGCCGTACAATTCCACCGCACTGCGACCCCCAACCCGCATGCCCAGCGTGGGGATTATGGGCATTACCCCTATGATAGCACAACGTGGCGCTCTTTAGAGGAGGGCTATGTCCAGCAGTGGACTAGTATAGCCTGACGACGAACCTCGAAGTCAATCTGTGAAGTAAAGTTAATTTTGTAAACTAAATGTTCCATTGTGAATGTCCTCCTTTTTTTACAGAAAATCCTCCTTTTTAGACCCTTATCAAATTATCCCAGATACCAGATGATAAAACTTTTATACGATACGATAGTTTGCTTTTTTTTTTTAATTAGCCATGGCCGTGTTTGAGTTTGCTTATAAGCATGGTTAATGTTATAACATTAAGTCAGACACATTGTTGTTGTATTTTTTTACATACATGCATATGCATATTAACTCTTCTTTCAGTGTGTCACTTTTAATCTACTACATCCTTCACTTTCTCTCTCCAGCGGGGAGAAGCGGCTGGGCGATGACAGCAAAGAGATCGACGAACTCATTGAATCCCACTCCAACAAGAAAAAAAAGAAAAAGAAACACGTCAGAAATCAAGTGTAATTGTTCAGTTAACTTGTAAGTGAATAAATCTATTGACTTGTATAAGTTGGTTTGTATTGAGCTCATACTACAAACATCCGGAAGTGCTCCGGGGTCATGTTCTAATTCTCTCCTATCGAAAGACAAGCTACCACCCTGTTTCATAAATATATAATTAGGAGGTAATATGGTATTATCGTCAGCCTCAAGGCAATCCTCCACCAACCCGGAATTGGCCCCCATGGTGGCGTATGGCCTAAACTTCCTGCGATGCAGGAAGTAACTCGTGCCCCAGCAGTGGAAACGTACAAAGGGTTGATACCAACCCTACGTTACTATGGCGTATTTACGTACGGGGTTGTATAGTCTGTTAGCTTTTAGAATATAGGTACCTCGGGCTCTAGAGTTGGCTTCGGTTTTCGCCGAAAGCACACGAGTGTAATACTACTTCCTGCTCTGTATGAAGTTTTTCATACAGAGCAGGAAGTAGTCTTTTCTTTACTATATAGGGAAGAGCGGGTGATCGTGCTCTTTCACTATAAAGGGAAATTTCTTGCCAGACAGATCGTATGCCTGGGGAAGGCCGATCCAACTGTTAGTCAGACGTAATATTTTTATGGTAAGTCATGTGAAACATTTTGATTGCGCGATGCAGGAATGTTGGAGTTTGTAGTGCGCGCGCAGAGTTGACATGTGCTCGCCACAACTATTTTGAAAAGTTATAAATAACAATACAAAATAAACCCTACCTTATTGCAATATAATCGTTTCTATCCGATAGTAGCCGAGGTATATTCTAAAAGCTAACATACTATATACGTGAATCGCATTTGTAGGGTTTTTTTGCGTCAAACTTGGTTTGATTATGGGGTTTGCTTTCAAACTAGCAACACAATAAAACTGGCTATTTATAAATTGGATCCGCTGAAGGTCCCAAATTGAAAAATACAGGGACTACATGAACTTACACCCCCATCCCTTTTCTTCCATTGGACCACCAGACGATTGGCTCGGATGCACGCTTTTGTCGTCGAAATTCCGCGAATCCGCACCGAGCGATTTGCGAATTCTTTTATAATAAGAACGGCAAAGTTGTGGTACACGCTGCCTTCGTCTGTTTTCCCGGCGACATGTAACCTGGGTGTCTTTAAAAGTAGAAATAACCGGCATTTACCAGGTAAGCAAGTAACATTGTAGACCCCGTCTTCGCGTACTATCAGGCGTGACTGGGGTCAATAGTAACCTGTCTTATTAAAAAAAACATTTTTGTTAAGTAGGACAAACGTATGGCTGACCCTCGGTGCATGAGTCTGACTCGCACTTGACCGGTCGGACGTATTTTGTTTTAGTTTCATCAGAATACGAGTAGAATAAAACAAGAAGCTCAATAATAATTTCTATAATTATTATAATATAAAAAAGTGTTGGTAGTTATTCAACCCTTGGAATAGACAATAGATATTTCCTCTTAAACATAACAAATATGAGAAGTTGTGGGGGTGCCCGCGGGCCGCAGCGCCGGTAAAAAAATATTCCTTTTTTTAATCCATGGCTGCCCTGCGCCCGGGCGGCCATCGCCAAAAACTACATATTTTTTATATTTTCTTATTACAATATAATGATCTAGGAAAAATAATATTTTCGTCTAACGACCCGCCGTCGGCCGCTTAGTAAACAATGTTTATACTATAATTTGTTTGTCCCTTACACATTAACGTACACGCGTCTACTTATTATTTGTTTCCTTACAAAACGAGAAATGTAAAATTATAACACTTTGGCTTACGGCCGCTAAATTTTTACAGCAAAGGCCCGACGTTACTTAACTGTTATGCGATTTCACAAAATGACATTTCGTTTTCTTTTATTCTTACTTCCCTATCGCGTTCCTATATCCGAGTTTACCGCTCACGATAGACTTCTGTTCAAATCCATAACGATTGTGAATAAAAGTTTATCGCGCCGGTGTTTACCATAAAATACCACACCTATACGTTTTTTCTACTTCACGACACCGTTTTCTTGCATCTTTAACTATCTCATTAATGTTAATAAAAACATTCACAAAACATAATAGGTATATGTATGCAATACATAACGTTAGTGTTCACTTATTTAACATATTCAGCTATAGTTATTTTACATTAATTATTGGGACAGAAGTACTTTTCAGAATATTCGACATCAACCCTGGTATGACCCCACTTCTGGGGCACGGGTCTTTTCCTTTGCAGAATATAACGAAACAGTTTTAACGTTCGATTTCTTTCCTCGCAAATGTGCTTTCATATTCTCAAATGTACTTCTTAAAAAGAAGGAAAAAGAACAATAAAATAAACAGAGAAGAGTGGTCAGAGTAGAATTGCACTTATTTTCAGATAGTTTGTGACTTGGCACGAGTCCTTATTTCACTAAAGTATTTTGGTAGGTATTTCCTTTAATAAAGAGCTTAGAAAAATAACTTTGTAACCGAATTGACAATAAAGGAAGATAGAAATTAGAGACTATTTCACGACAGATATAACATTTCACGCTCAACAAAATATCCATTGAGCATGAAATTTTATATTAAGCTTAGTATTATGCATTGTCTACGCATTTTAACTAATTTATTCACGTGCAATATGTATTTAAAATATACATATGTAAATTTAATGAAAAAACGTCGAGATTTGTTTGAACTTATCGTACGTACATGTGGGAAGCAGTGTACAGCCGTTCTAACGAATTGTCCGAGATATATTTAGTTACATTTAGTTTAACTTCTATTTTAGGTACTCGAAGACACAAAAGCAAATGTACTAAACCTTATTGCCACACTTAATTTATTGCTACGACAAATACATTCTGTTCTACTTCATTATATCAATATAAATGTAAATATATTCAATAATCAATTAGGTACAACATCCAATAAAACAAAATTTTGTTAAACATTATTGCATTTACATTTCAGTTAAGTTATTCAACTGACAGGGGTTCTCCTCAAACTATCTTGCGAATCATGTACAGTGCAACAGTGAGAACTGTTTAGTCGGATTCAATACCAACATCTTATATAATTAATGGGTATTTTTCGAGCTCAAAGAAAATTGGCAAAACGTTTTGACTAAGGCACAATTTAATATTTTCATTTTGAACTTGATCGTGAGACAAATTCAATTCCGCTCCAAGTCGGTCATGACTCGTGACTTATTTTACGCTTGACCGTCACCATTTGTACGGCCCAAATATTGTTTCGTTGAAAGAATATCTTATTATTGTGAGAAGCTACAAAAAGTTATCTCAAACCATATTATTAGCTATCCGGTTCACACACGAATTTCTCCTTGTGCTGCCGCACCGAAAAAGTTGGCATTTTCCCCCCTAATTACCCATTGCAACATAATGGAGATTTAACAAAAATATATATCATTACATAATCTAATATAACCACGGCTAAAGGGTAACTATTACATATTAATTTAGAATATGAATTGTTGTTTAGAATTAATAATTTCTTCACTGAGTACGTCTGATATAAAGCTAGAAAGTGAATACAAAAGTTTTAAAATACCTACTAAGCCACTATTGCAACGCTATGTTTGGTGCTCTTGAGTTTCCTGAGGGTAATCAACGTATTGCTATATTAGTAGTTATGTATAGAAGCTATGTTTAATATCAAGTAGACCGAAGTAGAACAATATTGCTAAGAATTGGTTATTTGAAAGGACCTTCGTTTCGTTTGGTGTTTCGTATTTTAACAGTGTAAAAATATAATTTTTTTGCTGAACAAGTAGGTGCCTTAAGCGGTCTTAGAATTTTACATGCTAGCATGATTTCTACTAAGATTTTATTGCCATCGGAGTTATTTAATATATCCACTGCGAAAGTGTTAGGAAAAACCATAAAAATAAGTTGTTTTAATCGAGATACGATTCAACATGTGATCAGGTACTTTGGTAATACAACTAGACATTCATTATTATCTGTGTTTTACTCTGAGCTTAAGTAGAGTATGTAATGTTCAGCTTTTATTTTGTATTTTAGAATCAGTATCAAAATTTAAAAGAAACAAAAACGCAATTTATAACTAAAAAAGTCAAAAATAGATTTAAGTACCTATATTTCACATACCTATTTAGAGGCCAAAAATTCCACCCATGCCGGGATTCGAACCCGCGACCTCTGGCTAACCGTGCCAGCGCTCTCCCAACTGAGTTAATGGGCGACACACCGGCATCAGTGAAATTTCGAACCTCTTTACAATACTCTCTGTATTACGTACAGGCTGCAACATCTGGCTGAAGTAATTGGAATTGGGTGGAGTTTTTAAAATTGTCCTTAGTACGGGTTAGTGCATTAAAAAGAATATAATTATATTTTACATGTTTACGTAGTCTTAGAAAACTTACGTGATTTATTCTTTGGATGGATTCACGCGCTGTCTTATTTGTGATTGTGACACATCTTTTGTTTCCGAGAAACAAGAACAAGTAGAGGGCTAGACACGTTACGGGTGCAACGATATAAACTAAAAGAATATAATACTAGTGCAAAAAATACCTCGTGACGGCCCGTTGGGCTACTCGATACCGGGATCTTTTTGCGCCGGTATTGTAGACTCTAATCTTATAAGTGTTCAAGGTATATTTTAGTTTGTATCAATGTGCCCGTATCTCCGCCCCGTTGTGACGTAGAACATAAGCATTTCGCAATGTTGTGAACAAGAAAGTATCTCTAAGCAAATTATTTTTATGGTTCCATCAACATTTCAAAACTTTATAAATAGGTAACCTTTTTTATGGACTCTCATTAATTAGCATCCTATCAGGTAAGTAATTTATTACACTAGTAATTTATTTCGTATACAAAAGCGAGCTTCGAAGCTTCGGCACAGCGACAATAGACGTTTTCACTGGTGATAACAGATTTTTTTACCCAACGGCCGGTCTAGGTCGTAGTATCTAAATACAATGAAACTAGATGTCGTGTCGTTACGGTTATCTTTCAGTGTAAAAACGTCCAATAAGTAACAAAGGCTACTTTAGGGCAGTATTAGAAAAATCTAGAAGGGCACTAGCACGAAACTGCATCCAGTCGAGAATAGCTGCAATCGAATTAACAGACTTGCACATGCAATTTCAAATGCTCCGTCTCTATTGGCATAGCCAAGCCTTTATTTTATTAGTGCTTTGTAAAGTTGAGTTTCTTGCTTGTATTTTTTCAATGCGCAAAACATTCTTTCTATTTCGCTTCCCTAAGCAACGAACATGTTTTTCGCATTGAAAACGGATGTTTTTCAGTAAGAGGCTCGCAGCGATGCACTTTCTATGTCATCTTTGTGTTAATTAAGTTGAATATTGTTTAATCGTTTTCTTTACATTTTAAATTTGCAACAGCGATCTTTAAGTAGACAGACATCGTAATGCAGCGCTTTCTATACATTTCACCTTGCCATAAACTACAAAATTTTATTGGCGCCATCGTCTACTAAAACTAGGTGTTTCTTCTGTTTAATTTCAGGGTCAAATATTCAACACTTTGCAGACAATACCCTTTGCTATCTCGACTGCCATAGTTTCCTGATAAATAGACTATTGATGTATCGAGCTTGCAGCAATGACCTAACCATTACGAACAACACCGATCTACGAGAGTCTGACCAATTTTGCCGGTGCCAAAAGGGCTTAACTCCTTGCACTGTACTAAGGTCGACAGATAACTTGAACAAACATCCGCGCTGCCGGAATGAGTTTTTATGGACACGTAAGGCGCGGGGACATAGAGAGAAAGGACCCAGAACGAGGGCGCGATGTCACGCGACGCGTTGTATAGAGTTCGCGTCCTAGCCCCGTCTTATCTCTGAGGGTTGTGTCCCATCGCTTCAGTACCTACATTTTGTATGAAAGTGAGTTAAAAAAACAACGGCCCTTTTTTTTCGTGCCCTCGTCGCACGTCCTTCCTACGTGCCCCACACCTAAGCATTTTTCATTATAAAGTAAATTGACTAAAGTCTGAAGAAATCTAAGTAATACACCGCGCCCCCGTTAATGAGGCCCGAAATACATCCAGGCGAACTCGAAGCCTTTCGTTCAAGTTATTTGACGGGCATTATACCGATATGCCTTCCCGAGTGTTAAGCTTGATAGATCCCCTTTTGATAACGGCATAACCGGTCCAAACGTTCCTAGAGTCTTTATAACTTAAATTTTTATTGCGGCTTTGGGAATCTGTTGCCATTTGGCAGTAAGTGGTGTTAGCATATCGATTGACCCCTTCCCTCACGTGTTTAATGTCTTGGATCCGAATCCCAGCGTACTTTTGTTCTACATATTTAAAAAAAGTTATTCTCGTAGATTTTCATTTCGAGCAAGGGACCACCAATCCTACTAACAAAGTTTCACAAACTCTCCAGGCCTCTGCATATACGTAATGAGATGATTTCTACAGCTTCCAGTGGCATCTTCACTGAAACTAGACGGGTTAAGGGGCCACCCTGATGCTCCAGTGCCTGGGACATGGTTTTAGATGGTGTAGGCTCTAAGAAACTCTATAATTCAGTTAAAATGTTTACCTTTGGTTTTGCATTGCTTTTTACTTGATGCAGAAATTGATTTTCAAATAACATTAATCCTATTTTATTTATGAATGAAATTCTTGCAGAAGACAGAAGGCAATGTGAAAAGGCTTTGCCGAGGGCATTGGACTGCGGTATTGGTTCAAATAACCCTTCAAAAAATGTGTAACTTTGCAGTAACAGCGTGATTTTGTGGTCGTTAGCAACATTTTAAAAGAATGTTCTTTACGTGATTTAAAAGTATGCAACGGTTTCATGTTGTTTTTAATTTTAACTTTCGAGTCGAACTTGTGATTTTCAATTTAAAATATATTATTTTATCTATTAAAAAAACATCATATTTTTTTTAATTAAGTTCTTAATGCTTAAAATTTTGTTAACGACTTCAACGTCACACTGGTTCCTAAGCAACTCCAGGCAGTAACACTAACACCAGCAACGGAAAAATCATATCATTTTGTGCAGATTCTTTTTGAAAAAAGTGTTAGACCAATCTCATAAGGTGGTTCGGGGCGCTAACTAACGCCCCCAATTTTAGAAAAATCATAATTTGTTTTATAATACGTTTTTAGAAGCTATTATGGATTTCCGCAAAAGTAACGCCTGATTCTGTACAACATCTGAAATCGGTAAGCATAGCCGAACAGGCACGCTTGTACATCAAGCTAACTAAACTCCACCGTGTAGCGGTCCAAAACGTTTGGTTTAATCAGCGTTGTAAACAATTAGGAGTTTTACCAGACTACATACGTTTGAACACCCGTAACAATAGCAGGGCGGCTTCTGACTTCTGTTGCATTGGACAAGGCACGTAAGATTTGGCTCAATGTATCTTTTTGCTATTATGGATTTCCGCAAAGTAACGCCTGATTCTATACAACAATACGTTTTTATCTAAAAGTAAACATGAGAAATCTTAACAACTGTGATAACTATTTTTAGAACTTACAGTCTGGAACTTATGGTCAACAATCTAAGACTTCCGCCAAAAACGATCGTTTTTAGCAGAAAACGATTAAAGGCCTTGAATGTTAATACAATATTCGAGGCTTTATGTTCTAAAAATAGTTATCACAGATATTATGTAAGATTCTCGATGTTTACTTTTTGGAAATAAAAACGTATTATAAAGCAATTTATGATTTTTATTCCATTGGTAGCGCTAGTTAGCGCCCCTTAGCGCCTAAGGCCCACTTGTGTCAGGCCGGGTTAGCTTAACTCGAGTAAACCGGTTAGGTCAAAAATTTCATATGCGAAATGATCGACAGAAAAACAGATTAGCCTGACACTTTTTGAACGATGTGTAAAACAGTTTGCGTCTTTTGCTTTGGTAGCGCTAGTGTGACTACATGGAGCGACTTCATGCAAATGGTATTTAACTGAAATAGTGTGTGATAATTACTTGTTAGTGACTAAGAACAGTTTGTAACTACTTGGTATCTCTTCACGGATATAACTCACGATGCATTCTTTAATTACATTGATAAGATTAGTACTAAATCTAAAATGGCAGCGGACTGAAGACACTTGCTACTAAGGCAAACTTTGCTATCAGAGTCGTATTATATTGAGCGTAGAGCCCTTAATGGAGTGCGCCGTATTATTATTTCACTAATTACGATTTGAGGATGTGCTGTTTCCAATGGCGAAAATTGACTAAGGCAAATGGATATTTCTATAGTCATTATCTTTGTATGTAGGCATATTCGCGTAAAATATTCTATGATAACCGTCATCGCTGAATTTTGGAGCAAAATTGTAACTGCGATTGCTTCAATTACAATACTGTAATGTCATTGGCTCCGAAGCCTCAGGAGGTTTGTTCTGAAGATAATAACAAACTTTTAAATATATTCGATCGATCGATTGCATTATTTGTATGATGTACTGTATTTATTACATAAAGTGGGTCGAGGCAAGTGGTCCCAGTATTATCTATCTGCTCCCGTAGGACACAGGCGAGAGTTTAAGGAGCTGATTTTTTGTTTTTAAAAAGAATATTTAAGAAAATTAAACGTGTTTACGCGTGTGTACGCTTTGTTGTACAGATAAAAGTTGGTTATAATCTCCTCGTCTACCTCGGACCTTTAAAATAGTAGGTCTACCCTCCTATCATGGCCTATCGACTCGGCGTCATTAACTATGTTAACAATTAACTACAAATTGACTACGATAATATCAGGCTCGACGGACCGCGTCCAGAAAAAACCAAGGAAACAAAAGAAACAAAAATAAATCCATACATAAAAATTAATGTATTCTATCATCAATAACATAAAGTATGTTTACACAAATAATAAAATTAGAAGAAAACAAATTTATACATATTCTTAACGCGAATATATAAAATAAAATAAAAACAAATTATACAAGCTAACAACACAAAGATGCTACGTTGAAAAAGGAAACTTCTATTTCTCTTTTTACAATATCTATAATAAATCGTCTAACATTTACCTAAACCAGGCAGCGAGCTCGCTTGTTCTTCTTCATCTTAAATAAGTAAAAATGTCAATCATTTGGCTTCAATTTTAGGGCTCATTTTGATCATTGAGATTTAACAAAAATCATAAATGGAACTTTGCAATATTATAACATAATTGACTCGTAAACGAATCAAAAAATGTAATAGAATGAATATTGAAATGTAACTATAATATTACTGGTTGATTTTCGAAGTGAAAATGATGATAATATTATGCGTTTGAGTTAGGTACCCAATAATTTTGATAAAATCGAAGCAACATAAAAACGAACAATTAAGTTAAAAAAAAAACCGCTTTATAAGACAGAGAAACAATAACAAAATATAATGATAAACAAGGTACAAAATTAATGCGAGTTTACGAAGGAGATGCAGATTTTACAAAAAAATTAACTAAGTAAATAAATAATAAATATTTACAACAGATTTTAATGAATCAACCCTCAAACGAACCTTAGCAGATTTCCGAGCCGCTTCACAGTGATGTAAATCAATACAAAATAAGTTAACCCATTTTAAGTTCGAATACTAAATCGACAGAAATCAAAATAAGCGTCAGGCTCTCAACAAAATACTTAAGTAACATTCGCTGCAAATAGTTTCGTCATTAAATACATCTAATAAGCAACTAAAAATATGACAAAATAATTTGTGCGACAGAATAATAAGTACACCTAGCTGATGTCAATTTGATTTCCAAACGATTGAGACGTTCAATTTAGACTTTTAATGTAAATCAACCAACAGATTGTACCGAAACGTCGAAAGGCACAAACCATAAAATTTAATTTAAGACGCGTTCTCTAATCCGTCTAATACTAACAGACGATTGGACTTGGTACGGGCGGCATAGCGGATTGGGCGTACCATCATCGGACCGAGCGAACACGAAATAGTACTACTTATGTTCGGCAGACAACTTTCCA
Source organism: Yponomeuta sedellus (assembly GCA_934045075.1). NCBI lineage: Eukaryota > Metazoa > Arthropoda > Insecta > Lepidoptera > Yponomeutidae > Yponomeuta > Yponomeuta sedellus. The sequence continues at coordinate 13,632,022 of OW203736.1, read as the reverse complement.
GACGAACGGATATGGTATGAATGCGTGCCGAATTCGCTGTCCGGCCCGTGGCAAGTTCAATTGTCTGTTGATACTACAACCTCCACCCGGGATTTCACGCCCAATGGTTTGGAGAACAAAACCGCGGGCAGGAATGGAAATTAGAGAAAGAAAACGAACAGACGGGGCGCTTCGAGCGCATTCGTTGTTGAGCCTGTAACACACCTAATTGTAAGCAGGTAACTAGCGTTAGGTAAAATTACGGGGAACGCGATACACTACACGCGCTCGGCACATCGTCTGTCGCAGTCGCGATCGGCCACGTTACACTAGCGCGATTTCCCGCGCGACTGACACCAGTTCATTCTTCCTTCCTTTAGTGACATAAGACGGAGTTTACACGTTCAGTCTGGCGCCAGTCAGACTGACGGCAGACTGATTGTCTATTCAGTGGACTGATGGACCAGACTGACGGATATTTGAAGATTTTGATGCTCCATCAGTCTGGCATCAATCCGAGCTTGATCAAGGTCACGGACTGAACCGACGCCAGACTGAACGTGGAAACTCCGTCTAAGGTGAACAAAATTCCGTCTTTAATTGGGTGATACCGCTCGGATTAGTCTACACTGGCGGTGTATGCTTTGGGAATAGTGGCGTTTTTTTCACCTTGTCGAAGATATGGGAGCGACGTCTCGCGGATTAGCGCGTCCAGTGTAACCGTTGGCATTAACATAGCGAGTGCGAAGGCAGGGCGGAAAGCCGAGCGAAATTTACAACTTAACGACTAAACACTTAAACCGAACGCTGCAAGCTCTTACGCTCTTTACAATATCCACATTTTAAAAATATACACTTTAATTTACTTCTCCCTAAACGAAAGTTGAAAAAAAACGCGAACACGCACCCAACAAGCTCACGTCAGGCCGTCCACACAAGCGCAACGCTAATTCAAACTTTTATTATGTTATGGTTTCCTTGTCCACTTAATATTAGAGTTTACAATATAAATTATAACATAGATTGAAAACTACACATTTCTTACACTTGTCATATAAACTAATTATGTACAAGGCATCTCTTGTCGGTACTTAATCGTAGTAAGTTTTGTATTTTGTTTGTCCTTCAACCGAGGCGGCTGCGTCGTCGTAGCTTACTTAATTAGCCGGATCTAGTCGACCTAAACACAACTCTCAAATACAAACCTTATATAATCTGGCACTAACATGTATATCCCTCACGAAATGTATACATAATTATATTGTAATATTATGTACATCACAACGTAAATTTGTTTTCTAACAACCGAGATAGAACGAAATCACTCTTCTGTTGCCGTCCGCTCACTAATTCACTGATCAATTTTAATTCCCGGATCATTTCTTTCTTATGTCATCTTTACTGGAGTCATCATAAAATATAATCATTATTATTAATTAAAATTATCAATTATCTCAATCAACTATTTAATCTGTTTATTATTTATTTATTATATGTATGTTTAATGTTCACTTTGACTTTTTTCTGGTGTTCTAGGCTTCTTGTATCATTTTAAAAATGGATATTTATCGTTTCCTCCCAAGAAATTCATTATTGTCATTAAAAGTGTTTTGATTTTGGAGATGGTACAATTTGAAGAAGCATTATTAAAGTAATACTTATGTGTTTATAAACGGTTTTTACCGTCGAAAATGGCATCGTAGTTCGCCATAATCAATGTGATATGTATAAAGAGAAAATATGATCGATTGTTTTTTTTTCGCCGGTACTAGTTTGATTTTGCTCAATCGTTGTTCATAATCTTTTGAGGTTGTTCACGAAGTAATAAAGACAATTTATTCTCAATCGAGTACCTAGTAAGGGAGACATTCCAAACAAGTTTTGTGTCACAAAAGTAGCGTCAATTGGTTGTAAGTCAATCTAGTGTTAACAGCTATCAGTTGTTTTTTATGGGTTTCGTCCATCTCTCCGTCAAGATCCTTTATCGCGGTTTATAGAGGTATCGAGTTGAAATTAATAGAGACGCGTATACTCAGGCAAAGTCCCTAAAGTTGTGAAAAATATCAAACTTCTAAGTCAACGCAAAAAAAATTAAGGCCGTTTATGCCGCAAAGAACCGCCTGCCTGCCGCCTGGGACGCCCCTTACCTAAACTATAATTAATTATTTATTTCATTCTTCTTCTCACCGTGTCGACGGCAAATTAAATTTGATTAAAGTTCACTAAAATGATTTCTTAGAATTAATATGGTTTGGTAAAGCATATTAATCATTGCGGTTGAGTACAAGCGAACGCAGCATTGTACATTGATATCTTACGAACAGAATCTAGGTAGACTGTTTACTTTGAAATGTATTTGTGATTTCTCTATAATAGAAATCTAATAGTTATTATACTTTGTCAAAAAAGTGTAGAATTTAAAGAGTAAGGTTTCGCTCAGACTTTTTGTCTGTGTTACATAATTTCTTGCACTTAAAAGCATTATAAAAATAAAAAATAGAGTCATTACATTAAAAGGATGTATTGTGCTTAATCAAAGGTTGTATTGTGCTTAATCAAATGATCTTAATTTTCGATAATACCAATAATAAAGTTTCTCTTCGGGTTTCTTGAATTTTTTGACCAACTGTACTATTTAAAACTGTTTTTATACGGATTTATGCTCGTTTATTACATTTTTACAATTTTCCAACGTTTCGGCACTTTTTCAGGTGCCGTGGTCCCGGATGACTGAGGTGACAGGTGTCTTTTAGAAATCATTAACGGTTAGTTTACTACCCTCGGCAAAAATTACAAAAGTTAATTATGAAGTTACGTTCCAAAATAGACAAACCAATTATTTTTTATATAAAGTCAACAATATTGATTATTAGTAATTGAAGTTAAAATTAAATTTATAAACTAATTACTTTATATGAACTTAAAGATACCGATTATTAATTGAAATTAAATTGATTTTTTATTATTTATTCTACAGTCACACTTCTAGCAAGGGGGTCTCATGCACTTAAGCACTGGTTCCCATGCTACCGGTATGTTCCAACCACGATCTCTATTAAAATTTGGATGCCGGCGGATCTCTATTGCCTCACGTATCATTCTAGGGAAGAAACGGTCTTCTCGGGCTAGAACTTTAACTTTATCGAAATGTATAAAGTGGTTTTTGCCGAGGGTAGTAAACTAACCGTTAATGATTTCTAAAAGACACATGTCACCTCAGTCATCCGGGACCACGGCACCTGAAAAAGTGCCGAAACGTTGGAAAATTGTAAAAATGTAATAAACGAGCATAAATCCGTATAAAAACAGTTTTAATTATGTCTACAGCTCGTGTTAACCTTAGAAAATACAACTGTACTATTATATTTATTACTAGAATAGTTATTACAATTCAATAAAATCTAACATCTTTATCTTTTTCGTCAAATTCTTGATTTTGTGACACAAAACTTGTTTTCGAATATCTCTAGTACGAATTGCACACGTCATTGATTACTCGATAGTTAACATTTTCATCAGTTAACATTTTTATTTCACACTTTGTCCCGAGATTACTGCATATTTACCAAATTAACTAAGATGTGTTCCAAATAAGGAAAAGTTTGATTTGACTGAATGTCTCGATAGCAAAACCTTATAAAAAATAACGCTAAATTTAACTCGCTGTGGCGACGTTAGCAGTTGTATTTCAGCCAATTTCATTCGATAAGTAAATTTCTGCGCTCTAAGTGACGTGATCCCATTGTTTTAGTGTTTATTGTGATATTGTATAAATCACTTTGGCCCTCGACGCGTAAATCAAGTCGTATAACTTCATATATTCACTAATTCAAGCAATTCGTATTACGTGATCCCAATTATTACTTGACTTTTCACTTTTTAAACTAATTTTAATTAAATAAAACAAACCGACATCACACTAAAAGGATATGATAGAATCACCTTACATTGTAAAATAGAAAATATATACCAAAATTATATATTTTGTTTTGTTTAGCCATAAAATAGTTATGCCCTACGCGATGTTGTTAAGTAAAGTACAACACCATGTTTGTTTTCATTTCATAGTGAACTTTGAATAACTGAAGTTTCAAAAAAAAACTATGTATGAGAAGTATGAGAGTAGAATTGATATTCTGAACTCAGATTGGCTAACCTTTGGACAATTTTAGAACAGATATTAACTATCCCAAAAACAGACTAATTACTGCAAAGTTCTGTTTATTACTTCCAAAAGCATTAGAATTCTCTTTTCAGAACTCAGTTAAGCTAAATTCTTACTTTATGTTGCTTTTCATTCTACCGGCATGGCTTATTTTATCTGTCATACAAAAATATACACGTATACGTTTACAAACGTAGATGGTTGTGTAGAAAAGTCGAAAATGTATTATTTATTTGCCAACTTTGTTATTCTTCGTAAATTTACATTCAAATGCCCATTGGAACCGTCTTTTTAAACATCACATACTTATTTTTAAGATTCAATGTAATACTTAACGTTTACATCAAAGTAATATGATAGTGTCAAAAAGTGATATCCAAAAACATTTAAACACGACAAACTGATTGGCAAAATCACATCAAACAAGCGACAAACAACCCTATTGCTTAGCGAATAAAGACGTCGCGCTGTCTCAGGCGACTTTACAAAACTGTCGAAATCACATTACGCTGTAAGACACAAAACTGGAGTCACCAGAGACGCACGCGGAACGTGGACTTAGCCGTAGACTTAACCGTAACACTGTACAACATTTCAACAACACGTATACGAATACATACATCCCGTTCGCTCGTGCGTCTCCGCGGTGAATCGTGCGCGTTCGGATTAGTTCGGTGGCACTCGGGCGAGCTCGGAGGCGGTCGGGCGCGCTCGGGGCGGTTCAGGCGGCTCACTCGCGCGGCGCCTGCTTCAGGAGCGAGATAGCGTACCGAACATACTGCACCAGATGGAGGAACGTCGAGAAGAGGGTCAGCGGGCCACATTTGCGGTCAACTGCGATAAACAGATCTGCGGAAAAGATAATGCGAGTGTTATTTTTTTCTTACATGTCGTAGTTGATATGCATGGATGTCACGCTTCATTGCACAAAAATGCTATTCATTAAACTGCGATGCAGAATGATGCTACGTAGATCACCTTGGGATATTACAAAGTGCTAAATTAAATTTGTGACGTTCGGGCACTGTCAAAAATATGACTTTTGAATGTGGATGTATAGTCTTATTAGTATCCAAAAATAATATTCCTTCTCCTTTTTTGGTGGCCTCCTTAAAGTGACTGGACCGGAACCCACATAGCTGATTGACAGTCCTGTCAGTCCTAAAATTTATTCATGGATAGCTTTGCAGTCACGGTGTAAGAGGGATTTGTAACTGTAATCTCTAATGACAGTCGCGCCATTCTAGCCTTCAGGTTTTGAGGCTCACTGTCTCTGTATTGGCATTCAAACGTCCGAACGCTACCCACTTCGCTCTCTCCGTCAGACTATCTGAAGCCTCACCTTGGTTCGCACGCTGGCGGCACAGCATCTCCGAGTGCTCCCACAGGTCGTGCGCCACATATAGGAACGTGTAGTATTTCGTCAACTGGAGCAGGGCGTTGTGCGCGTTGGCTGGGACCGAGTGCACCAGCGAACAGTATCCGCTGGAGGCCGAGCCCGAGCCGACCGAGCCAACCGAGCCGGCCGGGGAGGGCGTCGGCGACAGTGGAGAGACGGACTCCGCGCTCGCCGGCTGGGGAGAGAGAAGGGGTTAGACGATGACGCAATTTATAAAAGACTAAGCAATTTATAAAAAACTAAGCAGTTTGGGGAGGGAGTTGGGACAGTGGAGAGACGAACTCGGCGTTTGCCGGCCGGGGAGGGAGAAGGGGTTACACGATGACGCAAATTACACAAGACTAAACCGTTTGGGGAGGGAGTTGGGACAGTGGAGAGACGGACTCAGCGTTCGCCGGCAGTGTAGGGAAAGGGGTTAGGCGATGACGCAAATTACACAAGACTAAGCCGACTGGGGAGAGAGAGTTGTTACACTAGTCTAAGCCGGCCGGGGAGGGAGTTGAGACAGTGGAGTAACTGACTCCGCACTCGCTGACTTGGTTAAGTGAAGGGGCAAATCCAGATATGGCAAATTACACAAGACGCAACAATTAAACCAGACCGGAAGAAATTTGTGAGAGTGGTGAGACTGCCTCTTTTTCTAATGGATATATAGTCATTCAAAAACAGAAATTTATTTAGTCAGGTCAGATAAACGGTATTGTATAGAAGAAACTCTTACTTTCTGTTGGTACTCCTGCACAATCTTGTGGTACTCCTTCACTTCGCGATTGTACATCTTGAACATGCGGAGATACAGCAACGATTGTACACGGAGACTGAAACAAAATTAACACGTTGTATGAATCTCTGTTAAATAATAGAAGCCCGTGAAAAGTCGCCTACATACAAATTTAATCGCAGAAAAAAAAAAAATATTTCGTATTTTTAAATAAGGACAGTTCTCCAATTATACCCAGTGATATGATTTTAGGATGTTTTTTGCTTTATCGTTAAAACAATGAACAAAGTTTTTACAGTGCACTGTAATCGCATCAACAACATTGCCATCCATTCCAACCACTAGGCCACAAGCTCCTCTAATAAATAATAAATAATAATAATTATCATCTTAATCACAATTTATTCTTATTGTTGCCTTATTTTATTCTAATTATTGTAATTAGATAAGTAGGTACCTATTAATTTTATTATGTAGAAACATTAATTGATGAATTGTATCATTAAACTAAATGTATATTTACACTATTTTTATTTTTAATGCACTAACCCGTGCTAAAAAATAAAAATAGTGTAATCATGTGGGTACAGTGATATCGTTCCGATGTTAAACCTAACTGCAAAGTAGGTAGTCGGGGCTGTAAGTAATGCAATTTGCTTAAGTCAGATGTCGCTGCCTGTACGTAATACAGAGAATATTGTAAAGAGGTTCGAAATTTCACTGATGCCGTGAGTCGCCCATTGGCTCAATTGGTAGAGCGCTGGTACGGATAGCCAGAGGTTGCGGGTTCGAATCCCGGCATGGGTGAAATTTTTAGCCTCTAAATAGGTTTATAAATGTATATTTGCTCAGACCTCCATAGATCTTGACACTGTACTTCAGAACTTATGTACCCATGTTCTGGCAAATATACCATTTTTACTTTTTGAACTAAAACTTTTGTAAGCACTACACATTATTAATTTGCGAGTGGAAAAGATTTTTCCGGAAAATCGGTCGAACCCTTCCGATAAAGTCATGTAACTTTATCCGGCTTTATTCCGGATAAAGTTATATACCGGCTAATTAAAGCTTTATCACCTGAGTATGTCCAGCTTGTTGAACGTGGCGTGAGGCTCCGCTCTGAAGCGTGAAGGCATAGAGTGTATACTCCGTATGTACTCTATGGTCTCCCGGTAGATGGTGAAGGCTTTCTTGGTGTCCAGTTCGAGCTCCAAGACGCGGCCGGTCAGGACGAAGCAGAGGACCGACTCGAGGTAAAGCATAACGCGCTGAAGAGGCTCTTGCTCGCGCTCCGCTGACGTGCGCAGGCGCTTCGCCTCGCCTAGGTAGTATCTGTGGAGGCCATTAGATTAAGATAACTGCAGCCTAGCCTATGTAGCCTGTAAACGTCCCACTGGACGGCACAGGCCTTCTCACAGAGAGAAAGTATGGGCTCTAGTGTGTTTTAATTGAAATTGTGTTTTAATCTTAATTTCACCCAAATATTTTAATGTGTTTTTTGTGTAAGAGTTTTCTTTTTTTGTGTTTAGTGTTAATTTCAACCAAAAGCTTTAATGTGTGTTTTGTATGTGAATTAATAAAGCATTATCTTATCTTAATCACCACTGCCCGGGAATTTCGGGGTATTTTTTTTAATCTTTATTTATTGGGGATTTTTGTACACAAAAAGTGACGATGTCAATCCCATCGTTTCTTATACTAAGAGCTGCTTGTCTATATGACTACAATCTAAAAATTACAAAAAAGTGTACAACATCCTAGCTGCCCTTGACAAAGGTTCAGCTAGGATGCTCTTAAATATGCCAACATTCAGTACATTCAGTTGCAGTGATTTTATAATATGGTCTCTTTTGTCTGTATTACGGTCACATTCCATTAATAAGTGCAGCAGGTTCTCTTCCAGTTCCCACACTTCACAGTTAGGGGAACTCATCTTTTTCATAAAGTAATTATGTTACAGTATGAAAAAAATTTTTGCTCTACTAGGATACCCGTGCTCGTTATGGACATTTTCGACAGCAAGGAAGCTAAAAACAGTGAAACTCACGTGTGGTCTCTCTCCTCGTCAGAGAGCGTGTCGAGTGGCAGTCGTTCAAAGTAGGAGTAGTAGATAGGCGTCTGCCCCTCGCCTGTCCGCTCGTGATTCGTCGCTGCCACTTCGCCTCCCTGAAGAGCAAACTTGAATGTAAGATAAAGAATATTCTTTATTGTATACCGGAAAAGTAGTGGAAGCCTGCCTGGAAGAAATTGCGGCTAATAGCAATTTCTTCCAGGCAACTTCAAATTGGAGAATTTGCCGAAGGGGAAATAGATACAGGTATTAATAGATAAAAATACGAATACGTCATAATAAACTTACGCGTAAGTAGATGTATCTTAAATTCTACTCGTAACTGTCTACTCTCACTGGATATTATTTCAAAAATGAGTACAGACAGAACGTAACTTAAGTATTTACTTAGTCAAATATTTAACTGAGAAAACGGGCGGTTAGTATCTGCCATATTTATTTCCAAAGTTTATGAAAAAATGGAAATCTGAGACCAACAAACAGTGTAATCCAATCGCTTGGCGGCGACGCGCTTGGTTGGCGCCAGCTCGGTCTCAGACCATGAAAACGTATGGTATTCTAACCTGGGGATAACTTGAGTCTGTTGGTATCACTAACCTGTTTAGCCGGCGGCGTGGGCGGGTGTTCGGTGTCTGAGCATGAAAGCGTATGGTATGCTAACCCAGGCAAAAATTTGTAAAAGAAAATTCTGCTACCTCTTACAAAACACACATCAAAATCAAATAAAACAAAGATCCTGATGAACTGAGAACCTTCTCCTTATTTTCCACTTTTTAGCTACAGTCTTCTAGCAGACTAAAGCTAGGCGCACATTAGTCCCTGTCATGTCACACAAGTTTCTGTTAGTATTGTAAGTGACCCGAGGGGTCTTACTATTGTTGAAGGGGGCAGCCTAGCGTTTGAATGAAACTAAAGTACAAGGAACAGACTACTCAGTACATTCATTTACAAAGCTAAAATATATATACACCAAATTATGATCACACTAGTAAGGACATGAAACAAGTAAAATAATATGACCAATCGCAGCACTGCAGACACGCGCGCCCCGCGCGGCGAATAAAGGAAACTCGCGAAGTTATAAATATGGGTCGCGCTAACTCTCGGGCAGTCACAATCCATGCGACTGTGCGGATGCGCTCCCATAGTATCACTCACCTGTTCAGCGAGCGGCGTGGGCACCCACTTGGCGGCAGCTACGCGATTGGCGGGCGCCCGCTCGATCTCTGAACGTGAAAACGTATGCTAACCTAACCTAGGGGCAACATAAGTGACTGTCACTGCAGCATTACCCTGCGTGTTCAAGCTCGGAGCTTGAAAAGTATCTGATAGTATCACTAGCCTGTTCAGTGGGCGGCCGCTTGGCGGCGACGGCGGCTGAGCGCCCGTATGGTTTCTTCTTCTTAGCATTACTTTGCGTGTTCAAATTAGGAGCTTGAACGCCTATGGTAAGTGAATCTAACGTAGAGGTAACATAAGTTTCTGCTAGTATCACTAACCTGTTCAGCGGGTGGCGTGGGCGACTGCTTGGGGGCGGCGCGCATGATAACCTAACTTCGGGGTAATATAAGTATCACTATGGTAAGTCCTAACCTAAGGGTAACAATAAATGTTGGTATCACTGACCTGCTCAGCGGGCGGCGGCGCTCTTGACCGACGCCTGTATGGTCGCTGCAGCATTACGCCTATACTTGCCTGCACGAACTTGAACGCCTATGGTAAGTCCTAACCTAGCGGTAACAATAACTGTTAGTATCACTGACCTGCTCAACGGGCGGCGGCGCTCTTGACCGACGCCTGTATGGTCGCTGCAGCATTACGTCTATGCTTGCCTGCCCGAGCTTGAACGCCAATGGTAAGTCCTAACCTAGGGGTAACAATAACTATTGGTATCACTGACCTGCTTAGCGGGCGGCGGAGCTCTTGACCGACGCCTGTACGGTCGCTGCAGCATTACGCCTATGCTTGCCTGCCTGACCTTGAACGCCTATGGTAAGTAAACCTAACCTAGGAGTAAGATAAGCCTCTGTTAGTATCTCTAACCTGCTCAGCGGGCGGCGTGGGCGGCCGCTTGATGGCGGCGGTGCGCTTGACTGGCGCCCGCTGCAGCGCCCGAACGGTCTCGGCGCGGAGGCGAGCCAGCGGCACGCGCACCATTACGCGCCCGTGAGCGCGGCTGCGGCGCTCCGAGCCTGCGCCGGCAACGGTGAACGGGTTACGGTTGGGCACGGGCGAAATGAACGTTCACGCGGGAGAATATTCTTTGTGCAACACAGAAATTATAGTAAGAGAAGTTAATTTAATCGGAATAAAGTTGGCAGCTTTGGAACCGCAAGGAAACGTCTTCCAGACTTCTTGCCTCCGTGGACAGTTGTCCGGGATAGAGTAAAGTCATGAAAGCACTAATTTACTTATTCAAACATCATTCGCTCATTTTATCTTTGTTTCCTCGGTCAAAAAGTAAGTAATTTTTCTGAGACTTGAATTGAATCAACTAAATACGAAATGAACGTCAAATGCAGTGACGAATAAGTAATATACTTACGCGTCGAATTGATAACCTCCTCCTTATTTGAAGTTGGTTATTAAAACAGAAATTAACAAAAACGATCTTCTTCAATTAGGTGCCAAAAAAGAACTATTAAGAACATTTATACTCAATTCCTTTCAGCAGACGATGTTTAAGACAAGGAAAACTCACCGTTCGACGAGGCCTCTGAAAGCCTCTCGGATCCACGCTTCGGCACACCGGAGCCGACGTCGGCCTCGGCCTTCACGTACCGATCCACACGGTCGGCCGAACGCCGCTCCATCGCCCTCTCTACGGACAACCTCTCTAGAGACAGCTGAAAGGAAAATGAGTCAGATTAAGAAGCTTCAAATATTTTTTTGTACAAACTAATGCAATGCGAATAAACAATTTTCTCCATTAATTCAGCTCCGCATAACTCGTCTTTGCAAACGTAGCTATGTAATTTTTTCGAATCATCCATTGAGGAGAACCACTTCTGGGCAAAGCCCTGTCGCTACTCGCTACTGTCAACCAGGATTACGGTACTTGACCACCTACGACCACAGCGGCCGACCATGATTATTAAAGGTAGTAAAATTTATATACTTTAAAAATCTAGTAGATAGTTTAACCTAGCAGCTGAGTTTACGCCGAAAATAAATAACTTCCACTCAATCGCTTGTCCTGGTCCCAAATTAGGATACCCGGTGCTATATGGTAACAAGGCTAGGACATAAAAAACATGGAAATACACACGGACTAAGACCATTTGAACAAACGGCAAACCCCAGTGGGAAACGTATGTATTTTGTAATTCTTTTTTTTTCTGATTGTGCAAAGTATTCTCTATCTATTTATCTAAGAATAGAGTCGACAGGTTTAGTATCGTGGGTTTAGCTTTAAAACGCCATACTCGTATCATAGCGCGAATGCAGTAGTGTTTAGCATCTGCAAGAATTTATTTATTTTATTACTAAAATTCTTTATTGCATAAAAATTTTGCACTTAGGCGAGCTTAATGCTACTTACCTACCAGCTAACCTAAGTTTTGGAGACAAGATTAGCACTATTAGCAAGATTTGCCTCTTTACGTTAGTGGTTTTTCTTCACCTCTTTTTGTACAAAGCAACAGATACGTTAAGTAATATCGTCTCACCTTATCCGAAGACAACCGGTCGCTCGACAAGCGATCGAGGGACAACCGATCCGTCGACATCGAGAGACCTTCCATCGACTGCCGATCCGCCGACAGTCGGTCCGTCGCTAACCGGTCGTTGGGCAGCCGTTCCGTCGCTAACCGATCCGTCGACAGTCGATCGGCTGCTATCCGATCCTTTGACAGTCTGTCGATTGCCATCTTGTCAGTCGACATTCGTTCTGCTGCAATCCTGTCGGTCGTGAGTCGGTCGGTTGCTAGCCGGTCCGTGGGCAGGCGATCGGTCGGTATTCTGTCGGTTGACATTCGGTCTGGCTGTAACCGGTCGGTAGCTATCATTCGCTCGGTCTTTATCCGGTCGGTGGCCTGTCGGTCGGTCGCTATCCGGTCGGTGGCCTGTCGGTCGGTCGCTAACCGGTCGGTGGCCAGTCGGTCGGTCGCTAACCGGTCGGAGGCCTGTCGGTCGGACGCTAACCGGTCGGAGGCCTGTCGGTCGCTCGCTAACCGATCGGAGGCCTGTCGGTCAATCGCTAACCGATCGGTGACCGGTCGGTCGGTCGGTATCCGGTCGTTGGAAGTACGCTCGGTGGATGGTCGGTCAGTGGGTCGCTCCACGCGCTCTTGGCTCTTGTCGCTTGAAGGCCGGTCCGTCCGCTCGGCTGACCTCCGTTCCTGAACGAATTTTCAATATATTTTTATAGGTTTTTTTTATTTAGTTACCAGTATCACTGAAACTGTCACAGTACTGAAGCGGATATGGACAAAAAGATGGCGCAACGGAGAGTACCGGGATGTGGCATGAATTGAGCAGATATAGATGATTATATGTTTTTTTTATATTTATTTATTTAAAGTAAGAAAAAAATACATGCAATACAATGCCTCCCTTCCCCCGAAACTGTCAAGGTTTATGCGTGGATTGGGTTTAGTAATCACTAGCTTAACATGTTGTTGGAAATAGTATACTATACTAATGCTATGCTCGGCAAATAGCTTGAACGAACAAGCTTGCGATATACGCGCAAGAGCAAACATATTCAATTTTAGTCATTTTAGTTAGTTTGACTAAAACTTAAGTCTAGAGAAGTCCAACACACATCACAACGTCGCCCGCCAACGTAAAACGAAATGAGACCATGCGATGTCAAAAGCTTTTGGTCAAGCCACCTGTCGAGCATTGTAATACCCAAAGGTTAAAGCGCGTGCACTGTAGTCCGCTATGACTGTATAAAACTGACCTGTATCCTATTATGCGAGGCGCGGTCGCGTCTCCTAGCCGAGTCAGTCTCCGGCTGGGGCGAGAGGCGGGCCGCGATGGCCTCCTCGTTCCGCCGGCGCTCGGCCGACCGCTCTCGGTGGCGACGCTCGTCGTCGTCGACGGCCTCGGGCGCGATGATCGTGACTTGACCCTTGCCCTTGCCGCCCTTGCCTTTGCCGCCCTTGCCGCCTTTTCCGCCGCCCTCGTCGCCCTTCCGCGGCGTGAACACCTGGGGGTTGATATGGACGAAGTTAGACACTTTTGGGGGTATGACGCACCTTTGTGAAGTCTTACAAGAAATTTTGGAAAAAAGTGAAGAGACCTATGCCCAATAGTGGGCTTCTTTCGTGAATTGGATATAAAGTTGTGTTTATATATTTTATTACGCTTCAGGGCTCCCGGCAGCCGAAAAGTTAGATCCGGTGAAAATGAACCTAAATTTATTCAATTAAAAATGTATTGTACATACGTTATAACAAAGTTAAGTCAAGATGTAATTTAGACAATGTAATCTTACAGTAAATTTACAGTGAAAATTTCAAAAATCTGCACAACATAATTCAAGCTCGTTTGAGGAGACATTGAGTTTATATAGAGATCATAAACAGTGAGATATTTATGGACTAGTTGGGTAGCTGTTAGAATCCATCCGGGGTCAACAAGAACAGAACATCCATTGCCTAGAGGTCAGAGTAATAGTCGTCAGTACTTACATGATTTTTATAAACGATGATTATTATTTTATTCAAACAAACATGTAGTTTAATCCTCTGTGCTGTACTTGTGAATTGTGTAATTGAATTTGGTAGCGATAACACTTAAAACATAACAAAAAAACAGTCGTTACTATTGTAAATACAATGATTTCATTGTACTACTGTAAATAAAGATAGAGTAAGATTTCGGCGAGGTTACAATGCAGAAATTTCAAGCAAATCATAAAGATTTTAGTAATGAGGATGCCGTATGAACTCTTGGGTTAAAAGATATCAGTGTTACCTTCTTTTTTGTGTACAATTGTGAAAAATACATCCCATAAGTAATTAAGACACTACTTGGTATTATACTATTTTTATTTGTATTGCACTAACCCGTGCTAAGGACAATTTTAAAAACCTATTTAGAGGCTAAAAATTCCACCCATGCCGGGATTCGAACCCGCGACCTCTGGCTATCCGTGCCAGCGCTCTATCCTACTGAGCTAATGGGCGACTCACCGGCATCATCACTTAGTTACTTGGTATTGTTAATAGGAGTTTGGTAAGCGGTACCGCTGTTGTACGTACCTTGTTTATATTTTTAAGGTCAAAGATGTAAGGGTTTTCGTAGTCAAAGATTTTTATATTGAAGATCAGAACAACTTCAAGTTCTACATGAGCTTTATTTATGAATTATGCACTTTAACAGAAGCACATTTGGCTTAATTTCGCAAGAATTTTTAAAGAATAAGATTTATTTCTTAATTAGGTTAATAGAATGGTGCTATATTCTTAGAAAGTTTAAAGAACATCTCTTGAAGTTTTTGTTCAAGTGAGCGCGCAAAACTAGGAATTGTATCGCACAGCCTAAAGGTTCCCTTCTTAAAGATCAGTTCTGTCCCAACGAACAACGACTAAGCGAGCGAATAGCGGCATTATTTCCTATGACATAAGGCTTACCCTCTTAAAGATCTGGTTCTTGGTGTCGACAAGGGGCTGCGGCTGCGGCGGCGGCGGCGGCGGCTGCTCAGGCTCCGCGTCACTCTCGACTGGCGACGGCGGAGAGGGGGAGCGCGCGGGGGGAGACTGCGGCCGCACCTGCAATAGAGGATTTGGTTGGCTTACATTTAATACCAGACTATTTCGTTCATTACATTCCATTCCACTGCAGGGCACAGGCCTCCTCTCGAAGAGAGAAAGGGCTTAATCACCACGCGTGCCCGCCACGGATTGGCAATTTCAAGCGCTGACCGCAGACACTCAGGTTTCCTCACTTTTTTGAAAGTAATTTTTTTAAAAGACAAAAAAGTATTCGTAAAAAAATATGTTTCCTCATTTCATCATCTGTCACTGTCCGGTAACTGAATGTAGATTAACATTTAAACTTTAAAAATTAGTACCCAAGAGTATTCATCACTTCAGCGTTGCAAGCCTAGAGCATAGCGGTTATATCTTTTTTTTTTTTTTTTTTTCACCCAGGAGAAACCCCAGTTACGGGTACCACCGGCTCGGGGGAGCACAGTGGTTATGTCGGACTCCCCGCCCTGAAAAGGGCGGTATACCGACTAAAACTCCTGGGGTGTTCCTCCGCACCGCAAAGGACGGGGCCACGGGAACGCTTGCGCACACTTCCGCGACCCCGTCTGCGGGCGCCCTTTCGGGCACTCCTTCGGCGGCGCTTCTGCCCCGTCGGTGCTCTACGACGGGGCTAGAAAACGCCGCATCTCTTCGTTGGAGCGCATAGGGGCCAAGTGCGTATGATCTTGGCCCCCATACGCCCCAACGCGCCGCCCCCTCCATCCCATCGCAACCCGGTCGATGAGACGGGGAGGGCGGCGCACCTCCTCGTTGAGGCGCGTGGGGGCCCAAGGCCCGGTCCCCACACGCCCCACACGTGAGGCCCGTCACGTCGCCCACCAGCACTTCTATCTGGAACAACCCCATAACAAAGAGTTTCATCTACATCGGGATGAAAACAGTACAGGGAACAAACTTACATAAAAAATTAAAACTGATACAATTTACATGTTTGTGATGTCGTTGTTTCTGGTACCCACGACACAGGGTATCCTAGTGTGGGGCCAGAAGCAATGTATGTGCCTGTATGTCGATGTTATGTTATAATTTGTACATAACGGGCTACAAACCTTGGGCGGGCGGCCTCTCTTCTTCTTCGCGGGCCTCTCTTCAGAGACGCGCGGCTTGGGCGGGCGGCCGCGCTTGGCTGGGGCGGCGGGGGCCGCCTGCACCCGCGGCGACGGCTGCGGGGACAAACAAATATGTATATTGATAGTTACCATAAAAAAAAACATTGAGAAGAACTCTTTGAACCCTACCACTAAGCTACTGAAAGATTGCGAAACACAGCCTTAAACGAGAATCATAGAATGCAACTTTCCAAAACTTTTAATTACATCGTTTACATGAATAACATAAACAAACAACACATTAATAGGTTTACTAGCTGACCCCTCAAACGTTGTTTTGATTTATTAATTAGCCTATTTCTCAAACCTACCAAATATACACAAAAAAATATGATAAAAATCGTGAAGCTGTATCTGAGGAGTTCGATAACAAACCCTGTAACACGAGATTTTTATATTCAAAACTATAATTTTAAGACAAATTTTGGGCACAGATGCATCAACGATCTGTAAGTCAATTACCAATCAGATGCGTCGACGGCAACAGAAGACAATATCAAATCAGCCAGGTAAAGTGAATGATAATAAAGGCGTATAGCACAACAGCACAATTTATTGGGCTAGGTGGACATTAATTATTGAGCTGGATAACTAACCCCGTTAGCATCTAAAAGGCCTCGAGATGTCGAAACCTCGGACGGCTTACAAAGAAACTGTGACTTCATACCGTATTCTGATTGGCCCTCGGCCGCTCTTCATCACTGGAGGCTGGTGACCGCTGCTTCGCTATGGAGCGCCGTCTTCGTGCCGACCCTGAAGAAGGGGATGAAGTTTCGGAGTCCGACAGCTCCGAGATTGGGCTCTGTAAAGGCGAGAAACTTCGGGGTTAGGCGACGAAAATGGCTTCTAAGCAGCAGTGGGTAATCACAGGCTGGTGGATGATGATGATAGTGAAAAAGAGGGGGCTTTCCAGGTCATATGTGGATTCGTGGTAGCGCAAGAGCGGTTCGGTGGCGTCTCAAACTGTCCCCCGTTATGATCAGAGGATCTTACTTTGGACAACCAATTTTGAATAAAACTGGGAACTTGAAATAACTAAACTACGGATGAGGTGGTGATTATTTGCACCCGAAAGCTTGAGAGAACTCCACAAGACATCGAACCAACTCGCATGAGCTCCACTGTGGAACATCTTTAAGATACAAACCTCAACAGAACACATCACGCCGTGCAAAGCCCCAACGGCTTGCCACAATAAGTCCTTGAACCTCACAAACTCGTCTAGAAACCTTTCCCTGTGACCTCCCGGCAACAGGCGTCGTATATTCGACTCGAAGTCCGCCAGAGATCTACGTAGACTGGTCTTAAGTAGCGCCAGCTGTAGCCAACGCTGCTGAGCATTGTGTTGCGACCAGTCTATAGCCCGATGGAGGATTAGGTTCAGGTAGTTCAGGGTTTGGGCTTCCATGTTTTGGGGTAGACGCAAGAACACTGGTTGAGTTAGAGAATGTTGCGTAGAAGTCCCACGTTTTAGATTGGTAAAGCTAAAATTTATGGTTGGAAATTGAAGTGGGAAGATTTCACGATTCACAGAAGTGGGTGAAGTGAGGCAGGCTTGGGTGTTTTGGACGGTCGGATTTTTTGGATATTAATACAGATGAGGTAATTGTCTGAATAAAGAATTTTTTAAGCGTATTCCGTGGGACCTTCGAGTATTTTTTTACCCCAATTCGTATAAGACACTGAATTTACTTCAGAAACGTCTAATATTAACAATGTTTGGATTATTTGCGCATTAAAAAGTTCCTTTAAAAGACACCAGTGTCTTTATCAAGGTGTAGCGGTGCACTGAGATGCCGTTCGGAGAAATTATTTATCGTTTTGTAACTCAATACTGAGCATTGGATGACCTTTCCGTTTAGGGAGCTGCTGCGTTGTGAGAATATTGAATACTGCTGTATCCATATTGAACGTTATCAGGCGGAGGCTGAATGTTTTGAATTCAGGGTCCTTTTACGTCTCAGTTCTTCCACTTGTTATTAGAGTGTTTGTGCATCATGATGTCTTTATATTCCTGAGATATTGGAACCTTGAAATTAAAAAATTACTCAGCAATCACACTAGGTATTAGATTTAATACTAGGAATTACATAAAAGGAGTATTATACCATATGACCGAGAGTCCTTGAACAAATCCGCGGGATCAAAGATTTCAATTAGGATACTTCGACTGTCTCGTTGGTATTACGTCTGATTACCATGCCGGAGATTGTGGGTTCGATTCTTACTGGGGGCTACTATATATTTGTATACACGGCCATAGTCTAGGTTTATATGGATTACCGTAGCATAGCGATCAGGACCAGTGATTGTGTTGTGTGGAAGCTATTTTTCTATTATTACTTCAGAATGCTACTTCATTACATAGCTATGTATATGTACTGAAACACTAGCCCTAAATAATTTGCCGAGAGTAGGAAACTTTACAGAATTTGTAAGTCAACCAAGATTAGTTGGATGGGACGATATCTGTTTATGTTATTAGATATTATATTTGTTTTTTTTTTATAACATTTTACATACAGGCACTTACATTGTTTCTGGCCCCACACTAGGATACCCTGTGTCGTGGGAACTAGAAACAACGACATCACAAACATCCAAGACCTGGGCTTTTTTGTCCCCAGCCGGAATTCGAACGCGGAACCTCTTGCATGGTAGGCAGACGCGCTACCGCTACGCCACAGTGGTCGTCAAATCTAAGAGTATTTAATTTATATTCGCTGACATAATGCTGTTGGTATTGTGCTGTACGCATGACTATCTATCTAATCTACCGCGTGGCTGCGATTTCGTGAACAACATTTTAAAGGGAAATTCTAACCACGATTCAGTAATATATGACACTAGTATGTGACAAATATTGCGCGTATTTTTTTTATTTGTATTAGCGCGAAAAGTGATAAAAGTGGCAAAAATACGTCTGGCTTATTCGTGTTATGGGCGGCACCGGCCAAGTCAATTATTATTGCTTACTAAGCGTATTGGACGGACCATTTTTCACCAGTATGATACCACTATCCTTAAATTTGGTATAATTTCCTGTACTTTTAAATTTTAAAATCCTTTTTTATGTGCAATAGTGTGCTCTTTCTCCATCTACCTATTTAATAAAAAAATATTATACTATCAATTTTAATCCGTATAATATTCACATAACATTTCAGCCATGTTCCAGTCTTAATAATATTATAAATGTGAAAGTTTCTATGAATGTATAGAGGTATGTTAACCACGCCAGAACGGCTAGATGGATTGGGATCAAATTCGGCACAGCGAGATAGATTCTAGTCTGGAATAGCACATAGACTACCTACTTTTTATCTCGGAAAAATATATATCAAAATTTCTTCTCGAACGAAACGTGGGTAGCAGTTAGTTTATGATGAGAATAACATTCCCTTCAAATGTTGTTTACGCTTTACAATTCAAGCTGCAGAGACAGCAACATTGACGCACGTTCGTGATGATCATTTCTCACCTTGTAGCTTTGAGGCGTCTGCTGCACGTACTCCAGAAGAGACCATGACAACTATGGAAGTGAAGGCGGGAATTAAGGGAAGCGGGTAGGAGGGATGAAATTAGGAACGGTCTTAAAAAGTCAAAGGAAAGAAATAAAGTACGAGGTAAAGGACGTTGCTATTCGTACACAAACTTACATGCATGAAATCCTAGTCCAAAAATCTAAAAGAATAACGGTCTTATTAATAAAAACACGATTCCTCTAAAGCACTCCTTAGCGGCAATTTGTTATTTCCTTGTAAAACTCCACAACTATTGCGGACAGTGCTTTTGGAGTATTTTAAGAGATTGTGGTTTCATATACAAAGCCGTAGGAAATTATTTATTTACCAGGAAAAAAAACTATTTTTAACAGAAAAAGCTTGACTGACGTATTAAGCGATAATTAATCTACTCTTAACAGCTGACATCTGTTAATCTCCACCGCAGACTATTGCGGACAGTGTTTTTGCAGTATTTTAAGAGATTGTGGTTTTACACATAAGGCCTTAAGAATTTATTTATTTACCAAGAGAAACAAAAACTATTTTAATAAAATTAAGAAAACATGAAAGACGTATAACGGGTTTAAAAAAAGACAACGAGAAAGCAGAAGAAACCTGAGAACTGACCTGTTAAGAATCTACTCTTTCTGTTAATTTTTGTAGGTACTGTCTTTGCGACCAGACAGGGATTAACAGTAGCTTAAATGAATAAGTAATAATAGATTGTGTACGTGAAACACCATCTTCAACCCATTATGTCCCCACTGAGTGGCACGGGTCTTTTCCCTATAGAAGGTAAGGCCATACTCCACCACGGGGGCCAAGTCTGGATTGGTGGACGCTTGCAAGACTAGAAGCTGGTCTTACTGTCAGAAGTTACTCTAAGGCCTCTGACAGAGCGTGGATGGGTAATAGTCTATGACTAATCATAGACTGTCACCCATCCACGCTCTGAACGCGCCCTATGTTGCTTAGCCTTCGTGATCGTTTAAGATCACTCAGGCAGCCGGGGCTACGAGCGATCCCTTGTACGAGAAACAGGGGTAAACGAAATAATTTAGGGTTCAGTAAAGAACACTACGAACCGGCTTTCCATTGGCGTAGGCAAGTGCGTGCCTTAGCACTATTCCCGGCTCGTGACTCGGCGCGGACGGATAGTTCATCAGGGACAAGAAGAGGCGCTATAGGAGGAAAGAAGGCGTAAGGTTGGGAGTAAGGTTTGGACAAGAATACTTGGCAGGAAAAAAAGCATGAAGGAATTTTAAGGCGCTACGCGGCGGTAACTAGCGCGACCAACAGAAAAAAATCATATCTTCTGTTATAGTGCGTCTTTGGAAAAAGTGACCACCATAAATAGTAGCTGTTTCAGGAACCCAAGGTCCGAGAATCTAGGACTTTAAAACAGATTTGACAAAGTACTAGGTTGTTGATCCTAGATTCTAGACTGTAGGTTGTTAAGATTTATGATGTTCAGTTTTAGAAAAAAAACGTATAACAAAACAAATTGAAACAATTTTTATTTCATTGGTGACCCTCGTTAGCACCGCCTAGCGCCTCTAGGGAAAGGAGTGAAGGAAGTTTGTTGCGACCTAAGTATCGGATATAACATGCATCAGCAATTAAAATGGCCAATCCGCGGCAGGCATTCCTAGCAATTAAACCTATACTCTCTCGCTCAGAGAAGGCCCGTACCGGCTGATGGTGTGTTTTTCCGCTCAGTCGAGCAAGACTTTTTAGCTAGAAATGAGTACAAGTCGTCCTCGAAGTCCGAAACGAAGTACCTAATGGAGGAATGAAGGACTGGCGGCATAAAGGAACGATTGAATCAAATAATGAAGAAACAAAGGAATGAAGGTATGTAACAACCATATGCGGAAACTTATTTTTAGCTTATTTTGTTATACTAAGAAATGTCCGTTTCTATGTAAGCTGCAAGTTTCCCAAAACGAAATAAATAAACAACGAAAGATAAGTATGAAGAAGAGATGATATAACATTCTCAACATACAAAGTTCCGAATGAATAAATGAAAGAATGAAGATACAAAGAATTAAACGAACGAAGGAACTATGAAGAATAACAATCGCATCATGAATGCAAGCACGTGCCGGCTTTCCCGCTTCATCAGGCAGCGCTTCCCCAGCACCTTCTCAGTCCCATACCTCTGCTCGAGCGGCTTCGCAGTTGACGGTTAATTCGAGCGAGAGTCTCCATGAGTCCGAGTTGTCTTCAGTTCGGAATGAAGTAGTGCAAAAATGGCGGAATTAAGGAATAAAGACAAAAGCAAATGGCTCCAATTGAGTCCTGCGCAGACGAGGGAGTTTTGTCCGCGAGGGACAAAAGTACGTGAATCGTACTTGTCGCGGACTCAACGCCTACGGTGTGCGGTCATTTTGTTCCCCTGAAATTAAGTGAAGCGTACGCTATGGAAGCAAATATTCTGAGAATACATTGTGTTGTAATTTACATGAAGTTGAAAAAGAAAGAGCGTTTTATAAGAGAACACCGAACTTTTGTCCACTCCAGTTTCTTGATGTCCTCGGTAACTTGATGGACTTTTTGTGCGGATTACTTTTAAAAACCTATTTACTTTTATTTACTTTTAGTCCTTTGTGTGCGTTACTCGATACAATTTATACGAGATCTATATCGACGGACAAAAAAGTACCCGGGGGATTGTCCCTCGTCTGCGCAGGCCTTTAAGCGGCTTCTCCATAGCGCGTGCGCCAGCTCTTTCTCGGCTTTTTAACTCCAGGACACTTAACTCTAACTTGGAATGAATAAGAGTCAGTTACAAAGTTCACAGTAAAGGAATAAGAGACTGATTGTACGAATGAACGAACGAACGACCGACCGACCGACCGACCGAGCGAGCGAGCGAGCGAACGAACGAACGAACGAACGAACGAACGAATGAATGAATGAATGAATGAATGAATGAATGAATGAATGAATGAATGAATGAATGAATGAATGAATGAATGAATGAATGAATAAAATAATGAAGGAACGTACGTGTGAAGGTATTTAAGAACGAAAGATAAGTATGAAGCTGAGAAGAAATCATATTCTCATCAACAATCAATGACGTCCTCTAAGCCTCAAAGTTCGGAATGAAGAAATGGCGGAACGAAGGAATAAAGTTAGGGGCACTAAAAGAATCACAGAACATAAAAAAAGAGTAGAAGTCGTAAGCGGGCGGTGCCCGCGTGCCTCGCATTAGCAATGCATTGCCTATGTGTAGTCTCTGACAGTTCTTGCCTCAGTTGTCGTTTGATTCTAGTAAAGAAAATAATCGTAAAAATCGAATGAACAATAAATAAAGCACGTACCGGTTTCCCCTTAGCGTCAGCCAGCGCGTGCGCCAGCTCCTTCCCGGCCTCGTAGCTCTGCTCGAGCGGCTGCGCAGGCCGTAGCGCGAAGTTGCGCAGCGACCACGACTGCCGCTCGGCGGGCTGCGGCGCCGGCGCCGGCTGCGCGGGCTGGGGCGGCGCCGTCGACGACTCGGTCGACGACGACTCGGACTCCGAGTCCGAGCGGGACGACTCGCTCTCCGAACTCGAGCTGCCGCCGGAGCCGAGCGGCGAGAGCCGGCTGCGGGTAACGGAGTCGAGGTTTCAACGAGGTGGAAAACCAGGGGCGTATAGCTACCGCCGTATGTGCCGTATCAATTATACGGGACCCCCGGGCCACGGGGGCCTCCAGAGTGTGTAAAGAAAAAAAATAAAAACTTTCTAATTTATTTTATTTTACAAATGACAAAATTCTATAAAGCAATTCCTTTTATTCCCGCCTTAAGCTTGCGTTCAAAAGTTGGCAACACTCTACATCGTTGTGGCGGGCTGCGGGACTTCCCCGTTTTGTGAAAAATCTTTACCCCCATATAAGGGCCTCCAAACAATTTTTTTATACGGGGCCCCGACAAGGCACGCTACGCAACTGTGGAAAACATATTGCCACACATCCAGTGGTTGCAATACGCATAATATAATAATAGTACGTCCTATATACGTCCCACTGCAGGGCACAGGCCTTCTCTCGGAGAGAGAAGTATGGCCTTAATCGCCACTCGTGCTCACCGCAAACTGGCGATTTCAAGCGCTGAGGTACGTGAATACCTCAGACACTGAGGTATCCTCACGATGTTTTCCTTCACTTTTAGTGAGTGGTATTGCGACGCATGTACGTAGTTAACGTAGAAAAGAAATAACATTATAATATAACATTTACATACATGCACATACACTCTGTTAGTTTTCAGAATATACCTCGGCTACTATCGGATAGAATCGGATCTATTCGTGTAATAGAAATATCGGAACCAATTATATGACACTTAATTAAGTAGATAGTTAGAGAACACTTTACTGTACATAAAAATGGAAAGTACACTGATATTTCTTAACCTAAGAGTACAAACGGCGGCCTAAACTTAAACTTAATAAGAAAAGTTTTATATAGAGCAGGAAGTAGTATTACACTCATGTGCTTCCGGCGAAAACCGAAGGCTACTCTAGAGCCCGAGGTATATTGTAAAAGCTAACAGACTGTTCTTTGATTCTGGCACCACACTAGAATACCCATTGTCGTGGGAACCAGAAACAACGACATCATAAACATGAAAGCTTCAAGACCTGGGTTTTTTTTTGTCCCCAGCCGGGGTTCGAGCCCGGGACCTCTTGCATGGTAGGCAGATGCGCTACCGCTACGCCAGAGGTTGTCATTGGTACAAGCCGGGATTCGAACCCGTTCGATCGGGAATCGAACCACCTCCCAAATGAAAATCCGACTATAATAAAATGTGTACTTAGCAAAACATTGTGTTTATTTTAAAACTGTGGACTATAACCAATGACAACTGTCTTGTTTTAAGGATAGTGTCGAAATGCAACGGAATTCCAAAGTGACATAATTTAAAATGTTGAGTTTAAAAGTGATACAGAACAGTACGTAAAGAATTAATAAAAATAGTGTAAAAAGGTTATACCGTTACAATATCACGGTATTGTATTACAATCAGGTCGTCATTCAAAGACACTGTACTATGAAATCTCAAAATTACATCTGAGGACTTAATTCTTCCTATTTTTTTGTTAATTTGTAAGTGTTGTGTACAGCCGTCAGCAATACCGCTTAAATGCCACAGAGCGTAAGTAAATAGAAGGTCAATGCAATTGCTTTTATAACTATATGAACTTTGCTGAACTTAAGCGTCCTTTATGACCTCAATTTTATTGGGCTATCAAGTTTAAGTACATGCCCTCATAAACCTGTGGAACTTTCTGAGGTCTTTAATGTACTGGGTTTCAATCGGTGCAATCACATCGAGCAACCGTAGATGTCAAAATAACTTGCGTTTTGCCGACGTGATGGGGTCAGTCGGAAAACGTAGCATTCGCAAAATGTACCGCATGCCCAAAACGTCGCACAATGCACCTTTCTCAAAACGCACCTTTCTCAAAATGCACCAATTCTGAAATGCACCTATCGCAAAATGTACCTGTCGGAAAAAAACGCACCTTATGGCCACGCAAACGCTAGGTCAAAGTACTGTACGAGTACCTGCTTAGAATATGGTATGACTTTATATGACAAAATCCAAATAAGTTTACGAACGCAAACTTAAATTTTTATGTTGCGGACAGTCGCACGAAATCTTACCTTGCATCTGTTACGGTTAGATTTGGAGATTCAGTTTAAAATAGCAACTGTTAGTGTGAAATGTGTAACCCAACTAAACTTTCGCAAGCACCATACATTATTCATTTAGATCCGAATCAATTTACTGGTTTGAGTCCGGCCAGATTGTTCCGGATTCAAATGAATAACATGTCTAAGCTCACAATAAATATTTTTGATTCTTGAATTCACGAAAAAATATATCATCATTATTATCACGAGTCCCAAGTTCTTGCCCGCAGTAAAAATTGTTCGTATTGACTTGTGGAAATCCCCATCCGTAATGGGGATTTTGTTATATCCTAGAGGTAGAGGTTCGAATTCGACCCCAAACGACTGGGTTTTTCATGGTGCAGGAAACATTGAGGAAGCTAGACGCTCCCTCTCTATCTCTATATATTTCTCTCTGTGTTTATATCTCTATCTCTCTCTCTCTCACACACACACACACACATACAGGCACACACACATACAGACACCACACACACACACACACACACACACACACACACACAATATCTGTCTATACTTATATCTCTATCCCTCTGTCTTGCTCCCTCTCTTACACCCTATATATGACTCTATCTTTGTCTCACCCACACCCTATATTTATTTCTATCTCTCCCTCTCTCTATCACAATGCAACTTACGAGGGTAGCCTGGTAGCGGAGGTGGCTGCCTCATCGTCGCTCTCCGAAAGCGCCACCTCCTTGGTGCCGACCACATCACTGGAATCATCATATCAATACATTAGATAGAGATTAGAATAATGCAGCGACTACTTGTGTTGAAGCGGAAGCCGATTGTGAAAATCGTGGCAAATGGACAAAGTACCTATACAGGGTGTCTCATTCAAATCGGTCAGTATGGGAAAGTCTGAAACTATAAGACATACGAAGATCTTTTCTGAGGAACCATGCCATCGATTTTAATGACAAGAAAAACTGCATTCATACATTTTAAAAAACATCTGTACTCCGTTCGGGAATCGAACCCGGTTGTTTTGAAAAAAAAACCTACACTATTTCTATTTAGATATCAATTGTGTAGGTCTTAAACAGTAAATGTCTGTATGAAACATGATGTCTAAAATGAATAAAATGCATTGTTTTCACATACTTTAATTTATTTTAGTAGGTGCTCGAAGTGAACGCCGCCTTTTTCAATACAATATTCAACACGTTTAGGTAACGATCTTAATCTTTAAATAAGTATCTACATACTTCTTTAAGTGGGCTTTTCAATTGATTGTTGGTGTTTAATTTTTAGAAGTTTTTTTTTTCAAAACAACCTGGTTCGATTCCCGAACGGAGTACAGATGTTTTTTAAAATGCATGAATGCAGTTTTTCTTGTTATTAAAATCGATGACATGGTTCCTCGGAACAGATCTTCGTATGTCTTATAGTTTCAGACTTTCCCATACTGACCGATTTGAATGAGACACCCTGTATACCTACAAACAGATACATAAACTCTCGCTTGTATCCAGGTGGGTATATAGAGACCAGCTGTTGTCACTTAATTTGATTTGTGTGTGTATATGTATGTGTGTGTGTGTGTATGTGTGTCTGTGTGTGTATGTGTGTGTGTGTGTGTGTGCGTATGTGTGTAGGTGTGGGTGAGTGTGGGTATGACTGTGTGTGGGTATGGGTGGGTGTGGGTATGGCAGAGTGTGTTTGTGTGTGAGTGTGTGTGTGTTTGTGTGTGTGTGTGTGTTTTTGTGTGCGTGTGGGTGAGTGTGTGCATATGTGGGTGAGTGTGTGGGTGTTTGTGTGTAGATAAAGGACGTTATAAGACGTTCGGTAGGTAGGCCACCTGCCTGTATCATGTATCGTCAATAATAAGAAGGCGCCGGAAGAACGGTGAACGACATTGTCAGGGGACCGACAGAGTTATCGTGTCGGGGAAGAGACTTATGTAATATTTATAAAAGTTGTGAAAAGTATTTAAATAACGTTATTATAAGTAGGTAGAGCTGAAAGAATAAAATAGAGTTATGCGTGGGTTTCAATGCTAATTATTTATACTTTATTGCTCACAAACATTTCACAGGACATTACATAAAATAACATCTACAAAGGCTTAAGCTTTTATTTGTGTTGTGGAGTCCTAGATAGTTCGTTTAACAATCTGATTCGGACGGCAATTGGAAAAGATGCCTAACTTAAAATTCGAGGTAGTCAAACTGTAATTACATAAATTGTTCTAGACTAATTATAATATGTCTAATGGCACTACACTACTACGTAAGTTGAGAAGTAAAATGAGAAGACACTCAGACGTTTGTAGTGACTGCGACCCATTTTTCATCGCCTCTTCATTAACCTAACTTCTAGCTACAGGTACTTTTATATTATTATCCATGCTGTGTTCATTAATTACTTGTACATCTAGTTTAATACAATATTATTTGTTCTCTTTTTAGTTGTAAAGATGTCACTACTGTTGATGATCCTCTTCTTCTTCTTCAGGCTATATTAGTCCACTGCTGGACATAGCCCTCCCCTGCGCAACGATGTGCCATCATTGGGGGGTAGTGCCCATAATTCCCACGCTGGGCATGCGGGTTGGGGATCGCAGTTCGGTGGAATTGTACTGCAGGGGGCGCTGCCGCCCACCCCCTGGTTTGTGTCCCTTAGTCGCCTTTTACGACACCCGCGGGAAGAATTGGGTCGGTGCTATTCTCTTGGCCGGCACCACACAGCTGATGTTGATGATCATTATAAATAATAATAAAAAAAATCTTGTGTGAAATAAACCGAAATAAAGTGTAACACTTACGGTGATATTGAGCTTCTGGAGTTAGCTATCCGGTTGTCTAAACCTGTGAACAAAATAAAAGAAAACGTCAATTACTAAGATACTTAATCATATGTGTAAAGGACTCTTTGTGCCAAAAGGATTAATATTAAGGATTATTTAGATGACAATGATGTCTGGAATTAAACCTTGTAGAATGCATGACGTTTGTAAAAATTGTGTAAACTCTGTTAATAAAGGACTTTGAAAAGACTAAGTTGGGAGTTTTTTTGTCCATTTGTTCTCCAAAATGATCTAGATTATGAAATGGACACCTAGTTTGATTTGTAACGTTCATTAAGCCGCAGTATCTGCGCTACTTTGAATAAAACCTTTTCGTTTCATTTTCATTTTATTAACATGAAGTGAACAAACAGATCCTAAGTTTAAAAACGCATTTTCGTCTCCGAATAATAGCAAATTTTCGTCTCTGAATCTTCGGTTAGCAAATTAAATAGGGCTATTTTGGTCGTCAAGCGGCGCTGAAAAGTGAATATCGATTCGTTATCGAGCATAGGAAAGAGCAAATCAGCCATTCAATTCTCCGTCAGTTAGATGGTATCACGATCATTAATAGTTACATTTAACGAGTCTCATCGCGTAAGAGGAAAGTATTAAATGTATAAATGTACGAGCATTAAAAATACTATGGCGCATTATAGCCTCACCGTATGGACATTGAATTTAAGTATGGAAATGATGTGATTTTTTGGCACATCGCAGTATTCCCCGTAGTAAAAGTGGTTTTCATACGACAATTTTCAACAAAACCGATCCGCATTCACACCAAATTGCCACACTCGAGTGACTATGGTTAATTTTATCTATCCGTAGTCACACCAAATTTTCACAATATAGAGCATTTGTTTAGGTACTAAAAAAAATGTAAACAATCTTGATACGTCTTTTTATCAAAATACATACTTTTTAGATCACAATCTTTACATTTTACTTGGGTTTCACGAAATTTCAGATTGAATTGGTATAAAGATTTTGATTCAAAACGTGTTTCGATAGAAAGACGTATCGAGATTGTTTACACTTTTTCAAGTACCTACGTAAACAAATGGAAACAAAGTTGACTAATGTTCCATACGGAGCACCACGCATCGCTTTCCCTAACAGGCAGCCCAAAGGAAGAATCGTAACGGAAGTATCGTATAACAATAGGTTCAACGTCAATAAAGATTAAAACACGTTCATTTACCAACAAGCCAGTCTTAAATTACCTCGTAAGTTCGTGAGTGTATTGTATACCAGTCTAGTGTGTTAGTACTTTGTTTTCGTTTTATTTCAATAGTTAGGCGGTTATTTTTAACCCTTTGGCTGACTCGCCGAAAAGAGAAGCTTCCAGATAAACAGTTAAATTACATTTCTATCGAGAGTAGTCTGGAAGTAAAGTCTCATGGAGACGCTAGAAATTGCCAATCCGGGGTGGACACGCGTGGTAATTAAGCCCATACTCTCCGAGAGAAGGCCTGTGCCCTGCAGTGGGACGTTTAAAGGCTACATATAGAGAAAAGAAAGTATTAGTAAAAGTAATGAGAGACTTCCAAAGCAAGCAACTTCCATAGCTTATTAAAAAAATTGCGCATAATTAAGCTAAACCTTATCGAAACGGATGTGGTTAAATTAAACTGAAAAAACAGTTTTATGGCTTTGGATTATTTCAATAACACGTTGAAAAAAAATGTAAAATCTCAAAATCTAAAGACGCAGATTTAATTGATACAAAATCTGGAATAATTGAATAAAACGCAGGCGTTTTGTTATCGTACGCATAGACAAGCTTTTGAGTCTAGACACCGTTAATCACCGATCAAATGAGAAGCCTATACTGTGCCCTACATTGCGAATTAGCCTTTTTTTACTGATAGCCTTTTTGCGAATTGGCCATTTATCGATTACAAGCCGTGTTGTTAATCGAAACGACTCTAAATATCAACGGTATCGCGTTCGAGCGTTCTACATGTCCTGAACTGAATAGGCAAAGTCAAAGTGCCCCAGCTCTAAGGCCAAGTGACCCCTAATAAACGGGGCCCATAGTCCGGTGTTTACCCAGCGATGTTGCCACAGAGTCGGGTCAACGACCTCCAGCCCGAGTCACGTCCCAACCTCGATTCCGTGCTATAAGACTAACTCGTACGGATGGAGCTCGCACATCGATTTCACAAACGTCGCTACGGTTTTCATGAAAGCTACTAGCACCAACTGCACAATATGTGAATGTGAACAACTTTTTTTGCTGTTGTAACATTATTGTGCATACAATTAAAACGAACTTAGGGAGGATAATGAATGAAACACTCCAACAAATAATAATTGTAACATCATGCAAACAAGTGCTACAGAAGAAAAACAGTCCAGCTTAGGAAATTTTAGCCATACCAGGTGACCAGCACTGGTTTTCTGCTGCACCTGATTTACTAAGCAAGTATTTAACGCTTTTAAGTCCACGAATCTTAAATTTACACAACGCGGAAGATTTATTTTGCGGTCCTGTATCGATAATGTGTCATAGAGCGAGTAAACATAATTAGTATTGAAAGAAAAAGTTACGAAATTCAGAGAGAAGGAAATGACTAAGCTAAACTAAACAATTTCTTGCTATCGAAACCGTCGAGTAATGCGACAGAGGCCGGGACCGAGAGGGTTAGCCTTGCCCAACAGTGTGCTGAATATATAGATATAAGAAAAGTAGAACTAATAACGTTATTTGTAAAAACACCATTTAAAACCAAACAAACTCCTTAAAATTCTCCAAGCAAATAGTCTGTGTCTCGAAGCAGTACTAATAGTCTGTGCTAAAGGAAAAGACCTTACCACAGACTATATTTAAGCTGTCTTCTGTCACTAATCGTGTTTTTAAAAATAATAAAACAATCCACCATTCAAAACACAATGTAGTCGCCAAGGCAAGTTTTATATTTTTCTTATACAAAGCGAAATATTAGCAACGTAAAATTTCGAAATGTCTTGGTCCGATATCGATAGGAATTCGTACAGATTACGACCATCGAATTGCCACTAATCGGTCCCCGATCCACTCCTCGCCAGACGTATAGAAGCGGCGCCATTGTACGCTCGGCTTCGGGCACGTCACTTGTTAATTATTGAGTGGATCGACCGAGCATTAGCAGGCCTAGGGCACTTTTTAGACCACTTTTAATTGCTTTCAGAGACATTCTTCGTTAATTCAATCAAATTGGCTGGCCTGCCACTGGTGGGCTGCGAATTGCGATAACCAGCGCAAGGCACACGAGAGTAAAAATATAAATCGACGTTGACAGTTTACTTCTGGAATAACATTTCTAATTCCTTATGGAGTTATGGATCTGCAGTGGGACTTTTATAAACAATACATAAACAATGAAATTTGAATGTACGTCAAAACAGGAAAACACGCTTTATACACATGTCGCATAAGCCATACATACATCCAGAGATGACCGTTCGTTGCAGGGCACTATATTTTATTTATAACATATCTACCTACCTATATGCGTGCTATATACATACAATCAACTGTCAACATTTATTGAGAGCTTCACAATATGACTCTAAGCATCGTCATGATTTATTTTTGTATTCTTAGAAAATTGTGACTTTCGGTCAGTCGATCGATTTCAGTTATTAGGATGCCCTAGATAAGCGACTTACTGTTACCAACTAAATAAGTAAAAAAGACCAATGTATCAAAGTCTCTTCTCTTATCACTAAAAACGCGTGATGTTACATACTTAAAACGAAACAAAAGTAAACACATCGAAAGGATTGTTAACCTCCATAAAGCATACATTTATGCCCAACAAAATGTGCACGGCCTAATGTTAAAAGCACCGACGAGGTACAAAGTGCGCTCCATCACATTTCCGTGGGCAATAACAATAAAAAGCACAACACTTTTGATTCGCCGCGGTCGGTTAGCCGGTAATGACCACCCACGCTTGCTCAACTGTTGGATGGAAGAGGGATCTATTGAGGGTCGTGTTTCATAAAACTACAAATCGTAGATTATTATGACAATTTGAGGTGCATTGCGTAGCAGAGTCTACTTGTTAAATCTGTGAGTAAATTGAATTTGCAATGCACATCCAATTGTCGTAGTAAACCATGCATTATAAAATCATATCACATCACATTTATCACACTAATATAAAGGCGAACGTCTAAGTGATTGGAGCTATTTTAATAAAATTTAGTATGGATTTTGGTGACACTCTGGATTAACACATAGGCGACCTTAAATATATTATTCCCATGGGAAAATCCATAAAGCACAGTTAGTAATTTATATATCTAATTGTATTTTTATGAAATGCTACCCGTATTGGTCAATAAGAATTTCTACGCGCTTATGACCATGCTCAAAGGACCTATTTATCTACCACTCCCTAGTTAGCCAAAGGCCATTATTGTTAATTCGCACGCGCAGACACGTCAAGTAAAAAAACAATATGGCTTGATACACGCTTAACGTTACAGAATTACTTTCGGCTTGTGGCAAACATTGCTTAAAAAGTTGATAATCAAACCTGATTTCACAATAGAATTAGATTGGTAACTAAACCAAGTTTAATATAGTTGTACTGTAATTATATTTGCAAGTATGTATCTGTGAACTCCGGTTGGTGAAAACAGCGTTTAATAATATAAATATTCGACGACTATCTACTACCCTTCGCAACTTCGCCTTCGGCAATCTTTCCGATATAGGGTTGCCTGGAAGAAATTTAATATCAGCAACAGCCCCTTGTATCTTTCCCTTTGTAACTTTTGTCTCTGTAATGATTTTCTGTGTAATGATTTCATTCATTCATTTCATTCATTTATCTCAGTTCCTAAATGAACACTGAGGGTTCCTAAATTAACACTTTACTGGACTGGACTTTACTTAGACTGGACTGGTTTCCGAATTGAGAATTTCACTAAGTAGATACCTTAAATAATGTTCTGTCACGCCCTTTTCCGGAAAATTCGAAGAATTAGTTAACTGTAGTGCTGTCTCTTCGAATTTTCCGGAGTAATTATACTTAGCAAAATTGTGAATTCAGAAACTGACCTAAAGCCGTATGAAAGTAAGTTTCCGTTGATACTCATACATAGTTATATATCAAACGAGTCAAACGGGCAACTGTAACGCTGCCGAAACGTCGGGAAATAAGGTAATTAGGTTTTACCTAATAAATAATCGCGATCTGACCCGTTTAATATGTAACTAAGTTTCCGTTGAGCCTAACTTCTGTGTTAATTAACCTAAGCGTCTTGCCTGACAAATGATTTGGTGACCGCCGGTTGCACATAACAGATATGGAACCAGAAACACCAAACACGGCATGACAGCTTGGCCAATACGCATAATGGTAATGACATACCGGGCGCAACGAGCGTGAGAGAAAATCCGTGACTCGCATGGAAAGGAGTGACATAGAAAAATTACACGTTACGCATGACTCTGTTGCATTTATTAGTAAGTACTAATGAAGTTAGTGAATAGTACTTATGAGCCCTCCGTACTTCGTTACGTAGTAGGTTCTGTTAATAATTGTACGGTGATATTTATTAAAAAAAACTACTCTCTCCTATCAAACGTTACACAGACAGTTTAAAAAATTTGCGGTTGGTATGTGATAACATACCTATCTTCATTGCCACATACGAGTACTACCACAAACTGCATCAGAGCGTTTTACAGAATCGTGTTTTTATAAAAGACTGATAAAATGACGATGCAAATCCTTGCCCCTATATTCCTCTTTTGGAACAAAGGGAAATCGATTTCATCGATATCAATCAACCCTTGTATGTCCCCACTGCTGGGCCACTGGTCTCTTCCTGCATCGCAGGAAGGTTAGGCCATACTCCACCACGGGGGCCAAGTCCGGGTTGGTGGACTATCGCAAGACAGTGGCGGGTCTTACTGTCAAAAGTTGTCAAGCCGCCCATAAGGCCTCTTGACATGGCTTAACGACTGCCATTTCATGACAGCCGGCACCATCGGCTTAACGAGCCTTGCGAAGCATGGAAGCGCTCGTAAAAATGCCACTAACGGTAATCACGGGACAGTCACCGATCCAGCACCTGACCGCGTCTGTTGTTAACTCCAGTGATTGATTCCAATCACTCGGTTTGACTAGGCCACGAGCGCCTCAAAAGGAAATATCGTTGCCGTGAACAAGGAAATAAAAAATCATTGTGGTTCACTTCTCCATTATTTTTGTAAACTATATTTTTTATTTATCTTTCCGTGTCCTCAGATACTTTCGCAATGACGCAAATCGAAACAGTAACACTGGAAACACAACAAATTAGTTAACCTATAACTGTAAACATCGAATTCGATATTCAAATAAGCGTTAGAACACTGTTTTGTTTTCTTAATTTTCACGCGACGCGATTCACGTGTTTCACGCGCGTGATTTCTGTTTTCCAGCCAGTCCCAAAGCGAAAATAGTGCTAATAATAACGAGAAACTGATGACTGAGAAGTGGTTACTGTAACTTTGCGACGCACATTAAGGCGCTACTTGATGCTGACTAACACCACCAATGGAATAAAAAGCATAACTTCTTTTATAATACGTATTTTACGTGAACATCACAAAATGTTAACAACTGTGACGACTATTTTTTGAACTTACAGTCTACAACATACGATAAACATCGTAGGACTTTAATCGATTTCCCCTGTGTTTGGCGAAACTGCTTTAAAGTCCTCTAGATTCATGGACATAGGTTCTAAAAAGAGCTACCATACTTATTAAAATGTATGATATTCACTTTTTGTAAAAACTTGTGATAAAAGAAGGTATGATAGTTTCCATTAATGGCCTATTTAGCATCGCGTAGCGCCTTAAAAATATTTCATGGAGGGTTTTTACACGTGTGACGTTATACGGCCAAGAAATAATCATTTTGGAGATGTACTGTTAGTTATTTTTGGACGGAACGAAAAGGTGTGTTATGAATTAGTTACTCAATGGAAGATCACGAAGCGGTCTAGGAGCGAGGAAAATTGGGCCTAATCATGATTCCACCCAAGCTCTATCCGACAGTCAATTTAATAAAAAAAACCTTAAGAGTTTTATTCCGATTAGTCACAGAGAGGTCTTGGATTTCGACTAATGCTGCATCTTTTCAATGGTTACTTCCTGTATTTCAAACGAAAAAGTGTTACGTGATAATATTCTTTTTGTTGCACTAACACGTGCTAAGGACAGTTTTAAAAACCTATTTAGAGGCTAAAAATGCCACCCATGCCGGGACTCGAACCCGCGACCTCTAGCTAACCGTGCCAGTTATGACAGCAAATATAATTGTTACCAGATGCACAGCCCTGACAAAAGCCCCAAATGTTATTTTTATGACAATAAACAAAAGTTTTTAGGACCTTAGCACAAATAAAGTAACTTCAATTGGCTTCCTAACCTTAAAAAACAAACAAGAGTACCAGAGTATTGTTAAAACTTATGTTATTTATTGCGTAGTAGATTCTTTTCATGGGTCTTTACAGTTTTACGAAGAAATTCTGGTAAACAAATTGTTAGTAACAAAAAGTCGTTTGGGGACTAATTATTCTTGGTCTTACGCCTGGGTTATTCCAGTTTAGTCCAACAGAGAATATAGTCCAATCTATCTCGACACAATAAACAATTTTGGCCTTTCATATCATTCAGAATAGGTTTTATCGTCATTGTAAGCTAAATAATATTAAAGACCAAACAAAATGCCTCAGCACGGGTAGAACGATGGCACGATTATCACGTGATGTGGCGCTTAAATGACAGATATTGACGATTAAATAAATAATAATAAATCAAGAAATCTTAAAAATTTAATTTAATATTCTTCTTTAAGGGCATTTTAATTTATTCTACGAGTAGGTACTTAAGCTTATTTGTCAATTTTGTATAAATTTGTTTATAATTAGTTCAACTAATCGGCGGGAAGAACAAATTATTCCTAATACAGGTGTAAACTTAAAAGAAGATTCGACCCTGTAATTGATAGCACCGTTACTTATAAATATATGATTATGAATTTTAATTTTTAACTACACATTTTACATCAGATGAGAACAAGCCCTTCACTCGAAGTCCTACTTGGATTTTTTACACAAGTACCTAATGGTCGTTTGTCTCGCCCCACCAGAGACGGGACATTTTTTTTAAGGGCTACCGTCAAAAAGGGTTACCTTAAAAGCCTTTAAAATGGGGCCTTAGTTAGCCTCAAAGTGTTTAGACGTCACTCCTGATAAAGGGGACCTGTGTATCCAGTGAATCCTTCAGCTTCGTGGTTACCAAGGGGGTCGAAGCGGATTAGGTCGCTACGCATTTAGGCTAAGCCACTTATGAAAGAAAGATGATGGAAAGGGCGCAGAGGGAAGAAAATGTGTGAACAGTGGAACGCCAGTTTTATTTATAACTAACCCAGCGAACTTCGTACCGCCTAACAGTCGATTATTTTTTTTTCTCTCCATAAGAACCATCCTCGTACTTCAAGGAATATTCTAAAAAAATAATTAGCGAAATCGGTTCAGCTGCTCTCAGGATTTGCGCTTACCAACACATTCAGCGATTTATTTTTATATTATAGAGAAGATAAAAATTTTTACAGTATCGACTATCAGCAAACATTTTGAATGAACGATTGAATGAGTGAAAGTAAAACAGAATGAGTGAATCTGAACGAATGAATGGAAGAGTGTACTGGGATTTTTTATTATTCTAATAACAGCCATGGACAGTAGAAGAGGAAACCTGGATGACTAAGGTTTTCATTGTACTTCGGCGCTTTAAATGACCAACCAGCGGCGATACTCTTTCTTTCTCTCTCACTCTCTCCCTCTGAGTCTTTCAGTGGGCTGTATACAGGGTTCAATATCAATAAAATACTGCGGTTTCTAGAACTTTAACCATAACAAAAAAAGTATCAGCTGTTCCGAACTAAACTCACCACCTGCTACATGTATGGAACAGCTAATAACATATCGCGATATAAGGGTTTTCCTCACAGAACCCACATAGTTATTCTCGTATAGAAAAGCCCCTGTATTCAGATGTATATGGATTTCATTACTTCTTGTATATAGGCGATGAAGGCCTATATACAAGAAGTAATGAAATGAACGGCAAAATCGTAAACTCTCAATCTAACGGCGAAAAGCGGGGTATTTTTAATTTCGACCAGTTACTCACTTTCAGTGACCACCTCCTATAAAGTCGATACATACTGCACTGTAATAAAAGAATGGTCGTATAAAAAATCTGATTTAAATATACTTTTTTTAGACAGGTAATTTTGACTTGGGCTGAATTTGGGCATAAATTTTTAAGGTGCTTATATAAAGTTTTAGATAAAAACGTATTATAAAACAAGTTATGATTTTTATTCCATTGGTAGCGCTAGTTAGCGCCCCTAAGCGCCTTAAATAGAAAACACACAAGAGTCTACGAAACCGGAAGTACCTACGTCATGCACGGATGTAGTTCATCGTCAAGATCCTACGAGCTGTCAGTTTTTAGTGATAAAAATACCTTTAAATAAACAACACTGAAAAGACTCCTATCTGCGCATTCGTAAAAGAGGTTATATTTGTTTACGGAATACCGAAACACTCGTAATTGTTATTCAAACATATTAAACCATGTTTGAAAGTATTTAACCACGTGTGAAACGAAGGTCGAATCAATCACATACTTTTTTACAGAAATACAAGAATTCAATTCAATTGGTAGAGCGCTGGTACGGATAGCCAGAGGTTGCGGGTTCGAATCCCGGCATGGGTGAAATTTTTAGCCTCTAAATAGGTTTTTAGAAATACAAGAACCCTCTGAAACATTGTTGATTTATAATTTGTAGCATTATATTAACTAATAGCCCTAGCTGGCTAAGTGATCTTAAACGATCAAGAAGGTTAAGCAACATAGGACGCGTCCAGTGCATGGATGGGTGACCGTCTAACTAACGAATGTGGCATTTTTTCCGAGCGGTTCCTTGCTTCGCAAAGCACGTTAAGCAGTTGGTGCCGGCTGCCGTCGATAGATGGCAGTCGTTAAGCCAAGTCAGAGGCTTAGGGCGGCTTGAAAACTTCTGACAGTAAGACCAGCCACTAGTCTTGCAAGCCTCCACCAATCCACACTTGGTCCCCGAGGTGGAGTATGGCCTATACCTTCCTCAGGGAAGAGACCCGGAGCCTTGGTGGGGACATAATGGATTGATGATGATGATTTGATTTTATTAACTGACCTTAAATTACCCAAAATTAAATACAGCTTGTAACTATCACAATATCACATCACACTAATATAATAAAGGCGATGTATGTACTTGTTACTTCTTCACGTTTTAACGGCTGGAGCGATTTAAATAAAGTTTGGTATGGAGTTAGCTGACACCCTGGATTAACGCATAGGCTACGTATTATTGCGTGAAAATATCTTATTTCCATAGGAAAATCGATCAACCGCGGGTAACATAAGAATTACTTTGATTCGACTTTGTTTTACATTGTAAAATCTGAACAACCTTTTGATAGGAATCTTTAGGTATTTTTTATTTACAAGAACTTATGAGGATAAAGTATGGGAATTAAAATTAATTAAAATACCAGGGAACTAGAATCCTAGGTCATTCACCCTGGATTAACATATAGGCTACGTTTTACTGCAGGAAAATCTCTTATTCCCATGGGAAAATCGATAAACCGCGGGTAACACCGCGGGACAAAGCAAGATGTCAATATTTAAGAAAATACCCATAATTAATAACTCTACGAGTAGATGAGAAATTACAAAGCCTTGTCCTCACGTGTCTTCCGCTCGCAGCTGTCTTGAGTCTTGAGACGTTTTTTACATTGAAAGCGTTCACTTGACAAAAGAACAGACATGTGGCCCGGTACCGTAACAGCATTGTGTGCAGGTATAATTGTATGGAACATCGTTCTGGGGGACCAAATTATAATGTGAAGTGACACTGGGACTCGTTGCTGCATGGAACGAGGCTCTTGAATGCGGGGTCACGAGTTCAATACCCAGCGCGTTTTTATTCAAAAGATGTCATATGCTGATATGTGCAGAGAGATTCAGCCTAACGAGATTTATTTTGGAACACATGAAGTTATACATTCTTGCAGTTATGAATTGACGTAACTTTATAGAAGTTTAAGCAATTCGATTCGTTTGTAAGACTATACGAAGATAATACAACGCGTTGTTTAGCACTATCCAATATGAAGGGCACAGGGGAAGAACATGCACTGTCGCATTTTTACTATTTTTAAACTGATAATGCCATTTTGTAGTGTAAAAGTGGTAGAACGAAACGCAAAAATGCTCTTGAGAAAAACATGCAGAGTCTCTGAGTAATCGCCTAAAACAAAATACTACTGCAAAAACATGCAAGGTCCTAGTCGTACACGGAAAAAAATGTTTTGTCCATGGTTCATTTCTACCTTTGTCACTGAACACTAATACAATTTATTAAAAAACAAGACATTTGTGTAATAAATCACATAAGTAATGTATATTTTATAGAGGTTTGAAATCTATTATTGACATTATCTCAGTTCAATGTCGGTCGGACATAGCATGTTCTTCCCTTGTACCCTTCAGATGATTCTCGGTTAAGGCGCTAGCGACACCAATGGAATAAAAATCATAACTTAACTTAAAAAAATAGTACGTTTTTTTTTTCTTCAAAAAGTAAACATCAAAAATCTTAATATTACAATAGTGATAACAATTTTTAGAACATACATACAGCCTAGAACGTAGTATCAACACTCTAGAACTTTGACTTCCGCTTAAAACGTTTTTATCGGAAATTGATATTTTTTTATGATTACTTTTAAAAAAAAACCGCATTATACAACAAGTTACGATTTTTATTCCATTGGTCGCGCTAGTTAGCACCCCCAGCTCCTCAAGCTTTATTCTCTACTGATATTCGTTTTGTTGGAGAAACGTCAATTAAAGAACAGACAGGTCAAGCTTTCGTTGGCAAACCTCTAAAATCCGAATGAAAATACCCAAACGCGTTTACCTAAGCCACCGTCGATCAGCGCTAATTAAAACCTCCGGCCACATTTATGGTCGCCCAGAGACAAAGGCCGCATGCGAGCATGAGAAAATAAATCAGGCGTGTGTGTGCGTGGAGACGTGGCCGCCATGCATGTGTGCGTCGTGCCGCGGATGTTATCGCAGCGACTCGTGCGCAGTGCAGGTGCCGCGGCTTACTTTTATTAGCAGAAGGTAAAGCTGCATACGTAGCGCACTGTTGAAACGGCTTCGTGCAGCGATATAACGTACTGTGTCCCACTACCTACCTCAACTCAAGTCAAGGGTTAGTCGAACACTCTGGAGTGTTCGACTAACCCTTGATTTCACATACTGGACCAATCTATTAATACGTAGAAGTAGAAAAACTTTAGTTGGTACTATAGATATTGAATACAATAGCTTAAGCTTAATATAGAACTAAAGTTTACAAAGTAGGTACCAAAAAGGTTTTCGCTCAGCTTAATTCCGCAGCAGGACTACGGCGCTGATTTTCAGCGGAAGCCTGAGAATTTAACAGATGTCAGTTGTTTTTTTTTATAATTTTTTACAGCTGTTAACAGTAGAATAAGTGCTTGTAGTTGAATAAGTCTCACAACGATAACTCTACCTAGAGGATTTTAGTCCGCCTAGATGACCCTTTGCAGCTAATCTTTAGATGAATATCGAATCAAAACTTTTCGTAAATAGGTAATATAACGTTACAGATAAATGTGGCATAGAGTTAAATAACTAAACTTGAACTATCTTTATTCCTAAAGTATGCCCACGTGAAGATACGAAATGATGCCACTTTTAAAGACCAGTCGAGTTGAAAATGAACAGCCGTGGAGAGGAAGAAAATACACACATACCATAAGTGTAGGGTTGCCCCAAAAGCACATCCCCACAGTCAATTAGCTGCTGCAGAAGCGTCAAGCGGTTCTGGTAGCCAAAATCCGACGTTAGGAATCCCAACATTTTGCTCCGATCACATTTTATCACACTACAAATAATTTCACTTCAGGTCATCATTAACTTCGTTGAAAAACTTGTTTCACTGGCACATTAGAAAATCTACGAAAACTATAAAAGTCCGGAACGCTTTTCATTTGTTTTCATTGAACACTGAGAAACACTTAGCACTGAATTTGAAACGCCCCAGAATGGTGATCTTCATTTGTTTTGGCGCGAAACACGAGCGGCAGATGCGCAAGCCACACGTCTTCGAGAACCGGACGTCTTCCGAAAACTATTGCATTACAGACAGGACAGGTGGTGAATCTACCCTCGGTGTTTATCCCCACCCTTGAGTCAAACCGAACACAGAATAAATACAAAGAAGGGCTGCTTTCACTCTTGAATTCTATATACCCGTAGTATGGCGTGGTACAACCTGAAGTACACGTGATTTTAAAATTCCTCAAGTTATTCTACCATGTTCACAACCAAGTCATAGTTACTAATTTATATCACGTTTATGTTTGTGCAAAATATTTCTTTCTTGGCGTACAATAAAGTATAATAATAAGTTTATTAATCCTGTAATTGACACTATAAAACGCAAGTGGATCCGATGTGTCGACATCTCCGATCCACTTGAAATAATTATTTTTGTCGTGTCGTGTTGTTGAACTGTAAGAAAATCAAATATCGCACGACTGTTCTTCCTGGGCAATAAATTAAATTCATCGAAACTCGCAATGAAACGTTGAACCCAAAGAATAAAGCAGAATTTAATTAAATCAAGATGTTTCGACCAGGCAGGTAAGTGCTCTGAATTGTTGCTATCGAAATCAGAATGCCTCAAAGCATGGGTACGTTTTAGGGCATTCTGATTTCGATTTCGCCTTGACATGTTTCTGTGGCAAGACCAGGATTTGCCTCTTGCCTACCGCTTCGGGATTCAGGCGAGAGTTTATGTTTGTGTTTTTATTTAAACTTACTTTCTACTTCCTCATTTCTTAAACACCCAACTGTTCACGCACACGTTCGCATAACCAAGGCGATCCGACGGCGGCGACGTGGACTTATCTGTGGTGCATTTTTCTAGGAAGATATATTTTGACATCCACAGAAGCGTGTACAAATCTATTTCATAAATACAGAAAAAACCTATTAACCATCTGTTTTTAATATATTTACATAGTATTCAACAGGTTTTTTTTTTTGCATTTATATTTATGACTAAACTAAGAGATTGTTTTAGTCATTTCCGAAGTTTACCGACTTATTAAAGCAAAACTTTACCTTAATTCTCTAAGGCGCTGGGGGTGCTACCTAGCGCCACCAATAGAATAAAACTCATAACTTGTTTAACAATCGTTTTTTTTTTTTCAAAAAGTAAACGTCATAGCCACTATGACAACTACTTTTAGAACCTACGGTCTAGAAACTGGGATCAACAATCTCGAACTTAAATCGATTTCCTCCAAAAACAACCGTTTTTTAGCGGAAATCGATTAAAGTCCTAAGACGTTAATACTACGGTCTAGGCTAGGTATTTCCTAAAAATTGTTTATGATTTTTGATGTTTACTTTTTGAAAAAAAACACGTATTATTTTTATTCCATTGGTGGCGCCCCCAGCGCCTACTATTGGATTTCAAATGTAGACGCAAATTCGATATTTAGATTGAACCGGAAACACCCTCGTCAGTGACGTTGTATGGGAAAACAAAATACTACACGCGACAAGAACCGCAGATTACGGTGGCCTCTGACCTTATCACGCTATTATGAAGCCAGGGATCTTCACGGCCGACACTCAATGCAAGAGAGCATTGGAATAAGAATGAACAGAGGGTGGAAGTTGCCTAAAAATCATGTCTTCAGCTTGTAAGAAAAGGTACTCCGACATTCACGTGTGCTCTATTGTTTTATTTTTGTCTGTAAACAAAATGGGAATTGTAGACGTGATCGTAATATCATGATCGAGACCCGGGCCCCAGCAGTGGGGACATTCAAGGGTTGATATCGAGACGTGATCATCTCTACGCCTGACGACGATAGGCCTTGATTCAATTACGGTATAAATGTGATTATCTACTAAACACAATTGACAGCTTTTAACAAGCAGTCAGCTGTCTATTTTCGTATGCACTTTGGTCCACTGTCAACTGTATGCCAACTGGGTAAATGTCCTCTAATCCATTATCCGGGGATTACTTCGTGCAATATGTTTCCAAACATAAATATCCGGGTAGGTCATATCTATTTCCGAAACGGTGAGAGATTAACTTGTCTTAACTAGGCACATGATTACACCGCCCATCCTGTGGCCTGATTTACTAAGTTCCCAGGATTTTTTGAGCAAATCTGTCGCCCACGCCTCACAGTTGTCTCATGAATTCCGTTCCATGATCTTGAACAACAAATTACACGCCCACACAGTCGTACACACCTATCCTCTGTAACCTATTATTTAATAGTACTAGCTGACCCCGCAAACGTTGTTTTTGGTTGGATTATTTCAGATTAGAACCATTTGTACGTAGTCCGCCTGTCGTAGCGTCCATCCACGCCTTGAGTCCAAAGGGACTCTATAAATTTATTATTATAATAATTATTGTCTAAGCTGGTGTCTGTATCATATGACAGCACTTCATTGTTTTCATTATTATAATTATCAAGTCTATTTTTAAAACAGTTTACTGCATCAGCACTGACGATAGACAGGAAGTTTGTTTCGCGCCCGACACGATTTGCGAGGTAATGTTTTCGAAAAAAATCTTATTGGTTTGTCGTCACCGCTGCGTCTGTGTGAGTGCACGGATGCATACGTGCGCTGCAGCACGCGTGCCGCTAGCCTCGTTATTATTAATCGGGGGGTCGGACCGCGATTATTTGCACAGAACCTGGGTACGTCTACTTGCCCGCCATCGATTTTGGAGCCGGATAGAC
This sequence comes from Yponomeuta sedellus, assembly GCA_934045075.1. Lineage (NCBI taxonomy): Eukaryota > Metazoa > Arthropoda > Insecta > Lepidoptera > Yponomeutidae > Yponomeuta > Yponomeuta sedellus. The sequence continues at coordinate 13,587,932 of OW203736.1, read as the reverse complement.
GCGGCGTCGCGTGACGTCACGGGGGGAGGAATCGCGCGGCCCTGCAAGTCTAGCAACTTCGATCGAAATGGCCTTTAGTGAATTTTAATTTAATTTGTGTGTACTAGTTTTCTTAGTTTCAGCTACACATTGTATTATTAGAAATATTCGCTCGTAGTTGATAGTTTTTATTTTGTTTCATCGTCAACATCGTCAAGCTATTATGTCCCCACCGAGGGGCACGGGTCTCTTCCCGTGTTTATTTTGTTTAATCGCATACAATAAATCGAATTGGAAACTCTTTTCGTATTAGTTCTGAATTTTCATTTAGGCCCTAGAGCTCCCGAAATGTAAGATTCTACGTGCCAGAACGTACTAAAATTTACTTTCAATGCCTTTGAAAAGTAAACATTTCAATATTAAATTTTGTATTCACCAGGGTGGACGGCGTATAACTACGTTTACGTTTTACGCCGAAATTCTCTCACTCCACATAGAATTTTCATCACAGTATGTGGTTGGAAAATGGAAATTTGACTTTGAAAATAGTTCGCAGTCAATTTGACCGGACGAAGTGAATAAAAATCGTGATCTCTAATGGATTTGTTTAGATTCGGATGCCAGAAATACAAAACACGCATTGATTGAATTTATGTCTGGTGTTGACGACTTTCGTACCACTTGTTGATTTGTTTATAGTTAGAACAGTCTTGGCTATTCCAGTTCTTAGCACAGTCAATAAAAGAAAGAAATTGAACTGTATTTGATTCACACTTACACAATACTCTACATAAGTTTATTTTAATAATTTAAATAATCTTGTTTCCATGTATTTAGGTTTGAATAGATGATAATTTTTAGATAATTTACAGATAGTCAATCTGTGAACAATTCTAATTCGAAGTAAACCCAATTCAAGTGAAGCGACCAACTCTATGTTCCGCTCCGTGCAGTTTAGAGAGAGACGGAATGACACAACAGCTCGATACGACTATATTCTAGGGGGACTAGGTTCCAAACTTCTGATCGAGAATAGTGCTTAGTTGCTTTCGCGTTCAACTCTTTCACGTCATTCTATTGGCTGTCTCTAAGTCGAGTTTGTTTAAATTTATACCTACACTTATTACACCTACGCGTTTGTTTTGTTTACAGTACCACGTGGCGCGGGCGCAAGGCGGGTGCGCACGTCACGTTGCGCCGGCACGGCCGAGTGTACTGACCGGGGAGTTTGTTTTGAATTTCGAACGCCCTTTTGGAGTAGGGCTTCGGGAGGGACGCATGATGTGCATCGGGATAGGCCGATATGGATAAGCCCACTGGTTTTTTGTAGAATTTAGAACTTTAGCTTTGGACACTCTCCTGGACATTTTGTATGATGCATCAGTTGTATAACGCATCCGTGTCTGATGCACTTCGTTTGAGACTTCCATCAAATTCAAAATTGTACTCTAGAATCTGTCAGAAGTGGGAAAAACACGGAGCAGTCAACATGGGATGTTAATATACTAACATAACACCCTTGCCGAACGAAGCCTACGGATTCTCTGCATTATACTAACATGTGAACCAAGAGAATCATGCCTGGGAAATAAAAGGCTCATCCATCCCGGGACACGCTAAGAAGAGGAATAAAAGGCTTATAGACATTTTGGTTTCAAGTCGCTTTTTTATACATTGTTTTGTTCAGAAATGCATACATACTTTATTGATACCGTGTACGGTATAAATTGAATTTCGGTATACCAAATCCATATTAATTTTCAACAAATCCTATGTTATTATTTTCAGTTTTATTGAATTTATTCTCAATTAGAAAACAATCCTATTATTTGCTAAAGAATGATAGTTTTTAAACTCCCTCTTTAATTTTTAAAAAGGTTAATATATTTCTTATATTTATGTAACGTAAAGAACTGGATGGGTTAGCTTCATAGAGAAGAGGCCTCTGTCCTATAGTGGGCTCTATTTGTGGTTGGTTACACACATAGATTATAGTCGGCTATCTCAGATATTCTGACGGACAAAATCGGAATCAGAAGTGGGATGACCATCGAAAAGTCTGAATCACATTGTTAATATTGGTACGCCATATTTAATTCACAGCCTGTCTGTGACAGATGTGACCAAAGATCGGGGAAAATTTTTAATGGCTGAATAAAAAATATAGAGAAAAACTGCAGGTTGATAAAGCTTTTCCCGGGAAATGCTTGCACCACGTGGAGCGAAGTAATGCATCAGAAGAGGCTTATTGATTTTAGTAGGAAGCTATGTAAGTACACTTTTCTTCGATATACTTTAGTTGAGTAATTATAACATTTGACACATCAATTAAATGGCATTTAAATGTTCTTAAGCTTTAAATTGATGTGTATTTTTATGAATATACACTGCATATGCCGAAACTAAAACGTAACTACGGATCTTTATGTTATTTTAGAGGTTCTTCAGAACACAACCTTGAAGTGAGTACCGTAGTCTACTCTCGAAGCTAAGAGCATACAACAAAGAACCAGTATTTCAAGTAGGTACCTACTATCTACCTAGCAGATATACGTCAAAGGTACTGTAAGTAGCTTAAAATATGAATACAACATTATCGTGAGTTTCAGCCCCTTTTTCTCGGACTAACTGAAAATCAATTTTTAACACCAGTCAGCTTTTTTAATGTAGTTTGACCAACTGACACCCGTTAGATTAACAGAGAGTGTAGGAGTAACAAGGGGTAAAAGTAGCAAAGAAACAGACACAGACAAGAAGAAAATAATAATGCTGGGCTGTTAGTTATTCACGATGCTCACATACAGGAATGTGAGCATGAATCGCTTCTAGACTCGGCTGCCTGAGTGATCTTAAACGATCACGAAGTTTAAGCAACATAGGGCGCGTGTATTGCATGACCGTGACCGTCATAACTATCGCTAGTGGCATTTTTCCGAGCGGTTCTTGGCTTCGCAAGACACGTTAAGCAGTTGCTGCCGGCTGCCGTCGATAGATGGCAGTCGTTAAGCCAAGTCAGAGGCCATAGGGCGGCTTGAAAACTTCTGACAGTAAGACCAGTCTTGCAAGCTTCCACCAATCCGGACTTCGCACCCGAGGTGGAGTATGGCCTATACCTTCCTCGGGGAAGAGACCCGGGCCCCTTAGTAGGGATATAATGGGTTGATGATGATGATTTGATTAGGGTGGCTTGAAAACTTCTGACAGTAAGACCAGTCACTTGTCTTGCTAGCCTCCATCAATCCGGACTTGGCCCCCTTATGGCCTATACCTTCCTCAGGGAAGAGACCCGTGCCCCTCGTGTTGCGTAAAAATAATATATTTATTTACTTGTCAAGCTCCGATGGTCGTGTGTCACAGCTATTTAACAACACGAGCACAACCACAAACGGCGCCCGCGCATCCTCGGACAAATTCTATGAATGCACAGACGGGGATCTATTTCCGTCGTCGTCGCGACTCATTCCTGCGCAATGCTATGCTAACTGCTACAGGAATAATCCCCTTAGTAGTTTAAGTAGCATTTAAGAGGCGCTCTAGGCTGTCATTAGAAAAGTTCAGTACGATGAGCGATGAGCAGACGACATGTTTGCCTCCTATAACACTTAAGAGATTAAACAAGACGACATAATTTAGGTGTTCACATACCTAGAAATTATTACTTACCAGTAACGCCACATTAACCACTAAACTGAAACACTATACTTAGGTATATTCCTTGTGGCCTCAATCAATGTGGAATCAATCACTTGAGTCAAGCAACAACAGGCGAGGTCAGGTGCAGGATGGGTGACCGTCCCGTGACCACCGTCAGTGGCATTTTTCCGAGCGCTTCCGTGCTTCGCAAGGCACGTTAAGCCGTTGGTGCCGGCTGTCATATAATGGCATTCGTTAAGCCATGTTAGAGGCCTTATGGGCGGTTTGATAACTTCTGACAGTAAGGCCCTCCAATCCACTGTCTTACAATCCTCCACGAACCCGGACTTGGCCCCCGCGGTAGAGTATGGCCTACCCTTCCTCCGATGCAGAAAGAGACCCGTGCCCAAGCAGTGGGGACATACATGGGTTGATAACGATGTGGTCTGCTATCGTACACAGCAAGTGTCTTTTTCATTACGCGCCTATTTTAAGCGAACTTGAGTACCTATTTATATAGAAACTTCTGTAGTTTGAACTGGAGTAATGAATAAAGTACGATTTATTTATCGTAAAAGCGGCTTGAGACAAGTAGAGAGTGTGTTTTTTTACTAATCATAGAAGAATCCATTTCGGGTCAAATTGAGCTAATGAGCCCGCAGCGCAGGGGCAATATTCGGATTCAGAGTCTGTAGTCCACGTGAGCACTTGTATAAACTTTCCAGGCATCAAAGGAAATGGGAAAAAAATATCATGTGACCTAACCGTGACTGGGGACTTGCGTCTAACTTAGATTGGAGTGGCATTGATTTTATACCATAGAAAATAAAAAGGTAAAATTACAAATCGAGATCATGAGAATAGCGAAAATAAAGTTGCTATGATAATGCACAACTAACAGTTTTTCCATTTAATTCTGAACGTTTTCTATAAAGGGTTTAGATTCATAAAAGCATAATTTTACGAGATAACTGAAATTAAAATAAACACTTCATATATTATATAACTTATAAGACGTGACTATAGACTTTTCGACCGTTACAAAAAGTATTAGTAGTAGAAAAAAAATACCATGTTTAATATGTTTTAACATGGGCTCGTCTATTATATTTGATATTTATTATAATTTTATTGTAATTGGATTTTGGTAGTCGAGATAATTATCTAAGTACATCTGCTGATAGTACTTTTACTGCCAAGATGACATCATACATCGATATCAACCCTTGTATGTCTCCACTGTTGGGGCATGGGTCACTTCCTGCATCACAGGAAGGTTAGGCCACGGGGTCCAAGTCCGGGTTGGTGGAGGATTGTAAGACAGTGGCGGGCTTTACTGTCAGAAGTTATCAAGCCGCCCATTAGGCCTCTGACATGGCTTAACGACTGCCATTACATGACAGCCGGCACCAACGGCTTAACGTGCCTGGCAAGATACGGAAGCGCTCGGAAAAAAGCCACAAGCGGTAGTCACGGGTCGGTGACACATCCTGCACCTGACCGCGCCTGGTGTTGCTTAACTTAAGTGATTGATTCCAATTACTCGGTTCCGCTAGGCCACGAGCGCTTCTAAGTACATATGGTGATAGTACTTTTACCGCCAAGATGACATCATCATCATTAGCACGGAAACGGCTGTTTTATTGACACTTTCTGTAATCAAAACCAATCGCATTCCAATGGTTATACCGTGCAAATGAACTCGGTCACTATCGCGACGTAATATGTAACACGTGAAGTGTCTATTTAATTCGCACGCGTTATATGCCATATGTACGATTTTGCTAACAGCCATTGCCGTTTTAATATCAGTCTATTGAACAAGTACGCGTTTAGTAGACTCTAGGTCGGGATGGCTTGGCGTGTAAAAGAAAATTTACTCCCAACAATACTGCGGTTAAAAACACTTTGAGGGGTGTTTTAAGGAATCGTGTTAACAGCTAATAAATAAGGCTGTCATGTAATGGCTGTCGTAAAGCCATGTCACAGGCCTTATGGGCGGCTTGATAACTGACATGACCCCTTAACATAACTAACAATGATATCAACCCTTTGTATGTCCCCACAGCTGGGGCTCGGGTCTCTTGCGTTAGAAGGTTACGCATACTTCACCACGGCGGTCAAGTCCGGGTTGGTGGAGGATTGTAAGACAGTGGCGGGCCTTACTGTGAGAAGTTATTAAGCAGCCCATAATAAGGCCTGTGACGTGACTTAACGACTGCCTTGGAGACTAATAATAATGAATCAATTTCAGAATCACTAAAAACTAAACAACTTTATAATTACAGCATAAAACGTCATCCAATAAATCTAATATAGATTTGTTGGATGGAATATGCAGATGCCAAGGTTTGCCGCTTAACCTCCTTCGCAAAATTCATTAGTCACAGATTTCGGGTACTTATTATATTGCTCTCCGCTTCTCCACAACGACTAAACTTAAACATCACAAAACTGGAAAAGACATTAACGAAAAAGGCCATAATAGAGCAACAAGAAGTTACGACTGAAAAATACTCTATTTTCTAGAAAACCGCTGAAGTTTAGAGCACATAACCGTACACGACTGATGTTACACCAAGCGTCTGCATTGAGCGCTTGATTATTTAGCTGCAGTCAGTTGGACAGCGAGATCTTTCACGCAAACGCGTCTAACGCATCGCTGATCTAAGCTAATAAACTTCTGCAAATGTCTTGATGCAAACCAGGCCCTAGAGTCTAATACTGACATAATTTTTCAATCACGACAATGATTGCTACTCACAATAGCAGGGGTATAACGGAATTAAACGGAAATTAAATAGGCATCTCTCGCGAAGAAGATCGAATCGCGCGAGGCGCTGAGTTAAGTAGCACTGTTTCTACGATTGCCATGGGATTTTTTACCAGACTACCGTATCAGCGTGAATATAACGACCATTACCGGACTAATATGACTCTATAGAACAACTATGCATTTGAGAGACTCGCCCCCAGGGCCTAGATACTGCTAATGCATTGTGGTACAATGACAACTGCTTGAACGTGGTGATTTATTTCGCTTCAAGTCTACGCGCGCACATACATCGAACCTTCCAGGCGTTCATGGTATGACAAAACACCGCACGTGACCTGACCATGCATCTGTCATGGTACTATAATGCACTAACAGATTCGAGGCCCAGTTATGGTTTCATGGAGTCCAACGCCTTATGTTGATAAGTATCGACTAAACGAATGAAAACTCGATTGATTTATACTAGATGGTAATTTAAAAGGCGCATCAGCGGCATTGTATTAACTGAAAAACGTCTTATCAGACCACCAGTATCTTCCAACCCACGCCACCAATACCGCTTCGCGTTAAGAAGAGCACTGAATAATTAATAATTCAATTATTTGCGGCGTTCACAAGGCATCAGAATCGGCAGTCTCTACAGGGGGTATTTTTTAGTTAGTCTTAGGTAAAGTTCAGTAATCCTATATAGACTTTTGGTCCTGTTGCAGCAGATTTGTAATAAAAAAAAGCAGTCAATTACTTGACTCACGATTCGACCTCACTCACTATTATAAATAGATCAGGAATCGAGTCTCGCGGTTTTTTTCGAGCTTTCCCGAAATTAAGCACCACTTTTTTATGATTTCATTACTACAAACGTATAGTTTTTGAAACTTTCTCTGTACTTGTAGTAAAAGGCGATATTACTTGCCTAATTTCATAGTTAAGATAGCAGAAAGTACCCTAAAATTCTAAGTATATTTGATTGCCCTCAGCGTCCAAATATACGCTCCTTTATGCTAACTTGTAAAATTATAATTTTGTACATTTAATGGATAACCGTATTTCTCAATTATTCGCGATACGTAGCCGTATACTAAATGGGTCTGATTACGATTATTTATTAGGTAAAACTTAATAGGTACCTTAATTCCCGACGTTTCGGCAGCGTTACAGTTGCCGTGATCTCGGGTAGACTGAAGTGGCGAGTACAGTCAATATTGTGGGTACCTAGTCACTTTTAATTTTTCGCAGCTGGCCGACACACAAGGTAATTACGTTTTAGCTATTAAACGGTCGCGATTAGACCCATTTAGTTGTAACGGGTAACCGACTTTAAATGTACGATTATCGCGAGTCACAATATGACGCTTTTTAACAACAGCGACAAGCGCTCGCAGACAATGAATGGAGCTGTCTGAAAGTCACCTCGTGCCCGCCCACGCTTCTCTGCAAAGGTCGTGGGCAATTGAAAACTGAAAGCCATCTTGCAACACTTAAAGAAACTGAACACTACTAAATTAATTAATTAATCTAATTGCTTAGTGCCTTCCCAGCCGTTGAGGAGAGGGACTACTAACGGAAACTGATGGAAAACTGCTAAAATGTACAATTGTGAAAAAGCAAATGTAGCGTAATGTGGTGGTGATTGCAAGAATATTACGCAACGAGTGATACGGGCAACAAAAACATCAAAAGGAAAAATATATAAAATCATAAAATGACTCTAGTCTTCAAAAAACAAGGCTATTTCTTAAAATGTGCTATTCCTGAAACTAAAAATTGCTACATAGACAAATGTGCCTTACATGCAGCACATATTTACTATGGTTTTAGGCAGTAACTCGCATACAGAGCCACAACAAAGCAGAAAAAACCGCCAAAAAATGAAAAATATAAACCAAACAATTTTAAAAGTCGTCGATATCGATATCAACCCTTGTATGTCCCCACTAATGGGGCACGGGTCTCTTCCTGCATCGCAGGAAGGTTAGACCATACTCCACACGGGGGCCAAGTCCGGGTTGGTGGCGGATTGCAAGACTTCAAAAGTCGTAGACTGAAGTTATTGTAAATGACAAACTCTAAACGACTTGTTTCAGGAGTTACGAACTTCACAAATAATCCTGTACATTATTTTTGGAATAAACCGGTTAGACGTCAAAGATGAATAGTGAAATTATTAATTAGAGAAAGTAAGTAATATTAAGAAACGTGAGTTAAGTTCGCAAGCCTGTACAGCAAACAATTGTCTGCCCATCCCTCAGCAAAGGACGATTAATGAAAACAACAGCAAAGTCATCCAACGACAATAAGCCGTAAGTCAGCCCACAACACGAGGGTACTAAAATTCCGTATTAAATTGTTTTTATTATCTCGCGGCAATATTCCACGTTGACCTTTCCAATAATAACTGAAAGGTGACGGACGATAATGGGTAAATCCACATCAATACCGACATCTAAGCGTGCATGCCGAGTAGCTAAGGGTAGACGACCAAACAAACTCAAAAACAACCCGGCGAAATTACAAAGGCCTCCTTTAACCAATATCCAATGCCAGTGGGGGTAGTATTTAATTTCGCCGCGTAAACGATGACCCTTATTTCGCTCCCTGTCGGTAGTAATCCAAAGTTGTGGCCTTAGGAAGCGCTGGTATGGCGTGACCATTCAAATCGGTCAGTTCGTGATGCTCCCCTCGTGGTTGTTAATTTGATGGCCACCGTTTGTTTTAGTGATTTGTTAAATCTATGCGTATTAAAATTCCCCTCCATTGTCTGTCTGTAAAAGAATTGGCTTAGATGTGATTACAATCTACAGCACCCTAAAGTAAAACGCCAAACTCGGCAACAAGTCTATAAGAAATGAAATACAATGAGTATAAAGAAATACTAAACAATACATTTTTTTGATCTTTCTATTTGATTTTGATATCTTTTGAGAGAAGGCCTGTACCCTGCAGTGGGACGTGATGTATAGACTTCTTCTTCAGGCCAGACATATTATGTAGTTCACTGCTGGACATAGCCCTCCCCTAATAAGCGCCATAGCGCCCTGTCTTCAGCTTGTAGCATCCAGCATCTGCCGGCAGTTTTTCACAGATCGTCATCCCACCTGGTCGGAGGGCGGCCTACACTACGTTTGCCGAGTCGCGGTCTCCACTCAAGAACACGTTGTCTCCAACGGTTGTCGGTTTTTCGCAAGATATGGCCAGCCTACTGCCACTTCAGCTTGCTGATTCTCTGAACTATGTCGAGAACTTTGGTTCTCTGTCGTATAGACTACATAAAATAAACTTTTTTATGTAGCAGACACAAACACACTGTTGGCCTAATTACCCCGCGTGCCCACCGCGGATTGGCAATTTGAAGTGTCTGATTTGGTTTTTAAACACCTCAGGCACTCAGGTTTCCTCATGATGTTTTCCATCACAGTTAACGAATGGGCTTGCCACTATAATTTCACAAATGTACATGACTGAGAAAACAAGGCCATTGGTAATATGCCGAGAATCGCACCCACGATCTCCCGATTGGGAAGCCGGCGTTCTACTACTAAGGCGCTCCACTACCACCGCTTATACAATTAGCACCCCTTAACTTTGAACTAAAGGGGAGCGTGGCAAGGTCATAGACGCTCCGAGACTCAACCCTAAATTGGAAGCACAATTCATCGACTGAGCAGGCCACCACAATAAAATGAGGGGTAACACCGTGAGAAAGCTTTGTCCTCAACATCTATACCAACCCTTGTATGCCCCCACTGCTGGGGCACCGGGCTCTTCCTGCATCGAAGGAAGGTTAGGCCATGCTTCACGGGGGCTAAGTCCGGGTTGGTGGAGGATCATAAGACAGTGTCGCGCCTGTCAGAAGTTATCAAGCCGCCCATAAGGCCTCTGACATGGTTTAACGACTGTCATTACATGACAGCCGGCACCAATGGCTTAGCGTGCCTTGCGAAGCCCGGAAGAGGTCGGAAAAATTCCACTAGCGGTCAGGTACAGGATGGATGACCCCATCCTGTACCTGACCGCGTCTGTTGCTTAACACAAGTGATTGATTCCAATCACTCGGTTCGACTAGGCCAGAAGCGCTTCCTCGTCCTCACCCTCAACATAATCAATATCAAAATTAGCTAAAACACGAGAGCCGCTAAGTTATCTGTTTAATTTTTCACCGAAGCCAGGGAGAGAGTTGAAAGTCCTCCCTGAAAAGGCAAAGGAAGGTGCGAGGTCAGGGGATGCCAACCTTGGGCCCGGCAATAAATCACTGGGGGTATCAGTAAACAAGTTGGCCCCGTTAGAGCCTCATACACACGCACTGTACACACATACGCGTGCACGGCGGCTCATAAATAAGATACGGTACATTGTGATCTAGGATCAGTGGGATGGAATCACATCTTTAGGAGCGAGAGCAAAATAATAAGTGTGCAATACGACAGGATGGAATTCTGTAGAATTCCACGCAGTGGTGGCGGAGCGGTAGAACATCGGCTTCGTAATCGGCAGTTCTCGCCTTTAAGTTGTTAGTAAAGTTACGTACAACTGTCAAGATATAGTAGCAATATAACTGAGAAGGAAATATCGCGAGGAAATCATTGTCTATGAAGCATTATCATACCTCAGCGCTCGCTACATACATTGTCCCAACTATGAGGCTAAGTGCGAAAATCTCAGGTCTAACAAAGTGGTTGCCAAGGGAAACAAGAACGTCTGGCCGCAAAGAGCCTCGTTCCGACGGCAACCCATTAAATTTTAAATCCAGCCTGTGTCAAAATCTTTTAAAAGCCGAAAGCGTTTAAAGCCCACCAAAACCGCGGCCGACAAAAACACCTAAAAAAACCTCGAAGCGACAAACTTGCTACAAAAAAAAACCGCTCTCCTCACAACCCGGAAGCGGAAACTGCGACGTCGTGCCTTCAGCTTTCAGACGCTATTATTTCATCCGATATTAACTCGGGGAATATTCCGCAACACCGGCCATCCTGTTTTAATTCAAAATAAAACGTGAGGCCGATATGGTTGGGTTTAAATTCGCTTGAGACAATCACTCGTGACATCCGCACTTTATGGGCGATGGCGTTATTGAAATGTGGCCTTTGTGATAGGGCGTGAGAGTGCAAATTGATTTGTAGATAGTAGATAGGTGTGATGTTTTAAACTTCAAGTGATTGAAGGGATGGCGCCCTAGCGGGGTAGAGTCTTTCACATGGAAAGCTTACGGGAAATGGGACGAAGGGGAGCGTGTAGATATGCGATTGCTACCCTACATCTTAATCCAAGTCGGCCGTTTCCTTCTTTGCAGCGCTTCGCCGGATATGAAAACACTAATTAAGAATAAAACAACTATCAGTTGGTATTTCTGTTTCAGCCATATTTTAAAGTCACATTTGCAAAGCAATAAAAATAACTTCCAGACAACACAGTCACTTACCCAGAGGGGCGGGTCTTTAAAATTCATAGTTGTTCAATACTCATAGTAGTCCGGTAGGGGTCGTTTTATTCACATTATGGGTAGTCTAATAAACAATCGCATTGCAATGACATAACGCATGCTACTTAACTCGGCGCCTCTCGCTATTCGATCTTCTTCGCGAGAGATGTCTATTTAATTTGCGCGGGTTATACCCCCCGGGAATGAATTGTACTGCTACTGCTTTGTAGACTACCAAATTGAGGCAAATATCAACCATTGTCGTGCTTATTTCATTCTATTAAAAAACTATGTAAGTAGACTCTAGGGTCTGGTCCCTAACCCTGTGCATTTGTACAAGTGTACGGCGTCCAAAGTCCAGTGGTAATCTGACCCACGAGGCCTGGCATTGTAATAAGACGTAATACCACTAGACCAACGAGGCAGTCAGTAACGCTAAATAATGGTGAAAAAATAGCGCGAACCAAGCATGGAATGCGAAGCGTAAAAATTTCTTAGACGATTCCCACCCCTTGGGTGTTACATAAAAATTGAGTGCGATAACCCTGGCCCGGCGACGGCAGCCCTAGTACAAGGGTTAATATAGACAGAAGGCCCACCGCCTAGTAAGCCGTAAGCGCGTGATATAGCTGACTAGCTGTTCCCCGCGTTGTTACCAGCGGTTCATTAGGGAAAATAAATTGTGTATTTACAGTAAAATATATTGACCCCAGTACCACATAGCCTATGTGTCCAAGGTGTCAGCTATACCAAATTTTATTAAAATTGCTCCAGCCGTTTAGACGTGAAGAAGTAACAGACATACACACTACAAACTTTCGCCTTTCTAATATTAGTGTGATGTAATGTGATTAAACGACGTTAAATAAAATGTATCCAAGCTCTGTAGTAGATGCGGTTGTACAATGTACATACTAGCGTCAAGATTAGTGTGATTAAAGATAATTTTGAAGTACGTTAAAAAAATAAAAACACTGAATTGTGAGACATCCGCTAAAGATCTCGAACTGAATGAAAAAACACCTTTATCGATATGTAGAAATTGCATTATAGTGACAACAAATTCGATATATACAGTTTATACTGCACCTGTATTCTGTGCACTTCTACTTTTCATAGTGTCAGGGATTAAGCTAAATATGTTTTACAGACCAACTCTTTCTTTCTGAAAGTAGGCCTGTGCCCTGCAGTGGGACGTAGTTAGGGTACATAAAACTAATTATTAAAAAAACGTGTTACCTAACGAATAAACACGAAGTCAAACTTTCTTGTAAATCTTTTCCGTCGCTCATGTGAGTAAGATAGAATGTGCAAAAAATAATACTAGATAGAAGTTAATGCGCATTAGACTTTATTACCAATCCGCTTAACGTGTACGCCCCAAAAAAATATTTAGGTAATATTTATAAAAAAATATTAACAGGAATCGTCCCATCCTGCTCTCACGATAACGATAACGGGACAGCGCGAACCATTCCGGCCTTTCTCAACGCGTGCGCTAAGCGCTCAGAAAACCTTATCACTGTTATACTGTGCATCGATTAGGCAGCGATCCATCTGTGCAGTTCAGCTTTCTGTGAGCGCAGCGCCTCATGTTCCATGTCTTGTCCCCGGGTGGCCGCCGGGACCCGCATACTAATGCGCCGCTCCCGTATCCACCGCGGAATCCTATTTAGGACGCGAGTGTACCAATAAAACCACTTTTAACTTCACCTTTGTGGGCCCACGACTCGGTTTTAGGCATTTGTTTTATAGGGGCGCGGCAGCCAACGGATAGGCGGGGGTTCACATTTATCAACATTGCACGTGAAGAAGCGGTGGTAGCGGAGCGGTGTAGAACGCCGGTTTCTCAATCAGGAGGTCGTAGGTTCGAACCCCGGCATGTACCAATGACTTTGTTTTCTAAGTTATGTACGTTTGTGAAACTACAGTTGCAATACTACTCGCTGATGATGAAGGAAAACATCGTAAGGATATCCTAACGTCTGAAGTGTTAACGTACCTCAGCGCTTGCTACGTACAATGGCCCAACTATGAGGCTAAGTGCGGAAATCTCAGGTCTAACTAACTAACATTGCACGTGATTAGAACATCACATTTCTAATCGGACTTAGGACATTTTGGAATATGAACGATGTAAATAAACAGAGCCCACGTCCTTTTTATTTTGTATTAAAAATAATCTTTACCTTACTTAAACCGTATCGAAATAGGTAACAAAAATCACAAAAAGTATTTAACACGGAATTAAACGCATACTACACAAATTATTCCCGGCAATTTTCAGACCAAATTAAAATAACTAGCCAGAGTATATCATGAAGCGCAGTATCTACCCATGTAGGATGATGGTTCTTGGCACCGACGCCCGTTTTCGAAGTGAACCACACGAAACACATAGAACAGAGACATAGCTCGTTTCTAAGAGCAAGAACTCTCATAAAATGGTGGCTTCATTACCAAACAAGCAAAAGTTTGAATCCGGTGATACAACTGTTAATAGATGGCGCTAGTGGTAGGCATTTATAAACGCTGCATTAAGTTTTTTAATGCAAAATAGGCAAAATTTTCACTCAAAATTTTCCTGTTTTTAAACAGAATCTATATCTATCAATAATCAGCCCACATCAACCCACTGGGCATAGGCCTCCTTTTTATTGCGCAAATTCCTCACGGTCCTGTGCTAACCTGATCCATCTCTGACCCGCAACCCTCACGATGTCGTCTGACCATCGTGTCGGTAGTCTGCCTACCAACCTCCTTCCCTTCCTTGGCCACCACTCCGATACTGCCCTGGTCCACCGGCCATCTTCCCTTCTAGCCAAGTGTCAGAATAAACTTACATTATGTTCATAGGCCGAACTTATTTCTAGAGAAACATAGCCTGAGAGCCTTGATGTTTAGAATATTATACAGACAGCGAAGGCAAGTGAAGCATTAAAAAAATTACTGCTCGATTGCTACATTAATTCTAAAGTAATAATAATTATAGTAAACTTGATTTTCTGTTGCTTAAAATATTTTTGTATCGTCATATATTTATGAACTCACAATTTTCTCCTCTTCCGTTTTATATTCCACTCGATAGGATAGCAAAGGAATAAGACATCCCCACTTTTTGTCCTTCTGATTTTGTTGATATTAAATCTATGTCATCGGGAGGATAATAAATTAGTTACGATTCGATAGACACGTCTTACTTCGACATTCTACGATGTTTCTGAAAGTCCCGTCACAGTTAGTTTAACGGTTTTTATATGACCAACAACAATAATATTATTACTTTAAACCTCGAAGACATTTCACAATTTCATATTTACAGCGAGACTGATTTTATTCAAACCTACGGAGTCGAAAGCGTCAAAAATGCCTCTTCTTTTCAGCTTGTCCATTTTGTGGATCATGTGATCCTTCTTCGTCTATTGGTGCGGGTTTAATCTCTCCCCGAAAGTTTACGGACCCGCCCGAGCCAGATTTAATGCGGATTAAATAATTCCCCGAGTGAGAAACGATTAACTTGAGACTTGTGGAACGCTAATTTCTTTCCATCACTTGGAGATGCCAGGTCAGCCATGGACTTTGATTAAACCAGAGCGTGTTTTCAAATTTCGACGACTAAGTCCGCTTCAGACTGAATTTGGTAACACTGAATTCTTCTTAAACTATGGAGGTCTTCATATGTAGATCAAATCTTTGTATATAGCGCAAAACATATTTAAACAATTAGTAGCGATAATATGAAGAAGTGTAACTTTCATTCATAGCTTAGAGTTACCAATCAACGCGATCAACCCCCTGATAAGTTTCTAAAAGTCAATCAGCCTTCAGGCTTCGAAAACGGTTAATATTCGCTTTATCTTAAGAGATCTACTTACAAAGGAATTTTTCTTTTTAATTTGGATTTCAACTTCAATAAATTCTGTCCGTAGCCATCGTCATCCAGCCGCCACCAGCATTCAACCTCAAATAATCGTCCAGCAATAACTACCGGCAATTTTATCCTTGAACTTTGTGAGTGAACATAGTACCGGGTGGAATAATCAAGAGAACCTGAACCTCCACGCCGATTCAGAAGTCCCTTATGCACAAACTAGCTTCTACGAGCGGCAATTGCATCGGCTATCAGCCAGGCAGCGCCATTGACCGACTGCAAATAGGCGCACATCAACACGCGGACGCTAACGGGAATAGTAAACTAGTGGTTCTCGAAATAGCAGTACAATCTACGCCAGCGTATAGCGTACGCGACGTAGTAAGTATGGTTGTCACGGCCGGGGGCGGAAGGATGGGGGAAACGAGTAAGGGAGGCATCCCCCTTCAAGACTCAATCCGACGGGGCTCAACCGTCTCTCTGTCTGCTTTCTTTTTCATTTCGCGCGAAAAGGACAGGGACGAAAACATCAAGACACAGGTTCGACGTTATGGCTCGCCCATCAGTTGCCAATGTAGGTCGCTAGGTGGCGTTCGTAGGTGTAATTGGCATATTGGATGCGGAGGCTTATATTATTTGCATATGGGTTGCAGCGGCGTAATTAACCGTATAGACAAGGTGATGAGTTTCGGGGTATTGTTACATTAGGCACGTTCCGACACTCCGTTGTGTCGTTGTCTGGCAAGTTTGTTTAGTTTTAGCATTCATGTGTTAAACGCAGAGAGCTTTTCGAATGTCGCTTTTCATTATGCTTGTAAGCCTTTGTTTTGGATTCCGTTCTCATTGTACGCATCATATTTCTTCGTCTGACTACCATGTTATTACATGTTCAGAGCGGTGTTAAGTCAGGAGAACTCATATATTTGATGTTTATCGATTTCGATTATGGAATTTTGGAAATCATATTTGTATATATCTGCTTTCAACATGGACATTCGATATCGAAATCAACTCTTTTTTATGTCCCCACTGCTGGGGTCGTTTTCTGCATCGCAGGAAAGTTAAGCCATACTCCATCACGGAGGCCAAGTCCGGGTTGGTGGAGGATTCTAAGGCAGTGACGGGCCTTACTGTCAGAAGTTATCAAGCCACCCATAAGGCCTCTAAAATGGCTTAACGACTGCGATTACATGACTGCCGCCACCCGGCCTAACGTGCCTTGCGAAGCACGGAAGCACTCGGAAAAATGCCACTAGCGGTAGGTACGGGACTGAAACCCATCCTGCAACTGACCGCGCCTGTTGTTGCTTAACTCAGGAGATTGATTCCAATCACCCGGTTGGACAAGGCCACGAGCGCTTCTAAGATGGACATTGTAAAACCTAAAATGGTGTACCAGTTATGCAAGTAACAGAGAAGAAAAGTGCAGGGTTTGAAAGTCGTTCAATTTAGAGGGCGGACAGAGCGTCTCGGTTCTCAATGCAGCTCAAGTTGGCGATCGCAGTACAAATATCATCCTAGTTTGCGTCTTTGGAGTTTGGAAGCATACCAGGTATTATCTTCTGGAAGTGCACCAAAGTCTTGTATCTTATAATTTTTTATGTTTTGTTTGTACATCCAGTTGCTTCTCTAATGTATTATTCGAGTCCATCCAAAGCTTGTTTAGAAGAGATAACTTCTAGTAATAAGTCTATAATAGGTTAGGAGAAGACCTGTGTGTGCCTTAAAGTGAGACTCATACATAAGAAGATAATTTTATTTTTGGTACACCAGGAAAAAACAAACGTTAACATATACCTGCTATATTACATAGGCTGCTACTTATGTATGCGGAATCTGGGATTCCAATAATTTTAAACGCAATTTCTGACCTCCATGGTCAAATTCATTCTTTTTTTAAATACTGGCCGCTAATATTTTTCTCTTATATACGTTAGTGTTTTGCTTTTGTTGGGTTTGAAATGTCATATCGCAGAAAAAATGGAACTCACTCGTGAAAATATTCGTGCTATGATTTATTACGATTTTCGACGTGGTTTAACGCAACAACAGTGCGTAGATCAATTAACTTCGACTTTTGGTGGTGAAGCTCCATCAAAAACGACTGTGTATCACTGGTTTAGTGAGTTCAATCGCAGGCGCAGTAAGCTCACGGACGAAGTTAAAGAAGGTCGCCCGAAATCGGTGGTTGTGCCACAAAATATTGAAGCTGTGCGAAAACTAATAATGCAAGACCGCCATGTTACGTATCGCGAGATAGAGGCTATTCTGGGTATATGTATGACGAGCATTCATAGGATATTACATGAACATTTGTCTGTAAAAAAATTTGTTCGCGTTGGATCCCGCACAACTTAACTCAGGATCAAAAAGATGCTCGCGTCGAATGGTGCAAGAAAACCTTAAAAAAATTCAACGGAGGCGACTCAAAATCTGTTTATAATATCTACACAGGTGACGAATCCTGGATCTACGCGTACGATCCCGAAACTAAACAACAATCAACAGTTTGGGTGTTTCAAAATGAGCCGAACCCTACGAAAGTGGCTCGTGCAACAAGCGCTGTAAAGCAAATGGTGGCCTGCTTTTTTGGTATTAATTGCCATGTGGCTACAATACCAATGGAGAATCGCAGAACGGTTAATTCGGAGTGGTACACGACCATTTGTTTGCCGGAAGTATTTGAAGAAATACGCCAAAACAACCAGCGACGCAGAATCATACTTCACCATGACAATGCCAGCTGTCATACATCTCAGGAAACCACTACATTTTTGGATGGTCAAAAAATAGAATTGATGGGTCATCCACCGTACAGCCCTGATTTGGCTCCCAATGACTTCTATTTATTCCCAAATGTGAAGAATAAATTACGTGGTCAACGATTTTCGACCCGTGAAGATGCCGTAGATGCGTTCAAACAGCACGTTTTGGAGATACCTCAATCAGAGTAGAAAAAGTGTTTTACAAATTGGTTTCATCGAATGCAAAAGTGCATCGATCATAGTGGAGAATACTTTGAAAAACAATAAAAGCATATTTAGCCATATACATTTGTTTATTTTTTCTATTCCGCATACATAAGTAGCAGCCCTCGTATCATATTATTTTTACCCCTGTGAATATTAATATCAGACCTAGTAATGAATATAAAAACGGAAATAAAGGTAGGTTCGGTGGTTCAAGAAGAAATCACTGTGTCTTAGCTCCACGCCTACAACATCTCATTCTTCAGTAACAGAATGTGAATTTTCCTTGCAGCAGGCTTTTTAATATTGAGATCTTCTTTCTTAGGTCTTATTGAAAAATGGTAGTAAAAGATATTTCAAGTTACGCCGTTCTTTGTCGAGGTCAGTTACTTTCTTAGATATTTGCATTTGTGGAAATGCAAACCTCAGTTACAATTTGATTAAAAAGACTTCAATCTCTCGATGTAACAAAATCAGGTCCGTTAAATCAAATATTGTATAGCTAAATGTTACCTCCACACCTTAATTGAACAATTCCAGAAATATGTCAATAAGAGTTTGAATTTCACAACATTTTTTCCTCCGATTGAAGCATGATGCCCACTATCGTACTTCGTTACTTTTATTTCTTTTCAATACAATCGGCAGCACAATGACAACTTTTGCAAATCTTTATATATTAGATCGCGCCATGCCCACTTTAATTATTATTTTCATTACATACATACATACATACATACATACATACACCCTTACATACATACATACATACATACATACATACATACATACATACATACATACATACATACATACATACATACATACATACATACATACATACATACATACATACATACATACATACATACATACATACATACATACATACATACATACAAAAACCTCATGCCTGTATCCCAGAGGGGTAGGCAGAGACCAGGGACTGCCACTTGCCACGATTCATCATCTTTTTAAAAGACCAGTACTTTAGTCTTACATGAATGTTCATTCCTTTCCTCTTGAATGCCTCATCCATTGCTGCGACTTGTGTCTGCAGTTCTTCGACCGACAATGCGAACACAACTGGATCATCGGCGTATAACAAGCATTTAACAAGTAGCTCACCCATCCTTATCCTACAGTCATTCTCTTTCAAATTTCGATGTTTAACTTACCTTAAAAAATATTTGCATTTGAAATTATGAGAAACTAGAGGTCTATGTATTAAACATAAGATATGATTTATATTGCGTTTAAATGACTGTTTGTTTCTAAAATAAAGGTAAAATAAAATAGAAAGAGAATGACTCAAAATTAGAATCTTTTTATTAATTAAAAAAGCTGAGCTGTTCAAATATCCCAGCGCTTGAATTCGCCAATCCACGGTAGGCATACGACTAAACAAACCTGTCATATAATTTTTGGCTTGAAGCTATTTTAGGTATAGTGCGATCTGACCTATAACCTTCGTAACGCAGTTATATATAAGGTTTACACTCACTATTACTATTATTATGTAAATTCTATTTATGTATGTATTTTAGTAGTAGTCTTTAGTAGTCATAGTATTTTAATCTCCGTAATTTAGGTATTTTAGTATTTTAAGCCGTTTAGTAGTCATAGTATTTTAATCTCGGTAATTGAATGTATAAGTTTTTTTTTTATGCTTATATGTATGTAATTGTAACTTTACTATTATTAATTAAATTGTAATTGTATATTTATGTAGTGTAGTTAAAAATATTTTTATTATCGGTTAAATATTTAAGTATTAAATTATTACAATATGGTGATGTACCACGCGTGGAACCCTCATGGGACAGGCGCTGACTGACAATCAGTGCTGGGGAATAATACCCTCGGCAGTATGCTGAGTCAGCTGCCTATTGCAGCAGCAAAAACACACCGTGACCCTTGTTTGTAAATGTTTTCTTAATTACTTTGTTTTGTGGTGTCTCATAACTGTTGCTGTAATAAATGTGTTTTTCTTTCTTTCTTCACATGAATATTGTCGAAAAGTTTAACAAAGAATAAATCATCTTGTGTATCAGTTGTTGAAAAGGACAAGCTATGTAGTTGCCCACTTTAGAGATTATACTATTTTTATTTTTAATGCACTAACCCGTGCTAAGGAACAAATTTAAAAACCTATTTAGAGGCTAAAAATTTCACCCATGCCGGGATTCGAACCCGCAACCTCTGGCTATCCGTGCCAGCGCTCTACCAATTGAGCCAATGGACGACTCACGGCATCAGTGAAATGCACTTTAGAGATCACGCTGTATTACCCCTGAAGCTAATAAGGAATGTTCATATTGTACTTTGTCTGCTATGAATCTATGATGTTACGTTTTTTTTTTCTGTTTGTTTCAGGATATAGAATATTTATGGCATGTTAGAGTCTTGTAAAGAGGTTCGAAACTTCACTGATGCCCGTGAGTCGCCAGTTACCTCAGTTGGCAGAGCGCTGGCACGGTTAGCCAGGGATCGCGGGTTCGAGTCCCGGCATGAGTGGAATTTTTAGCGTTTTTAAAAGTGTTGTGCCGCAAAACAAATGTGTTTTTTATATATTAATCTATTTATCCAATAGGCTTCCTTGAAATGCTACTTTTCATCTTTATCCATTCCACGAAATAACCTTAAATTAAACATCCCATATAACACAATACAACTAGGAACTTCGCCAATTAGTTTAATTAAAATATCCGCGTAACATTGTCGATGGCGACTGAAAAGTTAACAAAGAAAACAGGCTGTCTAATGAACTTGCGCGGACTATTGAAAACATCCCGGAAAGTGTTTCTAAGGCTCACTAAACCAGCCCTCATTACTAATTCAAACCGTGATCTTTCTATATAATATTGTACGGTGAAAGGCAGTTTGAACCGGGATATTTGAGAGAAATAGAGGCTGTGCACATTGAAGTGAAAAGTCCACTCGCCGGGTGAACGGCCAGTACCTACTCCACTGCGATTAATAACTTAACGCTCTCAAACTCTTCGGATTTCTGAACGCTATTAGGTTTACATTTTAAATTAAAAACTTGTTCTACCTATGTTAGTTAAAATTGAAAGCTTTACTTTGGTACGAAGCTGTTTATTAAATTCAGGTTTTGCTTACAGAGTTTCGCAGTTCAGAGTTTATTAATTACAATGATATTAGAAAAGTGAAAGTTAATTAATTTAATTCCGGATTCACTTACTTGAATGAATCAGAGCGCACAATCGTCGGACTATTTCGTCAAAAAATTAAGTGTATGAATGCGCAATCAAGGGAATAAGGAATAGGGAGCAGTACACTGCTTACCAAACTTTTAGTTCAAATATTAAATAACACTATATTAAACGAGTCTAATTGCGATAAAAAACGTCGGGAATTAAGGTAATTGCTTTTTACATAATAAATAATCGCGGTCAGACCTGTTTAATATAATAATATAGCTACTGTTAATTTATAATTTAATATATATTTTTTTATTATACTTTTCGGTAAAAAAAACTATATCGACTCGCCCCCATGTGCCGCCAAGCTTCAACGTTATAATATTGTATAATTAAAATGAACTTTATTAAATTGTCGTGTGTGATATTTTATTTTTGCTTCGTTACTAAAATAAAGGTCTTTCCTCTGCTTCTTCAAACTTCGTGAAACGAAAAGGTCAAATGTTGTTACTGTATGTTACAACATGACATGAAGAAGACATGGGCTATTTGTTTGCCAAATTTCAACCAAATCCGTTTAGCAAATCAACTGTGATTGTGCGAGACATAATACTTGTTACGCCGTCTGTTCTAGAATCTATATGATCTACCTTCTCTGGCAGACACAATCAAATTTGCATAACGTAAAAGCTCAAAGGCATAAAATGACATAGCACCGAAAATTTGTCCAGCAACTCCATGCAAGCAGCGATAGCTTTTCATTTTATCACTACGTTAGTGTCGGGACTTGAGTCGCTGCCAGTTCCTTGTATCAAGTCGGTTCAGTTACAAATCTGCGTGGAAACTACGTCGTCGCTGGCCGGGAATATGTGCCACTTTACATCACTCGCGAGTTCCTTTGTGCGTTTATGCAAAATGTACGATATTTATTCATTAAGAACAGAGACAAGAATGTTGCGTTAGTGTGTAAATATGAAGAGAATAAAGGATGAAATATTGACGAAAGCTAAATATGATACATGGTGGAGGGCCTGCCCACGCTGCGTCGTCCGGTCCGTGGTCGCCAGAGTGCTTAGTGCGAGTTTTTTAACTACTCGATCGCGTTAACGTAAACTCATATTTCTATGGCATCGTGGAAGCGCCACCTAGCGACAAATATGGAAATTAAAATTGCTGAGTGCGAGTTGTAATGGTTTACGTTGAGAAGTGAACACGTTTACCAGCCAAAACACGAATAAACGCGAGTGCGAGTTGTACTGTGACAGCGTTTTGCCAGTTCGGACGGTTAACTTACTCATACTCACTACTCAATGCTCGATTAACGCGGTAGTAAAGTTATTCGATTGGATCTGTCAAACTCGCACTAAGCACTCAGTTCAGAACTTTTTCGCCATCAGTTCTTCGAGTTATGGCGAGTCGCTGGATGCAAACAGCACAAGACCGGGAAGCTTGGAAAACCAAGACAGATGTCTACGTCCTGCAGTGGGCTTCAAATTATGATGAAATATGATATGAGAAATGTTTACTTCAAATCAGTCGAACAACTATGTTTTCCCCTTACCCACAGCACGCGAAGTAGTCTCTCAATGTTTTCATGTCAGTTTTGCATGATAACATTGTGAATTTCAGGAATTTTAATATTACCACGGCAATTTTCATGTTAAAATCGCGACTAGCGAGCCTTGAAGCATGTTTTTCCTGTCAGAGGGATAACTTCAAAATTACTTACTGCTATTAATTTCGACTGTTGTCGTTTTTTTCGCGTTAGAACAATTCAAAGGTTTCAAACTCCTTGGCTTCTAACTGGGTCAGGTCCCGAAGTGAAAGTTTTCTCGTGAATTACGCCTTTTACTTCCAGTTGTATATTTAAAAACCTTTAAGGCTGTTTTGGGAAATGAAAAGGTTTTATTCAAAGTAGCACAGAACCTGCGGCTTAATGAACGTAACAATTCCAACTAGGTGTCCATTTCAAAATCTACAAAATTTTGGAGAAAGGGACAATAAAACTCCAGACTTATTCTTTTCAAAGTCCTTAATTAACAGAGTTTACATGGTAATTATTTTAAAACATAGAACGCATGCATTGTATTGGTTATCTTTAATTCCAGACATCATTGTCATCTAAATAATCCTTTATGTTATAGTAGCCTTTTTGGCATAAAGTGAACTTGTGAAAGTGAAAAGTGAACACATTTTTTTAACCGAGTTCCATGCAAGCCTAATATATCTTCAGGGATTTTATTATAGATGCGTACACAATGCCCCATGAAGGATATATTAACCTTTGCTATCCTAAATAGTGGGAACGAGAGTTTATATTTATTTATAGTATTTACTCCGCCATCACTCAATTCAATTTCAAACCAATAAACAAGACGGCAATACGCACAAGTTTGTAACCGCTAGGAGTGCGGTGATCAAAGGAAACGTAGGTTAGTTGCGCCTCCGGGATACGTGGGAAGCTACTTATTAGGTACAGGAAATTCCTGGATCGGGGAGGAAATAATTTAGACTCCCTAATAGGTTTTTGCCAAAGTAAATCAGTTAAAGTTAACGCAACAACGGCAGAACGAATTTATATGAAACTTGGCGTCAAAACAAAGATCTGAATTTGGACATAATATAATTGAAATCCCTGTAATGCGTTCCTATGAGATAATTTCTAATGCAGCGTAGCGGCGGATGAGAGCTAGTGAAAAATAAATAAATGTTGAATCTTTTTCGATTAATGGAGGTTATTCAATCACTCTAGATCGGATAATTAGACGATAATTGGCAATAGCTGTAATAAATAGCACGCAGGCTACTGCTCATCCCAGAAAATACACATAAAAATGTCCACGCCAACGAAGTGGTGGACAACAAACAGTCTTGGTTTATTAGTATTTATTTTTGGGAAACTTGCAGCCTGCATAAAATAGATACTTTAGATCTTAGTGACTATAAGTTAAAAATAAGTTTCCGCATATTATGGTAGCTAAATAACAGAAACAATTAATATTGTCGTTTCTTTATATGAGTCAGGACATAAACGATTTTTTTACGGAGACTTCGTACTTTTACTATTATGCGTCCTACATGCAGTAGGGCCAGCTGATCTCGAATCGGATTTTTAGTCATACGAGAAACTATGAAACTCTTAGATACTGCTTAAATCGTTCTTAACGAACGTAAATAGTCATATTTGCAATCAATAATCATATTTGCACCAACTACCCGTCTCACTTTTCCTTCAGCAACTCTCCATCGTAGTTTATCTAGAAGAAATTGCTCTAAGCAATAAGGCCGCCAATCGTACTGTATCTTTGTAATTCCTTTTTTTTCTGGTGTACAATAAAGCATATTCCTATCTTATCTTATCTAACGCAAAGGATGATGGTATGGTATGAAAGATGTTCACCAATTGAATGATTAACTGGACAGTGGTTCGTATTACTCAACGTCAAGGTAAGGTAAATGAAACATCGCTACATTGATATCAGCCACCAATGCTGCCTACGTAGTGAACGACGTCTCCAATTCACAAATCCCACATTGGTCTTTTTAGCAACTACGTAGCCGGCTTTTAATCACCCAAATGGAACATGATTCGGCCGGCATCGGCTAGCAACATATGAATAAATCTCTCATAAAAGCGGGTACACCTCACCCGATGCTCTGATTTATGTATCAACGCTGAACCCTAGACATAACTCAAAAAGGATTCGTGTGGGGATAGGCCAGTCATACAATGCGTGAGGAATGTAGAACATTTACAGAGAATAGAAAACACAGCAAATTTCACTAACTACATATCACAAATTGCCTATCTGCGTTCGACATCAGGGCACAAGCCTTCTCTCACAGAGAGAGTATGGGCAAAATAACCCTGCGCGCCCCCGGCAGATTCGCGTTTTCACGCACAGAACAGAGAAAGTTAAAATAAGATAAGATAATAATATTCTTTATGCCACACCTGGCAATAAAGTGGCTTTTTCCGCACGCTGCGCGTACGGAAAAAGCCGCTTTCTGGCTAAGTGTAGACATAAAAATATGTACACAACACGGGAGGTAATAAAGAAAGCTCTCGATTGCATATTTACGTCCCTCGCTTGCAGCTCGGGCCGCAAACTTCTGCGATCTCGGCCTTTCTTTGTATTACCACCCTAGTTATGTAATGTACTATTATTGTACACTGGAAAAACAACAAATACAAAATAATTACAAATATACATAGTACAATTGGCGGCCTTATTGCTAAAAGAAATTTCTTCCGGACAACCTTACGAAGTTCTTCAACCTTAAATTTCTGTGATTTCAAGCGCTAAGGTGAATACGTCAGACACTCAGTTTTCCTTCACAGTTAGCGAGCGACATTGTAGAAAACGACACGAATGGTCTGGTCCACCAGTTCAAAGTCGCTCAGCGAGCCATGGAGAGAGCTATGCTCGGAGTTTCCCGGAAAGATAGGATTCGTAACGAATGCATCCGACAGAGAACCAAAGTTATATATAGATAGCTAAGAGAATCAGCAAGCTGAAGTAGCAGTGGGCTGGCCATATCTCGCGAAGAACTGACAACCGATGGAGTAAACGTGTTCTTGAGTAGAGACCGCGACTTGGCAAACGTGTAGGACGCCCTCCGACCAGGTGGGATGACGATCTGCGAAAAACTGCCGGCAGATGCTGGATGCGGCAAGCTGAAGACATGGCGCTATGGCGCTCATTAGGAGAGGGCTATGTCAAGCAGTAGACTACAAGTAATTGGTACAAGTCCGGATGTACGAACGTACGACATCTTGGATACGAGGCTAGCTAGCGTTGTACCGATGCGCTAGTTTAATTAGGTACAAAATCATAAAAATTAACGAGGTAATCTACGAAGATATTCCGAATATATTATACACGCTACTTTAATATTTTTCGTAAATTAAACCTCGAGTAGGCCCTTGAATTATGTAAATTAAAAGAACTTTCGGCGAACTCGTAAAACTTTGTGATTGGAATGAATTTCACGCGAGCGACTTTGCCGAGAGAAGCTTAGCAGAAATTGGACAAACAAATACATATTTGCGTCTAAAAAGACGACGGAATTATGAACAAATAAGAAAAATAAATCTCCAGAAAACGCTGGACTATCATAAATAAAACTCAAGCGTATAACGCACAACTAATCAAAGTGGAAACGATGAAGCGACGTCTCTTAAGCTCCTCGATAAGAGAGTAAGAAAATAAAAACAATTTCATGCGCCAATATTCCTTAATAGATACACATGTACTATGTGTAAGAATTTGAGTAGTTAGAGTTACGATAAACATGACTACAATGTGCAAAATGACACATTGACCAATTGAGTCATAGATAGTTGATATTAATACAACGATTACACCACTTTACCGTGAACTACCTCGCTCCTCGTGCGTCGGTCAAAATAGCCACTTATCAGTGAGAGCCAAGCTTAAGAGGCGGGTCTCGAAAATTGGTTCTGAATTCGACGCGTTCAGAAGATAAATCGTGAAACTTTTATTGAATACAAACAGACAGACGGTTTTCACAAACAAACGGTCGTTGTCGAAAAGAATTTATTGCTTAAAGGCCACGGGATGTTAAATAAAACTCTCCTCTTTACAACAGGGAGGGGAATAACGGGAGAAAAAATATCAGAGCAAACCGACAATTTTGAACTGGATAACCGAACAAATCGAATTTCCGAAGCTCGCCTCTATGTCATAGACAGAACGCTATCCGTAGAGCGTCACAAATAGAGAATCGAGAGCAACATGCGATAAAGGATTGCAATTTAGCAGATCATTTTATGCCCTGTACGATTTTCAGGTCTACTTCGACATGTAGATGTATTTCGCCTATAGATAGATAGATAACATTTCACAACCAGAAAAAAGAATACAACCATGAGTTCTTAAATCTAAGTGTTGCTATACAATTCGCGGTCTTATCACTAAGAGAGATCTCTTTCAGACAACCTTTGGATGGAGTGGATTGCATGAAGAATATAGCGGGTAGGTATTTTTACAGTATAATAAAACATCCCGCTAATGCTGGATCAATAAGGTTCTTGAGTTTTTTGGTTGAGCTTTTTACTCTATGGGATTGATAAAAAGTAATCGATTGATGAAAAGTAAACGAAACATTAAAATTGTATTTACCTACATAATTTCCTCCTTGTATTTACGTTGCTTCGATAGCTTAATTAAATTAACAACTTTGACCAAAGCCAAAAACTACCAAAGTAGATAATATGTCATCCTGCGATTGACTGCCCATCGCATCTCGGCTATCAAAGTTCGACATTATCGTGACTCGTGTGTTATAATAATAGTTACGCAAAGCTGATATTTATTAGTCAATTTTAATTATTTTTTTTTGGTTGTGCAATAAAGTGTTCTCTATCAACCTATTACTAAAGGTCAGGTTATATAAACATTGGATACAGCAAATTATATGTCACCAATAACGGAATACCTCTTTGTAGGTACAGTCGACAGCACAATATTGACGGCCTCGGTGGCGCAGCGGTTTGGCACACTGACAGTGTACCGAAAGTCTCTGGTTCGATCCCCGGCCGGGTCAAACTAGGAAACGAACTTTTCTAGTTTGTCGCGGGTCTATTTATAAATAGCGCAGTTGGGAGAGCGCTGGCATGGTTAGCCAGAGGTCGCGGGTTCGAGTCCCGGCATGGGTGGCAATTTTTAGCCTCTAAATAGGGTTTTCAAATTGTCCTTAGCACGGGTTAGAGCTTTAAAAAAAAAGAATATAAGTTTTAGTATTGTTTAAATCAGCCGTTTCGTGAAATCACTTTTAGATATAGACCTACAAGTACGGACGGGAAAAGCCCTCAGTTTGCCATATTTTTGTTTCACACTCTACTCGGTTTTTATTTTCAATTCCGTTCGTTCATTTCAATCCGCGGCCGCGTCGGCAGGTGCCATGGATGCTGTTGTACCTATTGCTTTTAATCACCAATGAAAACCGCTACATCGTGACCTCACGGCTTGAGTTTACCTTATCGATAACAACCCTTGTATGTCCCTACTGCTGGGGCACGGCTCTCTTCTTGCATCGCAGGAAGGTTAGGCCATACTCCACCACGGGGCCAAGACCGGGTTGGTGAAGGATTGTAAAACAGTTGCGGGCCTTACTGTCAATAGTGATCAAGCCAGCCGGCACCAAGGGCTTAACGTGCCTTGCGAAGCACGGAAGCGCTCGGAAAAATGCCACTAGCGGTCACGGGACGGTCACCCATCCTGCACCTGACCGCGCCTGTTGTTGCTTATCTCATGTGATTGAATCCAATCACTCGGTTCGACTAGGCCACGAACCCTTCACTAGGCCCTTTACTAGGCCGCTTAGCTAGGTACCAAACGAACTATCCATAAACATCCCCTCACCTCTGCTCATATTACCCAATGTTCATATTAAAGATGGGGAATCATTCATGAATCAAGCGCTGAGGTACGTTAATACTTCATACACTCAGGTTTCCTCACGATGTTTTCCTTCACGGTTAGCGAGTGGTATTGTTACTATAACTTCACAAATATATATACATTCATCCACCAAAACTACTATCCCATCCACAAACAAATCAAAGTGAGGGGCTGCTTCTAGCAGGGAGCGCCTTGTCGTGCCTTCTCGATTCGACGATTCACATTAGAAAGCACTCCCAACACTTTAACTGGGTCTCCACAACACAGGGTATCCTTCATCAATAATCTATACTATTTCTACGTTATTTTTAGTTGCATGATTGCTAAAATTACTTTGGCAGGATTTAATTTTGGTTTTAATCCCACTTAAACTTAGCGATAAGTAAACTTAACAATAAATAAAAGTAAACCAACATCTGTGTGCTCTTTGGGTTTTATTATTGTTATTATTAATACGTTTATTGCACATAAGTAAAAAAAATACAATGGCAATGTGGTTTTAATTTTTTCTACTGTAAGTATTGTAGCCTCAGACCATATTATTGATGCAAGCTGATATCTATATTACAGACCCAGTCTAGCTTAGATATCAGCTGTTTAAAGTAACAGCTTTAAGAAGGATTAATATGTATTACATTTTGTTGATTTTTACATGCATGATGCGATAACTTATAAGTTGGTGAGCAATTACCATGTTATTTGTGTGTGTTTTTTTTCTCTGTCACTGTATTGTTGTATCGCCTGTTGGTTGTCCTATTTAAATAAATAAAATTAAAAAAAATGTCCCAACTGCTGGGGCACGGGTCTCTTCTTGCATCGCAGGAAGATTAGGCCATACTCCACTACGGGGGCCAAGTCCGGGTTGATGGCTGAAACCTCAACGACATCACATCTCCATAAATATTTTAAGTTTAAGAAAAAAGGCAATGTAAAAGGTTTCTTCTTCTGCCAAATTAATTTCATTTCCTAGTGTGGAGGCCGCAGGTACAACCTTCCTGGGCATCATTGTTTCATTGTAATTATGGATGTATATTATAATTTTAAGTCTTTCATCATTATTTTTCTTCTTCAGGCTATATTAGTCCACTGCTGGACATAGCCCTCCCCTAATGAGCGTCATAGCGCAAGTTGTGCCATCATTGAGGGGTAATGCCCATAATCCCCACGCTGGGCATGCGGGTTGGGGATCGCAGTTTGGTGGAATTGTACTGCACCCCCCGGTTTGTGTCCCTTAGTCGCCTTTTAAGACACCCGCGGGAAGAATTTGGGTTGGTGCTATTCTCTAGGCCGACACCACATAGAACATTAATTTATGTCAAATATTTAGCTGCAAGAAACATACAATGTTGTCAGGATGTTACTTTTTGGATTAATATTTTTTTATCTTTATCTATCTTTTATCTTCTATGAGCTAGGTATCTCATAGTAGGCCGGTCACCCTGTACGGCACGAAGACCGACTAGCCTGGTCCTTCGGCTAATTGCTTCGACTACACTTCAGGTTGCGTCGCCAATTAGTGCTCGGCTAAACGGTCCGCGATACAAATACGCTGTGACGTCACAACATAAATATTGAGGTGCCCACACAAACACTCCATTAAATGGTCTTTTGTGAGGCTGTGTTCTGTTAATACCACTAATGATATTATTCATGGAACTGTGTAGGCTCTCGGTAAACTACGTATACGAGATAAAACTTAGTTTAAGTCTGTTTTGTCCGTGAGTTTTGCAGCTTATAGTGACAACATCTGCACTAGATAGGTGAAGCGACTCCGACGCAGTGGTGCTTGGGACTTGTTTTAGATGGCATAGGCTCACCCAGCACCTTAAACTGGAGACATAGTCAAGAATAAGATTAACTTCCACACAACGTGATAACTTGTATTAGTCCCAAACTAGGATATCCTGTGATCAGCTATGGTAACTAGGCAAGTACATCATACACATGGAAACAGCCAGACTAAGGCCAAGTTTAGAAATGTGCGGCGAGGATTGAAACCAAAACTTTCGGCATGGCAACGTGACATCAACGATGCAGTCCAGGTAAAAAAATATTTGTATTTCTTAAATAGATACGCTTATTGATACAAATATATTTTTGGTAAAAGCTTCCTTTTTTTAACGGACTTCAAAAAAGATGGAGGAGGTTATCCAATCGACGCGTATAATATTTTTTTTTCTTACTATGTTTTCACGATTTAACTTCGTTAAATCTTAACTGATTTAGATTTTTTTAACGGATTATCAAAAATCATATAAATAACACAAGTCTTTCGATTACTACGCTGATCACATTGATAGTAAAAACAACTTTCACATAAAACAACCACATGCCGTGGTTCCAAACTAGGATATCCTTTGCTATGGTACCCAGGCAAGGACACCACAAGCCTGGCATACACCCAGACTGATGCCATTTGTACAAATACAGTCCGGCGGCCTCCAGCAGGAATGGAACACAGGACCTCTGTTTTGTTAGTCGAGCGTGTTAATTGCGAGACCAACGTGACAGTAAACATTGATCAGTCATCATAAGTAAGAATTGGAAACTTAAACCCATACTTTTGTCTCGTAATAACCGGTTGCGACCGCTGGCGGATCGCCAAAACACTCAGCTTCAGATGATGTTTGTAAGAGCTTTTTTACGATCTTCAGTTATGGTATCAGAGCGTATTTACTTTAGTACTCTCATGGTGGTATCTTCCCGCCATCGAACTGAAGTAATATGCATCACGATTCACGTATTATCGCTGGTTTATTTTTTTAAATCATATCTTTAAAGCAGTGGAGCTTAAGCTTTTAGTCATAAGGGACCATTTCACCAAATTTCCGTCTTGTCAGGGACCACCCAGTTGGTTTATTCGTAATATAAAAGTACCTTAATGTAACTAGCGGATTGTTCAATCTATGTATAAAAAAACACGCGTCATTTTACGACTAACACTAAGGAGTGTGTTAGTCGTAAAATTATGGAGTGTTTAATTTTAAAAGATGACACCATCACTCACTGGCACTAAGGTGGGAGCACATTCTCCACGTCAGCTGTTGGTTGGCTAGATTAAAATACTATTTAGTATGAAGCCCGCCAATGGTACAATCTTTGCTGGTTCAATAAAGAATAATAATAATAACTTAATTATTATTTCGCAATGATGGTTTCGCGGACCACATGGAATGCCTCCAGGGACCACCAGTGGTTCGCGGATCGCCGGTTAAAAACCACTGCTTTAGAGTTTCTAAATGTAAGCACTTTTCTCGGTCGGTCGGTTTGATTTCGGCAGGGACCGTCGTGAGTTGTTTTTATTAGGCATGGTCTCATAAAACGCACTTTATCTTCATTATAGATGGATATGGGTTGAGTGTCTTAAGTGTCTGAGGTGTTACAATACGTCAGGGCTTAAAATTGCCAGTTCGTTGTGGGCACGCGTGCTCTCTGAGAGGCCTGTGCCCTGCGGTGGGATATTTATAGGCTACATTAAAAAAAAACAGCCACAAGATGGACGAAGAAGAACGAAGATCTCAACAAAGTGGCAGAAAGACGCTAGATGCAAGCCGTTTCCAACCGGTCTTTTTGGAAATCCATGGAGGACATCTATGTCCAGCAGTGGACTTGTGGCTGAATGATGATGATAAAAAAAAAATGGAGTGTGATAAAGCTAACGAAATTTATCAGGCTTGTACTGAGTTGCAACCCTGGTCTCTACCTACCCATCCTGGAAACAGGCATTAATATCTGTATCAATGGATAGCGACTAATCCTATCATCAAGAGTTTTTAGGTAGCAGGCGATAAGTCACTGAATAAGAAACTAAAGTTCTGTACAGTTATCAATTCGATTCTTTATCGATTATGTTCAAGTTTTAATATTTAATAGATTAAATTAATTATTTCAATCTATTAATTGTATAAAAACTTTAAATTACATTAACTTGCATAATGCAACACAAATGACAGTGTAAGTAATGTCAAATTTGAGTAAATCATTACTAACCCAGGGCGAAATTAATAACAAGCTTGATAAAGAAAAAAAATTTGTACAATAGTAAAATTGTAGTTTTAAATATTGTATTTCTCTTGTTGTTCTTTTGATGTTAAAATTATTTTGTGTGTTTCATGTGTAATACAAAAACGGGTTCTATTCTATTCTATAATTGTAGAATGGAGAAATTGCACAATAAATGTTTTAATATAATCGGAGAGGCTCTGTTGAAAACTAAATAAACGTGGTTATTTTCACAACGCAATGTGACCTGTCAAAAGGTCACTCTAGTCACGTGGTACAAAAAAGGGCCATACAATTGGGACTAAGTTTGACGCAAATTTTCCGTTGCTATGGTGTAAGAAGCGACTAAACAAGTTACGAGCTACAAGCTGTAGCACTGGCGCCGGCAATGGAAAAAAAGTTTTTTACCGCAAAAAGTTTATGTTTATTCAAAACCCACAGCCGTCATAGTTATACAGGGTGTCTCATTCAAATCGGTCAGTATGGGAAAGTCTGAAACTATAAGACATACGAAGATCTGTTCTGAGGAACCATGTCATCGATTTTAATAACAATAAAAACTGCATTCATACATTTTAAAAAACATCTGTACTCTTTTCGGGAATCAAACCCGGTTGTTTTGAAAAAAAAACCTACACTATTTCTATTTAGATATCGATTGTGTAGGTCTTAAGCAGTAAATGTCTGTATGAAACATGATGTCTAAAATGAATAAAACGCATTCTTTTCACATACTTTAATTTATTTTAGTAGGTGCTCGAAATGACCGCCGCCTTTTTCAATACAATATTCAACACTATTAAGGCATATTCAATACAAACAATCGGGTTCGATTCCCGAACGGAGTACAGTTGTTTTTTAAAATGTATGAATGCAGTTTTTCTTGTTATTAAAATCGATGACATGGTTCCTCAGAACAGATCTTCGTATGTCTTATAGTTTCAGACTTTCCCATACTGACCGATTTGAATGAGACACCCTGTATATTAAACGGGTCTAATCGCGATTATTCAAATAATCCGAGCGCTTTCGTGCTTCGCAAGGCACGTTAAGCCTATGGTGACGGCTGTCATGTAATGTCAGTTATTAAGCCATGTCAGAGCCTAGAGGCCTGCTTGATAACTTCTGACCGTAAGGCCCACCACTGTCTTACAATCCTCCACCAATTCGAACTTGGCCCCCGTGGTGGAGTATGGCCTAACCTTCCTGCGATGCAAGAAGAGACCCATGCCCCAGCAGTGGGGACAGACAAGGGTTGATATCGATATCGAATATAGCATTAACTTAGACACCGATTCACTCTTCGATCATCCGTGTTTAATTATTCGTGTATTAATTCGAAACACGCCGAGTATCTTTGCACGTATTTGTTAATGTTTTCTCATTAATCTAACATTCTTAAATTAAATATAGTCCATCGGTGTTTTTGCTACTCGCTCGCACTAATTAGCGGGCAGTCAGCGGATGTGCAAAGGCAAATATTTCCGAGGCACTCCTGTGCTGTTTTACGAGCCCGGTTCATTCGACTGTACACGCTGAGTTTATGTGAGAGGGCGAGGAAAGGCTAAATGGAAAGACAGAAGTTTTATTGTACAATGGTAGTTACCTCTAAAATACGCAATTCCTAGAAGGACCCAGTTGCAGTTTAAGTTCCTACCTGAGAGGCTAAAAGTGTCCAGTGACCAAAAAACCAGATACAAAGCCAGACGTCTGTCCTGCAAACCCACACGGATGCTACGTAGAAAAACAAAATTCAAGAATGTGAATACAACCCTTTGTATGTCCCCACTGCTGGGGTACGGGGTCTTCCTGCATCGCAGGAAGGTTAGGTCATATTCCACCACGGGGGCCAAGTCCGGGTTGATGGAGGATTGTAAGACAGTGGCAGGCCTTATTGTCAGAAGTTATCAAGCCGCCCATAAAGCCACTGACATGGCTTAACGACTGCCATCACACGACAGCCGGCAAGAACAGTTTAAGGTGCCTTGCGAAGCACGGAAGCGCTCGGAAAAATGCCACTAGCGGTAGTCACGAGATGGTAACCCATCCAGCATCTGACCGCGCTTATTGTTGCTTGTCGTCAGGCTGTACTAGTCCACTGCTGGACATAGCCCTCCCCTATAATGAGCGTTTTAAATAACATTTTATGCCATCATTGGGGTAATGCCCATAATCCCCACGCTGGGCATGCGGGTTGGGGATCGCAGTTCGGTGGAACTGTACTGCAGGGGGCGCTGCTGCCCACCCCCCGGTTTGTGTCCCTTAGTCGCCTTTTACGACACCCGCGGTTAGAATTGGGTTGGTGCTATTCTCAAGACCGACACCACACAGCAGCTTATTGTTGGCTAACCCTAGTGATTGATTCCAGTCACTCAGTTGCACCAGCCCACGCGCAGTAAACTTGAGAACATTCCCGGACAATT
The DNA here is from genome assembly GCA_934045075.1 of Yponomeuta sedellus. Taxonomy (NCBI): domain Eukaryota; kingdom Metazoa; phylum Arthropoda; class Insecta; order Lepidoptera; family Yponomeutidae; genus Yponomeuta; species Yponomeuta sedellus. The sequence continues at coordinate 13,552,272 of OW203736.1, read as the reverse complement.
AAGGAAATTGTTTCGGTCCACGGCAGGATACCTTCCCGAAGGCACGCCAATTGTTTTCTTTAAAGATCCATTAATTAATTAAACAGCTTTGAGCAAAACTTCTATACCTTTCCACGGTTTGCTGCGTTTGCGAGCGAGCGCTGCCCCTATTCCAAGGTTTAGCCGGGCGAAAGTAATCGCGTTGCCTCCTAGTTGGAGGTTAGAAGAATCAAAAATGAAAATCGATTAGACTCTAGAATAAGCGGCCGTTTGTGTTGAGATTCGGGGGCTATTCAAGCGAGTTCATCCTGGGCTTGACGGTAAAGGAAAATATCGTAGGAGAACCATAAGGCTTTAACTAATCATGGTTTTTGAATCTACCCTATCTAAAATGCTGGGACGCTGCTTCTTTTTTTGATGGCTGATCACAAATTTCAGTTTCTAGTCCTTATAAGATACCAACAACTGGTGATATGTTTAAACCACTGTCGTCGATTCTATGGTAATGTCTGATCATTTTAGGCTATCTTTGATCTTAGCCAGGCGTGAAGACTTGACTAAGTAATAAGTTTTTTTATTAATATTATTTTTATAAGACAGTTCAAAACAATGAAAATCGGCAGTTTTCGGCGGAAATCAATTGAAGTCAAGTTCTAAAAAAAAAGTAATATACGCGTCGAATTGATAACCTCCTCCTTTTTTGAAGTCGGTTAAATAGTGGGACACGTAGGTTCTAAAAATAGTTCTCATAGTGGTTAATATTTATGTAAAAACCGTATAAAAAATAAGTTACCATTTTTATTCCATTGGCGGCGCTATATAGTTAGCACCCCAATGCGCCTTTAAAAACGATTCCTAATGTCACACGACGGAAATTCGAGCGGTCGCGAGAATCGGGCCCGTTTTCGCATTTTTATTTCACCTCTTTGCTCAATTTATTTATTCGCGTCGCCGACAGGTGCCAGCGATCACGGCGCGCGATACGTGTGTAAATTGCCTTTAATATTTTTTTTTTATTTATAAAAATATCTGTATTTATTTCCTCTTTGGTGTTTTATTCAATAATATTGTCTACGGGCGAGGAGCTCTATAATGAGTTTAGGATTTAGACAAGTTTACAAAATATCCAAAGGCATTTGGTATGCTTACACAATTGGCAATAGTTGAATGAGTGAGATCATCGACTGCATCGATGGTTTAGCGGTATCACGTCTGATTACCATGCCGGAGGTCAGGGGTTCAATTCCCACTGGGGTCGCCGTACATTTGTACACGTGGCCTCGTTCTAAGGGTATTACGATGTTTGTCATATCCTTTTCTGGTAAGTGTCATGTAGAAGTTACTATTATAATTGAAAGAACAATTTGATTTCAATCAACCCAATCCTGCAATCCTATAGATAGTATTTAAGCCGATTAACAATAGCTCGAATGTATCGACCTTAGTTACTTTTGAAATGGTATTAAATCTCTCAATTTTAGAAACACGGTAAACGAATCTGATCTACTTAAAAAAAATCTTGTTTTGATAGTTGAAGCGCTCGTGGGCCAGGCGAACCGAGTGATTGGAATCAATTGAGTTTAGCAACAACAGGCGCGGTCAGGTACTGGATGGGTAACCGTCCCGTGACTACCGCTAGTGGCATTTTTGCGAGCGCTTCCGTGCTTCGCAAGGCACGTTAAGCCGTTGGTGCCGGCTGTCATATTATGGCAGTCGTAAAGCCATGTCAGAGGACTTTTGACTGTAAGGCCCGCCACTGTCTTACAATCCTCCACCAACCCGGACTTGGCCACCGTGGTGGAGTACGGCCTAACCTTCCTGCGTAGCAGGAAGAGACCCGTGCCCCAGCAGTGGGGACATACAAGGGTTGATAACGATAACGATAGTTGTTAGTCGGCACTCTCCTGTCTCTCCCTCTCTTTCTCCTTCTCCTTCTCTATCCCGCTTCAAACCTCGTAACCTTCAGTTACTTTCTGTCTTTGCCACAAAGAAAGTGCTGACAACTGTAAATTACCCGCCCACTTCCGGAGTGAACTTTTCAATAAATAAATTTTCCCCACCATACTTCACCGCTCATTTCTTTTTAATTTGCGTCCACCTCGCCCCTGATTGGTCCGATAAATAGGCGAGCGATTTACGAGCCAGTTAGCGGCCGGCCCGTGGTAAGTAGGCTTTTTATCGTGCCACGGCGCGGCGACGCGGGCCTTTGAGGAGGCAACGCGACGCCATTTCAGCCGGGACCGTGCGAAGCTCAGAAATGGGCTCGTTAAAGTAACGGTGGATTTAAACTCGTACAGTTTCGCCGATTGATAGCTAAAACACTAAATAAAGTGGCTGGCTAGCTGACTAGCTATATCGTTGTTAGGATTTAATTAGAATAGAATGGAGTTTTTTAATAATTTGCATGCACCATTACAAAAAGGTGCAATGCAGGAAGAGACCCGTGCCCCTTCAGTGGGGACATACAAGGGTTGATAAAAATAACGATTACAAAAAGGTAGATGAGGTACATTGCAAAGTTACTCGATTTAAAATCAAACAAAAATTTTAAAATCAATTTATATCTACGGTGTTATTTAAACGCTGTTATAAAAGAACGATTTGTTAAAACACTCCTAAAATGCAATTAAATATTTTTTCCTTCATCACAGTCTTGTAACTTTATTTGAGGAGTATTATAAGGTATGCTGTTTTTATAATAAAGAGTATTGATTTATTGAAGATGTTTATTCAAACAATATAAAACTTGAAAAGTTGGTTTCTGCCAAACTGCATAACAGTTTGTTGGCAGATTATTTATGAGCATATATGTTTATTTTTGGTGAGCAGTTAAGAGTATTCTTAATCTTATCTAATCTAAAGTAAGACTGTTACGGCCTTATTTATAAAACACGACCCTACAACACTCATAGAGGCGTTTTATTATTTTAATTTGTGGTTACGTTTTGTGCATGTAAATCTACCACAAACTACTTCAGTCAGAGTTTTTAGAGTGTTTTAAGGAATTATTTTTATACTAAGGCCGTTCTTTGTCGTAGTTACATCTTTATCGAACAGCAAAAAAACAAAACTGAAGTTGAAAACCTGCCTGCCTAACGAGATAGAGCAAAGAATTTTTTTCTTAGACATATTACTGTATAGTGGCTATATGGTGGCTATCTTAACAAAGACGATATAATTGGACGCCTAAACTAAACTCCCTAAAGGGATCTTCGAGAAATTAGAATAGTTCCGGCCTGAGAAAGGATCTGGACTGATTGAGTTGTGTCTGTTATCCGACTGAACTTAATCTAAAGACAATGAGACCGAAATTATAGCAGTACAGTCACCAGCACATCAGCCTTCACACGCCTGTAACCTGCTCGGTTAAGATGCGAACGCCTTAGCAAGAAAAAATATGGGACTGACCAGCTGTCAACTGTACAATCTAGAAACCCAGAGGTATAATCACACGTACGTGAACTCTACTCAGTTACGTTATTATAGAGAGCGGTGGTATCGTAGCGGTAGAACGTCATCTACTCAATCGGGAGGTACTGGGTTCGAATCCCGGCATATACCAATGACTTTGTTTTATGATAATATGATAATATTTATTTCCAAAAAACAGGTCTTAGTTATGTACATTTATGAAGTTATAGTAGCAATACTACTCGCTAACAGTGAAGGAAAACATCCTAATGAAACCCTAGTGTCTGAAGTATTAACATACCTCAGCGCTTGCTACGTACAATGGCCCAACTATGAGGCTAAGTACGGAAATATCAGGTCTAACTACGTTATTATGGCAAAATGCTCACGCAAAGAAAGAAATTTCACATCATAAAGAACTGTCAACGGTCGAAATATGAAATATGTAGCTTAATTCCACCACGGAAGTGTCGACAAAAGATTGGATTGAACCGCATAATTATATTTATTTGGCCGTATAAACACGCGATTAAATATCAGAACATTGTTAATTTAATTCTTCATAGCACGCGTATATCGTGTTATATCGACGATATGTTATCTAGCATATCGACATTCACAGAATTGATAGTGGAATATCGCTCTGATAATAACCACTAAGTGGCGATTACAATAACTCCCAACACATGGTAAGAAAAATCACACCTAAAATTGAATTCATGTTATAAATCAATCAAGGGCCATTTCCTACATACCATCCGTAGATAGATAAGACTAATGACAGTTAAAATTTCGGATATTTCCGTACAACGTATAAACTCAAGTACGCTACGCGACGTATAAACACAAGTCCTTACAACACTCACTATAATAGTCTGTGGTGAAGATGTACCAGAAAAATACGTAATCACAGATAACATAAAATGCCTCTACGATCGTTTTAGTGGTAACACTCCATAGCTTTTCTCTTTGTTTTCCATTCAAAATAAACACGCCGGAATAAACACAGATTACTGTAATGTTATGCCAACAAATGCAATCACTTGACTCGAATTCGTGACTTCTTTTAGCATCTTTTTATCGTTTTAGTGGTAACACTCCCTAGCTTTTCTCTTTGTTTTCCATTCAAAATAAACACGCCGGAATAAGCATGGATTACTGTCATGTTATGCCAACAAATGCATTCACTTGACTCTAATTCGTGTCTTCTTTTAGCAGCTTTTTATTGACTTAAAATTTAACATACTCCTTATCCTGAAAATATTCCTTCTAGGCGCCAAATAAAAAGACTAATAATTCGGAATTTGCTAGCCTAACATCGCAGGCCATTGGTCTGCGCTTTTGCAGGGATATCCCTTTTTGGTATGGAGTTTCGTTCTCTTGAGTAAGAGTAGAAAATGACAAAGTCTACGACTGTCAAGTCACGCAAAGATCTGTTCAACTTTTAAAAAAGTTGCTATATTGTCGGCGAATGCTATCATTTCTGGATAAACATTTATATAACCACAACACATTTATACGGATCAGGAACAGTGTCGGCCCTGCGTTACTCTCTGCGGCACACCATAATTTTTATCAGCAGCAAAAGTAATTGATATTTGAAATTCTGTGTTTGACCTGAGCATTGCAATATATCTGTACGATGTTTCTTATTTTGCTATCTTATTTTTTTTGCAACGAAAATAAGTAAAAAATCAGAACCTATATAGGATTTGTAATGTTAACCTTGAATTCATAGATGCACTTACATCGGAATGCTTAGAGTCAGATGCAGTTAACGACGATTCCCAAGTTAGCTGCAAGCGCAGGTGTGTGCAAATCGACAATAAGTAGTCTATTAAATTTGTGCCCTACGCAGATCGAAATATAAATTTTCAATCGAGTTATTCCTAGATAAGGATGCATGCCAACTTACCGGGCTTGGGCAGAGGTGTTTTGAGATCGTTGCCACCTTGCAGAGGGTTTTCTTGCACCTTTGAAGGAAGGGAAAGTGCCGATTAGACGACAGTTTAACCTTCAACATTTGCTTATTACGGTGAGCGCCAAAACAATTTATTTGAAGTAGTGTTATTATGTATTCCTACTTTCTACGTCCCGTGCTTTCTCTGTCAAGTTTCAAGTCAAGAGAAACATATTTTCAATTAATCCCTGATAGTGATAATGACTCTATCTCACCTTATTGGTGTAGGGGTTGAAGATGAATTTGTTGTCGAGCTCCTTGCGAGGTGTAGCCGCGATGCCAGACAGTGGCGTTGGCAGGAACTTCATCTCCTGTGAAGAAATCGAAAACGAATAAGGAAACAATTTACAAGTACAATTTTAAAGGCATACTAGTACCTTTTCTGTAATATAGATGGCAGTTGGTCGGTGAACCTAAGACACGTTATGTTATACTTTATACGCTGTATACAAGAGTAAGAATTCAGTTAAGCTATGCTTTCAGCTCTCGAACCATCGTATTTGAAGAAGATAGCTGTAATAAGTAATAGGTACTTCTGCTAAGGAGAAAGGGGAGAATTCCGGTAGAGCCCTAGAATTAAAAAAAAATCGAAGCCGTACCTAACCAGAAGCCCTGTGCTATGAGCTCGGATTAATTTTTGTGCTTTTCATAGTTGACATAAATTCAAAATTAACATACATTTTAAGGCAAAACGTTTGGCAATGGAAAAAAATATTGGTTGCAGGAGGATTTATTTGTCAGTTATGGAAAGGTTTGAAACAGACATCTCGTCATTTTCGTATATAGAGGTTCGTATATGACAACAAATCTTTAAGATTGGCAGAACCCTAGGGAAGACATCACAAGGAATTGAATTTAAATTTCAGTTAATTCGGGATACGTGGAATTTCAGGAATTACATAGAACCGGACTACTAGTATCCTGATGAATTTGGATGAACTTGAATCGACGGCGCAGAACCGGTCACGATAAATATCTGTTTAGTAAACCCTAAGTACCCTGATGATGAGGAATAACAGGATGATGATAATGAGGCCTTATTCCGGGCATTAAGCCATAAGCCACCATCACAGTCAGATTGAATTTTCCTTATTAGGAACTGAACTGGCTGTATAAATAATAGGGGTTAAAGTATGAAATTGCCGTTTTATTGCAATAGGTTCTTTTAATTCACATAGAATTTCATGGTTTGAGGTTTTCGTATGAAACTTTTTTCAAATGGTTTCTATGATGTTATTTTTTTAAAAAATGTGAAACATTTGAATATCGACTTTCAATTGTTTTTGTTATTCAATTTAGACAAGAAAGATGGATACTGCGAAAATTCGAGTGATTTTTGAATACGAGTTCCGACGCGGAACTAACGCGGCAGAAACAGCCCGCAATATCAATGCTGCGTTTGGAGAGGGGCCGCAATAAAGCGGCAATTTCATACTGTAACCCCTAATACCTCTAGAATCTGTCAATATTCAGCTGTTTCGACAATTTCCAAGGAAAGTCCAACGGTTAGTCGTGAACCCTTTCCGTGGATAGTCTTTTATTCTACTTCAAAGTGTAACCTACATCTCGACCATCATTATAAAGAGGAAAACTCTGTGTGGGTGTAAAGTAATCTAAGAAAGTAGTTACAAAGCTGATCTTGATGAAACTTTCGCGAAGAGGTGGCCTGTAGACTCTTCATTACCACATAAGCTAAAGCATAAAATGGAACTGTAAATGTATTTTTTTTATTTGATTCAGCTTTTGTCTACATGTAAACAAAGAAATTCGATTCAGATTCGACGGATTTTCATTAATGAGACGAAGCTATATGAGCAAACAACTTCATACATAGATAGAGAACACTTTATTGTGCATAAAAATGGCAATTACACTCTAAGAGTACAGACGGCGGCCTTATCACTAAAAGTTATGTCTTCCGGTTGTCTAGATGATATACATCCAGTTGTCTGAAAGATTACAAATTATGGCTTCTTAATTTTTTACGTACTTATATCGGTAAAATACAAGTATCGGTTTGTTTACATGAAGACAAAAGCTAAATCCAATTAAATATCAGTATAAACTTTATTTTGAATAAAAAGAACAATACAAAAGTGAAAGATAATCCTAGTTATTCTTAAAAAACCTATTAGAGGCTAAAGATTCCGCCCACGCTTGGACTCGAACCCGCGACCTCTGGCTAACCGTACCAGCGCTCTCCCAACTGAGCTAATGGGCAAGTGCCGGCACCGGCGAAATTTCGAACCTGTTTACAATATTCTCTATATTATTTACAGGCCGCGACATCTGACTGAAGTAATTTGCATCACTTGCAGCCCCGAGTACCTAGTTTGCAGTTAGGTTTTACATCGGAATAATTTTTATTTATTCTTGGTAAGGTAGTAGGTGTCTAATTAAATTAAGTCCACGAAACTCATGGTTTTTTATGGAGCCCATAAACGTCCCACTGCAGGACATAGGCCTTCTCTAATAAACTATATACCTCATATTACTAAGTGTTTGGCAAACTTGATTTTGTCATGTTACTTAACCTACCCTATGCCAAATAAATACAATTAAAGTTCATATATATCACAGAAGCCGATACGGAAGAGTTAGATAAAATACAATGTGACATCTTTTCATGATTGGCGAGGATTTTCTACAATTTACTTATTATAGTCGAATTTATAAACAAGATTATAATATATGTCTGCCTATTCAGAATAGCTGGATATCATAAGAAAGGTATTTGTGTCGCAAATGTTTCTAGGTGCGAGAAAGTTGCAAACTACACTCCCAACCATCATAATTTGAAATGACAATTGATGTCTTTCACCTAATACAAACAAACGTAATTCTACAAATACTGATGCCGACACTTAGGTCGGGTAAAACTTACAGAATGTAATATTTAAGTACATTTATCGCCGATACGCGGGCGAAGAACTTTCCCCAAAGTAGTTAATTTGAAAACATAACCCTACAAGTAGGTGGGCAAAGAAAGTTCATCTAACCTATAAGATAAATGTCGTAGGATCTTTCTTTTGATAATGCGGATCTTACCATACGTCAATTTCGCAAGATGTCTAGGAAATATGTAAGAACTCAGATGGCATGCCATTGACAAAGAAATGAGAGCAGTCAAAAATTTCATAACCTATCAACGTATATGAATATGAGTACGCATATACATTATGAGTATTATTTATTACCTCAATTCCGAATTATTACTTTAATTCCGGATTATTACTTTAATTCCCGATTATTTATTTAATTCCGGATTATTACTTTAATTCCGGATTCACTTAATTGATCCGCAGCCAGAGACGAGCAACCGACGACGCGAGCTCCGTCTCTACTAACCATGATTAAGCTCTGCTAATCATAGCGTAACCTCGGAGTCAATTTTCACTTCATTAGCAAATAATACGTATACGACACTAAGGCTTATTATACTTGGCATTCTACATAAAAAGTCGAGAGACAGCCAAAATATGTTTTCTGGACGCCATGATACGAAGATTGAATTGGGATGAGAAAATGTCTAATGACTCTGTCGAGTTATCTAATGATATTTTTATGCGACCTGCGATACGCCTTGGAATATTTTGCGTCTACGCTTTTGATTCGCATGGGCGAGAATCGGCTCCCTGGTCGAACTCTTCCGACAAAAAAATAAACTAAGTGAATCCGGAATTAAGTCAATAATGTGTAGTATTCATATTTAGACAATAATCCCAGGACGATAGAGAAATATTTCTGTAGTTCTCTATTATCTTTCTCTTTGCAAAAATAATCGGATGTTAGCGAATAACCGCATTAACAAAAGTCCCTACGACTGATAAAATACAAAAACAGAAGAAAATACACAATAGGTAGTAACACAAAACAGCACATCAAGCTTAACATTAGCGAACTGCATTCAATTTAATGATTATGACAAGATACAGTCCAAATACAAAATATTTAGCTTCATAATTTGGGCTTTGATGAGTATTTTTCTCTATTACCTTGACATCATCAATTTGAGCTTGACTACGATTTTAAATGTGAGAATGACCTAAGGCAACCCTCTATACACTTTATTTTGCGCAAAAGCGTGCATTCGGACGATACGATAGTTACGTACAAGATTTTATTGCCATTTTTTATTACTAGAAAAAAAAGGAAAAATTGCCAGCCATTATTTTAATTGGCGCCATAAAAAATTTAATAAGAAGCAATAAAGGAAGTGGCGTTTACACTATTTCATTTACCTTTAGAATACTTTCTATTGGCGGCTGAATGCTGTCGGTGACACTCTGAAAATGAAAAAGAAGTAAATGATTAGTATCAAAATAAATTTACAATAACATCTACCTCAGATGGTCAGTCGCATGAAAGGTGACTTAATCTTAATACTGCTAAATTTCTACTCCACGAATAACGTCAAAAAAAGTATTACAACTTATCACACGTACAACGACCATAAGCCGCGTGAATGCCTAATCAAGTTACCTTGTTTTCCAATACATATGTTCTTCAATTGTCATCACTAACATCACCTTTACACGGCGAACAGAACACCTTTCTAAGCGGGCCCTGAACAAAACATCATAAAGACGCGAGACAAAATTTGCAAAGGCTCAATGCCATAACTACTTTTACGAGAACGGCGTAATGCCTCCTTCGCCTAGCGGGGCCCGTTTTAGAGGCTCGTTTGCGCGCTATGATTTACGGCCGTGCGGTAAAAAATATGAATTTGTTGTCGCGGGGACAACCAGCTCGGGATAGACGGGAACCGGCCGATTGTAAATGCCTAGCCGCATGCGGAACGGGCTGACGTGGATGGTCCGTTCAGTGAAATGACATATAAATAGACGGGCGATCATAAGTTATACCGTTGGTGCGGGCTGTCATGTAATGGCAGTCGTTAAGCCATGTCAGGGGCCTTATGAGCGGCTTCATAACTTCTGACAGTATAGCCCGCCACTGTCTTACAATCCTCCATCAACTTTGACTTGGCTCCCGTGGTGGAGTATGGCCTAACCTTCCTGCGATGCAGGATGAGACCCGTGCCCCAGAAGTGGGGACATACAAGGGTTGATATCGAAGATAATGTGCCTCTGTCTAATTAATTATGAAAGATTTTAGTACGTTGATAAATAAACCTAATTCAGATGCTCTCGATTCTGTTAGTGTATTAAAGTACAATGACACCTACACAGTCGGGCCACGTGATGGGTTTTTTCATACCATGGACACCTGTTTTGGTACGAAATAGGCGCGAAAACATTGCCTTAACAGGCCCAGGCCCATTTACAACCCAGGCCCCAGTCAGGCAAACCCATTATGAGCAACTTTGGTAGCCTTGATACAAATCAACACATCGATTATTGCAATGTGAATCCGAAATAAACTCTATGCCTCTATAATAAGATCTACCAAAAACGTAAAAGCTAGCGAGCTGTCGCATATTTTATGTAGCCTATAAGCGTCCCACTGCAGGGCACTGGCCTTCTCTCAGAGAGAGAGAGAGAGTAGCCTTAATTAGCACGCGCTGGATTGGCAATTTCAAGCGCTGAGCTATTTGAACACCTCAGTCACTGAGGTTTTGTTTCCTAACAATGTTTTCCTTCGCCATTGCTGTCGTATATACAAATTAAAAATTCAAAGTCAATCAAAGTTAGCCTTCCTGCGCTGCAGGGAGAGACCCGTGCCCCAGTGGTGGGGGCATACAAGCGTTGATATCGATCGAATCAAAGTTAGAGATAAGTAGAAGCGCACCTTTCACGTCTCTCTCTTTTGTGGCCAACACGCATTTTATCTTCGCCCATAAAATATCGCGTTTGTGCTCTTTTGCCGCATGCATATTATATTGCATATTTTATAACTTTTCAATTATAACTTCTGTACCGTACCTGTACGTAAATAGAGGGAGAATGTTACTTAGTCACGCCGTAGCGTCGGCAGTTGCTGAAGCAAAGTTCTGAGTGAACTTTTGAAGTAGATCAAGCAGAGAACTTGTTAAATAATAATAATTATTATTAAATTCTTTATTGTACCTGTAAAGATTGTACAATTGGCGGGCTTAATACTAAATAGTATTTTATTCTAGCCAACCAACAGGTGACGTGGAGAAGATGGGGGTAGTCACAAACGGTGAGGTGATATTTTATTGTCAAATATATATTTTTTAAATTAAACTATGTATTAATATGTACAATAATTATAAACATAAACATATACAAATATAATAATTAAGCACATGTATAAAGATGAATAGATAGACTTTATAAACATATAAATAGACTTCATAATACTTATATTTTTACATACTTACGAATGGAATTACACTTTACTGTTCTGAATATGAAGATAGTGTTCCTGTACTCTACTCTTAAAGACGCCGACTGAAGGAGCCTGGCGAATGTATAGCGGCAGCGCGTTCCACAGACGTACCGCTGTCACGGAAAAGGAACCCGAATAGCCTGCCGCATTATGCTCTGGGATTTCGAGGAGTAAATCTTTGCATGGGCGCTGAAGGCGACCACGCGCCTAATCGCAATAATCGTTTGGAGACTTTTCTCGAATTAACTCGAATAAACGTTTTGTCTGCGATATACAGGTATAGGGCAACAGAAAGAGTTTTAGCTTAGAGATGATACAGAAAAACATTAGGTTACATTTGACATCAATACCAACCCCGACTTGGCCCCCGTGGTGGAGTATGGCCTAACCTTCCAGCAATGCAGGAAGAGACCCGTGCCCCGGCAGTGGGGACATACAAGGTTGCAGTCAGTCAGACATCAATAAAATAGGCATTACAGCGCCTGATTGCTAACTTTACACATGTACTTACTTTAATTACATAAAGTTATTTTTTGCAACAAATTTAATGTTATTTATTTTTCTTGTATAATTATGCAATTTTTTTATGTATTCTTTGTAAGTCCTACTGCAGGGCACAGACCTTCTCTGAGAGGGAGTAATCAGCACGGGCTTAATCAGCACGCGCGCCCTGCGCGGATTGGTAAACCTCAGACACTTAGATTTTCTCACGATGGTTCCCTTCGCCGTTGACGAGCAGTATTGCTCCTACAACTTCGCAAATATACGAAACTTAAAAAACAAAATCATTGATCGGCATGATTCGAATCCACGATCTCCTAAATCTACGGCCGGCGTTTTACCACCTCTGCTCCGTTTTATATGTAAATATTTTTTTAAATGCTTCTATACTAAAAACGATGTAAGAAAATTGATGAAAACTGTATCCCCGAAACAAAACATACAGAAACTTTAGTGGAAAATGATAGCGTGGTAAGGTTTCCCCAAAAGGAAAGACAGCTCGAAATCAGAAGTGGGATCCAGAAAAAATTTTGAACATAAACTTTTATGCTGTATTACGCCAACATTATTGAACATATTGTAGTCTCTTCCCATTTCATTCTGTCCATTCAACAAAACAGTTTACTAGAAAATTACAGAAAATCAATACCCTCAGTAAGATAAGTTCTCAAAACGACAGAGCACGGTAGTAGAAAAGTTAGAGACGCCAACAATGATACAGGTGTAGTCAAGAGTAGATATCAAACACAGAGATCTCAATAATACAGATCACTATCTATCTACAACTCAAAGGATTGTATCATCTCTCTCAGGTTCATTCAGTCGGTAGTTAATACCTAAGTACAAGTGAGACGCCTAGTTACGAAGTACAATACGAATCAAATCGATAGACTGCTATCTCTCATTGTATCTCGGCCACTAACTCTTGGATCTACTGAACTTCGCGATCTGAATATGAGAAGAGATAGTTCGAAATTGAAAGAACTACTATCTAGCCTGTAAACAGAACCCGGATGTAGATGATCTAAGTAATTGAAATATCAAAGACACACAGGAAATTATAGACGAGAAGTCGTTCTTAACTAAGATACAATTTGTGCACATCTCGCACAAGGTGTTACAGTACTACACATCTTAAAGTCCCTTCGGGAATCTACGTTCGCGCAGACTAGGAAGAAGTGTAACGAAAGTGCCCGAAGCTATAAGTACATTCAACATGATCTTTAACCGATACGGTTAAGGTGCAGAATTCATTGCCGCAGTAGCGCTACCTATTTCGCTCACGCTAATATTGTCAAACTAATAGTCACCTGCATCGATGACGTTGAATCAACCAATAGCAACAAAGGCGCGCGGCCTGCCATCAAATGAAACTATCTGATTGGTCGATCAACTTGCCGCACATCCAAAATTTGGTCATCTGCGCAGGTAAATCCGCGAGACTTATTTCTTGTGTAGCACTGTACCTGAGGTTGGAAGCCGTTGGGTATCCGCAGCGGCGGCGGCCGGTGCGTTGACGCGCCCGTCGACCCGGGAGCATCGCTCTGACGACAACAAAGAGAATAGTTAAAGGTATTGAATTCTTGTAACAAATTCAAAAGTCGAGTAACTCCTGGGCCTTCTTCTTCTTCAGGCTATATAAGTCCACTAGCCCTCCCCTAATGAGCGTCATAGCGCAAGGTTGTGCTATCATTGGGGGGTAATGCCCATAATCCCCACGCTGGGCATGCGGGTTGGGGATCGCAGTTTGGTGAAAGAATTTGGGACTCCTGGGCCTAGATTCTGCTAATGCATTGTAGCACAATGACAACTGCACGAGCATGGCGATTTGCTTTCATTGCTGCTTTAGGTCTATACCCGCGCACCTATCAAACCTTCTACACAGAAATGGTATAAAACTACACGTCACGTGACCTGTCCATTTATCTGTCATTGTACTGTCATGCACTAACAGAATCGAGCCCTAGATCATCAAGCACATGATCAGAGGAGCTTGATTCGGTTCAGCAGCAGATTTATACTAATCACAAATAAAACCGGGAAGGTTAATTAAACTGATACTTCACGGAGATTTGCACTCCATGTTTAACTTGACAATTTATAGCGCACTATGACTTATAGTGTGTTTTTTTTTTCACAGATAGTAATGTAATTTTAAATGATATTAGCTTCCAAATTTGAATAGTGGTTAGTCACCAGAATTAGTAACAATCCTTGAGGAACATAACGATAAATAATCTAGCATAACCAAATGCAGGCAATAAGCAAAAGTTAGTGCAGACATAAAATTTGTTAAGTGGCATCAAATTGTTACTAGAGAGCACCGTAAAGTTGTAGAAATTACTATATTATGAAACGAGGAAACAACGGGCGAAGTAAGAGAGCAGAAAACATAGACTAAAATAAAGATGGTTCACCTAATATCGTAAATAGAGAAGTCCTAAAGCCCGAAACTAAACAATTACTTATTCATAGTACTGGGGAGCCTCGTTTTGTTAGTGATTAAAGCGCTGATTAAAGTGGTTAGTTTAGTTGAGAACTTTATTTCCTTTTCCTTTGTTATAAAATTCTTTTACTAATCTAATTAGACATGAAATGAAAAAACTCAACAGTAAAACAGAGTTACAATGCTGTTTACTGACTCTGATAGAAGGATTCCCTGTGCTATGGGTAGCCACTGATTTACTCGTATTGTAAAAACCTATTTAGAGGCTAAAAATTCCACCCATGCCGGGAATCGAACCCGCGACCTCTGGCTAACCATGCCAGCGCTCTCCCAACTGAGCTAATGGGCGACTACCGGCATCAGTGAAATTTCGAACCTCTTTACAATACTCTCTGTATTAGTTACAGGCAGCGACATCTGGCTGAAGTAATTTGCATCACTTGCACCTCGAGTACCTACTATGCAGTTAGGTGCATCGGAGGTTTTGCTCGTATTGTACAAGTTGTAAAAATAGATTAGAATTGTTCATTTATGAGTACAATACACCCCGGAAAAAAACGTTCTAGTGGTCAAAATAGATGGATTTCTCAGTAAAACATAAAGTGTTAATAATATGCTCGCCTTTTGTATTAGGTGAATCTTCTAAACTTCAATTTCGGAATGAAAGTATGAATCCTTTGTTCCCCTCCGGATTTTTCTAGACGGCTGACTCCCAAAGGAACACACGAATGTTTGTGACATAATAATCGCCATCACCGCGATGGAACAGGTTCCCCCTCTATTTTCTTGTATAAATAACAACTTGAGAATATTGTTACTTTGCCTTGATTGTTTATTTCGCAAAGTTAGAAAATAAATCAGGGCTCCCTATAAGGGTTAGGAGTCAACTTCAGACGATTTACAATGGTATGGTATTGTGGGTTTTATTATTTCTAATTTATTACTTTGTTACCAATTAATTACAGTTGATTACGACGGGTTCATTTTTCTGCTTCAGAAAAATAAAATTTCTTAAACATTTGAAAACACATACGTATTTTTAAAGTAGTCCACCAAAAAATTCGGTCAATGTTGGTCAGCAGTCCAAATAAATCCACACGCATCGTTGTTTAACCAAAAGTTTAGTAAATTCGCCTTCCATAACACTGGTTAGTGTCATGAAAGTTTAATTACCAATGTCATAGAATTAAATGGATCTCTCTGGACAAATGTCTAAGCAATATCTGTTTTTTATGTTACTGAAGTGAAATAAAGGGCATCTTATGATGAGGTATCGTAAGCCTGTAAATGATGTTTGTCACTTTAAGTGCACCTTATAACTCGCGCCCTGTGCTAGGTTGCGACTGTCTAAGTCCACTAATGCTATATGACAGCATGTTTGAATGATGCTAGTCGCCTCATACATCGGTTCCCGTGTTTGGCTGCGACTGTCTTAAGTTCACGGGTAGGAATGTGTGAATGATAGTCACGTCATACCTCAGTAGCTGTGCTTGGTTACGACTGCTTGAGTCCACACATTAGCACGTCTGAATGATGTTAGTCACCTTAAACCTCGGTTCCCGTGCTTGGTTGCGACTGTCTAAGTTCACGCGTCAGCATGTGTTTGAATATGTCACCTCATACCTCGGTTCCCGAGCTTTGTTGCGACTGTCTAACTTCACGCGTCAGCATTTGTGTGAATGTTAGTCACCTCATACCTCGGTGCCCGTGCTTGGGTTGCGACAGTCAAGTTGACGCGTCGGCATATGTGTTAGTCACCTCATACCCTCGGTACCCACAAGCGACAGAGTACTGGGCGACTTACGGGAGGGCGCGCGTCTTTTACCTTGCCGTACAAGGGCCGGTGGTGGACGCGCCCATTCTGCGGCGCGTGCGATGGCTTCTTGAACTCGCTCTCGCGCCGGGATGGAAGACCTGGTGACAAGGAGAAACGGACCTTTAGTTGTTGCGTAATGGGAGAAAAAACATCGTCCTATCCTTTGCCTGTAAAATATGTATGTAAGTAGGTAACAGGCTTACACGTATCTTCCTCGCGATATCGTTCGCGGTTTCTAACGTCGGCGTGATCAATAGCAAAAAGGTATTGCAGAATAAATAGCTATATAAGAGAAACTTTTTTGTCTATTTCTTACTCTTCTAGTACTCTAATGTTATTATTTTAATTCTACAAGAGACTTGATTCGTATTAGCCGACAGTTATTGCGTACTTATGCTATGCGCTCCAAAAAACTTTTCGACTGCTCTTGAGTGAGGCCGTCTTGTCGAAAAATTAACCTATTTTTTAAATAGTATAATAATTTCATGCCCTTCAGGCTTTGACAAATTATTCATTTTACATTGTACGTACTGTAAGACATTTCTTTCAGCGATCCTTGGAAACACCGTGTATTGTTACTTTGGAGTTACAATCTTTATCTTTTGCCTACGAAATGTAATAATTTGACTCTCAGCATTCAGGAAATCGAATGACTCCGCAATAAGGGTGGCAAGATGTCATTAAATCATCGGCTCTAGGCTCCCCCTTCGTAAAAAAAACATTATCTCGTCGTCAAATTATTGTTTCTTTGCACCCGACTGAAAAGCTTGGGATGTGATTTCAGTGCGTATGTATGCAAGTATGTTTTTTTTTGTAATCGCGCAGATGCCAAAAGGCCCAATTTTGACAAATGAGTCGTAAAATTATAGGTATTGACGATACAAGTGTTACTGAATAATAATATCTCGAAAAGAAAACATGAAATTGGCGGACATCAGCTGACACATTGTTAGTAAACTTCAGATAGTAAAGTATCAAATTAAAAAGTTCATTAAACTTCAAAACAAAAAACCGACCTCTCGTTCAATTTCTTGTCGGTAAGGTTTTCGACTCGCGCCTGCTTGCGATAAAAATTCAACAAACATATCTAGACGTTGTTCAAGACTTTTTAGCAGTCGAGTTTTTTAAATTTTTATAACGTGTTTTTATTCTCCACCTTTTTATTTCGTTTAGTTCGGTCGCCATTTTAATCACGAAAACGTTTTCATTATCACTTGTTTTGGTACTGTTTTGACAAAGACGTCACGGATAGCCGAGTTTTTAATTAGTTAAACGCTACTGTAAAGCTGCACTTTATTTTCTTTTCTTATCGGTTTGACACAAAGTCTAGAGTGTTAGATAGCCGAGAGAAAGAGGTAGCAAACGCACAAAAGGCATTCTTATATATCGATATCAACCCTTGTATGTCCCCACTGCTGGGGCGCGGGTCTCTTCCTGCATCGCAGGAAGGTTAGGCCATACTCCACCACGGGGGCCAAGTCCGGGTTGGTGGAGGTATTATATATCAAGCGGGTCTAAACGCGATTGTTTATTACGTAAAACGTAATTACCTTTATTACCGTCTTATAAATGTATGAGCATCGCGAGTGACTAAGAAATGTCAAAACGCATTTGTCCCTGTAAATTACAAAATTATGGTGGAATTAAAGGAATCCGTAGAGTAATGTAGAAGTTAAACACTTCACAATTCCCGTAATTTCGATCAAGGAATCGCTAGCGAAATTTCCCACACTGCAATCCATTACGTGCATTCCTAGCAACGGCAGGCGGCGTAGTCTTGACCTTGTCTACTTTTAAGTGAGACGGTGATGCTAAAGTTGAGTATGTTAGAAAGAGACCCAAGACCGTAAACATAAGACAAATCCGTATCATCGCCTGTGATCTTAGTCCGGCAGGTGGAAACGGACCAACCTATTTGCCCTCATCCAGTTGACCACAGACCACTCCTATTGGTAATGTCGGCAGTAATGGGAAACCGTGGGCCGCGTTTCATTACGACGATTCGGTAGTCGGTAACTTGTGAATCTGTGGGTTAATGGTCTTTGCAATGAATCGAATCGTTATAGCAAATCATGAATTGTATTTCTATGATCATGTAGGTACCCGTGACTTTGTTTTCTAACTTATGTACTTTTGTGAAAAACCACTCGCGAATTGTGAAAGAAAACATCGTGAGGAAACCGTGTTCAAGTGTCTGAGGTGTTCAAAATACTAAAAACCCAAAATATTTACATACAAGCACACACATTACTTTGGCCCCACACTAGGATACCCTGTGTCGTAGAAACCAGAAACAACGACCTCACAAACACGTAAACCAGGGTTTTTTTCGTCCCCAGAAGGGGTTCGAAGACGGGACCTCTCGCATGGTAGGCAGAAGCGCCACAAAGGCCGTCGCAAGGACATAAAAAGGCCTCTGATCGGAATCGCAGTCAAAGCGGAAGAAGCAGTCATAAGGCGCTCCCATACAGAGTCTTAAACTAAAACGGGTGGAAGCGGGCGACAACCACCCCCTCAGGGGGCCGGGCCGCGCACTCGTGAGGGGAATCCCGGCTAGGTGTTTAGCTGGTTTATGGAGATTACCATCGGGACAAAGGAGTCCAGGTTTACGACGGCTAGATTGCCCGCCGATCTGTATGGGGGCCCGGGTAATGCCGCGTTAATAAAAACGGTTACGCTTTTCGGCGGTCTTAAAACTTCACCGGTGACAGCAGGCCGAGATTTCAATGCCTAGATTATTGCCTGTGGAATATTTCAATCTCAGCAAGTCTGAAGGCCGAGCCTCACACATATATTTTTTTGGAAGTTAGGTAATTTGGTCTCGCATATTGAGGTTAAAAATTCAACAGACAAATTTGACCACCACTTTGGCGACAGCGTGTCTTTGCACTTATTGTATTGATGTTTCTAACTTCGTATTTAAGAATTATTTTAAATTAAAATCATGTCATCCACACGTCGACGGCCTGTTGCTTGTATCGTGGATAAACCTTAAGTGAATCAGTGTGTTGTTTAAGGAGGATTATACTTCCTTTGAAGCATTCGCACGAACTATACAAGTGTAATAAAAAGTAAGAGAATTACATTTTACCTAATAAATAATCGCAATGGGACCCGTAATAGTACATTACACAACTAGGGTGGTAATACAAAGAAAGGCCGAGATCGCAGAAGTTTTCGGCCCGAGCTGCAAGCAAGAGACGTAAATATGCGATCGAGAGCTTTCTTTATTACCTCCCGTGTTGTGTACATCTTCTTATGTCTACACTTGGCCAGAAAGAGGCTTTTTCCGTACGCGCAGCGTGCGGCAATGCCAGGTGTGGCATAAAATTAATTACATAACTAAGCCCCTGGTACCCTAACAAGCCGTTAATCTATTGTTGCTGCTCGGCAAAGGTGCATACAAAAAACATTTGACAGCTGTTGACAGTAGATTAACAGATTGTTAGTGTACAATAAACTGGGTGTAAGTCTAGTAAAGATGCTGGTTGAAGCAAATCGACCAGAAATTGTTTTTAGCGAATCGGTTGCATGGCGAAAATTACGCTACCTGTACAACTGATAGAATTTCCTCATCCTGTTTGCAGAACTTGATCGAAATTTTAGATAAATCATGCAATTATAATACACTTATAATTAAGTATATATGTTTCGTTCAAATCTAGCAAAGCCTTTAAACTAATTCTCGTAAAATAACGACTTTGAAATTTCGCATACTTGTTCAGTTCTGATGACAATATACCTACCTGCTAAAATTATATGAATAATGCTGGTGTCACGTTTTTCTTCTCACAAAAACACTTCTCAACAGTAAAATAGTCATGAAACATAGTAGACGAAACTTTTCTAAAAAAAATCTGAATTTTCTAACAAAAACTTTTATTGAATCGCCGACAAAGGCGTGTTTTTCAAACAATGTTTTTTATCTCCATTCCTTTCACTGCAATTACCTCATAATAAAAATATTAGACATGGTACGAACATGCAGTAAATGCAATCACTACTTTAATCGAATAAGCTAACATAATAGGCATAACGTTTCAAGAATCACGCCAAATCAAAGAGTTAATTTTGCTTGATATAAAAAGTTAAAAGCATGATTATCACGATGATTAACCTCATTTTACGTAAAACGCGATAGATCTCGAATAGCAAACTTTTTAATGCCAAAATCCAGATTCACATTCAAAGCCAGAAAAACCTCAATCGAGATTTGTGGAGACGTCCTATAAAAGGTTTGATAGCATGCAAACTATGCAATATGATTTGAAATCTAGCAAACATTTCTAGGGATTGATTTTATTGTACCGACCTATCGAGGGATTGATTTTATACAAGTACTAAGGGAAGATTCCCTAGTGCCGCCGTGAGGAGCGCCGCACGTCTCTATTGATTGGTCTATTACTGTTTTCCATTACCAAGCGGCTACTTGATGGCGATATCGCCTCGCAACAGGAAGACAGAAGCTTCAATGACTTTTCAGTCAAATTCACTAATGCATAGCCTTCGTTCGAGATGAGACGAACGGATATGATGGGCCAAATCCGCATCAGAATGAGTCAATTCGCCAAAGCACTAAAGTGATTGATGTAGCCTCAAATATGCAAATAGCCTCTTCTGCAAACTGAAGTGGCGGTGGAATGGTTACAATCGTAAAACTGTTAACAATATTTATACAGTACGCCTGCATGAAGGTACAGCATTTTTTTCTGTCCTTGACTTCTTCATCCAGGCGCTCCCAGCAACGTGCCCTAGGTTCAGCAAGGTGGTGGACGTCCTAAACTACATTTCTCCGTTCGTGGTCTTCACTAGAGAACATTTGTACCCCATTCCACATCGATTCTTCGGCTGTCAGTCCTCAGGTTTAACCACTGTACAGTCTTTGGCCTCCCAGGTTTGGTTCTTCCTGGAATCTTGCCCTTTACGCTACTTAAGGATGGGAAACTCAGATGGGAGACGGCACATAAAGAAGAATTCTTCCTACCTGCTTACAGCTTTCTCCACGTTTCTATTCTATAGCCTCTAGTACGCCATATCGCGCTAATGCCCGATCGTATCGGATAACAAGATTGGATTCGGAGGCTTTGCGGCTTGAACGCGCCGCTCTTAGTTTGAAACGTGCGGGGCGGCCCGTTCGGCGTGTGTGCCGTGTACCGTGTGTAGAGTTATCAGCGCTAACGCCATATGCCGATTTTATCCGAAAAAAACAGGTAATAGAAGTAACTATCTGTTGTTTCACAGGTTTATGGAAGCAAATAATATGATATTTATATTTTTCTATATCTATAAAATTAAATAAAAGTCCTAAAGCCCGAAACTAAACAATTACTTATTCATAGTACTAGGGAGCCTCGTTTTGTTAGTGATTAAAGCGCTGATTAAAGTGGTTAGTTAAGTTGAGAACTTTATTTCCTTTTCCTTTGTTATAAAATTATTTTACTAATCTAATTAGACATGAAATGAAAAAACTCAACAGTAAAACAGAGTTACAATGCTGTTTACTGACTCTGATAGAAGGATTCCCTGTGCTATGGGTGCTGATTTACTCGTATTGTAAAAACCTATTTAGAGGCTAAAAATTCCACCCATGCCTGGATTCGAACCCGCGACCTCTGGCTATCCGCGCCAGCGCTCTTCTAACTGAGCTAATGGGCGACTCACCGGCATCAGTGAAATTTCAAACCTCTTTACAATACTCTCTGTATTGCTTACAGGCAGCGACATCTGGCTGAAGTAATTTGCATCACTTGCAGCTCCGAGTACCTAGTTTGCAGTTAGGTTCTACATCGGAATGATATCGCTGTACCCACATGTAATAATAGTAATAACAGGTACCTACACGGTTTAGGTTTAATGTACGTATAGTTTAAAATCGATACATAGTTCTCATGTCTAAATGGAAAAATCTTTGAAATAACAATTAAGGCAAGACAATAGAAAAAGTATAACTTTATAATGATCAACATTGCTGTTTAGGAAATCAGTGTTAGTAACTGAAGTAAAAGAGTTCCAGTTGGTCACTCAATAGAAAATGTATAACTGTATAATGATGAACATTGCTGTTTTGGAAATCAGTGTTAGTAATTGAAATAAAAGAGTTCCAGTTGGTCACTCAATAGAAAATGTATAACTGTATAATGATCAACATTGCTGTTTTGGAAATCAGTGTAAGTAATTGAAATAAAAGAGTTCCAGTTGGTCACTCAATAGAAAATGTATAACTGTATAATGATCAACATTGCTGTTTTGGAAATCAGTGTTAGTAATTGAAATAAAAGAGTTCCAGTTGGTCACTCAATAGAAAATGTATAACTGTATAATGATCAACATTGCTGTTTTGGAAATCAGAGTTAGTAATTGAAATAAAACAGTTCCAGTTGGTCACTCAATAGAAAATGTATAACTGTATAATGATCAACATTGCTGTTTTGGAAATCAGTGTTAGTAATTGAAATAAAAGAGTTACAGTTGGTCACTCAATAGAAAATGTATAACTGTATAATGATCAACATTGCTGTTTTGGAAATCAGTGTTAGTAATTGAAATAAAAGAGTTCCAGTTGGTCACTCAATAGAAAATGTATAACTGTATAATGATCAACATTGCTGTTTTGGAAATCAGTGTTAGTAATTGAAATAAAAGAGTTCCAGTTGGTCACTCAATAGAAAATGTATAACTGTATAATGATCAACAGTCCTGTTTTGGAAATCAGTGTTAGTCATTGAAATAAAAGAGTTGCAGTTGATCAATTCAACGAGACTGCCTCGTTCGCCTAGCGGTATCACGTCTCACTACCATGCCGGAGGTCGTGGGTTCGATCTGTACTATTGTGCAAATGGCCTCAGTCTGGGTGTATTTTCAAGTTTGTGACTTCCTTGCCTGGTTACCATACTACAGGGTGTCTTAGTTTGGGACCAAGGGATTGTGTTGTGTGGATGTTATTATTATTATTTTATATTTTTCTTTTATTTATCACTCTTCTAACAGAGGTACAAGTTGGTACAAGATTATTATTATTATTTTTTTAGCTGCGGATAGCGAGGTATACAAGCAGCAGTAGGCTGAAGATAAATTATTGCAATCGATATTAAAGTTTAGGAATAAGTCACTAACGCCCTATTTCACCGAATTCCGTGGCCTACATATCCCGTTTTATAGGCTACTTTACAGTTACTTCGTATCACCAACGTTTATGCTGCAATTTCGCCTTAAGTTCTACGAGTAAACTTCAACTTCTAGGATGTATTTCTTCTTCTTCTTCAGGCTATATTATGTAGTCCACTGCTGGACATAGCCCTCCGCTAATGAGCGCCATAGCGCCCTGTCTTTAGCTTGCCGCATCCAGGATATATTTAGGTTCCATAAATAGTTAACACTATTATTTAAATTTGTGTTGATCACTTTGTTAGGATACCGTACCTCAACGGAACGCTTAGATTAGATTACTTTATTCATAATAATAGAATTACATGTTAATGTTTCATTATACAATTAATTAAAATAAAAATAAAATAAGATAAATTAAATTACAAGTCAGTTATTAATTAACTGGATAAAAAACATTAATGTCGTATGGTGCCATCTCGAGAAGTCTACGCTACAGTTTTGTTTTAAACATACTAAGACATACTTATAACCCTATATTTTGTTGTACGTCCGTCCGTCAGTCGGTCGTCCGTCTGTATGTCCGTTCGTCTGTCAAGAGCCTTTATCTCGAAAACGCGTTCAGCTATCGAGATGAACTTAAAACCGTATACTCAAGACGCACGGTCCGTATACACGGTCCCTTGAAATTGTGAAATAATCATAACATACTCGTTACATAATATTTACATACTGGCACATACATTGCTTCAGGCCTCACACTAGGATACCCTGTGTCGTGGGTACCAGAAACAGCGACATCGCAAACATGTAAACATCCAAGACCTGGGGTTTTTTTTTGTCCCCAGCCGGAGATCGAACCCTGGACCTCTCGCATGATAGGCAGCTGCGCTACCGCTGCGCCACAGAGAACCAATATTCTTATTTAACGCAAAAAAGTTACAGCCGTTTATGCCGAAAAAAAAAGCATATTTCGACAATCGAGGTAATCAAAATTCGTAAGATAATTCTCGTTGACCGAGAATAATGAAATGTGACAATTAATATCATCTTATACAATGTCAGAAGTTATCAAGCCGACCATAATGCCTCTGACACGGCTGATGACGTGACGTGACGTGATGATGATGACGACTGCCATTACATGACAGCCGGCACCAACGGCTTAACGTGCCTTGCTAAGGACGGAACCGCTCGGAAAATGCCACTAGCGGTAATCACGGGTCGGTGACCCATCCAGCACCTGACCGCGCTTGTCGTTGCTTAAGCTTAGTGATTGATTTCTTTCGCTCGTGGAACCGAGTGATTGCACTCGGTTCCACGAGCGCTTCAGCGCTAATTTCGCAGGGGCAAGGTCCAATGACGATTGCTCAAAGATTTATAGTGGCGGCTGCGACTAATGTATTTATTGGGGGCAATCGGTTTAGTACCGCGCCGCGAGGCTCTCAAAGGAGTTAATCAAATGTTAATAACATGTGCCGGTTTCCTACTTTGCCTATTGAGGTGCCGGACCTTAGATTTATGTTAGGTGCGACAGAAGAAAAATGCTATTAAATGAAAAGGTTTTATTCCAAGTAGCGCAGAAACTGCGGCTCAATGAACGTTACAAGTGTACTAACTAGGTATGCATTTCGAAATCTATATGATTTTGGAGAAAAAATGGACAAAAATTTCAAGCTTAGTCTTTTCAAAGTTCTTAATTAACAGAGTTTATTATAAAACATAGAACGATTGTACTGGCTTTAACTTCAGACATCATTGTCATCTAAACAATCATTTATGTTACAGTAGCCCTTTTGGCAAAAAAGTGTACTGAACACATTTTTTGAACCGCGTCTCGGGCAAGCTTAATATATCTTGCAACTTAATATATCCGTTCTTTCCACAAACTTGAAACTTGAAACTTGATCAGGAAATCTGTATCTTATGTTTCCAGAACTCTCAAACAACAAAATATTGGTACAAAAGATTCTACGCGTCACCTGCCCTAGGTAAACGATATACTTCGTTACGCATAAATAGGTTAACCTAATAAATAATCGTGTTTTGACCGATTAAATGTATAAACTGTCGACAACACATCAACTTTTACGCGTACATGCGCTCAAAACCATTGGTTCTAAAGTTTTTAGTCATGAGGGACTATTTTACTAAATTTCTCTCTTATCAGGGACGACTTTGTTGGTTTATTGGTAACTAGCTGCCTAAGCGAACTTCGTACCGCCTAACAGTTGATTCTTGGATTTTTTTTTTTATTTTTCTTCTTTTTACCTCAAAGAATATTATAAAAAAAATTAAAAAGAATTAGCGAAATCGGATCAGCTGCTCTCGAGATTTGCGCCTACCAATACATTTAGCGATTAATTTTTGTATTATAGAAGATAGATATACGCTAGGTACCTAAAAGTAAATAAATCAAGGATTGTTTGATAGATCAAACAATCCTTTATTTATCTAACTCTGTAAGTAAATAAATAAATAAATATATATTAACCTTACGACTAACACTAATTTAAAGTGGAGCTGCTGTACTGTTACCCGTCTCTTATCGCGCGCGACATACATAGTAGCGCAACTACTATGTATGTCGCGCGATAACAGGCTTGGTCATTCACACGCGGCAACGCTGAACCATTGCCACGTCGCGCTTCGAATATGAAAGTAAGGAATCGATAAACTAGCAGCTCGGATTTCGCGACACTCTGCGACTCATTACCTACCTAGATTTCCGGGAAAATTGGACTCCAGCTTCCCGTACGCTGGCCTTGACCAAATTTCGGGTCCTAATGAGAATTTAAAATTTAAATTGGACCAGCGTTCGGACGGGGCGTCAATTTATTCTCATAGAGCGACGTTTTCATCCGACGACGATACCAAAGGAGAGTTATGTTTTCAGGATGTATGTATGAATGTATGTATGTATGTATGTATGTATGTATGTATGTATGTATGTATGTATGTATGTATGTATGTATGTATGTATGTATGTATGTATGTATGTATGTATGTATGTATGTATGTATGTATGTATGTATGTATGTATGTATGTATGTATGTATGTATGTATGTATGTATGTATGTATGTATGTATGTATGTATGTATGTATGTATGTATAAAACCCATGGAGGCGAAAGGATTTTGATGAGGTTTCGAATAAAAGGATTATTAATAACGCGAGTGTCACCATATGCTCAAGGACGTTACCATAATATTTACCAAAACTAACCTAACCTATAAGTTTGTTATGTTCCTAGACCCATTATATACAGTGGGTTAATTTGGCCCTCCAAACTTCGCTTATTTTGTAATATTCACTACAGGGTACGCGCCTTTATCACATTCTATACACTTTACACACGCATCTCAATCTATTACTACACAATTAATGTAATTTCACTATATTTAAATGTATGAATACGTTTTTGAATACTTAAGCCAAATTAATGTTACATTATAATTTCCGTTTAAGTATAAAAAAAGATAGATAAAACATTTATTTAGCAGCTCAATACTCAATCATCCCACAAACCTTATTTATACATGAAGAAAACCGAAATGCAAAAAAATTTACTCCTAACATCATAACGGACAAAGTACATAGTAATATTAGTAACATGATCTGGATGTGCATTATTCATCTTACCATCAACAAACCAATTCCTATTTGAATCTAGGTCCTGTTTATAAATTTTGGGCAATCGGGTTTTTTGCTTTTATAGTTCAGTTTTTTTTTTTCATTTGTGTCGAAAGCCGCGTAACACGGATGGTTAGCGAAATATGAATTTCAATATGCGACTTTGCGGGGACAATGGATGAATTGCGATTAAATCGCAGCCGCTGCCGGTTGCAGCAGGCGCTGGCTCACAATTCGAGGGCACTTTATCGATAACTGACCGAATAAATTGTCTTACAATGACTCTTTACTCCTCGTTGAATAAATAAAATAAAATAGAATTGTAATTCTTTTGTGCTCTTTAAGCTCTACCTATTTTTAGATGCTTTTAAAATAATGCTACTGCGCTCTGTAAAGATTGTAACGCTTGTTTAATAAATATACATCCAGCCACAACATAATTTCCGTCGCTATACATCAATGATTAAACTAAAAATATTCTTAAAAGCTTGTTTTTTGTTGCAATTTTATAATAAAACAAAGGCGCTTTGTAAATTTTAACATTAAGACGTACCTTTAATAGATTTAATTGCTTAGTTGCAAAAATTCTTTAGTCTTGATAGCTCAATAGCATTTTGTTTATTTTATTACGGAGGATTCGGACTCGGTCCACAACCGTTTATTTTAAAATTATTACATTTCTACTTTAAATTAATAGTTGCAATTTAAGAGACAACTTAATTACAAATAAATTTATCAACCCAAAATTATTACAAATAAAAACTATCAGTTATAAAGATCGTAAATTGTAATTGGTAATTTATATTTATCTCTGTTCTAAACCTTATTAAAATCACACAGGGAAAAAACTATGACGTCTTCTAAGGATATTAGACAAACGATTGTGAAATCCTGCATGTTGCAGCTTGGCATTCAATGTTATTGTATCACTGATTATAACAATAGCGGGCCATCCGCTTTTCACGTAAAGCAACTTCATGGGAAATAAAGATGCGCACGAGTCGGTGCGTTGCGCCCGCGCATGTCAACGGCCACAGGTGGAGCACGATTGGCTGCCGTTGGACGTATAACCCGCGACGCATTCGCAGCGCAAACGTAGTGTTCCAATAAGAGAGTTGAACAGCTTTCTACGATGCTCAGTAGGTCCTATTGCTTTTAGCATTAAGGCCGCCAATTGTATTTGATCTTTTCTATCTGCCGTTTCTGTAACTATTTTACAGAACCGGTATACAATAAGGAATATTCTTATCTTATATCAGTAAATCAGTGGATCCTAGTGAGTTAGGACACTAGAGGTTCTTAGATAGTCATATAATTTCGGCTTTAAATAGAGAATTTCACCAAGTTACTTTTTCTTAATACATTGTATTAACATTCGTCAATTTTCAAACGTATCATACTATAAAAACACCCTTAAACACTCCAAAAACGCTGTCCAAAATAGTCTGTGGTGAAGAACCACAGATTAAATAAACTGACTTTAAGGAATGCTTTAGAGGCATCGTTTTTTATAAATAAGACAGTATGCGTTTAACTGTAATTTTGATACACTCCTTTGTACAACAATGATTAACTTACATTCTGATGGAATAGATTATCTGTAGCAGTTATATTCTTTGTGTTTCTGTTCAAACGAACTCTGTAATCTATCTGAGCATATTTCTGTAATATCCTGCACAATATGATTTCAACAACTTTATCTTGGTATAAAATACAAGTGCGTTACTCTAAAGCAAAATTAAACCAACACAATGTAAATACTAGAATTAAACATAAACTTTCGTTCCCTAGATTTAGGCTTTGTATACGTTTCTATAATAAAATCCCTGACGATAAATTAAGGTTACCTGAAATGCGGTTCAAAAAATGTGTTAAGTACAACTGGTGCCAAAAGTACTATAACATAAATGATTATTTAGATGACAATGACGTCTGGAATTAAATCCAGTACAATGCATGAGTTCTATGTTTTATAATTATTATGTAAACTCTGTTAATTAAGGACATTGAAGACACATAAGTTTGGAGTTTTTTTGTCCATTTTTTCTCCAAAATTATCTAGATTTTCAAATGGCCACCTGTTTTAAATTGCAATGTACATAAGCCGCAGTGTTTGCGCTACTTTGAATAAAACCTTTTATTTCATTAATACCAAGTTCAACGGCTCGTTTTTTATTTTATGTAAAACAATGAAAGATCTACTGCGAAATCTTGCGCAACGTTCGTGTAAACAGGCATTTAATAATACCTTTCATTATTACTAACATAACTTATTTATTGTCTAAGTCGTTGCACCTTTGCACATAACAATGGTGTTGTCCTGGAACAAAGTAGTGCGACAGAAAGGCAACTTTGTTATCATATCATTGAACCTACACCTGTGTTGTTACGTATTAATATTACCTACAGCAAAGTTGGCGAGGATGCATCACACATTGTTGTTAAAAGCACCAATCATAATAATAACTTAATAACTAAATATAGCTATCAGACACAAAACTCACCTGGTGCCAAACTAGGATACCCAGACTGACTCCATTTGCACAAATCAATTAAGGCAGTTTCCCTCAGAAATTGAATCCACTACCTCTGTTTTGAAAGTTAAGCGTGTTAGATCAACGAGGCAGTTATTCAAATGTATTTTATTTAATCCCAAAATGCTGAGGAGCTGACCCTAGATTCTACTAATATAAAAGTTAAAAATATCACAACGTTTTTAAACGACCAATCGTAAGAAAATCATGTTTTGATTTAGGGATCCGTTTGCCAATTAGTAAGCTGTAAAGCGCACATTTTTGTTAGAGTAGGGGCGTCCCACTTCCATGCCCCTCTCCCGGCTAAACGGTTGATTGTAGAAATGTGAAAAGACTCTTATAACGAAAGCACGCGTATAAAACTATCACGACTAACTAGGCTTTACAAGTTACCGAGTAATAGGCAACCAAATAAAAGGAAAACTTCGTACAAATACATTGAAAATTATGTTGATGAAGTTGTTAGTTCTGTAAAGCAGGCAACTCCTACAGAACCCTGCACTGTGCGTGGTTTTTTATTGGTCAACTAGCTCTTAACCAGGTTAGGGGTTAGTTACCGTTAAGGTGAGCCTTCATAACTCCCACTTCCTTTACTAATGTTATTAATATTAATACTTTATATATAATATAATTTAATATCACTTGCAAGATTTTTAGCTTCCAGAGCTACAGTATTTAGGGCATTTTTTCTATGAAATAAAGTTTTTTTTTATATATATATTTTCTATGTTCACGAGTAGAACTGAAGTTCGACCGGAAGTTACCGAAGCGCCCAATAAACGACCTGTACTTCTACGAATAATTATGTACAATTTAAGTACGTATTGTGTATGCGCAGACTGTTCGTTAATTGGGTCTGCGCCGGCGGCGCACTGCGGCCGGCGGAGGGGCGACGACCTCCTTGTAATTAACTTCTTTGTCGGCCATATTCACCCGTGTCGCACAACATACGTAACTTCCGTCAAGAGTTTGCGCTAGAATTTCTAGAACGGTCGAGTGATTTGACAAAAGACCATAAGTACTATGGTACTACAGTACTATACTATCACATCACACTATTTTATTATTATTATTACTATTTTTTATTACTTATATTATTATCACTCTAACATTATAAAGGCAGAAGTTTGTGAGAGTGTATGTTTATTACCTCTTCACGTCTAAGCGGCTGAAGCTATTTTAATAAAATTTGGTGTGGAGTTAGTTGACACCCTAGATGAACACATAGGCTACGTTTTACTGCGGGAAAATATCTTATTCCCATGAGAAAATAAAACAATCGGCACAGCTAGTAAAAAAAATATTTTTCCTTTAGTGTGGAGGCGCCATTTGATCAGCGCTGTTTCGAATAGAAACAGCAAAAGCTGAAATAGTATCACTGTCAGACGTACACTTTATTTTATAATCATTCTTATGCAAGCATATTTGTTTGTGGAAAAAGAAATCATTCATTCATTCTAAAATATGGACGGCATTTAACTTCGTAAGTTATTGCTAGTAAATAAATTTATAGGGAAGAGCGTGTGATCGTGCTCTTCCGCTATATAGGGAAATTTCCCGCCAGGCAGATCGTATGCCTGGGGACGGCCGATCCGACTATTGTTAGTCGGACGTTATATTTATAATATGTCATTGAAACACTTTGATTGCGCGATGCATGAATGTTGGAGTTTGTAGTGCGCGCGCAGAGTTGACATGTGCCCGCCACATCACTCCCCTTCAAGACCGTAGCTACGCATAGCTAGGTCTGATCGGAATCGAAGCCTGTGCTCTAAAGCCTGCAAGTGACAGGTGACGCTGAGTCAGTGAGTCGACTAGCGGTTGAGGGTATTCGGCGGCTAACAGTCACTTCACCGGCGACAGTACCATGGTGCCCGCGCATGTGGTAGTAACCGGTGAAGGCTGCTGTACCACTGGCAACGTGTACGTGTGTTGTTGCTGTGTGGCTGCCGTGCCGAGGGGTTGGAGGAAGATCACCATCAGTCCCAGTAGTCGGTGTGTTGACTGTAGTGGCACTGATAAAGTGAGAAGGAAGATTGCTGGCCTTGCTTTGAGACTAATGTATGTGGAGTGCTGCGAGAACGAAGGAAGGTTGACAATGTTCTGTCAGGGGTCACCAGTATAGGGAAGAGCGGGTGATCGTGCTCTTCCACTATAAAGGCAAATTTCCCGCCAGGCAGATTGTATGCCTGGGGACGGCCGGTCCGACTATTGTTAGTCGGACGTTATATTTATGGTAGGTATGTCATTGAAACACTTTGATTGCGCGATGCAGGAATGTTGGAGTTTGTAGTGCGCGCGCAGAGTTGACAGTGCTTGCCACAAATTACTAAACATTCATTAGTCGGTACAATGCCGGCTATACTATACTATTGCTACTATTGCTAATCGTTCACGAGTCAAAACGTCTAAACTCTAACCGAGGAGATTCAAACTTCTAGGTTTAGCAATAGGACCTATACGTCTTCCCGTAGGTCTGGCGCACTCTGGGCAACAATCAGCGAATCCCTCACGCTGATTGGTAAACACTTTCACGACGGACAGGCTGAGAAGAATGGTACCTATGCACCGAGAAGTTGAGATGATTAAAGTCATCTTTTATATACGACTGGTTTTGAAACCTACGACGTAGGGTAATTTACAGACGTGGCGGTGTAGGTTTGATTCTTGCACGATAAGGCCGCGAACCTTGAGTATGATTGAGTTCATACTATGAGTGAATAATTTTAAACCTCTGCTGTGGTACAGTTGCTACTATAAACTTGCTTAGCGAAGGTAGAAATTCAGTATTGCTATCTATTAACTATTTGGTATAAAGCTGCCGCTCTTGGATATGCCCTTTGTATCAAAAGCGTTGATATTAAGTTTAAAGTTCTGCTTCCGATCGTGGATCATAAAAATTACTGTATATTATTATATTCTTTTTAATGCACTAACCCGTGCTAAGGACAATTTTAAAAACCTATTTAGAGGCTAAAAATATCACTGTATGTTTTTAATATGTATATTTTTACTAAGTATAAGTATGTATCAATATTCAAATTTGCAGTGGCTACCTGTCTTTTTAATTTCCTAGAGCAAATTTCCATCGTAAGGTTGTCTGGAAGAAATTGCATAGATTTCAGCCCACAGCACCAAATCCGCAAAAAAAATATATTTTATTTGTGCAGAATAACGAAGAAACTACTGATTTAATGTCGCGAATAGTTGAACAAAGATAAGTAGAGTTAGCTACAAAATTAAAACTGTAAAACTTTTGAATGATATCAACCCTTTTTCAGTCCCCACTGCTGGGACACAAGTCTCTTCCTGCATCGCAGGAAGATTAGGCCATACTCCACCACGGGGGCCAAGTCCGGGTTGATGGAGGATTGTAAGAGTCGTAAGTTATTAAGCCGGCCATAAGGCCTCTGAATTGGCTTAACGACTGCCATTACATGTAAGTGGCACCAACGTCTTAACGTGCCTTGCGAAGCACGAAAGCGCTCGGAAAAAATTACACTAGCGGTAGTCACACGATGGTCACCCATCCAGCACCTGACCGCGCCTGCTGCAGCTTAACGCAAGTGAATGATTCCAATCATACGGTTGCACTAGACCACGAGCGCTTCAAACTTTTAAATGTCTTTCCGCAATACCTTTATATCTCCTCAGGTTACCCTTTAATTTTCTTTCGATACAACTCGTTTATGAAAAAGTAGGGCTCATTGAAGGCAACGACTTGGATAAGTGTGAGTCGTTCATTAACTAATCAACACAACAGCCAATCACAACTGGCTACAACATCGGCTACAATATGTAGATACGACTTTCTTACCCAACATAATTTACGAAATATTGCAAGTCAACGGGCACCGGACAATGGTCCTTAGCGGGCTCGACGCAAAATCTACTTTCGATCAAAACGGATGTCTCACTGTACCTTAAGTCCTTTCGTCCGATTTACCCAGCTATGTCTTGTGTGAGAAGAGCTACATTTGTGTGTACGTAGAAGCAGTAAAACGGCCCGAGTGAGTAGAATGCGAGGCACGCACGCGGTATTGTTCTTGCGAGGTCACCCCCGGTCTAGTAAGGAGGTCGAATTGTGTGAATCTCAGTGAAGCGCACGTCTCTACAAAGTTGAAGGCGCGCACTGAGTGCGCCCAGTGATTTAGAACTCAAGTCACACCGTGTGGCGAAAGTACTCGTAATTTGGAGCTTGAGACACTTGTTTTAAGATCCAGAATGCATTGCGCAAATGATATGACAGCGCTGCACTGATGACTAGACTGAGAGCTAGATTCAACTCTACGATAACCACAGCAACTGTCCAAAGTTTAAGCTTCATTGGCTTTGTAAATATCGTCATATGATATGTGGAATAATAAATAATATCTGTTCCATTTATCAGTTACTCGGTCAGGATCGAGGTCAACGGCTAATAATAGTCTGCTTGCCTCTCTACGGCATACATTATCACCGTAAGGATGTCACTATAGGTAACTTTTATCGCAATAGAAGTATAATAATAGTGTTTATGTATTTATATAATAATATATATATTTTATTATGAGTATTTATGTAAATTATTTGTATTTATCTGTTAATAATATGTACACTGTTTTTTAGGCATGTAGTCGTTTATATTTGTAATAATCTTGTATATTTGTACATCTACTTCCCTCTCCAATATATTAGTCCAGTCCATCCAAAGGTTGTCTGGAAAATATAACTTTTCGTTATAAGGTCGCCGTCCTACTCTTAGGTTAAGAAATATCTGTGTAATTTCCATTTTTTTGTACAATAAAGTGTTCTCTATCTATCTAAGTATCTTTAATAAACTTATGTACCGTGCGAAAAGGGGTATCCTTCTCAAACAGCACCTTGCAGCATTTTCCAAATGTAAAAAGTTATAGAGCAAGTATTTATAGCCAAGAATCATGGTGAAAAGAAAGAAATCTTCGCCCAGAAAACAGGCAAGACCTAATATATTCCGCACAGTATGTTCATACAGCGATAAAATGGCCTTAAAATGCTCGTGTTGTACAATTTATGCGGCATGCATTCAGTCTTCAGAGCACCTTGTTACATAATCATCTCATCTATATTCACTTAAGCATTTAAAGGTGTATTTTTATGGTTCTTCACTCGACAGATGGGTCAAAGTTACTAGGGACTATCCCTGAGGCATCAACAACGTGCGATCATTACGTTATTTGATGGCAACCTTGATAAATTGTTGTTTTGTTTCGATGCAGTGCAAGAGTCCTTTGCGAGGTTGTCTGAGCGCTCAAGAACAGAGCAGCGTATGAGTAAATTGTTCCACATGATTGCGCTAAGTGGTGACGTAATAGTTAGCCTTTAGGAAGTACACACGACCGCGCACTGGTCGTTATACTGACAATGTATGTTAAAATGAAAATAGTATTATGCGCCATCATTCGCGGTTTTTCCCCAACTGCATCTATGGGGTCTCTGCCTATGCCAGTGGGCAAAGGTGGAATGATGATGATGATGGAAAAGAGTTCTTATGTGGTATTAGGGTGTTCTTATGTGGAACTTTCTGTCCCGTTCGAACCAACATAATAACTGTAATAAAATTATTAAAGTTTTGATAAATGTGGTTTGAGGGTTGGATGCGTGAATAAATTATGGATATTTCAAATATATTTTTGATTTGTATTTTGTTTATCCTTCAAGCGAGACGGCTGGCCTGCGTCGTCGCAGCTTACTTAATTAGCCAGATCCAGTTGACCTAAATACAACTCTCAAATACAAACCTTATATAATCTTTTTGTATTAGTGGTTTCCGAAATTATTAATTTAGGAATCACATTTTCTCAATAATTAGGAGGTATGTAATGTCCGCGACTTTCTTAAATTTGTCTACGAAACCCTCAGACAACATCAGTCTACTCATTTTATTACGATCACTAAAAATGATAAATTGTGCGAGCGAGACAGCGTGCTTTACTTAAGATACGATCTCACGATGTCTTCCGAAAGAT
Organism: Yponomeuta sedellus; assembly: GCA_934045075.1. NCBI lineage: Eukaryota > Metazoa > Arthropoda > Insecta > Lepidoptera > Yponomeutidae > Yponomeuta > Yponomeuta sedellus. The sequence continues at coordinate 13,516,584 of OW203736.1, read as the reverse complement.
GTCATCCGTTCGAAAGAGGCACAAAATGTTGAAACATCCAGTACGGTCAGGTGCTTCAGGTGCCATATCTCTAAGACTTCGTCCATAACTTAGCCCGATAGGCTATTTATTACAAACTAGTTGACAATGCACATGCAAAGTGATCAATATCGCGCCAAAGTTGCCGCACTATAGTTTCCACGGCAGAGGCTTAACTCAGTTAATATTTCCGTCAATTTATTTATTCCCCTTTCCTCGCTTCCTTTTTTATCAAGCTTTTATTTGAAATATTTCGAGTACATACGTATATATTAAACGGGTCTAATCGCGATTATTTATTAGGTAATACGTTTAATATATAACTATGTATAAGTATCGCGAATCATAAAGAAATATTACTTCGAATATTTGTGAAAGTATGGGAGGATGAGGAAAGAAAGATGAAAGAAAAACACTAGACAATGGATGTTCTAGGTGGACATACTTCGGACAAATAGGGAATGTATTAGCAAAAGTCAGGACGTAAAGTAGTATCTTGCAATGATTCGCGGTCCTTATACTATTTGGTACTCGCCACTTCAGCCTACCCGTGACCACGGCAACTGCGACGCTGCCGAATTAAAGTAATTACGTTTCACCTAATAAATAGTCGCGATTATACCATATAACTATGTAGAATACCAGGTACACGAAACCGGCGTACATATATTCAACTACTAATTAATGTTGATGTGAGAAAGAGACATCGAAATTGTCCACAAGTATTACAACCCATCTCAGCGCTTAGGAATTTAGTAATACTCTAACGCTAAGAACTGGACAGGAAATCTGCTTCAAGGGAAGTTGCTGGATGGCTGGCATAGTTGAATCGTCTACCAAAAAAAAACGGGGATTTAAGCGCTTGAGTTAACCTTCTACTTGCATGATATTCCGTGTTAGCTCGGCTTTGTTACCGCCACGTAAGCTTCGAGCGATTTCTTCCAAGTTTTACCTCGATGAAAGTGCATTTTGCGGAGCGAGTCGATAAAACATTGTGACTGGGATAGAGGAGGGATAATAGAAAGTAATATTAGATGCATACAGTGAGGGAGAGTTCGAGGTGTAAGTAAATTGGAAAAATGTCTATATATGTGACTGAAAATCAGCGCTGAGGATCACTCCTCAGCACAACGAGTCAGTTGCCTTTTGTTGGAACTTAAGACACTAACATCATATTTCTTTAGACGTACATCCATAGAAAACTATCAACATAATTGCCATATCAATGTGGCGGACTTAATGCTTATAGCATTAAGTCCGCCACATTGCCATTGTATTTTTTTACTTATGTGCAATAAACGTATTAGTAATAATAATGATAATAATTAAATACTACCTCGACCAGCGCATCAGCCTGGTCATTCAGAGGGGAATGCTGCCGGCAGCGTCTTGGGGACTCTCTCCAACGGCAGCGGTCCAGAGATTTTTACATAAAACTATTTTGTAAATATATTTTCATGTAAATACTAAATAAGTAATTTATTAATAGTTGTTAGTAGTTTATTAATAGTAAGCGGTGGTAGCTCAGTGTGTAGAACCATGGACTGGCAAGCGAGAGCTCCAGGTTCGATCCCGAGTGCGGGCATGTACCAATGACTTTGTTTAATATCAAAGTTACGTACATTTGCGAATTTGTAGTCTTAATACCACATGCTAACTGTGAAGGAAAACATCGTGAGGAAACCCGCGGCTTGGTTGGCTCCGCACGTGTTGACTAGTCTTTCCTGTGGGCTAGGCCGACTAAGCTGTCAGGATGGTATAGGTGCTGGGCAAGCCTACACCATCTATAAAACCATGTCCCAGGCACTACAGCATCGGAGTGGTCCCTTCACCCATCTAGTGTGAGTGACGATACCACTGGGCGCTGTATAAATCATCTCATTAAAGTAGATGCAAAAGGCCAATATATATATTGATAGTTGTTATTAAGTATGTTAATCATCATCTGTGAAGAAAAAAAGAAAAAGAAATAATTTCAATTAATAATCAGTATTTTTAAGTTCATGTAAAGTAATTAGTTTATAAATTTAATTTTAACTTCAATTACTAACAATCAATATTGTTGACTTTACATAAAAAATAATTGGTTTGCCTATTTTGGAACGTAACTTCATAATTTACTTTTGTAATTTTTGCCGAGGGTAGTAAACTAACCGTTAATGCTTTCTAAAAGACGCCCGTCACCTCAGTCACCCGGGACCACGGCACCTAAAAAAGTGCCGAAACGTCGGAAAATTGTAAAAATGCAATAAACGAGCATAAATCCGTATAAAAACAGTTTTAATTAAATTAATCATGTAGGTTTTGTAGATAACATACAAATATATCTGTGCAATTTCCATTTTTATATACCACAAAAAATCATATTTAAATTTACTCATACTCTCCCTCTGAGAGAGGCCCTGTGCCTACATAAGAGGCTTAAGGCCTGCGCAGACGAGGGACTTTTGTCCCCAAGGGGCAAAAGTCCCTGAATCGTAGAAAATGTCCTCCGAGTACTTGTCGCGGACTCAACGCCTACGGTGTGCGGTCATTTGTTCCCCGGAAATTGAGTAAAGCTTACGCTATGGAAGCAAATATTTTGAGATTAAATTGTGTTGTAATTTACATGAAGTTGAAAAAGAAAAGGTGTTTTAAAAGAAAACACCGAACTTTTGTCCAGTCTGGTCTCTTGATGTCCTCGGTAACTTAAGGGACTTTTTGTACGGGGTACTTTTAGTCCTTCGTATGCGTTATTCGATACAATTTATAAGAGATCTATATCGACGGACAAAAAAGTACCCGGGGGATAGACCCTTAACACGAGTGCCTACCGCAGATTGGGAATTTCAAGCGCTAATGTATGAAGACCACTAAGGTTTCCTCACGATGTAGTAAATAATTATTGACATTGCAAACGAATTACTTTAGCAGGCCAATTACCGGTTTGCGACTAAAACTCCGTGACCTTCAGTCGGAGTCACGAAAGCACATCATTCATAACACACACGTTCGGCGCTTGAATTCAAGTGAAAACACTTACTGATCCTCATTATTTAAGCCCGGATTATGTTGGTAACGAGTGCGGTAGCAAAATAACACGTACTAAATCTTGGATTAACCAAACGTTGTTTCTACAGGATAAATAGAATCTTAATTAAACTGTATGGTTACGATCTAGGAGGCGAGTCCACTAATAGATAGTGGTACAATGCAATGTTAAGGAACAAAATCCGAACTTTATTTCATGGAGCCCTTCTCTATATATATTTTAGTGATAAGGCCGCCGGTCTGTTTTCTTAGGTTAAGAAATACTAAGCGGTCCTAGTTATCTTAACAACCTATTTAGAGGCTAAAACTTCCACCCATGCCGATATTCAAAACCGCGACCTCTGGCTATTCGTGCCAGCGCTCTTTACAACTGAGCTAATGGGCGACTCACCGGCATCAGTGAAATTTCGAATCTCTTTACAATATTCTCCGTATTACATTATCTGTCCTAGTTATTTATGTTGTTCAGTTTAAACACCCTCTGCCAAGGATGGCTGGAAGAAATCTCTCTTAAAGAGAAGAGCTCGCCTTTGTAACAATGTTATGCAATCATATTTCATATAGTGGTTTGCAATAAAGAAAATATATATATATATATATATATATATATATATATATATATATATATATATATATATATATATATTATTAGCGTGGCTGTTTTGCTAATACTGTATGCGACTACTGCCCAATCGCATTCCTACAACCCGTGCAACTTATCTCGGAACCTCGCGAGATACGATCTCCTTCGCGTGAGGTGTCTACTCAATTATCACGGGTTACACCATTTGAGTGGCATTACAATGCAATTATTAGTTTATTAGTCTACAAAAAGTGTCAAGCAACTGCCATTGCAATGACTTCTTCGTTGGTCTAGCGTTTAACACGCTTGAATACCAAAACGGAGGTCGTGGATTCATTACCCACTGGAGGCCGCCGTACTTGATCGTATTAAATGCGTCAGTCTGAGTATGGTATCAACCCTTTGTACGACCCTCCTGCTGGGGCACGGGTCTCTTCTTGCATCGCAGGAAGGTTAGGCCGTACTCCACCACTGGGGCCAAGTCCGGGTTGGTGAAAGATTGTAAGACAGTGGCGGGCCTAAAGGTATCTAGCCGCCCACAAGGCCTCTGACCCGTTTTAACGATAGCCATTACATAACAGCCGTCACCAACGGCTTAGCGTGCCTTGCGAAGCACGGAAGCGCTCGGAAAAATGCCACTAGCTTTAGTCACAGGGTGGTCACCCATCCAGCACCTGACCGCGCCTGTTGTTGCTTAACCTTAGTAATTGACTAGTCCACTGCTGGACATAGCCCTCCCCTAAAGAGCGCCACGTTGTGCTATCATAAGGGGTAATGCCCATAATCCCCACGCTGGGAATGCTGGTTGGATAAATGTATGTACTGAGCCTTAACTGAAATGGCAGCAGGAAAACGCATAGCTCGTTAGTCGCACAGACGAGGTCTCTCGTATCGCGGATGAGAGTGATCGCGCCCGCGGGAGCTCTCGGAATTGAATCCGACACCGGAGCGTCCTCCACAGAAATATTAACAGCATAACGCTCGCTGCGGCGGGAAATTATTCAAGTGAGCGAAAAAATGTGTCGCTTTGCCAGCGGACTTCTGTGGCGCGGTATTGGGATAGAACAGTGGTCCCTAACCTTTGCAATCTTAAACACATCTATGACCTTTTTTCTAAAGTTGCAGTGCAATACAGGTTATTGCATGAAGTCCCGGTAGAGCCTGCTCAGTCCTGACCTTGAAAATAACGAGAATATTATTTTAAATAAGGTCAGGGCTGAAAAGTCATTCGACTTGAAATCTTCTTGAATCGCTAAACAACCGTCAGCTATTTCACACATTCACCTAAGCAGTTGTCAAAATGTAGCTTAAATGATGAAAAATGTAAAAATTAATGTCATAGATACTTACAATATTTTTATAGCACTTAAAGAAGTGTACAATACTGCAGTTACGTTACGTTAGTAGTAGTAATTACGTTACTAAATGTATACTACCTTAACAAAGTATACATACTTTTACCTTTATATAAGTACTTGCGACAGATGAAACATGTTTGTTATTTGATTTTATGTTAAAAGTTTTAAAAGGCACTAGTTTTTTGCCTGAAAACGAAATCTAAGATAAGATACCTCTTCCTAGAATTAAGTAACGCTGGGTTGTAGTGATTAATTATTTATGTTAATAAAGCAGTTTAAAAATCAAAAAATCAATCAATACTGCAGACTTAATGCCAATGATATGTGATATTGTTTTGTGTTATAAATTAATCTTATTTAAATTTAAATTGCGTAAAAGTAGATAGAATATCAATTACATTTACATGAACATAGTTTTTAAACGACTGATTTACTATTGTTACACTATTGGACCTGAATTGTCTGAATAAAGTAAACTGACGATAGATACAGCGAAAAAAAGGTAATTCGACTAGTTACACCTAAATACTACTATCGCGTCCTAAGTCAGAAAACGTCGTAATACAAAGCCACCCTCAGCCCAAAAACCAATAAAAAGGCAAAGTCCACGAACAAAAATCATAGGCGGTTTACGTAACCTGCGAATGTGGGGCACCGTTCACCGACATTGACCGGAACAAAGGTAGAACTTTCACGATATCATCCAGGGACTAGGGGGCGCGAGTGTGGACGGATAATGTGAGTACAGAAGCTCCGGACGACCACCTATAAATAGCCAATCGAAGAAAATGATGTGCACACAAAACCCCCTACAGACAAATCCGTTTCGAGAAAGTTTTATGAACACTCCTTTAATAAAAAAAAGAAAATAAAACGCGAAAGAAACAAAAAAGTTTCTGTTTTGTTTCTAACTGGCCAGCATTTTTTCGAGCTAACGGCAAAAGTGGGATGCAAAGACTACGGAACCGTAAAAGGGCTACACAATCTCTGTTCGTTCTTTGAATGTTGTTTTTTTTTTATAAAGTCGCTAGGATTATTACAGGAGCGAAAAAATTTAATTCTTCTGTATTTCACCAAAGTTACCTCTGCGAATAGACGGAACGTGTAACGAGCGCGAGCGTTGTCTATAAATACTGCATAATAAAAACCAGTACCTACATATACAGAGTGTTAAAGAAAAATCTTGTCAAACGAGTTCGGATCGGAAGAGACCGATTTAAGCGTAATCAACATGAAACTTCATAAAACACTTTTGTTTAATTACGATACTAGTAGAAATTGCTTAAGTTGTACATTGTACATTTTTTTAAGTGGAGTAAAAGTATTAATAAATAAAAATAAATAATACTCATATTAATGCATTTGCGAGTGGCGGTATCCCAGTGGGAAGAACAATGGACGCGGAAGCGAGAGACCCAGGTTCGATTGCCAGTGCGGGCATGTACCAATGACTTTGTTTTCTAAGTTATGTATATTTGTGAAGTTACAGTACTAATGTGAAGGAAAACGTGGTGTCTGAGCGCTTGAAATTCCCAATCCGCGGTGGGCACGCGAGGTAATTAAGCCCATACCCCCCCCCCCCTCTCTGGGAAAAGACCTGTGCCTTGCAGTGGGAAGTTTCTAGGCTACATAAAAAAATGCATTTGCAACAAAGGACACCAACTCAACAACCAGGACTTATTTTTCAAACGAAAAATCCGTAACTAACTCACGAAGACGAGATTCACCTAACTAAAACCGACAATTCAACAGAATCACCCCCTAAAGTTAGATAGAACATTTATTTTACCGCCCTCAATACTCCAAACATGACATAATAGTTTTTTTTTTTTATTATTTAATTAAATACCTACTTATTTAAGTAAGGAGAGCTTTTATGGATCCATCTAGAAGCAGATCGAGCCATAATTATCTTCGGCTGCGACCGTTCGGAGTAAGGTGTCTGCGATACTTTGCGCTGAGTGGTCGCATTTGGTTGTATGTGGCTTGATGTGTTTAGGCGCTCGTCCATATTCTAACATGCTGTCATCACACGTTAAAGGATATGTAACTAGATTATAAGCTTTCGTCTTGATATTTTTACATGTTATGTTACTTATCTGTTGTGTAATGCTATAAATAAAATAAAATAAAATAATACATAACGCATAGAGCGCTCGTGGCCTAGGCGAACCGAGTGATTGGAATCAATCACTTGGTTAAGCAACAACAGGCGCGGTCAGGTACGGGATGGGTGAGCGTCCCGTGGCTACCGCTAGTGGCATTTTTCCGAGCGCTTCCGTGCTTCGCAAGGCACGTTAAGCCGTTGGTGCCGGCTGTCATATAATGGCAGTCGTTAAGCCATGTCAGAGGCCTTATAGGCGGCTTGATAACTTCTGACAGTGAGGCCCGCCACTGTCTCACACTCCTCCACCAACCCGGACTTGGCCCCCGTGGTGGAGTATGGCCTAACCTTCCTGCGATGCAGGAAGAGACCCGTGCCCCAGCAGTGGGGACATATAAGGGTTGATAACGATAACACAGGTACATTCCTTACAGATAAGCTCGATAGTACCTTCATGTATCACCATGTATGCGTATATAAAAGTAAAGTATTTTTATATAAAAAGTTAGAGGTCCTATTTATGTTTGCCGAGTAAATATCGCATGTGTACGTTACGGCTTAGGTAACTTGGAAATCTGTGGAGTGATTTTGTGCGACTTTCCGTTTGTACGGCAACATTTTGAACTTAGGGCACATTTGACTGCCTCATTGACCTAGCGGTTAATGTGCTTGGTACCAAGACAGAGGTCGTGGGTTCCATTCCCACTGGGGACCGCCGTACATTTGTACCAGTGGCCTCAGTCTGGGTGTATATCCATGTTTGTGATGTCCTTGCCTGGTTACCGTAGCACAGGGCATCCCAGTTTGGGACCAAGACAAGTGATTGTGTTGTGGCACTCAGTGGAACAGCGGTCGACCAGGCGAGAGGTCCCGGGTTCGAACCCCGTCTGGGGACAAAAAAACCCCAGGTCTTGGATGTTTACATGTTTGCAATGTCGCTGTTTCTGGTTCCTACGACTCAGGGTATCCTAGTATGGGGTCAGAAGCAATGTATCTGTAAACGTGAATGTTATGTTAATTGAACATTCATGTTCAATTAACATAACATAATCATGTTCGTGACGTGATACAATCATGTTCGTGACGTCCTTGTCTGATTACCATAGTACAGAGTATCCTAGTTTGTGTTGTCTAGTGTCGTGATTGTGATCGTGATTGATTAGTCTAGTGATTGTGTTGTGTGGAAGTTATTATTATTATTTAATGCCTATCTAAACCAGCGATTCCTAAATTTAGGTCCGCGTTTCGTATCGGCTCGTGTGTTGCACGGAATGTATTGTTTTCACTATTAAGTGATTCCGCTACAAATATTATTTTGTACTATTGTAACCAGACAGTGCCAGTAACATCTGAACCTTGAAAAAAAAACTGTATCTGTAAACGCCTGCGTCCACTTTATCACTGACTAGCTGACCAGACGGTCGTTGTCCAGTTAATTTATACAAATGTATTATCCAAAAAAAAATACGTGTAAACCTAGTAAACCTGTCTTGTTCATATACTACTCACCAAGAAAAATCCGCTCGAACATGTTTTATTACAATGCCTATAGTGTATCACACCATTTGTCTCTGATTACATTTTAAATTAAAAAAAAACAGATTTAACAAAATAACAAATAACCCGGCTGCTGAGCATCGACTACTAAGAAGGTAGGACGTACCTCGCAACGTGTTACATTGTTGAATTTGGGTCCATGGGGATCAAATTTCCACAATGTAACTTGGTAGTTAATGCTCTGTAGTCTAGTTATTGGTTATTTCTTAAAACATCTTCTATATTCCTGTCTTTTTAGTGATTGTTAATGATTTTGTAAAATTAGTGCTGATTTTAAACAGTAGCTAGCTAGCTAGCACAAATACAACGAAACGATTGAGAGCCTATTTGTAAAAATCAGATCATTGGTTAAGGAGTTATGAGGGAACATATAGTCGGACATACTTACATACATACATACATACATACATACGTACGTACGTACGTACGTACGTACGTACGTACGTACGTACGTACGTACGTACATACATACATACATACATACATACATACATACATACATACATACATACATACATACATACATACATACATACATACATACATACATACATACATACATACATACATACATACATACATACATACATACATACATACATACATACATACATACATACATACATACATACATACATACATACATACAGTCCGCCGCAGTCGGGTAAATAGAGTCAACCAAACATCCAACTTTCTCACTTTCAACTTCCACAAAACATAATCACTTGTCCTGGTCCCAAACTAGGATACCCTGTCACATGGTAACTAGGCAAGGACATCATAAAACATACGAAAATACTCGTAACCCAGACCGAGATCCCACCCAGATAAGGATCTACGGCGGCCTCCAGTGGGAATCGAAAACACGACCTCTGGTGTCATAGTCAAAGGGTAATCGCTAGACCCACGAGGCAGTCAAAAGGTAAGTGGAACGCCCAACGGATCTACGGATGGATGTTGCATATAAAACGGCGAAAAGGGGCCGAAAAGTTTCAGCTCTTAACTCTGGCCTGAAAGCTTTGTAACTTTAATGCTTCATTAGGAACGGCACTGTTACTATTCTGCTGGCTTTCATTAGGCAAGTTTTTTACATATTTAAGTACAGATTAAAACTTATCCGATTTCGATTAAAGGGAATCGAATCGCAAAATAAACTTAGTTATATATTAAGCAGGTCTAATCGCGATTATTTATTAGATAAAACGTAATTACCTTATTTCCCGACGTTTCGGCAGCGTTACAGTTGCCGTGGTGCCGGGTAGACAACAGTAACGCTGCCGAAGCGTCGGGAAACATCTCCATCAAACATCGTCGGGAAATAATCGCGATTAGACCCATATAATATATAACTATGTATGAGTATCGCGAATCATTAGGAAATACTAAAATGAACTTACTTAAGTGATTCAAGACAATCTACATAAGATTATTTGTAGTCTCTATACTAGTACATGTACAACAAAGAAAAAAGGTTTTAAAAAAACCTATTTAGAGTCTAAAAATTCCACCCATGCCGGGATTCGAACCCGCACGGCACGGATAGCCAGAGGTCGCTGGTTCGAATCCCGGCATGGGTGGAATTTTTTGCCTCTAAATAGGTTTTTTAAAATTGTCCTTAGCACGGGTTAGTGCATTAAAAATAAAAATAGTATAAAAAGGATTTATTAAAAGTAGCACAGAAACTACGGCTTCGTGAACGTTACAAGTCATTCTAGATGTCCATTTCAAAAACTAAATCATTTTACAGGAAAAAATGCAAAAAAAACTCCAAACTTAGTCTTTTCAAAGTCTTAACAACTTAATTAAGAGTTTACATAAATATTATAAAACAGAACTCATGCATTGTACTGGTTCTAATTCAAGACATCATAGACAGATGAGTTAGTTAGTTTTTATATTATTTTTAATTTAATGCACTAACCCGTGCTAAGGACAAATTTAAAAACCTATTTTGGCTAAAAATTTCACCCATGCCGGGTTTCGAACCCGCAACCTCTGGCTATCCGTGCCAGCGCTCTACCAATTGAGCTTTAGTTAGTTTTTGTTTTATGATATTATTCGTTCATGCAACGACTAATGAATGGTTTTGAAGCAGAGCTAACCGGCATTTAGCAGGTAAGCACGTAACATCGTAGACCCCGTCTTCGCTTACTATCCGCGACTGGGGTCAACTGTAACCTTTCCTAGGTCCTTAAAAAAAAGCGAAAGAGACCTGTCAGGATTGTAGTAAGTGGCAGACCGTTGCCTCTGGCTAACACTGCGGGATAAAGGCATGAGTTTGTTACGAATTTTTTTACTGCACTGTAAACCAGATTTGTATGAAGGCATACTTACTGCTTAACATAATTTTCTACCAGTACGCGATTGGTGTTTAGATTGTGTGGGTCGGGCAGTGCAAGATAATTAGATTACATTATCTAAGCACTAAATAAAACAAGGAGCGACGGGATTATAGAGAAATTTATATTTTCATTATTGCCTTTTGTATTCGGTATAATTCTAATCTAAACTTCGCAGTTGGTTACCTACAATAACAATCCAAATTGCTTGCTTTGATGTTGATTACAAACGAAAGTTTCAGCACTAGAATTGAAGCTTAAATGTTCCTTGAGATGTAATCTAGTAAAAGGATTGAAAATTTAATTACGCGACTGAAAACTGTCTTCGAGTACCGGAGCTGCTTTCGCACCAATTTATAAAGAAAATCGCTTCGACTGACGGCAATTTCAAAGATATTTTCACCTCTACGCCGATGTCCATAAGAGCTATAATACTATGGTTAAATGTGTTCGGGAATGTGTAAGCCGATTTCGATTCCCGCCGGAATTGAACTTTCGCGTCTCAAGTGCTTAAACTACGTATTCAATTCAAGTCATAAGTTAACGAAATATAGAGCGGACCTTTGCAGCAATTTTAGTTTGTATAGCAATTTGAAACATCACTTTAATTACAATTAATTAGAGTATTTACTTATTAAAACGCTTACTCGGCGCTCGGTCCAAGACAAGGTATTTATTTAGTAAAATGGATAAAACGAGAAAGATCTTTATGAAATTCTCTTTATGAAAAATAAACCTAAAACTTCTGTATTTCTCCTCGATTAATAACGAAATTGTACATTTGCGTATCCCAGCTGAATATCACTGTTATCTAACTAACCCAATCTGGCCGGGCAAATGGTCAAATTGCTACAAAAACTAAACTGGACCCGTAAATGATAGCAGACCGTGGACTGGGTAAACTTAATAAATGGACTCTGAAAGGTTCCAACCACACTCCGCCCAAAATGTATGACCTCAAACATTTGAATTAGAAGAAAAAGAATAAGAATAAAAAAACATGTATTTAACGCTACCAAGGCACATAATGTAAAACAAGTATTACAATAAAATGATACCAAAACAATAATCCCTTATTGTTTTCGTATAATTTTCTTGTTTAATTACGCAAACATAATTAAACATAAAAATTATAAAACCTATTTATTTAGAGGCTAAAAATTTCACCCATGCCAAGGAAAATTATACCAAATATATCTATGGGGCGGTGAAATGTTATCAAGGCATTCATGTTATTGTTGAGGTCAAGGACACTGCTTCATGCATCTATTAGCTCTATTACAAAACGACTGAAAACTCAACATTTCTTTCGGTAGGTAGACTACGGCCAATTAAAAATTCACTGTACGTAGATATTTCACCTATTGTCACGATACCCAAAGAAATATATGATAAAACTTATAAATAATTGTGTTGCATACATTTAAATAATTTTGTTGAATACGTTGAGAGTGGTAGAGCCCGATTTAAGTATTAAGCTGTCACAACTCGGCTCCTCGGATCAATTATCCAGTCAACCTTTATCAAGGGGAATTTATCACATAATCCTTACAAATTCAAATTCCATTTTCAAGTTTGCGCGTTACTATTGGAGCTGGAGCTACTCTGAAAGCTGAAAAGGAAGATAGCAGCTTTCAAGTGTGAATTAGGAATCGTTTGACTGTATTTTAAAGATAAAAAGTACCAGGAACCGACGTGCATGCATGCAACGACTTATGAACGTTGATGAAGCGAAGGTGATCTGTCAGGATCGTGGCAAGTGGCAGTCCCTGGTCTCTGCCTAAGGCGACTAAGGGACACAAACCGGGGGGTGGGCAGCAGCGCCCCCTGCAGCGAAATTACACCGATCGATCTGCGATCCAACTGCGATACCCAACCCGCATGCCCAGCGTGGGGATTATGGGCATGACCCCCTATGATAGCACAACGTGGCGCTCTTTAGGGGAGAGCTATGTCCAGCAGTGGACTAGTATAGCCTGACGACGAGTGCAACGCCTAAATAATGTTGATGACGTGATAAAAGTATGTCATGATCCAGGCAAATGGGAAACCCTGGTCTCTGCCTACCCCTCCGGGACACAGGAATGAGTTTATGTAATGTAATGTTTATGTAATAAAGCGCTTGCGGCCAGTGGAACCAAGTGATTCCAATAAATCACTAGGGTTAAGTTACAACAGGCGCGGTCAGGTGCTTGATAGATTTCAGCACCTGACCGCGAGCTTTTTCGAGCGCTTCCGTGCTTGGCAAGGCACGTTAAGCCGTTTGAGCCGGGTGTCATGTAATGGCAGTCGTTAGGCCATAGGCCTTATGGGCGGCTTGATAACTTCTGACAGTAAGGCCGGCCACTGTCTTACAATTCTCCACGAACTCGGACTCGGACCCGTGATAAAGTATGGCCTAACCTTCCCGTGATGCAGGAAGAGAACCGTGCCTCAGCAGTGAGGATATACAAAGGGTTGATATCAAAATAATAATAATTTATATATTTAAATACTTTTATTTAAAAGTGTCGACTAAAGAAATCAGAGTAGGGCCTCGATTAGCTCCCCATAAAATAATACCATTGCGGCGGCCACTTAGAATTTGATTACATTTGAGACAATTCTAGTTTCAATTCAATGTCATGATATAATTTAATCTCGCTCGGCGGCGATATTAGAGATCGCTCTTATCGTTTCCAGATCAAATTTGCACAGATGAATATTTAATACTGCACATTGATTTAAGAAGAAGGCAATCATGTGTGCTAAGTTTAATACAGAATTCACTGAAGATAAAATCAATCCCGATAAAGGTAATGTAGGAGGGAATTATCTAAGCCAATTTGTTTCTTAAAACCCTTCGCATTCTAAAGGGAATTTTATATATTATGTGTATGCCCCACTGCTGGGTCACGGGTCACTTTCTGCATAGCAGGAAGGTTAGGCCGTACTCCACCACGGGGGCCAAGTCCGAATTGGTGGAGGATTGTGAGACAGGCAAGACAGTAGCGGGCCTTACTGTCAGAAGTTATCAAGCTGCCAGAGGCCACTCTGAGATGGCTTAACGACTGCCATTACATGACAGCCGGCAGGAACGGCTTAACGTGCCTTGCGAAGCACGGAAGCGCACGGAAAAAGTGCCACTAGCGGTAGTCACGGGACGGTTAACCAACCTGCACCTAACCGCGCCTGTTGTTGCTATCTCAAGTGATTTCAATCACTCGGTTAGACTAGGCCACGAGCGCTTCGTGGATGATTGCCGAAGCGTTACTTCCGTCGCTTATCCGTACAGCAGCGGCATAGTGCAACTCCATTAGTATAACAATTACGTGCTGGCATTGCGTACGACACGCAACCGTTAGCGCGGAATAGTTCCGACGGATCATTTGTCATCGCACAACGTATGTAGACTACAGCGTAGTGCGTAGTATACACTGTTCGGGTACCTATTTATGTACTGAATAATAGTGGACTAGTGACTGTTGGGTACCTATTTAGGTACTGAATAATAGTGGAATGATGATGGTAATAATTAAATAATCAATACACGTTAATATTTTCCCAGTTCCATGCTTAATTATGGCATCCCTAGGAATAATTAGTAGTTCTGCTAACCTCTTTAAGGTTAGGTCGTGTATGTACATTTTAAAGAAAGAGATAGATCGATATAGGTAAGGAGTGACTACTTCTCTACAAATATCCGAAAATGTACCTATTCGCAGCTTTAAAAGTGACTTAGACCTTTCAATTCTTGCCCCAGTTCCTTGTGCATTCCGCACCATTCAAATGAAAACACTAAATACAAAAGCCACTCGTAAAAATGTAAACAACAAGGGCAGTTAGTCGTACAATAACCGTGTTGGCCGTACCTCGTTACGAGTATCACGTGACACGGTTTGCAGGGCTATTCTTATAAGTTCCTTCTATATTTTCACAGGACTGAATTTCATAAACGTTACACTGACCATCACTCACCAATAATTCTCTAAACTTTGAGACGCACAATATTTAGATCATTAATGTTTGAAAAGTTTGAATGAAGAAAGATTGACGAGACAAATATATACTGCGAATGTGAGTGGAAGGGCTGGTAAGGGACGTCCCAGGCGGGCATACATCGACTAAATAAGGGATGTATTAGCTAAGGGGAAGATAAAAAGTACCCGGAACCGGCGTGCGTGCATGCAACTACTTATGAAAGTTGATGAAGCGAAGGTGATCTGTCAGGATCGTGGCAGGTGGCAGTCCCTGATCTCTGCCTACCCTCTGGGATGCAGGCGTGAAGTTATGTATGTATGTAATGTTTGAAATTAATTTGTACGTTAAGTACATAATAACTAACTGCTAAAATACAGGGCCACCTAATTTGGCAATAAGCAGCTGTATCATTAGCCTTTAAGTGATTTTGTAAAGCCCTTAAGGCTTGTAATACACGTCTGCTTGTAGTTTTTTATAGTGAGAAAGAAACTTTACTTTATTTTACAATACAGGTACGTGCAGGGCTTTCACAAGTGTCTACTGGAAACCGGCCTAGAGCTTTATGACTTCAACATAGGGAATGAAAAATCTTAAACGCACTTAGCGACATAAACATTTTTAAAGTATTAGTATACTCTAGAAATGTGCGCTGAAAGGGCACTGGAATCCGCCTAGTAATAAATGTGAAAGTTTGCAAATATATTTGGATGTCTATATTATGCAATAACGGCTGAACGGATATACATTAAACGTGGCGGTCAGCTAGACAATGAGGTCTCAATTGAGACATAGGTGCGCGAAACCGCGGGTTAAAGCTTGTATAAAATATATGGCATTTTTTTAAATATGTAAAAAAAAATATATATCTGAATATAAATAGTGTCATGCAATGCACATTATTTGCTGTACTTAAACTTTTATAATCTATAAAATTGTTGTAATGTGCGTAGATACGGATGCCAGACGTGACAAAGTTATATAGTAATTTAATTTTCCGCGAGCGTTCTACGCTGCATTTGCCGATTCGTTCTAAACTGTGAGACTGTGAAAGCTTTTGGGTCAGTTTACGAACTGGACTGATATGTTCATGATCCACAAAAGTCGCATTTTTTGTAATTTTCCGTCGACTACGGTATTGAGTGGTGGAACCGGGTAGTGGAACGGCAGAACGTCGGCTTCTGAATCGGGAGGTCGTGGTTTCAAATCCCAACATGTACCGACGTCTTTGTTTTCTTATTTACGCTCATTTGTAAAGTTATAGCAGCAGTAACACTCGCTAATTTTGAAGGAATACCATCGCGAGGAAACCCTAGTGTCTGAAGTGTATACCTCAGCGCTTGCTTCCTACTATGGCCCCAACTATGAGGCTAAGTGCGGAAATCTTAGGTCAAACCAACTACGGAATTAAGTAATTGTTGGAGCTGAATACAGTTTTGGACACCCCGGGAACGGCCCAGCTTAGCCCCAGGGAAACAAACAAGCCTCCATTTGAACTCCACCAACTTGATGTTTAGTTTTACGACTCGCCCGGTGAATTATTAAATAAGCCAGGCACGATAGCTGCCATGGGTGGATGCGATTAGCGAATTTATACGGCGGTATGTTGATTAGAAGTTTCATATTGCAATGGTGCGTTTAAAAATTACAAGAACTGTGATGATAGCTCCAAGATTATACCTATAAGAACAGTTCCTAAAAAAAACTTAATGCTAATTTTAAGTCAAGAAACACCTGAAAAGGTTGATCCTGGTGATCTAAATGTAAGCAATTGCAAATGCAAAATGTACCCTATGTATTAACACAATAAAATTCATCTCAAGAATCGCAATTGAGAAACCACCGTTCTACACCGCTCCACTACCACCGCTTTAATCCTAACGGAGATCCAATAAATAGCTAGGTATCAAAGACCTGGGTCTTTGATACCTAGCTAACCAGCCAAACGGTGAGACAAACTTTTGTTATCCCCACGCTCGGAGGAATAATGGGATTAAATAGGCATTCTTTTTATTTTATTAAATATTAAAACCTACATCGAGAACATTGCCACTGCGAGAGTAAAGTTGCAACTCTTGGAGTATTGCAAAGTTGCATGCAACTGTCTGACAACATGCACAATATGAGGATTTATTGGTAGCACACAGCTCTCAAATCTACAATTTGCTACAAATCATTCCGCCTAGTCGTATCATCGCCGGAATGAGGTCTGAAACCAGTATTGCGACATTTTCGCTCTAGTTCTCGAGGACGTTTAAAATTCCACGCGCGGCGGCGCTGTCTTGACCGCTTCTTGGCGTATCTGCATCCTCGTATGGTCTTATTCTTATTTACGTCGATTTTAGGGTTCCTCGAATGGGAAAACTGGAAACCCTTTAGTACCAATGTTGTCTGTCCATCTGCATCATATTTTTTTTTTGGAGCTATTGTAACAGATTGACGCACAACTGAGTTTGTGTCTTCTCCTATTTCGGAAAAAAATAAAGCATGACTCTTAATAATTTATGGCCCTGTGGCCAATAATGTCCTGTAGGTCATGGTGGGACAAATAATACGTAATAAATAATAAAAAAATCATAACTAAATATAGAATAGAACATACGTGGGGGCGATTCGGGTACCCCTAGAGGTGCTGTATCTCTGGACTTCCGCTTGAAACAATTTTTGGGACACCCTGTATAATAAATATTAAACGTCCACGCTATAATCATTCGTTCGGAACCCTCAGCGCGCAAGTTCTTCTCGCACTTGGCCGTTTTATATTGTTACTACAAGTACCTATAAATATTACGTTCTTGACCGCCTTTGCTGATGTAATTCCAATGTCATTTGCAAAAGATAAGCCTTGCTAATGTATGGTTGTCAGTGTTGACGCAGTACGCATTCTTTCACTTCATTTCGCATTTCGCGCATCGCTAAACGGCCGCCACTGCTGTATAACTATTTCCAAGGTTTCTTAATGACTCGCGATGCAAGAGAAGAAGCAGAAAGAAAAAGAAGAGAAGAGAAAACAACGTTTTTTAACGTATAAAATATGTCTTGATCTAAACACTTTGGAATTAATTATAAATGAAACGGGCCTAATCGCGATCATTTATAAGGTGAAACGTAATTACCTTAATTCCCGACGTTACGTTATTACGTTTTACCTAATAGATAATCGCGATTAGACCCGTTAAATATATAACTACTTCTAAGCTGTTTAGATCAAAACATGTACATCACACCAATTATGTGGACCAAAAAAAACCACCGTTGTCATCTCCTACCTATTTTTGTCTATGTGATTGTATTTGCCATTGGCATGATGTACGTATATGTATTGATCTTTGGAAATAAATATTTATTAAACGTGTTTATCGCTATTATTTATTAGGTGCAACGTAATTACCGTGATTCCCGATTACCTTAATTACGTAATAACGTTTTACCTAATAAATAATCGCGATTAGACCCGTTCAATATGTAACTATTACAAAGGAGCTTAGGCCAAGCCATGTACATAGCGCCAATTATAATATGAACCAAAAAAATCGTTGTCATCTCCTATCTACTTGTGTCTATGTGATTGTATTTGCCATATGTACTCGCTAACTGTGAAGGAAAACAAAGTGAGGAAAC
Organism: Yponomeuta sedellus; assembly: GCA_934045075.1. Classification (NCBI taxonomy): domain Eukaryota; kingdom Metazoa; phylum Arthropoda; class Insecta; order Lepidoptera; family Yponomeutidae; genus Yponomeuta; species Yponomeuta sedellus. The sequence continues at coordinate 13,498,017 of OW203736.1, read as the reverse complement.
CCGTGTGTCCGAGGTACTCGTACAAAAATTTCTTCAATCCTTGCAATAGGCGGTTGTTGTTGCCTACGTATGTATTCCACAACACCAAGGTTAACGGAAGACAGTGCTTTTTACCATTATGTTCGCATTTGTAATTTTATTTTTATAAGTGCAATAATAATAATAATACATACATAACCTCACGCCTGTATCCCAGAGGGGTAGGGACTGCCACTTGCCACGATCCTGACAAATCACCTTCGCTTCATCTACGTTCATAAGTCGTTGCATGTATGCACGCCGGTTCCGGTTACTTTTTATCTTTCCTTTTGCTAATACATCCCCTATCTGGTCGATGTATGTCCGCCTGGGACGACCCTTACCAGCCCTTCCACTCACATTCGCAATATATATTTGTTTCGACAATCTTTCTTCCTTCATCCTCTCCACATGTCCAAACCAACGCAACATTCCTGTCTCAATTCTAGTCACTACATCCTCTTTCAGTAATAATAATCATAATATTCACACAAAAATAACGATGTACGAATGTATCGCAAATGCTCAAGGTAAGTATTGTTATTTGATACTTTCACAGGAGTATTCCATAGACACAGCCCCTGGAGAGCCGCGACGTGCCGCGCATGTATAATTTACGAGGTATCAAAGCCTCCGACCGAATAAAGGTGGAAATCCTTTAAGATGCGACTCGCGACTCAAGCGTTGTGGGTCGCAGCCGACGTAACGTTATTAATGAACACTACAGTAAATCGTATCCTAATATCCTACTAATACTATAAACGTGAAATTTTAAGAAGACGTTTGGAAGTTTGTAACTCAATGACGCAATAACGGCTGAACGAATTTACATGAAACCTGTCATACAGATAGACAAAGATCTGAAGTGAGACATACTTGATATACCGTAATGCGTCCTGCACTACTCCTGGGCAGACGAAGTCGCGGGCGCCAGCTAGTGATATTATAAATTAGGTTAAAAATGATATCTGTAATTTCTTTTTTTATGTACAATAAAGTGTTCTCTACCTCTCTCGTGGGGCGCGCTCCTGTCGCAAATTTCGCGACACAAGAAACTCCACCCCAAAGGTTACATTGTTTCAGCCAGTTTAATTAAGAACCCAGCCGAGGTCGAATTTACCGTTCAAACTCGGATTTACGACCTTTTTTACAATTATTCAGTCTTGAGATATTAACATTGTGTGTGAAATGCCTTCATTTGCCCAATCCTGTTTAAAAAGGGAGATTAATGGTAATATCTCAAGACTGAATAGTTGTAAAAAAGGTCGTAAATCCGAGTTTGAACTTTGAAAACAATGAAACAATCACAAAAAATTTAGACAGGTGTTGTGAGCAAGTGTTTCAAAATATGTTTACCACAATACTGTGTTTTATAATGGTTAAGACCTAGAAACGGCTTAGACATAGTCTATATTTAGACCCTGCAAAACTCTTGATTAGCAAATATAGCTTAAAAACTTCGCTGTCCAAGAGTCGTATATCACTAAGGAGTGTATTGAAACAAGTTCATGAGTCACAATTGACTCATTTTCATTACATACCAGCTGACCCAGCGAACTTCGTATCGCCCAACAGTCGATTCGTTTTTATATAATTATATTTCCTCTCCGTAAGAACCATCCAAGTACTTTAAGGAATATTCTAAAAAAAGAATTAGCGAAATGGGCTCAGCTGCTCTCGAGATTTGCGCTTAGCAACACATTCAGCGATTCATTTTTATATTATAGATTTCAACTATATAATTGTGGACGTGGGGAATTGAATTATATAAGGACAGGGAAGTTATTAAATATGCTTGTATTGTGGTAAATATATTTTAAAACACTTTCTCAACACCTGTCTAAATGTTTTGTAGTAAGACAGAATAAGTTTTGTGCACGTAAAATCAACGGCATATGAAGCAATGTACGCGCGTAATCTGCTCCATTATGTAACGGGTTACTTTGCAATCTAGTAAGGGTTAATCGGCTGATGACGTAACCATCGGAAGCATAACCGCTTCATGTGGCCTTTTCAGGCTTGGTTACATAAATCTTGTTTGTATTGTTGAGAAGGACGCCCTCCAAAATACATGACCAGCCTGACCACCCTGTACAGTTTTCAAACTGGATAAGTGACTGACGTCAAGCAACCAAGAGAGGTGAGATTTAAAGGTAGAATCACACTGATGCTATTTTCAAGGTGCACTGGTGCACCATCCCAAGGTGCACTAGTATTCTGTAACATATGATGCATGACTTTGCGAGTGAGATTGAGAACGATTTATGGTGTTAATGATATATAAAAAGATATGCGAATGAAACCAAAATAAAAAAAATGGAATAGGAGAGTCATCAGGATATTTAATCAATTTTGCAAAACAATCGCAACATCATCACAATTACATCATATCGCCTGACCAAGTCATTGAGGCATATACTTCCCAATTTTAAACAATGGCATCTCTTGCACCTGATGCGCCAAACGCGCATTTGAACATTTATCGGATAGCGTCGCGTCCCGTCTGACGTCCCCTCCACCTCCCTATGCTTTCCGATGAATTTTCGATTTCTAGCGATCTATCTTAGACGTCGCGTCGGATGCATCGCATAAGGCGTACCAACTCTAAGCATCCAAATTCAAACGGTCAGTTCGCACGTGTTGTCATCGTGTAAATCATGTACGTAGTATCAGTGTAGTTCTACCATTAAAAGACTCCGCCTCTGTTAAAGGTAGTGGCGAGCTATGTACTTTTTAATTTAGCAAGGTTTTTCCCGTCCGCTAACTTTGAAGGCCAACAACATCTGCAAATTTACGAGCGGTGTCGTAATTTCTTCATTACGGTGCCGGTGTTAAAGTAAAACCATCGCCGGAGGCGCTGCCGTATCATTGCAATGTTAAAGTTCATGCAAAACCGCACAACAATCTCTGACAACCCACTGACCTCGGCTGGTATTCCTTTAAAAATTCTATTACGGAGTTTTCTTTTAAAATTCATGAGCAAATCTAGTAGAAACGCGCGGTTGTCTTATGTGATGCTATGTCCAGACGACGGGCGAACATCGACGCCACCACTCGTCTTCGTCGAGCCCAAATTTTAATTCATATTGGCCCATGTTGGCAAGCGCGTACGATGTTTATGGTAGCACAGCGTACTGTGCCACCACCAGGCCATCATGAAAAATACCTTAGTTGACCCATAACAACAATTAGATTCATCTTTTGGACGTATAGTATCGTCTTTTTCTGAAAATTTCAAATAACATGACGTATTGCAAACCTTGACCCCGAATCTAGCCTGTCGGTGTCGTCCCGTTATGTTGGCAGTTACGTAGCTTACGTCGCATTGCTTGACGAAGGCCTCATCTCCTTCTCAGACTGGGCCTCATGGTCCTCAACCACCTTGTACCACTGCCACCATAAATTGCGTTTCATAATTTGTGGCCGACTTCGAACTCCGACGGCATGTTGGCCCATGGAGTGGACGCAGCGTGAAAGACCCCTGGGGCGATGAGACAAATACATCCGCAATCTTGGCCGCAGCGGCACGAATTGTTCGGATGACGTCCATACATTTGTTCGCATAGTTCTGATTGGTCCTATTTTAGTTTGGTGAAGATCTGATGAATACTTTCGGATGGATGTAGAACGGAACTACTTAATGGACAGCAGCATATAAGGCCTAATGGCCTGCCCTTGAGTTATATGCATATCTTTCATAAAATAGAGCGTAAAAATAGTCCCGGAGTAACTTAGTGATGTTCTGTTGAAGAGTTTCGTATTTGAAAATTTGAATTAAGGCTTTTTAAGGAAACTTCACTTCACGAATTTCTCAGTAATAAGCTGTTGAAAAACTGTGTTTTATTTTACAGTCTCAAAACCTCTAACGTGACCTTATTTTTTAACACCCATACAACTGATTGTCTTGTTAAAAGTATAGCTTGATTAAGGTGACACTAGTAATTATTGTGAAACATTCCCAACGGACGAGTGAGCGCAGATTGTACGTGACATTCCAACAATACTGTGAAACAAAACCAAAACTAGTTGTCGATTAGCTACTAGGATAGACGCTAACAGGGCGTGGATGTACACAGAATCATTTATCACGCGCGTCGTCTCCGCCTCACGATGTTCAGTTCATTCATGCAATCGTGAGCAGGAAAACCACTACGAACTCAAATTGAGTGCCTCGTCGGTCTAGCGGCATCACTATGCCCGGGGTCGTGGGTTCGATACTCACAGTGGGCCGCCGTGTCTTTTTACAAATGACCTCAGTCTCGGTGTATTTCCATGTTTGTGATCTTTGCCTTGTTGCCATACCATAGGTAAGCTAGCTATTTTATGCTTCCTGATAACGAGCTATTCATTCCACCTTCCACCAATTCCTAACAAATGTTTGATTGAATTGGGATCAAACCGCCGAAGATTTTGGTTTACTTCGGGAAATTTAAAAATGTTGCGTCCAGACTTCAGTCTTAACAACACCCGTAAGTAGATCCGGACTAAAAGTCTACAGACTTGTCGCTTGAAGCGCCGCTTTTTGAGTAAATAACTCCAGATGACCAGACAAATAAAGTGGTATTTCAGAAAATATTTAATTTTTTGTGAATTAATGCATGCTTGGGTAAAGTCAGATTACGTGCAACCATTGTCTTTTTAAAATACAACATTTACGGAAAAGACTTCCGGGCTTCCCGTAAGTACGAGAAATGCCGTACTACAATGCTTTTAGAAATGTAATAAACTCCACCGGAATTATCCTTTTTCCGCATTTCCGTTTTCTTTGTCGTAAAGTGTCTTCAAGCAAAATAAGACGGTCCTCTTGTCCAGTAGTTTATGGCTTCTACTAAAAAGTAGGTACTTAGCATTAGGGTACATTGTTTTGACTCCATAATAAGGTCTTGCACGCACGTCACAGTTCATCACGACGATAGCACGTCAACCTTTACACACGTATACTCCAGTCAATTATGTAACGGAGTAAAAAACTAAATTAAAATATTTATAAAATGAAAGAGTTCTACACAAAATTTTACAAGGAAATACAAGTTTAGGTTTCGATGTCAGCCCCCAAACTAGGCAGAGCATGTAACTAGGAGGACTGCAAAAATTATGAAAAAGCTGGCCAGCAGACGTATTTAACAAGTCGGTTCAAGAGCTTCCCTGAAAAGGGAATCAGCGAAGCAAAACATAATGTAAAGACAGGCTTCCGTAGCATTATTCAAAACCCGATTACACTTCAAGGGCGCGTGCGATAGAGCGCGACCGCTCTTCAACCACACGTTAAGCTGCGTACAGATTACAGACACGCCAATAGTCGTTTTAACATATGAGGATAACAAAAATTGCGACGACACCTTTGCACTAATATTCATACAACTTTAGCACAACAGCCAAATTAAATGTATGAAACCGATAACGATATTATCGTTACGTTACGGTTCTCATAGACGCGAAACCGACCAATCCACATGATACATAGGCTGCTACTTATGTATGCGGAATATGGGATTCCAATAATTTTAAACGCAATTTCTGACCTCCATGGTCAAATTCGTTCTTTTTTTAAATACTGGCCGCTAATATTTTTCTCTTAATTACGTTAGTGTTTTGTTTTTGTTGGGTTTAAAATGTCATATCGCTGAAAAATGGAACTCACTCGTGAAATTTTCGTGCTATGATTTATTACGATTTTCGACGTGGTTTAACGCAACAACAGTGCGTAGATCAATTAACTTCGACTTTTGGTGGTGAAGCTCCATCAAAAACGACTGTGTATCACTGGTTTAGTGAGTTTAATCGCGGGCGCAGTAAGCTCACAGGCGAAGTTAAAGAAGGTCGCCCGAAATCGGTGGTTGTGCCACAAAATATTGAAGCTGTGCGAAAACTAATAATGCGAGACCGCCATGTTACGTATCGCGAGATAGAGGCTATTCTGGGCATGTGTATGACGAGCATTCATAGGATATTACATGAGCATTTGTCTGTAAAAAAAAATTTGTTCGCGTTGGATCCCGCACAACTTAACTCAGGATCAAAAAGATGCTCGCGTCGAATGGTGCCAGAAAACCTTAAAAAAATTCAACGGAGGCGACTCAAAATCTGTTTATAATATCTACACAGGTGACGAATCATGGATCTACGAGTACGATCCCGAAACTAAACAACAATCAACAGTTTGGGTGTTTCAAAATGAGCCGAACCCTACGAAAGTGGCTCGTGCAAAGGGCGCTGTAAAGCAATTGGTGGCCTGTTTTTTGGTATTAATGGCCATGTGGCTACAATACCACTGGAGAATCGCAGAACGGTTAATTCGGAGTGGTACACGACCATTTGTTTGCCGGAAGTATTTGAAGAAGTACGCCAAAACAACCAGCGACGCAGAATCATACTTCACCATGACAATGCCAGCTGTCATACATCTCAGGAAACAACTATATTTTTGGATGGTCAAAAAATAGAATTGATGGGTCATCCACCGTACAGCCCTGATTTGGCTCCCAATGATTTCTGTTTATTCCCAAATGTAAAGAATAAATTACGTGGTCAACCATTTTCGAGCCGTGAAGATGCCGTAGATGCGTTCAAACAGCACGTTTTGGCGATACCTCAAACAGAGTGAAAAAGGGTTTTACAAATTGGTTTGATCGAATGCAAAAGTGCATCGATCATAGTGGAGAATACTTTGAAAAACAATAAAAGCATATTTAGCCATATACATTTGTTAATTTTTTTCTATTCCGCATACATTAGTAGCAGCCCTCGTACTCTACGTTCTACGGAAGCTAATACCACTAATGTGTCTTCAAGCGACCTTTAAGTGGGGCGATCAATTCCATTGTTTTATCAATTGCTTACGCGAACGAACGGCTGACCAGTATGTAAATGTTTGTCACACAATCACCTATAATTGGGTAAACCGATTTAGATTACCGCACATACCATATCCAGCCCTATCGACTAGTGCTATCTTGTATTATTTCATTACGTATGGCGGTATACCATCTCGTGATAAAATAGTTTGTCGCCGCGTCGTGCGCTGAAAATTGGATTAAAACATGATAAGATAAGATAAGAATATTCTTTATTGTACACTGGAAAAACAACAAATACAAAACAATTGCAAATATACATAGTACAATTGGCGGCCTTATTGCTAAAAGCAATTTCTTCCAGACAACCTTACGATGGAAAGTTGCTGAAGGAAATTAGAAAGACGGGTAGCCAGTGCAAATTTGAATATTAATACATACTTATACTTAATAATAATACACTTACATACCGTTACTTATATAAACTTATAATTTATTATAAACATACATATATATATCTTATAATAAAGTTCTACATAAGACAAGGAAAGTACTAACCTACACACAAGAGGACAAAATTTTAACGACTATACTGATAAATAAAGATCACGAACTCTGCTTTTGAAGACAGCTGGGGAAGGAGAGCGCCTTATTGAGACCGGCAGATTATTCCACAGTTGGGCGGCCCTTACCGCAAATGAGTTGCCCAAGAACCTCGTAGAGTGATTTGGCGTCTTCAGCATCAGAGTCAGGTCAGACCGCAGTGCCCGGCTATGAGAATCGCTGAGGTAAACAAAGCGCTCTTTGAGATAAGTCGGAGAGGCTGGATTGAACAGTACTGAATAAAGAAGTGAGAGGATGTGAGCATTCCTACGAGAACGAATGGAGAGCCACTTGAGCTTAGTGCGGTATTCGGACACGTGGTCATATTTGCGCAAGCCAAATATGAACCTTATAGCGAAGTTTTGGAGGCGCTCAAGTTTATTAAGTTGCTCTTCAGTCAAATCAAGATAGCTGGCATCAGCATAGTCGAGGATAGGGAGCAACAGAGATTGAGCAAGTGCAATTTTGGTCGCAGTGGGCAGGAAATTCCGTAACCTTCTCAGAGAGGCCGCTGAAGCGAATATTTTCCGACTCACCTCCGCCAGCTGCGGAGACCAAGACCAGCACCTGTCGATAATGATCCCCAAGTTCTTTACCTTCTCACTGAACGGAATTATTATATTGTCAAACTGGACCCGTGGGAACTGTTCCCACTTAACCCTCGAAACCATTCTAGGACTGCCAACCACAATCACCTGCGTCTTAGAGGGATTAACCCTCAAGCCATGACATGAACTCCATTCTAAAATGCGGTCCAGATCAGCATTTGATTCAGCAATTGCCAAGGGCAGACTATCTACAGGACATTGCGTATAAATTTGGAGATCGTCTGCATAAAGGTGGTAAGAAGAAGATAGATTTATGGATATACTATTGATGAAAATTGCAAAGAGAAGAGGAGACAACACGCCACCTTGCGGGACACCGGCAGTAGTATCAGACCAAGAGGAGAAGGATTCATCAATTCGTATACGTTGCCGGCGCCCATGCAAGTAACTACGAAACCAGTCAATCACCTTTGGAGATATGTTGAGAGAACACATTATACCTAGCAGAATGTCGAAGTCCACCGTGTTGAAAGCATTGCTGAAGTCCAACAGCGTGAGGACAGTGACCTGACCATTTTCCATCCCTAGACGTATATCGTCTGTAATTTTTGCAAGTGCTGTAACCGTGCTGTGACCTGGACGAAAGCCAGATTGGAAGGGATGGAGGAGAAAGTTTTTGTTTAGGAAGATACTTAGTTGGTGATGGATTAGGCGCTCGAGGACTTTTGAGAGGAATGGCAGGATGGAGATGGGCTGAAAATCAGAGAATGAGGACGGATAAGGTTTTTTGGGTAAGGGTGTGATCTGTGCTTCCTTCCAGGCCGGCCTTCAGCCTTCAAGGCCGGTAGGGAAGACACCGGCCTTGACAGAGTAGTTCAACACTTGTGTCACAACGGGGGTAATTACGTCTATTATGGGCATTACCATTTTACGGCTAATGCCATCAGTACCCACGGCGCTGGAAGTGATGGATACTATGCTCTTCTCAACATCACAATCAGAGAATTGACTTAGACAAAAAGGCGGAAAATCAGGAGTTGGAATTGAGGAAAGATCACTTAATGTGTTGCTTTTAATAGTTCCTTCAAAGTGAGGAACAGAAGTGAAGTGACTATTGAGAGCATTGACATCAAGGTCTTTAGGAATTGAGTTCTGGCGTGGTTTTCCAACTCCTAGAGATCTTAGAAAATTCCAGACTTTAGCTGGATCTCCATTTTCGACAGATTCGTGGATATGGCGTCGTTGTGCATCCCTACACACCTTATTGCAGCGATTTCTCAAAGTTAAGTAGCGCTCCTTATTGTAGTCGGTTGGCTTGATCTTGTATTTATACTTGGCAGCTGCTTTTTGATGCATAATAGTCCTAATATCATCTGTAAGCCATGGTGCGGGTAAATGTTTGACTTTAACTGTTCTAACCGGTGCGTGTATGTCATAGAGATCAGTGAGAAGGCTATTGAAAATGGCGACTTGCTCATCAACGGTGTCGGCATTAGCCACCACAGACCAGTCGGTACTCAGCGCGTCCTCTCTGAGTCGCTCCAGATTCATGCTACCAAAGCTGCGCTGCATGAGTATCCTCGGCTTAGCTTTGGGGGGACGGATTTTGTAAGAAACAAATATTAGATCGTGGTAGGAGAAAGCATCAGCAGCGAACTGGCCGTGCACATAAACATGCTGGGTGGAGGAAACGATTATCAAGTCCAGAAGAGAAGGTGCACAATTGGGGAAATTATGAGTTGCAGCTAAGGGAAGGAGAGACAGATTATTTGCAGTAAGTAAGGATTGAAAAATAGAAGAGCGGTGGTCATTTTTAAGTAGACAGGTATTGAAGTCGCCCATGATTACGGTGTGACTGTAGGAAGGAGAAATTTTTTCAAGAATAGCTTCAAAAGAAGAAAAATAATTGATATGTGAAGAAGGGCAGTAATACACGCCGTGCAAGACTTTGGTATGAGAGAGAAGAATTTCTATGAAAAGATGTTCTCCAGAATTTGGTGGCGGTGGCTGGGCTGAAGAAGAAATTATAGAAAATGAGATGTGGGAACGTAAATATATCGCTACTCCACCGCCACCACTACTAGTGCGATCGTTGCGAATCAGGTGGAAACCTGGAAGAGAATAGGACGTAGATGGTAGGCAAGGCTTAAGCCAAGACTCGGAGACGAGGATAGCATGTAAGTTTTTTATATCAAATGTGGCCAGCATATCAGGGAAATGAGCAGGAATGCTTTGTGCGTTAATATGAACGACATTAAAGTTTTTGGGGGAGTTAGAAAACTGAGAACTAAGGCTCTCAGAGAGAGAGGGGATACTATGGAAACTACATTCATTACTGTTCAATCCCTCCGTAGAAGAAAAGGATAGATAATCACTGCAGTCAGCATCAGACATGGTAGGTAAGAGTTACTATTGACTATTGGTACAGACACGTAGAATATATAGATAAATAAAAATATAATACTCAGAATACGTAAAATATAAAATAGCACCTGACCACCCGCCAGCTGTACACCACAGACTATAAAGATATTACACAAATGAGAAGAAAAAGAGAAAACCGAAAACTTCGACAAAAGGTAGGTACAATCCACCAGAGTAAAAAAACAATTAGCTGTCATTAACAGTGATGCATAAAACGAAACGTAAGAAGTATTGTTCTGTGAGTTTAAACGTATATAATCTGTGCGAGAAAAAGTCACAGAACAATTAAACGAAGTCAATGTCATCTTGACAGTTTGTTTTTGTGGTGATCTGTGAATGCTATGTATGAAAGAGTGTTTGAATTGAACACAATAATAATCCAAATCGAACGAATGAGGGTAAAAGCATAATTTAACAGTGAAAATAAGATGGGTGGATTGTATGGATACATACACGAACACACAAGAAAGACAGTGAAGACTTCGCCACGGCCGATGACTTATTTTGCTGTTTTCCGTTTTGGCCGAACAACTACATTCGTCTTAGCAACTTTTTGTTTGGCGGGGGCTGTCGCTGGGGCCTTGGTGTCCGTCCCTGCGAGATTGTTAACCTCTACGAGAGTGTGCACCTTATGACGCACGCCGTCCGGCGTCAGTATGCAAATGGAGCCTCCCGTTGTCCAACAGTTCGATATGCCAAACTGCTGCCTGGCCCCCATAAACGCCTCGTGCCGTGTCCTCGTGAGGAACTCTGACAGGGTTATTCCAGATCCCTTGAGCTTAGTTTTGGAGTGCCACGTTTCATCTCGTACCTCCGAGGAGCAAAACTTAACCAAAATAGGTCTCACTCTACTCGCACTGGAACGCCCCATCCTGTGACAGCGCCTGATGTTATTTGCACCAACATCTATCGATTGTTTAGCTAGGGCCATAACAACTGCAGCTGAAGTGTCCTCCTTGTCAGCCTCCGGGATTCCATGAACAAGGAGCATTTTTCTGCGGCTTCGCATCTCCATAGAGTCCATGTTATAGGCTAACATCTCGACCTGCTTCTGCAGTGTATTGAGTGCCAGGATCACAAACTCGCGGAATGGATTAAATTCAACTTGGATGTTTGGACTAGCAGATGGAACAGTGCTGGCTCCCTTATCCAAAGCATCTTGAAAAGATGCCATCCTTGCGCCAAACAAGCTGGAAAGCTCTGAGATCGAGTTCTTGATGTCCTCCATTGTGTAGTGAGTGTTGGTGTGTTCTTGTTTTAAGTGTTATAGTGGTAATCTGCTGTGAAACAGCCGGCAGGTAATATAGGAGTATTAATTAATCACTGAACATATAATTCACTGCTATTTAACTATTTTAATTAATTAATTATAGCTGAGCACTAAAATGCTTGTCAATTTCCTTAACTACCCACTTAACTGATACTTTTGATACTTTTTATCCAAATCCCACGGTAGCGAAATAATGTAGACATCGAATAAACTATTAAGTTATATATACCAGTCAATAATTCTGCTGAATAAAGGTGGCGCACGCATCCTCGGCCACACTCATACAGTCGCATGCACAAGTCTGCCTTGTTCGTCAAATGTTCTCCAGTCACGAACATTGTTCTAATATTGTCCTTTTAAATAACGACGCCACATTTATATCTCTCTAACACCGAGCATATGCCGCTTTATCGACCTCTGTTGCACTATACCACATATCGTTTTTATCACCTAGATGCATACCAAGATTCGCCCACTCGATGCCATAATCCTATTTCCCATTGTGACAACTTTACCATATTCTCGCTTCATGACGCCCACATTTTCCTTGCCATCTTTACTGTGTCATGTATTCTTGTCAAGGGCACTTATTAGCCTTTACGCTGCTTGTTTGATGTCAGAATTTCCTTAATGTTTATATTAACAAGCAAGCAGCTGCTACTAGAGTAGTTTATATTTGTAGCTAGTTCCACCTAGTGGTATCATATAAAGATGACATAATTTGACTAAAATTATATATAAAATTAAAGAATATATTCTTTAGAAAGATGTTCAGGTGATAAATTGTTGTAGAACTAAATGTTGGACGAAAACAATTTCATTAATATTTCATGAAAGGAGAGAGATGTAGATGTAAAGGAGCCAGGTCGGTAGCTATTTGAACCAAATTAAAGAGAAGGAAGGCGTCAAGACGTAACAGATAGTAAAGGAAATGACCGTAGTACATATAGAATGCTGCTGCATCGTATTAAAATACGATAACGATGAAAATGAGTATGAACTCGTCAAAAGAAGTGAAGAAGAACGATACGAAAGGAGTCAAATCAAATTAAATAGAAAAAAACATAATAAATACAATTTTAATAACTGCTACGCCAGATCAAAAAAGCAAAATTTTATGTAAGTTATTAAGGTAGATTAATGTAACAGACTTTTCAATTTGAAGAAAACATAAATCAATGCATAGTAATAACATAGTAAAAAGTAATACTAAGATAGGTAGGTAGGTAGGTAGGTAGGTAGGTAGATAGAGAACACTTTATTGCACAACCAGAGAAAAGAATACAACCATGATAAGATGCTATTCTTCTCCTATAAAAATAATCTATTGTAATTGTAATGGTCTTTAGGGTGCCTTCTCGAAATCGGCCCAGATAAGGCCTTATGCAAATACTGAGGCGTGCGCGGCCCCTGAGAAAGAAAAAATATCGGATATCTCTCGAGGACGCACCTGAAAAATTTAAGATTCCAGAAGTTATGTTGCATAACTATCCCATCTTCTGCTATGTTAATGGATCGCTGAAATTATGCTACGTACTTTCGGGGGTCGGCCCTGTTTTAAATATTCTAAATGGACGGATAGCTGCCGTTTTGAATATAAAATGGGTTTCAGATTTTTTCACGCCTGAATATTTTCTCTTATTGGTGTGCCATTACCCACTGGACTTTTTTCGAAGCAGTTAGTTGAACCCCTCGTTCTTAAATCAAATCAATTTCGTAGCATCTACAAACCTGTGCAGATAATTTAGGGTTCGAGGTCGTTAAAGTGAAATGGATTTTTTATAGCCTATAGACATCTCACTGCAGGGCAGAGAGAGCATGGCTTACGCACATACCCACCGCGGATTGGCAATTACAAGCGCTGAGGTACCTATTTGAACACCTCAGACAGTCAGGTTTCCTAACGATGTTTTCCTTCACAGTTAGCGAGTGCTGTACATCTCTTAGAAAACAAAGTCATTGGTACATGCCCGCACTGGGAGTAGAATCTGGCTCTCTCACTTCTGAGTCTATAGTTCCACCTACTTGGCTACCCCTGCCGCCGAAATGGTAGATATATTCCAAATTTTTGTGAAAATGTTACAAGGTGCGCAAAATTGTAAGAAACCAGGAATATACTCATTCACTGTAACCACTGTACGTATTTTAACCCATCACTCGACAAGGAAGCAACGAAACTTCGCCCTAAGGGTGTACTAAGCACACATTTGGTGCGTACACACGTAAGAAGTTAAATTCGAAACATGAGGCTTCTCGCGAGAGGCTCTCCAATTAACCGCTGGATCATAGATCACACCGCGGATAGACGCCGCGTTGGTTCCTTTTACTTTTTTTTTTACATAAAACTACTGATGTACTTAAAAGAGCTCTTTTTTAATTTTAGCTGAAATAGTTCTCGAAGATTAATAAAACTTAATATCAGATCGTCCCAAGAAACCTAAAATTAAAGGGGTAGAGATTTAAGCTATCCAGCAAAATTCAACGGAATTTGCGCTCATTAAAAAAAGCATTAGCATTACATAGGAAAGGGGAAGATAAAAAGTACCCGAAACCGCCGTGCGTGCATGCAAGGACTTATGAACGTTGATGAAGCAAAGGTGATCTGTCGGGATCGTGGCAAGTAGCAGTCCCTGGTTTCTGCCTACCCCTTTTTATTTTTAGCCTCTAAATAGGTTTTCTCTTATCCTTTGGGATAAAGGTGTGAGGTTATGTTATGTTAAAAAAAGCATCTGATTACGATGATACAAAGTGCGAACTTATATGTGATGTGATACAGTATTTAAACGAGAACTACAAGGACATATTACTTACTCAATTAATCAACTATGCAACGTATTCCAGAAATAACTAAAATTCTAGAACCGTTTATTCAGAATCGACAATAATTTAAATTCGCAATTTTATGTTTTCAATCTTGAAACTGAACGCTTAATGGTAATATTACGCGGCAATATTAAATAAAAAAAACATAAAATAAAGAAATTCAGAGCTTCAGGTATAAACTTGTCACAGGCAGAAGTTTGTATGACAAATAATAAAATAAAATTTTGTTGTTAAATCACCGATGATTCCTTATGAAAGTCGTAGAGCCTACAATATCCATACGCTGTTCTATCTATAAGAACATCTTATCTATGGCTAGGCACGATCTTCGTAACCCCTGGTTACAGGAGAAATTTGCACGGAATTAAATCGAATTTCTGCTCCAAAGAGCCAACTTCGAACCCCTTTGAATTGATCCCTCACTATTCAATGAGGAGTTTCCTTATATGTTCTACTCTGAACTCAAGAGAGACTTTCGATCGGTAAATAAATAGTCACAATCCTGTTAAATGTTTAAGATGACAACCTGCGAATAACAAAGCGGTAACGGCCAGCATACCTTTGAGAAAATAGGAAAAACGACAGAGGAAATAAGTGCTCTTGACTCTGCTAAAACCGGAGATTTCTTGTGTGCAGTATTTTCGGAGAATGTAAGATCATCTGACTATACTCGACACCAAAACCAGTCCGTCCCTACAGTCAATGCACTGCCTTAAGCATTGTGAAAACCCATTAAGAGGAGACTTGTTTAAGTTACACTCAATTAGTTCAGTTAGATGTTATCAGCGCCTGTCTTTATTGTCAGGCCACCGCTACCTAATATGCTGGTATGAAAATCTTCCTCTCAAATTGTAGGCTATCACTGTAAAACACTATATCATACCATCTAATCCAGTGATATTTATAAGCTTCTTAAAATTTCACCTATACGCTAGAGTTACAATAGGCTCACCTCACTTCTGCGCTGGATACCAATTAGCAGTGCTCCTCCCGGTCAAGCTGACCAACATCAGTAATTATTGTCATATCAGATATGGGTCGGAATGTTTGTAATTGTCTATTGTGATTTCCAGACATCCAATAAAAAACATTTCGTCGATCTTTCCACCTACCCACTTGAAATTTAAGTGAGTCATGGAGCTTGTAATAATGTTACTATCACAAGCACAGTTAAACTCGGTCTTTGATGTAGTAATGCCTGTATTGATGATCACAATTAAAATATCTGTTGGAGACGTGATCCTTTCAAGTATTTCGGTTTCCCCTTTCTATTTTAGGCATACGTTATAAACGAGATCGATTTCACGTTGTATTTTAATGACAGATTTGTGGTGTTCTTACCAGACGGAGACTCTAGATTAGTTCAAATAATTCAAGTCTATTTTCGGATGTTATTTTACCTTAACAATAAGGTTTAGATAACTGTCTAAAAGAAAAGGTGTTTCGAACTCCTTTAGAAGTATTACTTTAATTTCATTACAACTCCACGCGTATTTTATACGGAAATATCGTATCTATATAAACATGTGTGATTTTTCTGCGGATTGGGTCGATTAGTCTGAGAAAATGTCATAAGTAGGTGCTGGCCAAGCCTTGCTCTTTTAAAATATGTATCTGGTTTGAGTGGAAACGTTACCTATCGAGTTTAGGCACGAGTTGCCACCACAGAGGCTGTAGAATTAATTCATCATTAATATAACGAGGAATAGATTTCATACAAAATAACTGCTCAAGCCACTCTTGCTGAATATGCTAGTTGGTTTGAGCAGATATTTGGCGACGTGATTCCAGTAGTTTCTTTAGTTTGATTGTATTGCTTTAGTATGTCTTTCTCATTCTTTTTCGAACGAGACTAATATATTTGAAGTAGAATGAATGCTCAACATTTGTCGATTGATCGTTATGAAAACGTTTAGCCGCGTGTTAAGTCAATATACCCAAAAAACGACCCCAAACAGAACAAAATTCTGTCGTATTTTACGGATTTCAAATATCCTTACCCCGAGTTTTTCGCTCACTACCAATCGGTTAATATACTATTAACAATAGTTTTTTTGACAGCTGTTAATTGTTGATAACCAGATAGTGAACCCCGGCCCGGTCAAACTAGGAAACGAACTTTTCTAGTTTGTCTCGGGTCTTGGATGTTATCTATATATTTATTGTAATCTATCGTCGAGTTAGCACCTGTAACACAAGTCATTTAGTTGTACTCCGTATAGGGCTAACGAGGTCTGTGTAATATGTCCATGAATACGTATTATTATTACTTATATAATAGGAGGCTACTCACAGGGCGCAGGGCTGGGCGGCTCAGCACAGATGCCGATGGACTTGCTAGGATCATCGAGGAACGCCTGCGCGAGGTGGTAGTCGCCGAGCTTGTTTTGAATCTGCTGGCTCGTGTAGTCCGTGTTGCCTTTCACCTGGAAGAGAAATGGGGCGCGTTAGGAACGGTTTACATTGGACGCTTACTATGCTTTTACTCGAGGCTTTAGCTACGTTTACACTGGACCCTCTTTGGTCGCACCAGACCAACTTATTTATAAAACTGCTAGTGTTTATAAATAAGTTTATAGACGTAGACTTATTTATTCATAATTATAAGTTAGACGTCATTTCAATAAATTAGATAATTTACACATACTAATTGCATTTAAATAATAATTAATTCGGTAATTAATAATAGTTACATAAAATAAAGTCAGCCATCGTAATTGTAAATCGTTTGCTTGACAAGCCACTCTTTTAACTTCATTTTAGAGAACACTGTAGAGAATTTGAACTTCTTATTTACACCAGACACCACGGTTATATTTCCACTTCTTGACTAGTTACTTTTATCCTACACTCGCTTGCTACAAGATACACTGGTTTTGTTGGTTTACACTGGACGCCTTAGCTATTTTTACAGTGGACGCCCTAGTCACGTTTACACTAAAAATCCTGGCTAACGTCGGGAAATAAGGTAATTACGTTTTACCTAATAAATAATCGCGATTATAAATTTTACTGTAAATTAAACAATGCTAGCTAAGTACATACTGTACATCCAAGCTAAGTATAGCCTATAAAGGTTTAAATTTACTTTTCTAGCGAGTACAATACAGAATTCTGCGGTCGATTTCTGAATCTATCTACGGTCTACATTCTACCCACTAAACAACTTTTTTTCGACTGGTTACTATCATTAATACTAGTCGTCTTAGATTTCTACACTAAACATGGATGGCTTATTCTTCTCTTTATCTTTACATATAATTTAAGAATATTCTTTATTGTATAGTGGAAAATAAAACCATGTCCCAGGTACTACAGCATCGGAGTGGTCCCTTCACCCATCTAGTGTGAGTGAAGATACCACTGGACGCTGTATATATATATATATAAATCATCTCATTAAGTAGATGCAAAAAAAGGCCTATTATATAAAAGTGGAAAATATTTACGGAAACAGCAGATACAAAAGCTAAAATACAATAGGCAACCTTATTGTTAATAGCAATTTCTTCCAGGCAACCTCAAATGTACACCGATCTATTTCTCTATATTTTTACCCCACGCCCTGCTGGTGAGGCTGAGGATCCAGCAGTGGAGAAGAACTGAAAGCTAGCTATGTTTACACTATGTTTACCTGTTTTATTTTTTGTTTACACCTAAAACACAACAGACACACAACTGCGAAGCTAAAGAGATCATAAAGACAGAATCTCATCAAGACAACCAGTTACGACGTCTATCCTCAAGACTCTAATTAGGCGATCGTAAAACGTTACAATAATAACTAGGCCTTGCAGCCAGATGTGGTGCATTCATGAAGAGTGAAAGGATTCTAAAAGTCAACTAAAAAACTTGCGTGATTAAACAAAGGGAAACATTAAAGCATCCCGTGTGACACCTGGCCGAATAGCTGGTTTTGCTTGTCACGCCGAGCATATGGTCTCATGGACGAAAAGAATAATCAACCAAGTACGAGCATGTTTCAGGCACTTGGGTTCGTAAGTAAGCTACTCAGAACTTATAACATTGTGTTATCACAAGAATGTGGGCAGATTATAAAATACCCACCAATTGCTCCTTTGTTTCCGTTGACGGACTAACTCGCTTACTGCTGCAATAGTGTCTTAGTATTGAGACGTCAGTATGATGTCTTAATTACGTTACTGACATTTGAATACTATGTAAGAGTAATTTAAGATATGAAGACACAGACTTCGAGACAAACCAGTCATGGTTTTAGGAGGTCCGATATAATGTAATTCTTAATTTAAAAAAAGACAAAAGCCACTGTAGGCATTCACATGAAACACAACTATGATAATGTTTAAGTTTTTTATGTAATTCCTTGTGTGCATACACAAAGAATATTCTATTTATCTAATCTGTAAGCCGTAATCATGGCACAAAGTAATTACGATAGCAGATATCATCGAAAGAAAAAAGTTGTGCATGCGACTAAAACAGGTATTACTTTATTCAATTCTCCGGTAAAAGATGGTTCCATTTTTATACACACGTGACCCTAAAAACTTGAAAGCGGCCTTATTACGGCCCTCGAACCGCCCCCTAAGTAAGGCCCCCTTAAGCCCCCCTTTGATCACAACACGATCCGAATTATAATAACCAACAAGGAAATTGCCAAAATAATATCTACCCAGAAAGTCGAAATCTGCCAAAAACATGAACCAAAGGCGACGCCACGGAGAAGAAATACGGAAAAAGTTCAAGCGAAAAAGTATTCAAGACTCTCATCAATATTTCTTTGCTAACAATTAACATTAGAAAGAACTGACATCATTACAGAAAACTCTTCTCGACGTCAACGAAACGAAATGTAACGCAAACAACGCCGCACCGTCCACAAATCTAGTAAGAATGTAGTGACGTTAAAATTAGAATAAGACGGCAAGAGATCTAGCCGGCGCACTGTCAACATCAACACAAACGTCGAAGCAAAATTGACCACGCCCACACCGCGCGCTCTAGTTGGATAGAAGCTTCACAACCGCGACAAGTCTCTTTTTTTTACATTCCAAAATTTTTAGGCTGGCTGCAAGAAATTTCTGTAGAAATAAGTCCGACTTTTTATCACACTGTATATTATTTAAGTTGTGATTATGGTTCTATTGTGCAATAAAGTGTAAAAAAAAACACGTTTAACTAGCCATAATACTATAGAATCTATAAATCCTTACTTGTTCAATTGAGTAAACGAGATTCTAACCTCAAAATTGTCATTTCATGTCAAAACTGGATATTTTGTAGCAAATTCATAAACTTAATTTAAAAAATTTGCAGCGCAACATCTAAAGTGTCCGAAGTCGCTTCATTAATGAGAATATAGCAGTTTTCGACAAAAATCATACTTTACCGGTAAAATCTTGTTTACAAAAACGGATAAGTAAGCATAAATAGACTGCACGTGTTCACCAGGGTCCAAAATTAAAAAAAATGGAGAACTAAAATTCACGCAGTGATATTGCGCTCTGATTCTTTGGAAACTATCACAGAAATAGTTACTGATCGCGATAGTCGAAATTGATCCCGCTTCCGCTTGTGCTTTAGATCGTTCTACAGTACAGCTCGCGTCATGTGTGCGTCGCGTCGACGTCTTGTCCTAAATAAATTGGCTCAATGTCACCGCCTCGAGTCAACGTGAATCACACACGCGATGATCGCTCTCAACTCCGCTTATTGCTTTGCTGTACAAATATCTGCTGGTAATCTCCCGCTATATTGGGTGTTTGGCGCCCGTCTCCCATTGTGTACGACCTTCCTTGCTAAGGCATTCATATTGAATCGTGACTTATGCGGTGCCTTTTTTCGAAATGTTCACCGTACACCTTGAGTAGTTTTGACATTGGCGACTTTACTCCACTTTTGGATGTGTCAAGGTAAACAACAAGGCCACCATATCAATGTAAGAATTCGTGTGCGCTGTGAGTTC
Organism: Yponomeuta sedellus; assembly: GCA_934045075.1. Classification (NCBI taxonomy): domain Eukaryota; kingdom Metazoa; phylum Arthropoda; class Insecta; order Lepidoptera; family Yponomeutidae; genus Yponomeuta; species Yponomeuta sedellus. Next base: position 13,477,590 of record OW203736.1, on the reverse strand, counting down.
AGAGTTTCCAGCAAGGTTTAGAATTTCCAAGCGCAATCAGTTTTCAAAAGTGCATCCTCGGAAATCGTATAAATCACAGGTGAAGGTGCACACGACACAAGTGAATTTTGCCACATGCTGCTCTCCTTTTGCAGTCATAAATCCTGATACGTTAACGTTCATGGCGAGCCGAGCGCTATGATCATAGAGAAGGTCCAGGCTGGGTTGTAAATCTGTTCCATAAATCTTTGTCTCAGCATTCCTAGAAGCATCCGTTGCACTCTTTGTCATAATCCGAGTCAGAGGTTAGCGTCATCTCTATTAGAACGATGTTCACCTATTGGATTAGCTAAAAGGTTTATGCAATATCGCGGTGCCGGCACTGCATCTTCTTTCGCCACCCCGAAGTGCGAGTCAACGCCCCCCTCTCTCGCAGTTTGTTTGTGGATTCTGTTGTGGGGCAGACGAACAAAGACCAACGAAGGGACACCGCGTTCACAACTGAATGCAATAAATTTAATATAACTAACTCGCACAAAGATGATACTTATTAGCGCAAAAGGTCCTATTTCGTTTCCAAATCGAATTTAACATCTCTGAAGAGAATTTCGTTTTTCAAAAGGCAGAGTTTCTCGACAAACACGCCGGCCGCGAGTGTTTTTTTCCCGTGGGAGGGGACTCGGGTATGTTAAAAAAGAGGTCTCTCTTTTTCCTCGTTTACTTACATTCGGGGGACACCAGCGTAATACGCAATATGTCACTCTCCTGATTATTCTCAAAACGTGCTCGCCAAACTGAAATGCTAATGGAAATCTTTATCAAATTGACGTAAACAAATGGAGTGCGAGAATGTATTCAGGCGCGAAACTTTTCAAGAAAGGAGATACTTAGTAATTCACGCAGAAAATCACTTCTATTCGTACCTACCCCACGAATATGTCGACGACCTAGCCACCAGTCTGCGTGAGGCAACGCCTCTAAGGGCAGACGGAGGGTCGCCCTTTCGACTATAAATACGCTTATAAAATAACAACGTTCGAGGATCTGTCGTGGCAGTCCACTAAAAGTAATTCGGTTCAGGCGAGTGATTGCTAAAATTAAACTGATCGCGACAAACGAGCAATTTCTAGAAATTAACCGAACATCTCTTTTACACTACAATAATTTGCCGTTGCAATGAGAGGGATGTCTGTTTGTTTGAACTGATGTCTGCAAGTAAACTTAGTTAAAGCAATGACTTTACTTTATTACAAAGAAACAGTAAGTGCTGTTGCCTCTAAAATGTATAGTTGAAGGTGAGAAGAAACTCGCAACAGTGTTATCCGGATATCAAATTTATTTGTATTGCTGGAGAAATTGAAATAAATTTGATATAGGGATCACACTTTTTTATGTAGCCTAAAAACGCCACACTGCAAGGCACAGGCCTTCTCTCAGAGGGAGAGAGAGAGACCACACGTGGGTTTAATGACCACACGTGGGTTTAATTACCACGCGTGCCCACCGCGGATTGGCAATGAGCCGTTTTCAGCACAAATTCACAAAGAAGAATCGGAATACGACTGTCAAAATTAATCAGTGCTAACAAAATTTGACAGACGTGTCTGTTTTTGTATGTGCACGCTTATAAGCGCCATCTATGAATTGCTTTTGGAATTTGTTTGAAAAACGGCTCATTTCAAGCTCACACTCAAGGATCACAGTAGAACATTAAATAAAATGTGTTTAAATGGTGCTTGTTTTAATTGTGTGGTGCTGGGTGCAGCTCAGAGAGATTAGATAGATAGATAGAATATTCTTTTTTGCATGTACACCAAGGATTACATAAGAGACTTATAAAATAACAGTACAGTACAAGTGGCGGCCTTATTACAAAAAGTAATTTCTTCCAGACAACCATTGACGGAAAAGAAGAAACGGAAACTGAAATACGGGTAGTCGGCGCAACTAAACAATATTAGAGATTTTAACTTTAACAAATACAGAACGAAAATAAAATTAATTATTAGAGTCAAGACGGCGAATACGTGGGGCATAAACCTCGAGACATTGAGCGTTTGACCCGAAATTGAATAGTCTCTCAAAAGAGTAGGCCTAAGTTATTTTCGATAGTCCTTTTTGACTTTACAGGGAGAGTGATGAACTTTGTTGACCTACTACCAGTGAGAACCTAGACGCAAGATATAAATTGAAAATTTAATCATTACTGTACTCAGACAATACAGTAAAATAGAAAATGCAGATTTCATAATAATAATCAAACATTACGTTCCAGGTAACAAAATAATGCACTCGGAAATTCCAAAAATTCAAAACCGCTATGGGATTCTAGAAATCAACTGCCTTAATTAAACATGCGAATCCTTCAGTTCAGGTGAAATGAAGTGACCAATTTCAACGTAGAAGTGGAAGTGATTACGCCATTTACACCTGAGAAGGTTAGCCCGATGAAAGGAAAACGAAAATAGATAGTAATATCGTCAATAAAAGAACTGATTTCTATGGCCTAATTTCACGCGAAGTGGCTGACGCCGCGAACCCAAAAATAGCATATCGCACAGATATTTTTGACGAGAAATCATTTTTGGCAATAGTAAAACCGAACCATATTACTCGTGCTCATAAACTCCGAATTAAACCAGACAATCAAAGAAAATTGCTTTAATAAATCTGATCATCTGAGGTTAGTGGATCGTCCGCCAATAGATTCATCGGAAATTATAATGAAAAAGCGTGGGCGGGCGGGAGTGATTTATTTTCTGTTTAGTACACGAAAATAGGAAGTGAATTATCATGCCTGCATGAGAAGCCGATCGAGAGGAGATTTCATTAGTAAGATATTTAAATTGACCACTTTTAGTGGGTTGAGGGGGGGTGGCGCGCGCGAGGGGGGACGTAATGAGGCCGTCTAGACGGAGAACGTCGGTACAACAGTGTGCATACAGCGAAGTGTATATACACAGAGCTATAGCTTCAGCTTGTGTATAGCGAATGCTATTGTATTCCGAGCCACTGCAGTAGGCGACGCTATCGCCCGCGAGTTGGTTATAAATTATGAAAATTAAGAGCGGTAGCTTTTTGTCCTCTATTACGGGATACAGATTAAAATGAATATAAGGAACACTTAATTAGAATAAGGAGCTGAAAATGTTGGGAGACAACGGAATACTTGAAGAAGTAAATAACGAGGGCTGAATGCTTTAAAAGAAATAAGATAAATCTTTAATCAAGGTAGTAATCGTCGACATTCCTTCAATATTTTTTTTAATCTACATGACTAATTGCGTTTTTTTTTTTTACGTAGCCTCTATGTTTGTGTCCCACTACTGGGCAAAGGCCTTCCCCAATTCAGTCCGGAGTTTTCTGTCCTGGGCCACCTCCGACCACTCCGGCAGATGGTTGTCGAGATCACCTCTCTACCGTATTCTACATGATTAATTGTACGAGAACAAAACCTTGCAAGTAATTAAATAATTAAGTCTAAGTGCTCTTACGTAGAGCGCGCTGTTTCGCTCACACAAGATATCATTTTTGGCAATTTTAATAATGTTAGTATACTTTTGAAAAAATATGACCTGAGAGTTTGATAGATAATTAAATTGCTAACATTTTAAATACATGTTTGGTTTGCTATAAGTCGTATTTAATAAACAAAAGATTTTCTCAATCAAAAACTAGGTACAGGATAAGAAAAATATGTTTTGAATTTCTGTAATTGTATTTTCTATCGAACCCTCAGATCACATTCATCAAACGTATTACACATTTTACACAATACCTAAATTGTTAAATTGCGCACGCAAGACAACATGCTCCACGTAAGAATAGCCTTAAGGTTAACTAATCCTGAAACTTTTTAAACACTAGATTACTTAATAATTTTTCTCGAAGCCTCTACCGAATCGCCAATCGCAATAGTAGGTAGGTTTTGCATACAATAACAATCGTTCGTTATAGTGCGGCTGGTATGTAAACACAATAATTCAGACCGGCACTTGTGTATGTATGTACAATATACGTATAGAGAAACTCGTTAGAAACACGGCCAGAAACACGGCCAGAAGCACGACCAAGCTGTGTTCAAGGTCTGGTACTAGTGTCAAAGAATAGTTCAGTGTTGATAAAGAAAGAAACGTAATCAAATAGGTAGAGACTTACAAAAATAGCCATAAAAGAGGCGACGACGCAGAGATTGGAATCAGGCTACCGAATGGGAAGCAAGAGTAGAGTTATGTCCACCTGATTTATGACGACCATTTTTTTGTAGCCTATAAACGTCCTACTGCAGTGCACAGGCCCTCTCTCAGAGAGAGAGAATTGGCTCAATTACCACGTGCCCACGGCGGATTGGCAATTTCAAGCGCTACGGCATTAGAACACCTCAGACACTTCCTCATGTTTCCCTTCGCCGTTAGCGAGTGGTATTGCTTTGCTTCTGATCTATATATCTATCTATATTCAGCCCACATCAACCCACTGCTGGGCATAGGCCGTCTTTTTACTGCGCCATTCCTCACGGTCCTGTGCTAATCTGATCCATCTCTGACCCGCAACCCTCACGATGTCGTCTGACCATCGTGTCGGTGGTCTGCCTACCAACCTCCTTTCCTCCCTTGGCCGCCACTCCGATACTGCCCTGGTCCAACGACCGTCTTTCCTTCTAGCCAAGTGTCCCTCCCATCTCCACTTTAACTCTGTGATGCGCTTACCAACGTCTTCGACCTTGGTTCTTCGACTACTTCACAAATGTACATAACTTAGAAAACAAAGTCATTGGTACATGCTCGCACTGGGAATCGCACCTCGGTCTCTGACATAGAACGTAGCAATTACAATGAGAACGATTAATTAACTAACAATGTCAAGCAAGGGCAAATTCAAATTCTTTATTTACCAAAAAGATTACAAGTTATACACCTAATCTAATGATGGTGAAACGCCAAAATTAATAGCATTTACAAAAATACGCTATGGCAAGACTGTTCTTCTTTCGCGATCATCTTGAGGCGTGTTTAAAGAATACCTATATTACGTCTGCCTACTGTATCTGCTTGACACATTATTTAAATGCAATGCAACTAGTCCACTTTGAGGACATCGGAGGCATTTATGTAATCAATGTAGTCGATTATTATTATTGAATGGATTTTATGAATCCTGATGCAATTTTCATATTCATTGATGTAGACAACTTTTGGAGCAACTTTGAAATCGGAAAAATAATCAGCTGTCCCACACTATGCGAATACGTGACCCGATACTTTTTTATCCGATTTCCATATTTTCATTGTGTACTGACATGCAGTGGAAAGTTCTGGACAGTATGGAACAGAAGATTATTTTTTGTTATTTTGAAGTTGTCTTCCAGTCCAAGAGTCTCGAGTACTCCTACACCACTACTCCGCGGGACTTAATTTAATTTGTGGTTACGTCTATTCCTAATCTCCAAAACAGACAATTTTAATCGGAATTTATCAAGTGTTTAAGTTATCGTGTTTCAATAAATAAGACCGAAAAAAGGAATACAAAAAAAAGTAATCTGTAAGTAATACAGAGAGTATTGTAAAAAGGTTCGAAATTTCACTGATGCCGGTACTGCCCATTAGCTCAGTTGGGAGAGCGCTAGCACGGTTAGCCAGAGGTCACGGGTTCGAGTCCTGGCATGGGTGGAATTTTTAGCCTCTAATTAAGACCGAAAAAGTTGTTCGTCTATACGAGACCCCAATTTTCGGACTTAGTTACACCATGTATATTGGTCTGGGTCGTGCATCGTTCGTATGTAGTACTCTAGTGAGTGAGTAACATCCTACTTAGTATGCTAAACATTCGCGCCATAATGCTACGGGGCGAGGAAATAAACGGTCGGTATGCGTTTATGGCAATTTTTTCACACTGCGATGGTGAGTCGCGCAACGCATTTTTCCAAAGTTATTATGGAGGAATGTCACGCGAAAAAAATGTGGAGTAAAAATAGGTGCGGCGTTTTGCTTTCGTTTTAGCAGCAAGTTTTAACTGGTAATAATTTCGTGCTAGAAAATTTCTTTGGTTCGATAGTAGCAAAACTGAGCAGCGTTATTTCTGATCAAGCTCTTTTCGAGTACTAAAATTAACACTTTTTGTAGCCTTCGACTACCAAGTTTCCAGTTCCTCAAAAAGTATTAAGTTCTAGGTATGCTATCGACTTATCACCTATCGAACTACATACCAATCGAATTAACTCTGTAACCCCGAAAAGAAATTCTTCCATGACCTGACATGCCCACCTAAAAGGTAAACAAATAATGACGCAATCGAGTGATAATGCATACACGCGACATAACCGGCCAAGAGTTAGGCAATTGCAAGATGGAATTCCGTGGAATGTGTAAACTGAATGTGCACTTAGCAACGATATCAATCCAGAGCAAATAGGGTTAGGAGTAAAAACTTGATCGTAAAGTGTTACATATGTAAACTGGAACTTAGGAAAGCCAGACAGGACTAAATATGAGCTCAAGACCGAATCGCATCCTCAGTCAAGAGTCACTGAATCAGATTTTAAAGAAATCTTCGACATCGACCCATTATGTGCCACCGAGGGGCACGAGTCTCCTCCCTGAGGAAGGTAGAGCCCATTCTCTGCCACGAGGGCCAAGTCCGGATTGGTGGCTTGAAGAAATTACAATTAAAATTTATTCTCAAAAAAATAAGGTTTCTTGTAACACACAATAAGGAACCCAAAAGACAGATTCGGCAGCAAATTTTCCTTCCACCAACTATCTGAAAATGTAAGCGTAATTAACGTCGCCAACGAGTAAACAAGTAACGACCTCGAACCTGCTTGACATTGGCGTGTCCGTGGCCAGCCAGATTGGCCTCCCGCCCCCCGCTTGCGACGCGATGTTGCCACTCAAACCGGAGGTGATTCAAATGCGTCAATGGGTCAAGCAAACTGGACAGGCGATACCTATCAAGGTATCCGTTGCGCGTCTCACGTGCAGTGGTGTAAATGACTGTACATTTGTTTAACCTTTGTATCTACGTTAGGAGGAAAAGAAAGAGAATGAATGTGGAAGGAAGCTGCCACATCACTAAAAGAGGAAAGGTCGATCTCAAACAGACAAACTGAATAGGAGCAAAAGTAAAATGTCCGTTGCCTATACCGAGATATGAAAAGGAGCTGTCAACACTTGACTGGTAGTAGTAGACTATGCGTGTCTACATCCCAAACATACGTAACAGAGAATCTACCAATACGTCATGATGACGTACAATGTGGAAGTTTGTTGATATGAACTGACCTCGACTATAAATTCTGTTTATTATACCAACTTGCAAAAGGAACATTTTCGCCGACACAGCCGATTCTGCTTTAAATTTAATAGAAACTAAAAGAGCCGCAGTTCTTACAACCAGAAAATGAAGGGTGCCAGTGAGTGTAAAGACACGAGCTACATGCACTAATTAAAACGAGGTTTGTCTGTCTGAATATAACGTGATCACTATCATACTCTTAGTATTAACCTTTAGGTTAGCTTACGAATTAGTAAAATCGGAATGCTAATAACCCACTGATGACCAAGTAATAGAACATGCCCGAAATTTGAGACTTAGCTAGTTCTGTACTGATGTGACAAAGTCATTTCCACCTTTGTTTATCTTTTAGTAAGTAACATTCAAATGAACTATTGCGTTTCCTTCATTGAATATACTATTATTTGAGCTCCATGGTGCACGGGGGGCTACTATAACATAAAGGATTATTTATACGACAATGTTGTGTGGGATTAAAGCCAGTACAAGATATGAGTTTATTGAGGTAAACTCGTAATTATGTAATCTCTGTTAATTAAAGGACTTTGAAATGACTAAGTTTGGAGTTTTTTTGTCCAATTTTTCACCAAAATGATCTAGATTTGGAAATGGACACCTAGTTTAAGTTGTCACGTCAAACTCTCAGTATCTATGGTACTTCGAATAAAACCTTTTTGATTTTATTGAATGCAGTAATGAAACAATAGGTAGATCGTATTTTTTCATAGGTTTTTCCCGCTGCTTTTTAGATTGTACATTGACATTCAGCGAACAGAATGTAATTTCATTACGGTGAAATAAATTGATTTGATTGATTGATTGTCTATTGGTTGCAACAAAAATTTTAATTTCCATCGGAAAATGTGGGTTCTACTAAAATAAGAACACATTTGCGATCTTTTTTTTTTACTTCATCAGTTCAACCATTCAACCTAACTTTGTTATTTAAGTCTTCGTAGTTCGAATTCCCGCAAGTACTTGACTTTGTCTTCTGAGTTACGTATATTTGTGAATTTAAAGAAACAATACCTCTGGCTAACTGTGAGGCAAAACATCGTGAGGAAACCTGAGGTAGCCACATACCTCAGCGCTTAAATCTGCCAATTCGCGGTGGCCACGCGTGTTCAAAATTGTAACTAATGGATTTAAGAAGCCTAGATTTAAGTGACTGTTTAGCATGTAAAGATACAAAAAGTGTTGGTCTAGCATTCTAATTACCATTAGGTCTACATAATTAAATGAATAAATATGCTATACCAACGGATATTCTAGTTTGGGACGAGGGCAACTGCGTTGTGTAAATTTCATGTATGTACTTATTTATAGACGTGAGCAAAGCCACGAGCAACAGACAGTTTCATACCAGTGAGGCCGCTGGTAAAAGTTAGCAAACAATAAAACTAACGTGGACTGAAGAGTACAGCAAGTCGGTTTTTACTACCGTCGGACACGCGACGCTCCGTCTACGGCAATCGCACTCTGAAGAAACGGTCGCTTGCGAAACGCGATTTACAATTGAATTAAATGTTGAAATTCAGTTCAATATGTTGATGAAGACTGCCTTTCTTACTATAGGGACTGTCGTACTCAATGTCAATGAAAACAGATGTCTGAGCCTGGGATATTTCACACACATACATAGTATTGCTAAAAAGTATAGGTTTTTCTATATGGCTAATATCATACACAAGCAGCCTATCTACATTTCACTGCAGGGCACCGGCGGCCTACTCTCAAAGAGAGAGATGGAGCATAAATTTGGTGCTTAACGAATGTGAGACACTATCCAACCTTTAGATTTCCTCAGGACGTATTTCGCTTTACTTCATCTCGATAGCGAGTATCACTTGCATTTCAACCAATTCACAAATGAACGTTGCAACTTTGAAAACAAAGTTTGTACATACCGGTATTTCATACACTATCCCTCGGATGTGAGGCTAGTGTCCTTCAGTTGCTCTAGCACCGTAAAATATAGGCAATTTTAATCCGAATTCCTTCTAAACAGAAGCCACGATCACAGCCACACGTTGACGAAAGCATCAGAAAATTGCCCTTAGTTCTACACTTCTGAAAGTCACCTTACCTAACGAGTGCAGTCACTAGTTTCTGCAAGACTAAAAATTCGTCTTATTAACAAGAAAAACCACGCCATAAACTGCCTGAACCTGAAGTATAAAAAGACTTCTAGCACCAATAGGTGACATCAGACGACAGTAAAAACGGGCGATATCCCCGTAGAAGTGGGTCAAACACGGAAATAATATCTGCTGGTAAAATACTGAAGTGTACTCGACAAATGGGCTTGAGAAGAGGCCCGAGTTTTTGTTCTCACCTCATTCGTATGCATTATGGAGTGTGAGCGTCGGAATATTACCCCAAAATAAGTGGAGCAGAGGCTCCACTCGGGGGCGCTATTGGAATTGACAATAGTGGTCTATTGCCCATCTCAGTGACTTCCATAGGCGGGCTCTACGATCGGATTAAAAACTGGCGCTGAAGATATCGAAAACAAATTATAGGACAGGGTTATTAAGCACTAGTTAACTGTAAGGGCCGTCCGATAGTAAAATGACCTCGATAAGCCGCTTCCCATCTTCTGCTATATACGAGTATTCAAAGCCAAATTATTCCCCTCTAAATAACCCAGATTTACTCGTGACGTTCATTAGGCCCCACTGTGTTTTTTGGGATAAAACACTTTGATTTTGATTTGAAATAAGTATTTTATGCTGTGATTAACACCAATGATCGGCAAACCATACAGATAGTTTGACAGGTTTATTAAGAGACTAAGGTCTCTTAATAAACCTGCCAAAACTTACTATTAGAACTCAACCGAGAGTTCGTGAAAGCGCGATTGTTATTTGAAAAGAACCTTCGTTTAGGGTCTTATGGTGCCTTGACAGAAGGTGAAATCGGCACCTCATCGTTCGTCGTACCCGAACAAAATGGAATTCAAAAGAACCCATCGTTCTTTCATTGTCCTCACTATTTACTGAATGTATTATGTAAGTTACAGCGATATGCGAAAACTCCACACGCCCTATCTACTGGACGTATGGGTTCACTGACTGATAATAAACTTACTTTTTTGTGGAGTTACCTAATTCGAGTAGCTATTTGGGCATGATATTAATGGCCACTTGGTTTCGATATCAACCCTTTGTATGTTCCCAGTGCTAGGGCACGGGTCTCTTCCTACATCGCAGGAAGGTTAGGCCATACTTGATGGTTTAACGGGAAAATATTCGGAGTTATTGCAGGTTCCCATTGTGCGATTATTACTCAATAATCCACGAAAATAAACATCTTACGTATGTAGCTGATTCTTTTACTTCTATTTCCTTCCCCCGTATGTATTTTTTTATATAGGCACCGTATATTATGTACACATATAACATCCTCAAATATTGTTTTAGTTGCACAGATTGCTCGTCCTCAAATTCTATATAATTTTTCAGCAATGGTCTGGAAGTATGGTCTAGTTTGGACCAGAACAAGTACTGTGTTATCCTACTAATATTATGAATATCAAAGTTTTTGCAGTTGTTTAGATGTGAGTTACTCAAACACGCCATAACGACTGAACGGAGATACATGAAACTTGGCATAAAGACAGACAAAAATCTGACAAATTTTTGTCTGTCTGTAATTAGGATTCTCGATATCCCGGTAATGCGTTCCCGTGGGATAATATTTATTAACCTTCATACCCTCTTTCGAGCTAAATTCTTATTGCCTTCCCATTGTAACAAGAAGCCTATAAACGAATTCTATGGCAGTACGAAGTTCTCTGGGTCAGTTAGTATTATTATATTGTACACTTTTAACGTATACATCTGTGTGCGAAAGTAGAATGTTTACTTAGCACTGCTTTATATATATCAGGCGTAATATGCATCACCAGCGTGGAAACCGTATGTCAGTCGCATCGAAGACGTTACAGTGATATTAAGAAACATAATATTACGACAAAGTTCAGTAGATATTTCGTGTTTGCACACAGATGTATACGTTACAAGTTACATAATCACGGCGCTGGAGATCTATGAGGCAGGCCCCAGGTGGCCAGATGGAGTGACTCACCCGGACAGGCGCTGGGAAGAGCGACGCGGCGTCCGGCTCCGGGGCGTGCGCCTGCGCCATCTGGTGCGCGCGCGCCTGGCGCTCGCGCTCGCGCTCCCTGTCGCGCTCGCGGCCCGCCCAGGAGCCGCCGGGGGCGCCGCCGCCGCCGCCGCCCCCGCCGCGGTCCCACTTCTCGTAGCTGCGGACAACGAGACAATACACATCAGTAATGCAGCCTAAGCGTTTGTGGCATAGTCGAACCGAGTGATTGGAATCAATCAGTGGTGTTAAGCAACGACAGGCGCGGTCAGGTGCAGGATGGTTGACCGACCTGTGACTAACGCTAGTGGCATTTTTAAGGCGCTTCCGTGCTTCGCAAGGCATGTTAAGCCGTTGGTGCCGGCTGTCATGTAATGGCAGCTGTAGCCATGTCAGAGGCCTTGTGGTCGGCTTAACAACTTCTGACAGTAAGGCCCAAACTGCATAGCTAACATGCCGAACTGGAACAAATTCGACGCGTTTTGGCTCGACTGCTCTAATGGCCGCCAGGCTTAAGACAGATATGGAGTAACTAAATTTACGAGAAACCTACAACTCACGTCCTACTTAGACTGTTATGAATAGTCTATTTCGTTAGCGAATAGACACTAAGATTCTCTCGTACGTGGTGTTTCCAACTCGGCGGTGGTTAGAAGCAACTGGCGAGCCAATTACAGCAACATTCGTATGAGGAAATCGGTGTGAGGAGGAAAAAGTTTAAATTTCAGAGGGTTTTATTGCCAGCGGCTTTGATTTTGATTATGTGTTGAATTAATAACTACTTTTTAATAACAGAAAAAATTAAGTGCTTCAAGAAAAGCACTCACTAAAGAACATGATTTCGACTGCCTTTCTTATCAACAGATCGAAAGCAAAATAATTATGATACAACCTGGAAAAACGGTAGTTTTTTTTAATAATAATAAAGAATGCAAACAGGGTTCATCCACGTAGTCAAACTATTTTGTCAAACTGATTTGACCACGTGGAGAATTCGTTCCTCGTGGTCAAATTAAAGTAATGATCCTTCCTGTATAAGTTTCTAAATACCAAAAAGTACCGTAAAACCATAGTCAAACTAACACACTACATGATCCAGAATTATCGTCGAACATACATAAAGTGGTGGAGTATGGCCTAACTTTCCTGCGATGCAGGAAGAGCCCCATGCCCCAGCATTGGGGACATACAAGGGTTGATATCGATACAGAAACAAATATCGAGTTATCTAATTTAGTATTATGGTGGTGAATTTTCCTTTTTCAATTTATGTGCCATAGTGTAAATTAAACACATTATATTTAAACACATATTTCTTGCTTACGTACCAAGAGCGGAAAATTATTTTTAGCTTATAGCTACACTAAGATCTATCCATCTTTCCGAAGCTGCAATTTTCCCAAAAATAAATAAATATAAACGGAGGAATTGACACCTCCTCCTTTTGAAATAGGTAAAATAATTTATTTATTTATAGTTATATATTAAACGGGTCAAATCGCGATTATTTATTAGGTAAAACGTAATTACCTTATTTCCCGACGTTTCGGCAGCGTTACAGTTGCCGTGGTCTCGGGTTTAATATATAACTATGTATGAGTATCGCGAATCATTAAGAAATATTATTTATTTGTTTTATTTATTTCTTTTCTTTTTTTTTGGGAAACTTGTAGCTTACATAAAAATGGGCCAACTGTTCACTTGTTCACCAATTAGAAGTAAATCGAGTTTCAAAAGAGAGTTCAAAAGATACATGCGGAACATACCGGTCAACTAACAGCGTTATCACCTCGTTTAAACGTTGCACCAGCGAAATGCAATTAGAGCCATCAAAAGGCGGACCGTGTCGAACTAACTCGCCCCGGGGCAGCCCTTGTGGGAAACACGAATACTGGTCAATTACTATTTGTATGCCTTGGTAAATTAATATGACTACCAAGGAATGAGGTACCTTTTTTCTGTATGTTCGAAGCGCTCGTGGCCTAGTCGAACTGAGTGACGAGAATTGAGTTAAGCAACAACAGGCATGGTCAGGTGCAGGATGGGTGACCGTCCCGTGACTGAGACTAAGCCGTTGGTGCCGGGTGTCATATAATGGCAATCGTTAAGCGATGTCAGAGGCCTAATGGGCGACTTGATATCTTCTGATAGTAAGACCAGCCACTAGTCTTGCAAGCCTCATTTTGACAAATCAGAGCTTGATCGTAAATGCACAAGTAACATTTAAACAGTACCCGACTACTGAGCATCAACTACAAAGTAGGCGGGACCCAAACTCAACACTGTGACTCATAATAAGTCACCGGTTACGCCTGTATAGATAGATGTAATGGTCAGCTCTCGGTTTTGTGTTATTTTTTTATTAATAATACGATAATTTGTATTTATCGTTATCAGAATTAACTGTAACATCAGTATGTTTTTAAAAACCTATTTAGAGGCTAAAAATTCCACCCATGCCGGGACTCGAACCCACGACCTCTGGCTAACCGTGCCAGCGCTCTCCTGAGCTAATGGGCGAGTACCGGCATCAGCGAAATTTCAACATTCTCTAGATAGGTTTTATAGCCTCTCGATGAGGAGGACATCATCATCAAATACGTTTTTAAAAATTGTCCTTAGCACGGGTTAGTGCTTTGAAAAAAAGAATATAATCGTATGTCCTATTCTATGTGCTCATATTACTCCTTAACCAATCGTCCGATTTTGACAAATAAGAGCTTCATCATAACTAACATTTAAACAGTACCCGAATACTGAGCATTAACTACTAGTAGGCGGGACCCAAATTCAACACTGACTCATACATAACAAGCCACCGGTATAGTCTGTTAGGTTTTAGAATATACCTCGGCTACTATCGGATAGAATCGGATGTATTCACGTAATAGAAATATCGGAACTAAAATGGCACTTAATTTATATTACTTTTCAAAATAGTGAAGAAAAGTTTTATACTGGTAGAAAATGCTTATGGCATTAAGTTCGCCGCATTGTACAATTTTATGGTGCAATAAAGTATTAATAATAATAATATACAGAGCAGGAAGTAGTAGGTATTACACTCGTGTGCTTTCGGCGAAAACGAAACCTACTCTAGCCCGAGGTATATTCTAAAAGCTAACAGACTGTACCGCCTTTATAGATGATTATGCTCAGCAGTTGGTTTTGTGTAGTTTTTTAATTATGTATTTATCATTGTGTAAGTCTTAAGTCACCTAAGACTTTAGTTAAAATACAGTATTAACTATAACTTCGATATGTGCCTTCATTGTCCTAGTTTTACTTCAATAGTGGTATACTGAAAATACTGACATTTTCTCAATAATAATCAAATCTTATCGGTATAGTTTCTAAATATCGATACGACATTTTACCATCGATATTTTGTTCTCATGTTCCCATCCCTTCGAAGGTAGCTTCATGGCACTTACCATTGTTCTAAGGTTTCGATTTAATAGTTACGCCTTTAATAACAGAACGAGTTACAACGGCGTAAGTTTCACGGCACATTAACGTTGCATTGCGGTTTATGTAAGTGGCTTTGCCTTGAGGCAAAACAATACATTTCTATAGCTACCGCCGAACAATATTAAACATGCTAATGTATTCTGTGAATGCTATCAAAATATATCAGATCTAGTAAGACCTTGACGAAACTAATCACAGCGTATCGTGACTTTTAGTACCTACAGATCTGGGACGCTACGGGGATTCAACTCCAATTGTGAAAGGGCGGAACTTCCGATTGATTTTGCACCGATTTAGGTTGCGTTCAATTTAAGTCGGAAAGCTTTTTTGTTGGCTTCTTCTCCACATGACGTAGAAAGTGTGAAAAAAACACAATACCTTAAAACACTTACTATAGCAGTCTGTGGTGGAAACTTGACAAGAAAAAGACGTAACCACAAACGCCTCCAGGAGTGTTTTAATAAACTGTTTTTATAATTTACAAAAAAGTATATTTAACGCGCGGGTAAGTTGTCTCTATTCCGTCCCTGCCCTAATTCCGATTTCGAATTCGGTTCCGATTTCGACAAAGTTTAACAATTTTGATTACGAATTCGGCTCCGATAGAGCCGTCTCTGTAATATCCGTACTAAAGACGACAACACAATGTCTTTTTTTCGATGCTGGTACCTAAGCAAACAGCAATAAAGCTTACTGTGAAGCAAGCCACTAATTCGCTATCGCACAATTACTTACCCTGAGTAAAAAAAAACTTGACACACAAGCTACATCAACAACCAACACTAGCACACAATAAAACGTCTTTATGAGGACCACGCCCGGTTGAAAGCGAAACGACGAAGAAGATTAAAAGTTACGGCTAGAAAATCCAAATCAGTGAATTTTCGAAATCCTAGTTTGCGATCTGAACAAGTGTTGTGTGCAATTTTTTATTACATAAGTACATACCCTCACTATAATACGAGTTCCTGGTGAGGAATGCAAAGACTTGCCATGATGCATTGCCGCACGGCGGTTTCAGGCAGTTATCATTTTTACAAAGAAACTACATAATATGTTCTTAAATATTTCCCGAGATCTAATCCCAGACACTGAATTAAATCGCCAGTACCTTACTCGACACATAATGTACATAATGGGCATTAATGTACTCTACACCCATCAATCAAAACATTACGTTGAGTGTTTAAGCAAAAAAAGTCAGTAATAGAGAAATTAACCATCGGGTCAGCTACAACAATTTCACTTTTTTTTTTAGGGTTGCGTACCCAAAGTCTGCAAACGGCACCGATTAATATGTCTGTCTGACCCATAAACGGTTTTATCTCTAAAACCGTACTAGCCTATTGAAAAATTCATAGAAAATTAATGATGTTATGTTCGTGGATTGACCGATAAACATTTAATAAATATTAGCGTGTCGATGAGTAAACATAAAATTAACATCATAAAGAAGTACAATGACATGATTCGTATTTTCAGAAAATGTCTTATATTATCGTAGAAACGTACGATAGTGTAAGTGTCAAACTTTCTGTGGTTATTGTGCAGTTCTTATATGACAACAATTATAATAACACTACGATGGACTCCGCTGTAGATCCGAACTAATTGAAAGCTTTTTCTAGGTGAATACGATAAGAATAAAGTATTAAATATTAGTAATTTAAGGAACCTGAAACCGGCGTGCGTGCCTGTAATATGCATGCAACGACTAATGAATGCTGATGACGCGAAAGAGGTCTAACAAGATCGTACCAAGTGGGAAACCCTGGTCTCTACCTACCCCTCCGGGATAGAAGCGTGACTTTATCTTACGAAATGTTACGTTAGGTTTTAATTACGTTAGGTTTTGTTACACTATTAACAGACGATCGAACTTGGTACGGACCGGACAGTGGATTCGGTACGCTCCATACCATAGCCGTTCGACTGGAAAGTTGTCTGCCGAACATAATTATTACTACGAGTATTTCGTGTTCGCTCGGTTCGATAGTACGGCTGTCCGGCCCGTACCAATGTCGATCGTCTGTTAATATTTTTATGGTATGCTACGGAACCCTCAGCGCGCACTTGGCAGGTATTTTTTACGATACTCTTATTCTAACCTCATACGGACGAAGACGCGGGCATAGCCAGTACCAAAGTTATTGATTGCTCCGACAAAACGAAACCATATTTTCCAATTAACAATGAAACCGAATAGTGTGATGGCCGAGGACTGTCTGTCGTTCGGTAGGCAGGTCCCCTACCCGAAGGGTTGATGACATTAAGAAGGCGGCAGGCGGACAATGGACGAGATTAGCAGGTGACCACCGAGGTTTGCGTGGCGGTGAAAAGGCCTATGCCCAATAGTGGGCGTCTTTCATCGGCTTTATAGATAAGAATATTTTCTATTAATAAAATAGGTACAGTACTACACATCATAAGTCTCTTCGGGAATCTACGTTCGCGCAGACTAGGAAGTGTAACGAAAGTACCCGAAGCTATAAGTACATTCAACATGATCTTTAACCGATGCGGTTAAGGTGCAAAATTGATTGGCTTAGATTGGCGCTACCTATTTCCCTCACGCTAATATTGCCAAACTAATAGTCACCTGCATCGATGACGTTGAATCAACCAATAGCAACAAAGACGCGCGGCCTGCCATAAAATGAAACTATCTGATAGGTCGATCAACTTGCCGCACATCCAAAATTTGGTCATCTGCGCAGGTACATCCGCGAGACTTTTTTCTTGTACTGTACACAGTTATGCTTTAAAACAGCGGTCTTCACATTAAGCAAATAGCCCGCATAGTGCCCGCCGTTACAATTACTTTGTGGTTTTACACGAGCACGAGACTAGTACATAAATGCTTAGGTTAAACAAAGAATGAAATCTAACTGAAATTATGATTAATATTGTAACTATATCTCGGCCTCGGTGGCGCAGCGGCTTAGCATGCTGACTGTAAAACGGAAGGTCTCGGGTTCGATTCCCGGCCGGGTCAAACTAGGAAACGAACTTTTCTAGTTTGTCTCGGGTCTTGAATGTTATCTATGTATTTATTGTATTAAATCTATCGTCGAGTTAGCACCTATAACACATGTCATTTAGTTGTACTTAGTATAGGGCTAACGAGATCTGTGTAATATGTCCATGAATAAAAAAAAAAACTACAGATAAACACTGTGAAGAAACTCACGCCTTGGTTAGCTCTGCACGTATTGACTGGTCTTTCCTGTGAGGAAGACCGACTAATCTATCAGGATAGTTAGGTGCTGGGCAAGCTACAACGCTCTAAAACATTGTCTCAGGCACTGCGGCGCACGAGTGGCCCCTTCACCGATCTGGCTTGAGTGAGCATGCCACTAGACGCTGTATGAATCGTCTCATTGCGTAGACGTAAAAACCAATGTTACAGATAAACGTATTTTAAAACCCCACTATTACAGCATTTAAAAAATGCTTTCAAACAAATTCACTGTCATTTATCACATGACTAACAACTCTTACCGCTTTCAAAATATCAAATGAGTTACCTTTTTGTTACTCTAATGGATCACGATAGAAACTCAACCGCAATGATAACAGAGTAATAAATGTTCAATAAAAAGCGACGGGTAACGCCCGGGGCGGCAAACTAGTGTTCAAACATAACGCCTTTATAACAGCTTCCTAAACAGAAGGCTTGTTTTGGCCGAGTTTAATTTATCATCTGACTCTATTCGTTATCATTATTTTGAATAAAACTTTGTTGGATTGATTAATTTATTTTAATTAAATTTTATTTATTTGACTATGTATAATATAAAAATGAATCGCTTAATGTGTTGGTAAGCGCAAATCTCGAGAGCAGCTGAACCGATTTCGCTAATTCTTTTTTTAGAATATTACTTGATGTATACGAGGATGGTTCTTACTTAAAAATAAGAAAAATAATTAGTGAATTGACTCTTAGGCGGTACGAAGTTCGCTGGGTTAGCTAGTATAATATATATAAAACGGATCGAATCGCGATTATTTATTAGGTAAAACGTAATTACCTTATTTCTCGAACCCGGCCTACCCGAGACCACTGCAACTTTAACGCTGCCCAAAAGTCGGGAAATAAGGTAATTACGTTAACTGGCGCCCCACGTTGGGCGCCAGTGGAACGTTTTATAACTTTAATAATTAATAAATAAACTCTGGAATGACTTCAGGTGTGATTTTATTTGTAGATTTAGTAACTTTAAAACAGAAAACTGATAAGCAGGTAAAAAGTCAGATCTGGTCAAAGGGTAAAGTAGTAGTGTGAAAAATGAGGGAAATCGAAGAATGAGTGACATACATAATTTAAATATTTGAAAATGATAGATGGAAAAAGAAATAAAAATGGTGTAAAGAGGTTTGCACCGTTACACTACCTAATAAATAATCGCTTTTAGACCCGTTTAATATATAACTGTGCATGAGTATCGCGAATCATTAGTACTTAGTCGACTATTACCATCGCGTCATAAAAAATATTAGGTATGATCATATTTGAACACGGTTTCCCACGACAGCGTTATTTTTTTTTAATGCGTAATATTCAAGGTTCAAAGATTTCTAAAATTGTATTTGCACACACGTGGTTATTTTAGCTTACATAATTATAGTTTACTACCTTAACCTTGTAACGATGCAAACCGATTTACACTATTTTATTATATTTTTTTAATTATGTCTATCATTTTCAAAATTTTTAAATAAAGTCACTCACTTTTGAGATTTCCTTCATTTTTAGCATTACTTCTTCACATTTCGACTAGACCAGACCTTATAAATCGTCCTTTACCTGGTTATCCTGTGTTTACCAAGTTTTCTGTTTATATTATAGATAAAATACATTATAATTAAAAGACACAGTTGAAGTCGTTCCAGTTTTGTTATTATAAAACGCTTTAAAACATCACAAACTAAATCAAGTCAACCTAGGCATGAGTCCTGTTCATTGACCCCTGCACTAGGCAACCATGTATCACAGGTGGTCAAGGTCTGTATGTAGGTAAAAACCCACTACTCCTTAACAACGACGCATATATCTGTCTGCCACTAACAATGATGTAAAAGACTGTCCTTCTGTCCTTTTCCACCACACCACTTTCTCTATCAATCAAGCGGAGATTTACAATCTTAATTGTACTTGGTCTTCGCTTTACAGTTCTTATAGACGTAATGGTGTAATCGATCCGTTGAAAACAGATGCAAACAATTACGAATGGATACGTACTACGATCGTATTTTAAATAATGTTTATCCATTCAGTCAGAAGCCATGAATGGTGTTGCCGAGTACTAGCCAACCGCTGCCCACTGCTGGGCTTTTAAAAGCTTTCCCTTCCTATCATGTTATGTCCATGGATGAAGATGGCGAGGGACCATCTACATCCATAGACACGCTGACACTAAGATCGGCTTATACAAGACAATATATCGAACTAAAGTGTAACATGAAGTTTATTATAAATCAATTAGAAATATTACATAAACTCACTCCTTTATCTTAGTGGGTTAGACAGAGACCAGGGTTTGCCACGACCCTGACTTACTTCTTGCGGTTCATCAACATTCATTTGCATGCATAAACGCCTGTATCGGGTATTTTTTATTTCGCCCTTTGCTAATACATCCCCTATTTGGTCGAAGTACGTCCGCTTGCGACATCCCTTACCAGTCATTCCACGTTCACTCGATATATTTCTTTTGTCAATGTTTCATCCCTCATCCTTTCCATAAGATGAAAATATTATTTTTGTCCAAACAAGAACCAATTTGAAATATTTTTACTTTTCAATTTTGTATTCATTAAAAACGAAGACAATATATTCCCTACACTGTAGTTAAGGCTTCTAGTGCCTGTGTACATTACAGGAAAAACAATGCCAATGAAACTAATGATAGGTAAATACTTTATCTGCGCTGTCAATGCCCACTACAGCTAGATTTCAAACACGAGTACAGTCTGTTAGCTTTTAGAATATACCTCGGCTACTATCGGATAGAATCAGAATTATTTGTGTAATAAAAATATCGGAACTAATATAACACTTCCTTCCTTCTTTTCCTTTCATTTTCAGGCTATATTATGTAGTCCACTGCTGGACATAGCCCTCCCCTAATGAGCGCCATTCGACCTGTCTTCAGCTTGCGCATCCAGCATCTGCCGGCAGTTTTCCGCACGTATGACACTTAATTTCACATAACTTTTCAAAATAGTCAAGAAAAGTTTTATACAGAGCAGGAAGTAGTAATACATTCGTGTGCTTTCGGCGAAATGCGAAGCCTACTAACAGTCTAGCTAACAGACTGTATACACTATAATATACGAGTACGACATGAAAATATTCGGCCTTTCTTTGATATTAAAGTCCTGAAATTTCTAACAAGTACGTTTATGGCACACGAGTGACTATCACAATGGCAATGCGGTGACCAAAATGCTACAATCATTTTCTACTAGTCAACTACAGGAGGGTGAATGATGATAACAGATAAGCGTAAGGAAGTGCAAGATAGACAAATTTAAAAATTCATAAAACAAAATTATAAAAGCTATAAGCGAGAATGTGTTATTAGCTCTTAGTTACCTATTTTCTTTACGAGTACTAGCATAATTTTGTTAGCTGATGATTCTTCAATCTGAATAAACAAATACCAGAATTGGATATAATATACTTATAATATAAATATGACAAATACATGAGAGATAGTACGCGTACACAGCCGAGATCCTCCTCGTGAGATGGATCAGGGGAATGCAATCTATCTTTACGCAAGAACCTAATCTCATTTACTTCTTAAACTTAATCAACATAGTGCCGTAACAAAACAACGGATGCAACTAAGAACAAAACACTACAACTGAGGTTTATGTATTTCCCAATCTCACTAAGCAAACGTTTCCTTCAACAAACAAACGTACTCGCTGCCCGCTCTACGAAGTGTAGTGAGAAAGATAACAGAATACCTGTTTTTCTTTCCGGCAGTTTTGGCACGATCTTTTTAATACAGTTGCTCAAAAAGTGGCGTATTACAGGGACGTACAGCGTGCAGGATGGGGGCTATTACACACTCGTGCTTTTTTTTTACCCTTACCGCACTCGTGCCTTTTCTTTCCCAACTGTCAAAATAATGTCTATTAAAAAGAAAAACCAACCATGAAGTTTTTACTAAGAAAATTCATAGAAGTTTTTATGAGCTACTAATTTGTTTCAATATCAGATTTAATGATTTCATTGAATGAGTTAAGTTAAGTTTCATTTCATCTCATTAAAAATCATTTTCATTTCATATCAATAAAAAGTTCTACTGAAGACTTGGCTGTATGGGCATAGTTCCCTTTGCCTACTAGAATGGGTGAAGAAAAAAATCTCTGCTTATATTCAAATTCAAATTCAAATAATTTTATTTCAACGTAAAGAATTTACATTCTGTTTGCTGAATGTCAATGTACAATGTAAAATGTAAGCCGCCGCCTTCGGGCCGTATTGTAGTGGAGAAAAAGGCAGCGGAAAAAAAAACTCCACTCTGACCATCTTTTCTCAAATCATCTTAAAACCAAATACATCAGTTGCCATATGTAAACCTAATAAGATTTCATGATTGCCATTAACAACCCTAAATGCCAAAGCATTAGTCAAATGTCTCACAATAATAGGGGAAAACATAAGTGCTGCGGCCAGACACACGAACAGCACTCGTTCACGAGCATAACGCAGTGCTCAGCCATCATCAGTCTCAACCATTTTGGAGGGAGATAGATGACCCGAACACCACGCTACCATTCGAATGACCTTTAGCAAACTTGCAGTTAAGTTTTTGTCAGTTATATAAGGTATCATATAGTTATTAATATGCAATCACGTCGTCTGTACACACTTGTATTATAAAATATGTTATACTTAGTTATACTTAACAATAAAATCGCGGTGGAATTGGTTTACTACCACGGATTAGGATCGTTTATATAGTCGTCTATTCTATAATATGCCTTCTTACATAGCGAATTTTTAATGAAAGTTTTAAATTTATTTTCAGACAAGCATAGAACACGTTCTGGAATTTTGTTGTAAAAACGAACGCAGTAACCTACAAATGATGTGCCTACCTTGGCTAATCGGGATTTAGTACAAGCAACCTTGTTTCTATTCCTTGTGTTTACGTTATGAACGTCCCTATTTAATTTAAACATTGTTATATTTTTTCGGACATACATTATATTATCGAATATATATTGGCAAGCCAGTGTAAGAATGCCTATTTCTTTAAAGCGCTCCCTTAGCGATTCTCTACTGTTTAAGTTGTAAATAGCTCTTATTGCTCTTTTTTGCAAGACAAATATGGTTTCTATATCTGCTGCCCGTCCCCATAATAACAAACCATACGACATGACGCTGTGAAAATAACTAAAATAGACCAGCCTCGCCGTCGACACGTCTGTAAGTTGTCTAATTTTTCTGACTGCAAACGCTGCTGAACTCAACCGACCCGACAGTTTTCCAATATGCTGACCCCATTGCAGTTTTGAGTCTATCGTTATGCCTAAAAAAAGCGTGGACTCTACCAGCTCTAGCCTCTCACCAGATATTTTTAAACTCGTGTCAACATTTTTAACATTGGGTAGTGAGAATTTGATGCATTTTGTCTTTTTTGCATTTAGCATCAGATTGTTTATAGTGAACCAGTTTAGAATAGTAGATAAAGCATTGTTTACATCGTCTACATTACTTATACCTCTCTTTACTTTAAAAATTAAGGAAGTATCATCTGCAAACAACACTATCTGCGAAAGCTTTTCTACTAGGTAGGGCAAATCATTTATATATACCAAAAAAAGGAACGGACCCAGTATAGAACCTTGAGGGACTCCTACTTTTACATCAGAACCCGAGGATTTAACTCTATTAATATCAACCTTTCCAATTCTGTCTGTTAAGTAAGATCGAAGAAGACTTAGTGATTTATTACTTAAACCATATCGGTGCAATTTTATGAGAAGTGTTTCGTGGTCAACGCAGTCAAACGCCTTAGAAAGGTCACAGAAAACCCCAATGGCATCCTGCGACTCCTCCCACGCCTCAAAGATATGCTTTACTAACGCTATGCCTGCTTCCGTCGTTGAGCGGCCTTTTGTAAACCCGAACTGTTTCTTATGGAAGAGCTTATTTATACTAAAATGAGTTTGCAATTGATGTAATATTACTTTCTCAAAAACTTTGCTTAGCACCGGCAGTATTGCTATAGGTCTGAAATTATTTGGATCTTCACTATCACCAGATTTAAACAAGGGTACGATTTTACTTAACTTTAATAGATTGGGAAAGGTTCCCTGGTCAACACATTTATTAAAAATCAAAGCAAGGTAAGGTGCTAGAATATTGATTACAGTGGATATTAATTTAACCGATAACCCCCACAAATCTTCAGTCTTTTTTAAGTTTAACTCTTTAAATGTTTTGACAATAGTTAAGGTAGTTATATGGGAGAATTGGAAGTCAACTTTACATGGATTTGTACTTTCCAAAAGTAAGGTATCGGCTATTTGGGAGGAAGAATTTAAGCTAGCCGTTATATGCAGTGGCATGTTTTTAAAAAAAGTTTGAAATATTTCTGCTATGTCCTTCTTCGAATTAACTAACTTACCTTCGATCTTCAACGCAAATCCCTGGTCCTTAGGTCTCGTTTTACCTGTTTCTTTGTTAATTACTTGCCATATTTTTTTACGGTTGGCGCCATTTTCTAAATATTTTTTCTTTATTAAATTGCTTATTTTGTTCGCAACTCTATCAAAAATAGTCGTTCAGTACACGTGCGGAACCGTCATTGCAACTTGTTCCGACTGTCAACCCTCGCCTTCGGCTGCGCCTCGCCTCGGGTAGACATTTGTCGGAACTCTTTGCAATGACAGCCTTTCCGCACTTGTAATGAAATATACTATTGTACTGATATCGATCAGACGATGATGAATAATAGTAGTATACAGCCTATACATATAAAGTACTTAGTATTTCTTAATGACTCGCGATACTCATACATAGTTATATATTAAACGGGTCTAATCGCGATTATTTATTAGGTAACACCTACTCGTAATTACCTTATTTCCCGACGTTTCGGCAGCGTAACAGTTGCCTTGGTCACGGGGAGACTTGCCATTGTAAGTACAGTCAATTATTGTAACGCTACCGAAACGACGGGAAATAAGGTAATTACGTTTTACCTAATAAATAAACGCGATTAGACCCGTTAAATACATAACTATATAAAGTACTTATTTTAACAAAACAAAACATATTCTTGATAACATCTGACAATAAGACCCGCTACTGTCTTACAAGCCTCCACCAACCGGGGCTTGGCTCCCGTGGTGGAGTATGGCCTAACCTTCCAGCAATGCAGGAAGAGACCCGTGCACAGCAGTGGGGACATGCAACGGTTGATAACGAAAACATATTCAACACTGAAGTGTTCAAATAGCTCAGCGCTAGAAATTGCCAATCCGCGGGCATGAGTGGTAATAAAGCTCATACCCTCTCTCTCTCTGAGAGAAGGCCTGTGCCTGCATTGGGACGTTTATATGCTACATAAAAAAATCCAGCCTTTGTATGGGTCAGTCATTCTATTAGAGAGATAGTTTGGGCTTAATCGCCATCCGTGTGAACCGGGTATTGGCGATTTCGGTTCATAAAACACCTTGGGCACTCAGGTTTGTTCTGAAAGTTTTTCTTCGCAGTTAGCGAGCAGTATCACAACTACAGATTCACAGGCAAGATTATATTACTTTGTAATGTAAAAGTAAACCTTCGTTATTTATCAGGCACACAGCACATTATAAAATGTTGTCGGAAGAGTCCGACCAAGACCCTGCATTCAGTTAATGTATTGTAGGACAGCGACAATTGAATTAACGCGGCAATATATTGCCGCTTCAAGTCTACACACATTAGATACGAGTGATACTTCAAGGCCTCAAGGGAATGAAAACGTGACAAGACGTGTCACGTGAATCTGTCATTGCACTATAAGGCACTTACTGCCAAAAATTAAGCTACCTCCGCAGTTTATTATGAAAATTTGAGGTACATTGTGCGAGGTAAATTTGAGTTACCATGACTCGTCGCAGGTAAGTGTATCCGGAGTAGCATTAATAAAATTTAATGGACACGGTTTTTTTTTGCCGTATTTGTGTCCCACTGCTGGGCAAAGGCTTCCCCCATGAGCTTCCACTCATCCCTGTCTTATCTCCCATCCGGCAAGAAGGTTGAGAGATCGTCCCGCCATGCACCATCTCCGCTTTGGCCGCCCGCGTCTGCGATATCCGTCGCGTGAAACTCATTCAGTGGCATTTTCGTATGACTTAGCCTGCCCAGTTCCACTTGAGAAAGGAGACGGTTATTTCATTATAACTTAAATGTCAACGGCTCCGTCACACTCTGCATCGTCAGCACAATCCAAGAGTAGCATTCGACTGGAAGCCTAGCATCTGCTAAGCTCCCAGAGTCCGGGGCTCGTATTAAAAATAGAGCACAAATAAACAACTTTTTATTTGTGTAGGGAACTTCTACTATTTTTTTCTTTTGTATTTTTCTTTATTCGGACTACCCCACGACCGTTAGTCTAACAAACGCTTTGTAAAATTACAATTGTTATGGTTCAAGAGATAAAGCAACTTAAAGGTGAGACAGACAGACGTCGTAGGCGAAGAAGTAATAAGGTCCCATCTGCACCCTTTGCGTAAGGAACTCTAAAATATGACTCAGTACCAAATAATCTGAAACTGAATATAAATCAATCAATTAACCAGTACGTACTGGTCCATAGCTTGAAATAGGCCTCCCAAAGACATGCCACTTTTTTCTGTCCTCTGCCACTCTCCTGCAGCCGCTCAGGTCGGCGGTCCAGCGAGCTAGTGGACGTTCTAGGTTAGGTATACAGAAGAGACGTGGCGAGGACGTGCAAAGGTGGCGGATATTCAAAGCAAGACAATATAAACCTTAATGATACGTAGCATAGCATCCTTTTTGTCGTAAGGAGAATTGCCAACCTCGCCTGCAGGCTACTTAGTGGCGAGACACCCTGGAGTCCACGTCTGTTCTGTCTTAGCCAAGCTAGTACTTGGCCTCCAGAACCTTTGTACCGCATCGACTATAATACACAATGCTTGTAATCAGTTTTTTCTTGTTGCGCAATAAAGTGTTCCCCATCTATCTATAACTGTTACAGAATCTTCTCATACTTCTAGACGTTTCTATTGCGACCAGGGCAAGATAAGAAGGGCAAACACAGCGTTAACATGTTGGAGGTTCACGCCTCTTTGCAACAATGCCGCGCCGTGTCCGCCGCTCTATGGGAAAAGTCAACGTTGCCTCATTGTTATGGATGGGTGACCACACATAACGATTTCCATTTGAATCAATCGTTAATTGCTTTACACTGTTTGCTATGGTTGTGTTCCTTTCTTTTTACTCGACTACGGCTGAGCCGAAAAGGAGGGTAATGTGTTCGGCTCGTATTTATGTATAAGTAGTCAGACTCCATACGTTACGTTTTCAACCCTTGTATGTCCCTACTGCTGGGGCACGGGTCTCTTTCTGCATTGCAGGAAGGTTAGGCCATACTCCACCACGGTGGCCAAGTCCGGGTTGGTGGAGGATTGTAAAACATTCCGACTACATATTCCCTCACAATGACAATTAACTATGGTATTATTTTGAATAAGAGCTCAATCGATTCGCCGTCTTTGCGCGTGTGCCATAGGGTACATAAAATCACCATTAATAATAGTAATATAGCCTATACACGTTACACTTCTTTCAGAGAGAAAGAGAGAGTATGGGCTTAATCACCACGCGAGCCCAGCGCGGATTGGCAATTTCAAGCGCTGAGGTATTAGACGCACAGGTTTCCTTTCTTCACAGTTAGCGAGTAGTATTGCTAAAATAATTAACACATGTACATAACTTAGAATCAGCATTATATCCAATAAAAAACAAGTACAAATGGTAGAGTCTAGGCGTATTTGACGACCTCGGTGGCGCAGCGGTTTGGCACGCTGACTGTAAAACCGAAGGTCTCGGGTTCTATCCCCGGCCGGGACAAACTAGGAAAAGAACTTTTCTAGGTTGTCTCGGGTCTTGGATGTTATCTATTTATTTATTGTACTAAATCTATCGGCCCGTTACTGTTGTAAGACAGTAACGGGCCTTACTGTCAGAAGTTATCAAGCCGCCCATGAGGCCTCTGAAATGGCTTAACGACTGTCATTACATGACAGCCGGCACAAACGGCTTGACGTGCCTTGCGAAGCACGGAAGCGCTCGGAAAAATGCCACTAGCGGTAGTCACAGGACTTCAATTAAAACCTCAAACTTCAATTAATATTATTTGTATTTTCAAGGACTCGCGATGCTCATACATAGCTATATATTCATTGAGTCTAATCGCGATTAGACCCGTTTAATATATAACATAATACATTCAATCAACTTTAAAACACGATGATATTCCTGAATTACTTAGGTTTTCATCAAATAAAACGGATTTGTCGTGTGTCCCATAGCCTTGCAAGTGTACGTAACGCTGCACTGAAGAATACTCTATTTTTTTGAGAGCAGCCAAGGCACATTCGTGCAGCGCATCCATAAACGTTTCGGGAATTCATAATGTTCGCGGAAATTCACGGAAACAGTGAACGCAACGAGCAGGTGAATAAAACCGCAGTATATTCAGGCGTAAGAAGGTAAATAGTTAAGTTAAAAGCACTTCCAACAGGACTGTGAAAAATACATTTTTATATTTGTTTGTTTTTATTGAAATCTCTTAGCTATTATTTACGTACCCCACCACAGGTGGAGCTGTCAATTTATTTTTATAATTAAACCACCATCCCCACCATCCTGGCCCTAGATTCTGTTAATGCATTGTATGTAGTACAATGTCAATTGCACGAAAACGTGGCGATTTCATTTCTGCTTTAAGTCTAAGCCCGCATACTTATCAAACCTTCTAGAAGCCGATGGTATAAAAAACACGTCACGTGTATACATTAATCTGTCATTGTAGTGTAGTTGTAGTCTACCGACTTTATATGATTTTTTCTATTTAAAATAAATTAATTTTATTAAAGTATGATTCACTTCAAATTCTTTACAACTCAAATTATTGTCTAAAATAATTTAACCCGTAAGGAGGCGCATTATGAGCATTTTGCTCACACAAAAATGAAAATGAATTTTTTTTAGGGATACCGACGTCATAGCGTCTCGAGCGCTTAGATACCTTCCTAACTATTATTCCCTCCCCCCTGACGCAACTCTCGTGTTTGTTAGTTCCGTTGCGACCGCGCAGCGAAGTGCTTTCAACAGCCGTGTACCATTCTGCGGCAATTTGCTCATCACGCGCCCATCCGTGTAAGTATTTATTTTTCCAATAAAAAAGTATTATTGTATTTTACGAATTATTGTTTCGTTATTTTTGTATTATATTGTTTAATTATTACGTAGACACTCTGTTGTTATATTTTATTAATATATATTTGTTGTTTTAGTTGTATTAAACATCAAAAATGTACGATCGACAGCAAGCTCAAATTTGTGCGTGGTTGGAAGAGGATTCTTGTGAAGAGTTCAAGAATCCTCTTCCAACCACGAAGTATCGATGACAATTCCGTCATTCACAGTCTTCATGCGACAGATACCGAAAAATACATGTCCAAGACGTAATTATAGACGCTCAACAAAAGCGTGCACTTCGTGCAAGCAATTACTCTGCACCGAACATACCACATACATGTGTTCAGTATGTTTCAAAAGGCACATTTCACAAAGTCCCATAGAATAGTATTTTTTTAAATTTTTAGTATATAACATTTTTATTGATACTTTTATGAAGACTGCCAAAAAATTAAGAATTTAATTAAGTTGTTTTGTTATTTGGTCTAGAAGTTGAATTTATGTTTCATAGTTTTATTTAAAATACTTTTTTTCTTAATTATTAACCCTTGTTTTATTGATATAAATCCATTATAAACCAATTAGTAATACAACGGTAGATATATGACCGTTTAAAGTGGTGTGAGCAAATTGCTCCCGCGCGCCTTTCCGTGTTATAAAAATAGACGCGCCTCCTCACGGGTTAATATAATACTTTTATTTGTTATTATTTATAAAAACACTATTCCTCTGAGTGTTTGTTTGGGCTGTCGTTTAAAAACCGATATCCTTCGTTCAAATCGAAGTATTGGGAACTTGAAGTGTTGTCAAAGGGGCTGAATACAAATTGAGGTCAAATCCCGTCGTCAAGTCGCCCCGCAGGAATTAATTAGAACTCCGAATTTCAATTATCTTAAAGAATCCATCCACTCACGTTTCGTCGCATTTGTTTTTCACCGAAAGTTTCCGGACACCGAGTGAAAAGAAAAAGTCTTTTTGTTCTTCACTTGATTTGTCAAAAAGTTACCTGAAAGAGATGGCTCCGAATGAAAAGGTATTGTATTCTTACAAACACCTTGGTTAAAACAGTATTCCATCGTAGTCTTTTTACTCGCCTTTTTCTATGTAACCTATATAAACGTTCCACTGCGAGCCACATGTCTTCTCTCAGAGAGAGAGTAAGGGCTTAATTACCACGTGTGCCCAACGAGGATTGCCAAGCGCTGAGGTATTTTAACACCTTAGTCACTCATGTTTCCTCACGATGTTTTCCTTCACACGACTACGAAACCAAAATGATTGCTCTGATCTATTAATTACTAATTTCAAGACATTCGAAATAAAAGTTGAATGACGGTTTTTCTTTGAATCTCTTTCTCTAAATATTACAAAGAGTGTACATACAGTCAGCGACACAAATTTGCGGTATTATAACCTATGAAACAGTTACTGCCCGTGTTTGTTGACTGTACTTACACAGTTTGAAATTCGAGCATGCCGCTTGATTGGATTATCCTGAGCTCCGTATACAGTCATATTACACATAATCTAAAGACGACGATAGCGCACTTGTGTAGCTATGAGCATTTACCTATTGACTCTTCCGTTTCACTACGTCGAACAGCATACGTTCGACGTAGTGAAACGGAAGAGTGTTCGAAACAAAACAGCAGCTTTTGTTTCGAAAATTAAGCATAAGGTAACGATTACTTATAAAAAATATAAATAAATATTCATGGACATTTTACACAGATCTCGTTAGCCCTATACTAAGTACAACTAAATTACTAGTGTTGCTAACTCGACGATGTATTTAATACAATAAATACATAGATAACGTCCAAAACCCGTGACAAACTAGAAAAGTTTGTTATTTAGATTTATAAATATTTTACCTACTAAAAAATAAGTTAGGTTAAATCAAAATTCAAAACAATTACAACATTACCAAACGGTAAGGTTTGGTTCGAAAATTGACCATAGTACGATTATATTAAAAATGCTCTTAGCCACTAAAAAGTAACTTGGGTACTAACGAGAATCAAAACAATCAAAAACATAACCAGTGAAATACCATGTCGAGATACTACACCCGAGGCCGTGGGTTCAATACCCACTGGGGGTGCCGTACTTTTGTACAAAAGGCCTCACTCTGGGTGTATATCCATGTTTGTGATGTCCTTGCCTGGTTACCGTAGCACAGGGCATCCTAGTTTGGGACCAAGACAAGTGATTGTGTTGTGGCACTCAGTGGAACAGCGGTCGACCAGGCGAGAGGTCCCGGGTTCGAACCCCGGCTGGGGACAAAAAACCCAGGTCTTGGTTGTTTACATGTTTGCAAAGTCGCTGTTTCTGGTTCTCACGACACAGGGTATCCTAGTATGGGCCAGAAGCAATGTGTCTGTAAACGTGTATGTTATGTTAATTGAACATTGATGTTTGTTATAATGACGTGCATTTTCCACACAGTCTTCGTACTTCGTATTAATTTATATTAACGATCCCCTTAATATAAATTAATTAAGAAGCATTTCTTAAATAGACAAAATAATAAATGAAACCACGTTATTCAGGAACCCAAAGTTCGTAGTTAAAAGGATCTCGATTACTTAAGTAGGCAGGTAGGCAACGTTCGGTAGTAGGGTCCCCATCCGTCTAGTGCCATCCAGGAAACCAACCCGGGAGCCAATTCTCACTTCATTAGCAAATAAGTCGTACACGACTCTAAGGCTTATGACTCGGACATCTACGTAATAATAAGTCAGGCCGCAGCCAAAATCTGTATTCTGTACGCCACGCTAGATATAATTCGAATGAGAAAATAAATGTTTAATGATTCTGTTGAGTTGTCTTATCTTATTTATATACGACAAATGTCTAATAAGCCTTCGAATATTTTAAAATAACGCCTTCGATTTATTAATTTGGAATGTTCTAGATACGAAATAATTTAAAATAATGTCTTCGACTAATTAATTTGTATAATGCTCTAGATACGTTACAATTTAAAATAACGCCTTTGATTAATTAAGTCGGCTCAGCTCGTCACCTATAAAATCCACAATTATACTGAGTTAACGGTTAATTATTTCAATAAAGAAAACACCCATTTAGGACTCCGTAGTCAACAAATGACTCATGTCCTTCCGTCTGTCTGTCCGCGGCCTAGCTCAGAGACGATGAGTAATATAATGTTAAAATTTGGCATAGATAACACCTATTTAGAGGCTAAAAATTCCACCCATGTCGGGATTCGAACCCGCGACCTCTGGCTATCCGTGCCAGCGCTCTTTCCAACTGAGCTAATGGGCGACTCACCGGCATCAGTGAAATTTCGAACCTCTTTACACTATTCTCTGTATTACGTAATAGGTTTTTAAAATTGTCCTTAGCACTGGTTAGTGCATTAAAAATAAAAATAGTACAATAAATATACACATTAACTACGCCGACAAAATGGTTAAATAAAATCTGGGGGTACATCCTCTGCACCTAAATTAGGCATTTTTTTCTCCTCCATCTTATACTCGTAGTGTGGGGTACCGTTGGCATGTCCGACTTTTTTAGACAGATAACATAGAAAGAAAAATCCCGCTCGCAGAAGAAAGAAGCGCTCGTGGCCTAGTGGAACCGAGTGTTCGGAATCAATGGAATCAATCACTGGGGTTATGCAACCACCCAAGCTAATTGCATTTTTTCCAAGCGCTTCCGTGCTGCGCAAGGCATCTTAAGCCGTTGGTGCTGGCTGTCATGTAATTGCAGTCGTTAAACCATGAAGAGGTATTATGGACGGCTTGATAACTCCTGACAGTAAAGCCCGCCACTGTCTTACAATGCTCCAGCAACGGACTCCTCGGACTTGGCCCCCGCTAAGCAGGAAGCTTAGGCATAATCCGCCTAAGCTTCCTGCGATGCAGGAAGAGACCCGTGCCCCAGCAGTGGGGACGTACAAGGGTTGATATAGAAACGTCGCTACGGACTTTTTGGCAGTTGTACTCTTGAAATTTCGAAATGGTTACCCTACTTGGGAATAAATAATGCAGTAGCTTGCGAAGTAAATTTATAAAGAACAGAGAATCTCGTTTGCCCCTTCAAATTTTCTAAAGGTTTAACTTCGGATAGCGGGTGAAGTAATTCTTATTACTAGTATTACGTTGTCTACAAATAAATAGGACAATTTGTAGAGTAAGGTAGAATCTAGTATTATTGTTTGTGTACTTAAATTCTTATAAAGCAAACATACCATAAACTAATACCAGTATCTCGGAGGGGTAGACAGAGTTCAGATTATGCCGCCACTTGCCACGATGCTGAATTTGAAGAGAAGTATTAAAAAAATATAGTACTGTAACGATACTTCTTTATAGTAGCTGGCCGGCGTAGCCGTCTACGTATAGTTTAAATTATTAGAAAAATACTGTAACGTTTTGATTAGGTAGGTGTCAGTCGTGTTGAGTGAGACTCGCAGCTAGGCTGGGTTTCTGTGATAAAAAAGATAATTAAAAGAAATTATTATAGCTATATCAGCGTTTTAATAAGTAGTGCGCTACGGTACGTAACATAACCTTACGCCTGTATCCCGGAGGGGTAGTCAGAGACCAGGGCCGACACTTTCCTGACGGATCACCTTCGCTTCATCAACGTTCATTAGTCGTTGCATACACGCCGTTTCGGATACTTTTTATCTTGCCCTTGCTATTACACCTTCCATTTCGTCCCTTACGATAAGAATAATAAAATTAAAGTAATCCTTACCTAATACCGCCGTTCAGGGCGGAGACCAGTCCAGGCCTCTCATAGCACATATGCATAACCACAGCGCTTGCCGTCCAGATCACGTTCTACAGAACAACACTCGTAATGCACTGTTGCTTTTCTCACTTGAGTCGAACACCGTTCTGCACTATGACACTTCACTAAGGTTCGGGTCAATCGACACCCGGTGAATACAATGACATGTTGTTTGTGCACTCCACTGACACTAGTTTTTATTTTGTAATCGTCACTGTGAAACTATCAAGGGAATTTTAAAAACCCTATTTAGAGCCTAAAAATTCCACCCACGCCGGGATTCAAACCCGCGACATCTGGCTATCCGTGCCAGCGCTCATTCCAACTGAGCTAATGGGCGACTCACCGGCATCAGTGAAATTTCTTAAAATTGTCCTTAGCACGGGTTAGTGCATTAAAAAGAAATATATCAAGGGAATCTTAGCACTTTATTGGTGCTTTGTAATGATAGGCTTAAAAACGGATTAAGACTATAGACCACACAAGCTTTAGACGCCACAATGCTTTTCTTGCTCAAATTAGTTGCATGGTTTTACAAAACCGAAAAGCTAAAAGGTATGATTACTTTTTTTCCACCACACAAACGCTAATAGCTCTGAAATTACCGTTATTATTTAGTGTGTGTTAGCTGACTGAGTGAAATCACATGTTTTGTAACATTCTGTCGTTATCAACCCTTTGTATGTCCCCACTGCTGGGGCACGGGTCTCTTCCTGCATCGCAGGAAGGTTAGGCCATACTCCACCACTGGGGCCAAGTCCGGGTTGGTGGAGGATTGTAAGACAGTGGCGGATCTTACTGTCAGAAGTTATCAAGCCGCCCATAAGGCCTCTGACATGGCTTAACGACTGCCATTATATGACAGCCGGCACCAACGGCTTAACGTGCCTTGCGAAGCACGGAAGCGCTCGGAAAAATGCCACTAGCGGTAGTCACGGGATGCTCACCCATCCTGTACCTGACCGCGCCTATTGTTGCTTAACCAAGTGATTGATTCCAATCACTCGGTTCGCCTAGGCCATGAGCGCTTCTGTAACATTCTGACAAAATAAAAAAAATTAAAACAATCCATTCAAAAACAATAGAGACATAATAAGATTATTAAGTCCGCACTTTGTAAAAAAGTTGTTTGGAGCAATCGAACCCACAACCTCTGTCTTGATAGCCAAGCGCCTTAACGGCTACACCAACGAGTCAGTTATAATAATTATAACAACACAATAAATTGAAAGAGTATTAGGTATTATTTTTGATAAAGTTAAGCTGACTTCTTCGACGCGCTGTCTACAAGACTGCGCTGTCTATGATTAGGACATAATCCGTAGATAAACCTATCACAACGCCGAGCAGAATGGCGTAGAGTCAACAGCTATGTTTACACTAGACGCTCAGTCCCGCACTTGTGACGTCATTTCCTTCTCCCTCTCTTAGTTTCTTTTAAATAATAACAAATTAGTAATATTCGTACAACACAATGATTTATACAACTACGATTTTTATTTCAAATATTCGATTCCATGTAAAATTGTTTATATTCAAATTTAGAACCACATATTTTTAGAAAAATATGAACATTTCGTTGCTCCATCGCTGTATACATAATTAAGCGAGAAAGAACAAAGGAATCAAGTCAACACGACATCTATTCTTAGCCATCTTTTTAAATTCAAGAAAGATGTTTAATCACGCGCGACAGCGCGTCAGTGTAAATATATACAGTGTCGTCACACGGGGCACTTGATTGGCGCAACAATGGGATACGGTTATAATATGACACAGTTAATTAATTAACTAACCGTTCGCTTATTAGTGAGCCATTGCAAATTGCATTGAAATGTTTAATTGCGTCTGGGAACAATACACCTATTGCTTTAAATTGACGACTGATAGAAGGATTACTATGACTGTCTTATTGACAGACTGTTTAATTACCGGGAAAAGGATTCGATTCCCGCAGAAGCTGTAAGATTAGATTAGGTTTATACTCTTTATTGCACACCATAATTTTTGAGAGTACACGAAAAACTTAAATATCGAAGTTACCTACATAGGTTACAATTGGCGGTCTTGTCGCTAAAAGCGATCCTTTCCGGACAACCTTAGAATGGATAGTAAGATGTCACTGAGGGAGATGTTCCATATATTGTTAACACTAGAACCGATAGTACTGTCAGAGTAGTTTCCGTGCTGGGCTTCCGCGCTAGTATTGTATTGTAAGTATTTTAGGTTCACTTTAACTTTGATCGTTTTTCCCGCACGTCATTAGTCTAAGCCTGTAGACAGACCGATCATGGATTGACCTTATTGAAGTCCATATGTGTGAAAAGGAAGGAAAGCCAATCGGTATTGAAACGCAGTCAGTGGTAGACACTCCGAGTTCTGCACGTGACATTGTGCACAAGCGTCGTACATTATATCAGTGGAACAGGAAATATTGGTGTGTTTAATAACATGGCCCCAAAAACGGAGCGCATGTTTGTGAATTAAATATTAGAGTTAAACAAAACAGTTATGGTCGCATAGCAGCGAATCAACACTCAATGAAATAAAATGAAATGAAAAAGTTAGTTAGACGTCCATTTAAAAATATAGATAATTTTGGAGAAAAAATCGACCAAAAACTCAACATTTACTCTTTCAAAATCCTTAATTAACAGAGTTAATGTATTTTTTACAAAACTCATGCATTTTACATGCTTTAATTCCAGACATTGTCATCTAAATAATCATTTATATTATAGTAGCCCTTTTGGCACAAAGTGTACTTTACACATTTTTTTAACTTCGTTTTAGTCAAACTTAATATATCTTCAATGAAATATGAATTAAATAAAAAAAACACAGCCTTCAAACTTGTCTAATATACCAGTTGAGCATATGTTCACGGTATGACAAAAACAACAAAAAATCAGGCATCCAGGACATACTTTGCTTATAATATTTACACCTAGCTTTGGGTCAATTTCTGAATTGAGAATTTCGCTAAGTAAATAGTTAACTGTAGTTCTGTCTCTCCGAATTTCTCAGAAAAGAGCGTGACAAAACATTACGTAAGTATTTACTCAGTAAAATTCTCAATTCAGAAACCGGCCCTTTATTTCGGTTTAGACTAACCAAGCAGTTATTGTACAATCAAGTTACGTCGACACCAAGCAAAATGTAGCTATTAAAGGTAAGTAGTATCCGAGAATAGATCAAGATATGAATATTAATTCCGAGAAACAAGGAAAAACGATATGCTTTGAATAAGTTAATCGAAGGACAACAATAGCACCTAAGTAACATGAAGCAGATATTGATGAACGTTTGAAACATCTGTTAAATCACTTTACTGCGGCCATCACTTGTGAATGCTTTACGACTAAACTTCTGTATTGAAAGCCACGGCATAAATTACTTAATAAGCAATTTATTATTCCGCTGAATATTTTTCTGATCTAAGCGTAAAGTTCAAAAGTTATTTACATAAGCAATACGGCACCTAGTAACGTAACCGTTTTTCGTAACATTCCCTTGGAACTTGTGAGAGCAAATTTCGGAGAACTCATAATGAAAATATCCGCGAAGAAACCAGAAAAGTTGCTTCCAAGATAGTCATTTTAACGGAGCGGAAATTAAATTTGTTGTATTAATCGAACAATTACAAAGAGATCCAGGTGTGGGTTATTTAAAAAAAATACTTAATTACTCTTTCATTTCCCAGGAAGGGACTGTGCACTTTTAAGACAAAAAACACATCAACAGTTAAGAATCAAAATTGCCAAGTTAGTTTATCCGCCCAACCTGCTTTAAACAATGTTTAAGTCAATAGAGAATTTAGGGCCATTACAGAGGGTAATTTCCTTGCAGAGTCCGATACTGAAATTAAGAACAGTGATTACGAGCACATTTTCCGCAACAACTAATGATTAATTACTTAGGTGGTTCTGTTTCTTTTGGGCGGACGTTTGGACCAACGTTATCAGGACGATGCGACAAACGTTTGAGCGAAATCCAACCATATAGGTTGAAGTTTAGTCGTGGTAAAGCGACATTTCGAGCTTCGCAAGGCACCGTTGGTACCGGCTGTCATGTAATGGCAGCCCTTAAGCTATGTCAGAGGCATTATGGTTGGCTTGACAGCTTCTGACAGTAAGGCCCGCCACTGTCTTACATTCCGCCACAGCCCGGACTTGGCCCGGGTGGTGGAGTATGGAATAACATTCCTGCGGTGCAGGAAGAGAGCCGTGCCCCAGCAGTGGGGACATACCAAGGGTAGATATTGAAAGCGAAATTGAAGTAATGTCTGCGTCACAAAAATTATAACAAAAATTCGTTGCTTCATCAAAATCGCAACAGAGGGCAGATAGATTGTACATAAAAAAGAAATTATATAGATCTTTTTAATATTCCTAACCCAAGGACAGACGGCGGCCTTACCACTAAATATGATTTCTTCCAGACAACCTTTGGATGGACTGGTTTCTACTTTGAAGAAGAAATTAGTTATACACACAAAATAATAAGATTTTCTGAGGTTGAATAAGATCGAAGACCGATATTATCTCGGGTCAACGCAAGTTACAAAGTTGGCTAAAATGTCGCACCTTACACCGTTGGCTAATTTCGGAGCATTTGGCCAAAACATCAGTACTCTGGACGTGGCAGTAAACAGGATATGTTGGGGCGGGTTTTTTCGGCTGGACCCCCAAGGGCCATTAGACGGCTGTTTTGCCATGTGATTGATTGATGTTGCGAACCCACCGACGGGCATACGTCGCGTTCTACCTATGGGGAACCTATGGTGTTGCATAAGGGACTGGGAGCATGTCATTATTTCTAATTGGTAGTGCGAGGGTTGTGTAAGTCACCTTGGGAATCTCATTTGTTTGGTTCAAGAGTTGGTTGCAGGCGAAACACGTAATATTAGTATGTCAAGGTCTCACGATGGTGATATTTAACATTTTTTTTTTACTTACATACAAGCACATACATTGCTTCTGGCCCCACACTAGGATACCCTGTGTCGTGGGAACCAGAAACAACGACATCACAAACATGTAAACATCCAAGACCTGGGCTTTTTTTTGTTGCCAGCCGCGATTCGAACCCGGGACCTCTTGCATGGTAGGCAGACGCGCTACCGCTACGCCAATATTTGAATTGGACTTTCGTTGAGAAATTTTGGATGTACACATTTACATTACTTATTAAATATTGAAAATCAACATAATTAAACTATGCATATCTAGGTGTATTAGGTTACTTTACGATGGTATCACCGGTTCCGTACCTCAAAAGGAAAAACGGAATGGAAATTGGATCCGTTTGCTGTCCGTACGTTCGTCAGTCTGTCAAGACCCTTTATCTCAGAAACGCGTGGAAGTATGAGTTGAAAGTAAAACCGTATTCAAAAGTCCCTTAAAGTTGTAAAAACTTCAAATTTTTTAGCTAACACAAAAAAAGTTACGGGTGTGTAAAGCTCAAGGGAATCAAAATTTATAGAGTATTTCACTTTGACCTAGACATTTGGCAAGCAATATCTTCTTACATTACAAATGCAATCTGAAAATTATGTATTAAATCAATTAATATTAGAAAACAATTTAATTTATAATTAAACTATATTAAGAATTGTCTTGGAATTCGGCAAAAGACAAAGATAAGATAAAAAAATACATTTTGTTATGTTTAAAAATACCAATATTTTTTTTTCTTATTACATAATACGATTAGCTTAAGTATTGATATAGAAAATGGTTCATATTGACAATCAAGAGTTTACCGTTTGTAATCGAGACGGTAATCTGTATATCGAGGACCTAGTTGTGATGAATTGACAGTGTTCAAAAAGCTCCAAAAAATGCTAGACTCGATTCCTGGACTATTTATAATATGTAAGTAATTTGTCTGTAAAAAGCAAATTTGTACGGAACCCATGGCCAAGCGCGAGTCCGACTACCACCTTGCCGTGCCTTTTTTTTATCAATATGACCGTAAGCCGAGAAACAAGTGATTACCCCGAAAACAAACATATCACTTGTGGGACAATAACGAAGTGCAGCGCGTAACTCAGTCAAGGTCCAAACGACGATAATTACACTGGGCGTGTGCTGAATGAAAAATCGTGTTTCCGAGCCAAATACCTACTTCGATACATTAGCCTAGTTTAGAGTGAGGACGGGCGGCGGAAACTTCCTTTAGCTAAACTATAAACTTTATGAGGCTGATCATGCTTCTCGACTGCTGATAAGGAAGTTCCCAGTCAGGTTGATGAGATCTGGCCAACCCATGATCCTTTAATCAAAATTACCGTGTTCAAAGACGATACCATTACCAGGATATTTAAAGCGTTCCAAATGCGACTGCTCTGATATCAACTTGAATCTGAATGATTTGTACTTAATTGAATAATGGTCGAAACAAGATCTATCTTCTCAAGGGAAAAACCCCCTTGATTTACATCAAACAAGCTTTCATACCACAACAGGTTTGTTTGTTGGAGTTTTAGATCTTCACACGTCTGGAAATACCGCAGAGATTCGACGCATATGGACACAGGCTATTTGGAAAAACTGGAAATGCAGTGGAAAAACTACATTGCCCACTAACATTAGATTAACTTCAACTTCAAAAGTTACTAGTCGCATGAAGACTCATTCCAATAATCAAAGGTAACAACTGGACAAATAAAATGTATTGTTCAGAGAATGACGAACGGGTTCTTTCCGTCCTTTACCTGCCCTTAGTGAAAGTATTATTACCCCAATGAAATATAACTGTACCATAACCTTGAGACCAATCTTCTTTTGCGCCCCTTGCGACTTCCTAGAAGGACAATTCCTTTGTCCCTAATCCAGCAATAGGGCAACAACTCAAGCTCTATTATGCTCCCTCCTACTCAGGACCGTAAAAGGGTGAATCGGAGCAGATGTCCGCGCAAGCTGCCCAGCCCACTCGTTACGGCAAGCTACGGCATTCACGGCACTTTACAACTCCATCGCAAAATCGCCCTGGACCTCTACTCGAGAAAGAACTAGCTAGATAAAGCAATCCCGAATTCTCTGTAGGTCCGTACTCTCTATCCGCGTATGTGGGCCTCCAGACATCATGTGACGCTTATTATGGTGGCCCGTGGTGGAGAGTCAAAATTTAGCCAAAATGTTGTCACTTGATTTCTGTTCCCAATAAAGTCCTCACTTAAATATATCCGAAAGAGTAAGCAAATGCAATGTAGAAGAGAGAACATCTACAAAAGCTACTAAAGCTATGTATCAGCGGTGCCAACATGTTTGGTCGATATTCAGTTCAGATTAGTCAACTCTGTAGTGTATCTGCAGTGAATATAATCACACAAATCTTCACATCGGAACCGCTCTAGTAATACTCAATCTCGACAGATCGAGTATTGAACAAGAACCTACAAAATCTGATGCTACTGGAACATTATTCGAAAAAATACTACCAACACTTCATTACTAGTCAAGCTTGTCAAGAGTTAAAATTCATTTAAGTACATGCTACAAACGATAAGGATTGTTAGAAGCGTGCAATTAAAGTTACAATATTGCATGTTATTCTTATCTAGTGAGTGACGGTTGAGGTGACGGTCGGTCAAACCGTCTGCGCCCAAATATCAAGCGATAAGGGTGTGAGGAACAGTTCGTCCGAAAGTAACTGTAACCGAGTAGCACCCTGCGAAGGACCCACGCCCTATCCCTAAGGCAATAAACGTAAGCGCCGCAGATTCGGTGCGAACCCTCGTAGTGGCTATTTGGGCGGTGTTATTCGATAGTTCCGTGCACAATTAAAAAGGTAAATATATTTTTTTTGGCGCGGATTCGTATTAGCCCTTTGGGGCACCCAATTTGTTTGGGACAACTAAGTGGTTTTTAGATTAAGGGCCTTTTGCACTGGATATGACCAAAGTAAAACTGTCACTTAACCATGGAAAATTACACTCTTAGATAAATCCGAGTCCTTAACGTAAACTTAGCGCATGTTTTCAATTTGACACTGAATTTCAAATTTGGAATTTACCCCCAAAACACAGTTTCGGTAATACCTAACGCACACATATTTCCGCACTAAATCAGCCCAAGATCCAGGTGTGAAAAGATACCGAAACAACGTAAGGTATTGTAAGTGACCTTTTTACGGCCTAACACAAATCTTTTGCAAAAGTCCGTGAGCAAATCCATTTTGGATGCCCCTTGCTAGGTGTAAGAACACGGGGAGCCTAGTGGCAGTCTGGCGAATAATATATGAGGACTATCTCAATTGACACTTAAATTTACTTGGCCAAAAACATAGATGCTTGAACTTATTGCTTTTCAATGCATTAGCAGTATGGCATATTTATGTTTTCTTGAATAATCAAGAAATTAAGGGTAAAGTCCGGATGTGGCCAGATCCAAGTTATTAACATCGAACATCCATTAAATGCTGAGGTAGTTTCTAAATTCAGTGGCGATTCGAAATTTGCGCAATGTTTGCTGATTGTTAATAAGGATAAACCAATTAATGTAACAGTGGGGTTTACTAAGCAAACGTATCACGAGCCAAGTTAATCCCAAAGTCTATAGGCGGTGGCGCCACGCTGCGATGTAGGGAGGAACTAATGGGAAAAGCTAATGTTTTTGCAATCCACTCGACCGCATTTGCAAATAGATTCAGTGATCTAAGGTTAATTAATCAAAGTAACCGTTTGTCC
Organism: Yponomeuta sedellus; assembly: GCA_934045075.1. Taxonomy (NCBI): domain Eukaryota; kingdom Metazoa; phylum Arthropoda; class Insecta; order Lepidoptera; family Yponomeutidae; genus Yponomeuta; species Yponomeuta sedellus. The sequence goes on along the minus strand of OW203736.1, from coordinate 13,434,817 downwards.
ACTTCCGATTCCGGAAAAAAGGTAAGGATGAGAGGAGTTTTGCGAATACCCAAATGCTCAATATTAAAATAAACAAAGAAAGGACTTCAAGTAACCAGTAAGCATGACTAATGCGTCCATCAACAATCAAAAAACAATGCCTGGTAAATGACTATACTAGGAATAGACTGCATTCAGACTACTTTATCAATATTGTGTCTGTTATTCTATTGTATTATTTTTTACTTATCACTCTATATAAAGTAACACAGATCAATTGATCATCGCACTGCCAGTTCAAAGAACCTACCGATTCCCTGACATTAACAGGAATTCTGTTCCAGCCAATCAAGTGCGTCATGCATGACTCAACATCATCATGGTCATAACATCCCAATTCCTAAAAAAAGAGCAACACCAACCGATCCGATCCCAAAGTTTCAACAATCCATCCAACACTGCAATCCAAGTGACACAACGCGCTGACGAATCAGAATCACTGTTGCATGAGCATACTCCGCCGCGTGCCGCGAAAACGCGCCAAAAGCGGTTCACACGGTTCCTTCATTTGGTGGGTAGAGTGGCCGTGCGTGAAAGACGACCGTTCGGGTGGCGAAGTGGCGCGCGACTGAGGCCGTGAGGCGGGGCGGGAGCCGCGCCTCAGACACTCCAGTGCCGCCGCTCAAACGTGCCTCGCAGGTTATCGCCGCCGACTCCACTACACAGATAATGATGTCAAAAGCGGATCACACTAATGCCCTATTATGCTGTAAACCAAATGTTGCTCGCGCTTCCCTTCGATGTTGCATCGTCAGTCGTCACCGTTCACGTTCCGATTGATACGACCGTCTTATCTAACGCCGAGAGAATTGTTATTGGCGCTATTAACAAATTATACGATAAGTGTAATCGGATAGAATTGATTTGTTTAATTTGGACATTGGATGACATTCAAGAAGGTTTATTGATGCGAGACGACGAAAACAACAGCGGCAAACAATGCATTCCTAAGCGGCGAATAGCAAAAAGTGCAGAAACACAAAACGATGAATATTGAATTGGAGGAAATTATTTATGGATCGAATCGCAATATGTTATAGCAGCACTTATCCTGCCTGTCGGAGTAAATCCACACATCCAAATTGTGCCCAATAAAAACATAACAGCGGCTAAAGAGTATCGCTCATCGAGAAGTAAGCGCGCCTCGCCACAAAACACGGGCGTAATTTTATTGTCAGGGTTTCCCGTTGGTAAACAAACTAAAATGAACCCTAACCCGCACCGCTACGGGCATAAATCGCTTGAAATCGCGCAAAACTCGCACACTCTATAAAATTAATATCGGCATTAAATTGTCTTTAGCGGATCGGCGGTCTCCTCGAAATCTGTACCGTATCGCCATTGTGGTGGAGTCGTTAACGCATTGCTCGCGTTAATGCGGATGACACGTTTCGTATTTACAGGATTTTCATCTGGCTGAAAAATGTCGCTTGTAAAGCCGACCGTAGTATGCGTGGTTAGGGTTCAGCTTTCCTTGTCAGGAAGTCACTGGAAGTCGTACGTATTGGCCACCGCTGCCGATTTCCATTTCGATATAAATGCTCTGCCTGGGTGGATATTATTCGGTTGTATTAAGAAGGTCTGTTTGATGGATGAAACACCTTACATTTTCATGGTATTATGTTTCACGGGAATTTGATGGAAAATCCTGGAGCTCCATATTGATTGTCAAAGTCTGTTCAAGTAATCATCGCACTTTGATATACCTACGTATTGAATTTGAAACATGTCTATTATGGCTCCAGTTTCTTTCCAGAAATATTTCATTCTGTTGCTGTGTATTACAATTTTTTATTGTTTTATATACGAAAGTATTATGTGGACAGAAAATAAAACAAATATTTGTTTATTTTCTGCCCACAAAATACTTTATCTTAGTAAGGCAAAGGTCCATAAATTTACAAAGAAAAAGAAGAATTTAAAACAAGTAAGATGATTTTGTATATTTCCTGTCGTGTTGACCAAGTATGACACCACTAAACACTAAGTGGAGGTATGACATCTAAACAAAGCCAGTTGTTGTGTACGTCAGAAAACATGATTGTTTATCACGAGAAGGCAATGTTACTGGCTGCGTACAAAATACATCAACAAATGAGGCACTCATTTGACAAACCCTGACATAACAATCGTTGTCGCAGCTGCTTGTCAATACTCGCATTTATGGTGCGAGAGATATTGTTTTTAAATTTATTTACAATTTTTTTACAAAATACACCTTATTGTGTACTGCTCCGTCAAAACATTGCTGGTTTGTCAAGAAGCTAGCGTCTTCGGACGTTACAATGTTAGGTAGGAACATGATGGAACGTTACATTGCTATGTACCATACCGTAGTTGATATTGCAAAATGTCATATGTCAAAAAAACATTATATTAGTTTTTCAAACAAGAAAAAAATCAAAGAAAGGAATCAAGTTTTCATTCAATTTAGATGAAATTTAATGAAAACTTGAGTCCCAATGTAATGTTGTAAAACTTTTAATAAATAATAAAACTGGAACGACTTTTACTTTGTGCTTTATTGAAATGTGTTTGTTTATTTTATTTGTAGTATAAACAGAAAACTGGATAAAAACAGAATAAGCAGTTAAAAAAATTCAGGTCTAGTCGAAATGTGAAGTAGTAGTGCTTAAAATAAGGGAAATCTCAAAAATGGGTGACGTAATTTAAAATTTTGAAAATGATTGACATAATTAAAGAATTATAAAAAAAAAATGTGTAAAGAGGTTTGCACCGTTACAAGTGTAAGACATTATAACCGCAGCCTGATGAGGTAAAGATTATGATGTCTTGCTATCTTTCTATTTTTTTATTTATTATACAAATTTTACGAAGAAAATAAAATCTTTTTTTGACAAGTGAAATTTTGGAATATCAACGACGATACAGTCTGTTAGCTTTTAGAATGTACCTCGGCTACTATCGAATAGAATCGGATATATTCGTGTAATAGAAATGTCAGAACCAAGTGACAGTGAATAGTGAATAACACACTCAAAATTGTGAAGAAAAGTTTTATACAGAGCAGGAAGTAGTGGTAGCGGTAGTATATAGTAGTTCGCCGAAAGCCTACTCTAGAGCCCGAGGTGTATTCTAAAAGTGAACAGACTGTACCACCAAGACAATACTGTGTTCGTGCTGTAGGCATACAGCACGAACACGGTATTGCTTGGTATTGTCGGTTTAAAGAAAAATAAAACACCCGCTAGACTAGGGTATTTTAAAAAAATGTGGCATTCCGTTGTTCGCTTTGTGCGGCGTAGGCGCTCGTAAATAAGAGCTAGGTACTAAAGTAGGTGTCGTTGTAGTCTACGATACAAAGCACAATAAGTGCGCAAGAGAAGGAATCAAGATCGAAGTTCAACCACGTACCGACGCGGTTCAATTAAACCCGATGTCACAGGTTAACACAACATCGCAAAAAATGCCTACAACCGGTTGCTCCGAGGCGTGGCGAGTTAATCGTAGGAAACACATCAAAGGCTGCTTTGGAAGGTAATAAAGAAGACTAGATACAATACCACAAAAAACTTGGGACTAAATATGTTCGTTTTACAACGCCTAGTAGCATTTCTAACACAGTCTATATCTGATCAAACTTTACATTTTGGATTTTATATAGTCCTTAGGGTGCGTAAAAAGGCAAAGTACATAGGCACAGAGAGAAAGAGAAATAGAGAGAGAGAATATGGACTGGCCCGAAAACAGCCAATTACATTTTACATTGTACATTGGACATTCAGCAAACATAATGTAAATTCTTTAGGTTGAAATAAATTGAGTCGAATTGAATCACCAGATTGGTGATTTCCAATGAGAAGGTGTGTTACCTACCAGAGCCTACATTCTGCTAATGCATTGTCGTACAATGACAACAGCATGAACGTGGCGTTTTCATTACATTGCTGGTTTTGGTCTAAGACCGAACACGTATTACACATCCTAGGCGCCATCGGCAAGGGTATAAAAAAACAAGTCAGGTGACCCGTCCATTTATCTGTCATTGTACTGTAATCCACTAACAGAATCGACGCCCTGACATCGTTAATCGTTATCAACCCTTGTATGTCCCCACTGCTGGGGCACGGGTCTCTTCCTGCATCGCAGGAAGGTTAGGCCATACTCCACCACGGGGACCAAGTCCGCCCTGACATAGTTGAGGAAAATTAACATCGAGGAAACTTGAAACTTGACATTGAGAAAAATTCAAATAGTGCTATATCTCTATCTCTACTTGACAAGTTAAGTTTGTGGCCACTCATACGCTGCGATGATTGTATTTTAAATTGTGTAAGCGTGCACAATATCTTATCTAAATAACAAAATCTAATCCAGGTACAATATCTTGCAATCTTTCGTTACTTGTTATCCACATAAATCAATATATATTCGAGTGTCTTACTTATGGACATCCACCTACCGACTATATTCTTCCTGCGATCGACTCCTTCCAAAGGCTGCCCGGAAGAGATCGCTTTAAGCGATAAGACCGCCGATTTTATGGTTTCACTTACATTTAAGAAATCGTAATTGTATTTTTTTCTGGTAGTGAAGTAGTGTTCTCCATCAGTCAATCTATCTACAGTGACAGCAATAACAAAGACATGAAAATGTTCTAAAAGATTAATGGAAAATAATTCATTAATAATTAATTAAATGAAATAAATTAAAAGCGACGGTAGCTCAGTGGATCGAATGGACTCTGGACCGGGAGATTTCATTTCCCGTGCGGGCAAGAGGTTTGTTTGATTCCAGATTTGTGAAGTTAAAATAACAATATACCACTCGCTAACCTTGAAGGAAAACACCGTGAGGAAACCTCAGGGTGCGAGGTGTTAAAATACCTCAGCGCTTGAATTCCCAATCCGCGGTGGGCACGCGTGGTAATTAAGCCCACACTCTCCCTCTGAGAGACGGTCTGTGCCCTGCAGTTGGAAGTTTAGAGGCTACATAAAAAATATAATAAGCTTTGGAATAATTAAAGCATACTCGATCTGACCCAAATACCGTACTAAACGGTGGAAACTAGGTAGAGCTCTTACGAAGGTATAACAAAAGCGGCGGCAGATGAAGCTTTGCTTATTATTCCAGAAAGTTGGCAAAGTCAGCGACACGAGAAGCCTGTAGCTGTATAAAACTCGCCGTTATGTCGCGCGTCACAAGAGCCAAGGTTGAGTCTCATGTTTGTAAGGCTTGCCGCGAATTTAGACCCGGCTTGAGCTAAATTTTGTACTAATCACCGCAACAATTACGTTTCAAAGAGTTCTTAATCCTGTTCAACGGTTAGTAATTCCATATTTTAAACTTTTAGAAATATTTTAAGGATGCAAACCTTCAGTTATGGTATAATAGTTATGGTATACCCAGTAAAGTAAGTATTTAGTGCACAATTAAATTAATTTACTGTAAATTAAGTCGAGAGCAATGATTACGAATCAGTGACGAAATATTAGGTTATATCAAAAACCATTTATTATCACACATTTATGTCATTTATAATAAATAGGTCTTATCATCATTACTCAAGTGTAAATATAATTTTTTATATCCTCATTGATATAGACAAATACTTCTCAAACCAAACAATTAATAAAATGAATAATTATTACCATTAGCTCAGTTGGAAAGAGTGCTGGCACGGATAGCCAGAGGTCGCGGGTTCGAATCCCGGCATGGGTCTTTAAAATGAATAAGTTAAACGAGTATTCTTTGAGATGGTCTGGTGGAGGGATATTTGATCTTCAGAAATTCTTGAAGTGGTAAGAGGTGGTAGTAATATGATCTTGGTCTAAAAGCTGTAGTGAGACACCCATATTATGGAGACGAGGTAAAATAAGTATATACTTCATTGCTCTAAGGAGAGCACGTCATAAAAAAATGTAAATTGCTAATATCAATTCTTCCAGACAATCCTATAATATAAAGATATTGAAAAATAATAATAAATGGAATAATGTAAGTAATGGTTCTCCAAAACGGGTGAATGCTCCGAAACTGATATCACTATTGCGTGGGAACGTCGCCGAAAATTCTTCAGGCAGAAGCAATTTCTTAATATTTCTTCTTGAATTCCATTACTACACCGACAAGCTTGTTTCTACATTAACCCTGTCATTGTATATGTTTTTGCAGGTTGCAGGATCTGGGCTTCGAATGGTCTCTTCTTCGGCATGTGGAACTTAGTCATTATGAGCGCCGCCATCGCTATTTTATTTCCGCTACAGTTTGCAGTCAATTTGATGTTAATTCATCAGTTTTGGTGGGGATATGGAGTTTGAGTGTAGGACGTACTGAATATATAGTTTAGGACGCCCTCTGACTAGGTGGGATCTGCTAAAAACTGCAGGCAGATGCTGGATGGATCCAGCAGTGGTATACTATACCACTGCTGGATATAGCCCTCCCCTAATGTCGCCTGACGACGACGATGAAGATGGAGTTTGATGGAGAACAGGAAGTCAGTCGGTCAGTGGGCAGACGAGTGACCCGATGGTGGGACGATGTCGTTGAGTTGGCGGAGGGTCCGTAGATGTGGCTGGCGAGAGATCCTGGGAGATGGCATTTGGGGTAAAAGCCCTATACCCAGCAGTGGGCAGCGGTGGATTGATAATGATGAGAATGATCCAGTCGACAGCCGCATATATTATGATCTCCACGCGGTAAACGCAATTTAATGAAAATTTTATTGGGTTTGCGGATATATATGTATACGCAGTTTGGTGAGAATTTATCAGCTTTGCTGGGATTCTCATTTTTCGGCAGTGCTTCCAAAAAGGCACACATGTGGTGAGCTTTTAAATACAAGGCTTTATAGTTGAAACTGGATTTGGCACACACATATACTATTACGCCCCTGCAGCACGACGCAGCGATAAACATTTTTATCGTCTTATCGACTAGTGCCATCTCGCTTTAATTTACTACATAAAGCAAGATGAGGCTATGTTACCGCGCAACGTTTGTCTGTGTCATGCCGAGGACTTGATTAAAATATTGGATACTTTTTATCACGGCCTTGATTCGAGTCGATTTCATTTCGTCGACGTTTCAGGTCTACGCGCGCACATAGGTCGTTGCGTCCGACCTTCTAGGCGTCAATGGAACGAATAAACGTGTCACGTGACCTGACCGTCACGTGAACTGTCATTGTACTGCGTAATCAACTTGAATCGAGATAAAAATAACCGCTTTTTTCATACACTTGCTAGTGAAGGTATTGAATATAATATAATTATGATGGCTGGTTTTAAGTGTTCTGATTGTCTGACATTATTTATTTTAACTACAGAATTAATTAGTATTTAAATGCAACTATTTTTAACTGTAAATTATCTAATTTATTGAATTGACGTGTAACTTACGATTATGAATAAATATGTCGATGTCTATGAAGTCCACCCATTTACGGTTTTATAAAAAAACGCGATTCCCCTAAAGCACTCCTTAGAGTCACTTTATTGAATCATAACAGGCGATTTTAATCAGCGTTTTGCGAGTATTTTTTAAGGGTTGGTTTCATTTTAAGGAATGATGGATTTATAAATAAGACTGTTTAATTTCTGTGGGCTGGGCCGACTTAATTGTCAGGATGTATAACTGTATAAGTGCTGGGCACGCCTTAGAAAACAATGTTCCAGGACACTGTCCGAGTGGTCCCTTCACCCACCTAGTGTGAGTGATGGTGCAACTCATTACGTACTCGTAGATACAAAGTCCAATGTGAAATAAGACTGTCAGGGCCAGTTTCAGAGTGCTTAGTGCGAGTTTGACTGATCCAATCGAATAACTTTACTACCGCGTTAATCGAGCATTGAGTAGTGAGTATGAGTAAGTTAACCGTTCGAACTGGCAAAACGCTGTCACAGTACAACTCGCACTCGCGTTTATTCGTGTTTTGGCTGGTAAACGTGTTCACCTCTCAACGTAAACCATTACAACTGGCACTCAGCAATTTTAATTTCCGTACTTGTAGCTAGGTGGCGCTTCCTCGATGCCATAGAAATATGAGTTTACGTTAACGCGATCGAGTAGGTAAAAAACTTGCACTAAGCACTCAGGCCGGTATTACAGAAGCGTACTCAAGCGCCGATCTCTACTTAAGACTAGTTTTGAGTATGGATTTAATTTTAGAACGTTACTTGAGTCGAGATTCATCAAGCGCGACTCAACTGAGTAATAGCTAATTCGAGAACGATACTTGGGTAGCAATCTCTACTTAAGTAAAGATCAAATCTGTATTTACTCAAGTGTGGTCGGAACCACACTTGAGAGTCGATCGGCCAGTTATTAAAGTTGTCAATTTGGAATGTTTATTGCAAAATTCATATATTCGAAAACCTTGATTACTATGACGAAATAGTTAATGATAGCAGCAGTCCCTTAGGCATTTAAGGGACGCTGAAGACCCCTACTGCATGGATTCTAATAAGTGTTTATGTACAAAAACAATTACATTAATATTGGGGTGGTTTCATTGAATAAATTTCACGCAACACAATCACTTCGCGAGCGCTTCCGTGCTTCGCAAGGTACGTTAAGCCGTTGGTGCCGGCTGTCATATAATGGCAGTCGTTAAGCCATGTCAAAGGCCTTATGGGCGGCTTGATAACTTCTGACTGTAAGACCCGCTACTGTCTTACAATCCTCCACCAACCCGGACTTGGCCCCCGTGGTAGAGTATGGCTTAACCTTCTTGCGATGCAGGAGGAGACCCGTGCCCCAGCAGTGGGGACGTACAAGGGTTGATGACGAACACAATCACTTCACATGGTCCCAAACTAGGATATCCTGTACTTTGATAACCAGGCAAGAACGTCACAAACATGAAAGTACAACGAGACTGTGGTCACTTGTACAAATATATAGGCCCACAATGGGAATCGAACTCACAAGCTCGGTCTTGGTAACCAAGTGCCTTAGCGGCTAGGCCAACAAGACAGTCATAAAGAGGAATAAATAAAATAATAAGTAAAACAATCTCAGCTTTTTTATTGCTCATAAATTTGTAACATAATTGATACGTATTCTATAAATCCGCTGTGTTGAAGTTGACTTTTTATCTTCCTCGAGGAGGATCCTCTCCACTGTGGTGAAGTTGAAGTTTTGTGTTCAACGAGCAGGTTCCTCTCCACTGCGATGAGGTTGAAGTTTTATGTTTACCGAGCAGGTTCCTCTCCACTGCGGTGAGGTTGAAGTTTTATGTTCAACAAGCAGGTTCCTCTCCACTGCGGTGAGGTTGAAGTTTTATGTTCAACAAGCAGGTTCCTCTCCACTGCGGTGAAGTTAAAGTTTTATGTTCAACAAGCAGGTTCCTCTTCACTACAGTGAAGTTGAAGTTTTATGTTCAACAAGCAGGTTCCTCTCCGCTGCGGTGAAGTTGAAGTTTTATGTCCAACGAGCAGATTCCTCTTCACTGCAGTGAAGTTGAAGTTTTATGTTCAATGAGCAGGTTCCTCTCCGCTGCGGTGAAGTTGAAGTTTTGTGTCCAACGAGCAGGTTCCTCTGCACTGCGGTGAAGTTGAAGTTTTATGTTCCATGAGCAGGTTCCTCTCCACCGCGATGAAGTTGAGTTTTTGTCTTCTACGAGGAGGACCCTCTCCACTGCAGTGAAGTTGACTTTTTATGTTCCACAAGGAGGATTCTTTCCACTATGGTGAAGTTCCTTGCTCTCATTTTTTCACATCTTGTTTCAAAACAGCGATTAATGTTTAAATTAAACCACACCGACTAAGTACAGATATTAGTAATTTATTAAACATAAATAGACAGACGTCAAGAGAATTATTTTATCGACATTTGTTACGTTCCGTTCAGTACTCAAAGCGAATAAATAAACAAGAAGCGTGAACGTTTTGCTTCCTTTAAATATACGGTTCATTACAAACTAACAACTAAATAAAGAAACTTTGAACATTTTATTTACGAATACATAAACATTATTTTAGTTTCCTCTGTATATTTGACATAATTTACTAAGTTTCATCGTCGCGTTTTTGTAACATGCGTAAAACGGAATAAAAATGAACACTTGTATTTTTCTTGTCATAGAAAACAAACTTTGATCATAGACAATCTGATTGCAGTTCTGAATCTCTACTTAAGCAGTGATTGGCTGATCTCTACTCAAGAACTGTTTGAAAATAAAGGGAGTTCTTGAGCATCGATTCAGCGCTCAAGTAATGATTGGGCGATCTGAGATCAATCTGTGCTTGAGCATCGTTCTGTAATACCGGCCTCAGACTTGGGAATTTCGCTACGTAAATACTTAACTGTAGTGCGGTCTCTTCGAATTTCTCAGAAAAAAGCATGACAGAACGTTACTTAAGAATTTACTTAGTACATACATACATAACCTCATGCCTGTATCCCAGAGGGGTAGGCAGAGACCAGGGACTGCCGCTTGCCACGATTCTGCCATATCACCTTCGCTTCATCAACGTTCATAAGTCGTTGCATGCACGCACGCCGCTTCCGGGTACTTTTTATCTTTCCCTTTGCTAATACATCCCCTATTTGGTCGATGTATGTCCGTCTGGGACGTCCCTTACCAGCCCTTCTTCTCACACTCGCAATATATATTTGTTTCGTCAATATTTCTTCCTTCATCCTCTCCTCATGTCCAAACCAACGTAACATTCCTTTCTACATCCTACATCCTCTTTCAGTCCACAACGTTCTCTAATCAGACTGTTGCGTATCCTGTCATTCAAAGTATCATACATTGTATTTACTTAGTGAAATACTCAATTCAGAAACTGGCCCTTAGACTTTTAGTGCTTGAACAGCCAATGCAAACAGATTAAGTAAAAACAATAAAAAAACACAGGCAATGATAGACAAAATGTGATTTACATAATAATACTTGCCGCCATTTGTATTGTGGTTTTGGACAAAGTGTTCTTTTTTAGGGTAACTCAAAGGGAGCATACTATAGGGGTTCCATTTTCTTTAACTTTCTTTCAAAGTGATCAGTTCCTATGAAGTTTAAATCTGTCATTTGTAAGTAATATTTGACAATGAATAATTTGCAGATATTGCCAAATTACACATTTCTGAGTCGACGGCAAGTGAGCATTCTAAATGGTTTTGTAAGTTACCTTAGTTACCCTAGTTTCAGTTCCTTCTATAAAGGCTTAGTTCCAGTTCCCAGAACAAAGAAAATTGAGAAAAAACTAAGTCTTATAGCGTAAGCAAAGGAAAAAATCCGAATATAGTTTAATTTGTAATATACCTCTGATCAGCTCGAGTAGTAAATTAGGGTACAATAAGTACCCTAATTCTAAGGAGAATATATTAGTCGATGTTTTACAATTCTAATTAGCCGAATGGCTATTTGGTCTAATGGCAGACGTGTGTAAATGTGTCTGGACGGGCGACCTCGTATCAGTAAAGTTACACTTTTTTATCTACATAGCTGTGGTTTCAGCTCATAGACCGGTCATCATATACCTACAATTAGAAATGCATGTGAACCGAGAAGACGAAATTTTGAACAATACGTGGGCATAATTACATCGGGCATAATTACGTGGGGACTTACATCAAACTATCAACCACGATATTTTTCAAGATGGCGGAAAATGCACATAGGAGTTTCCGCCATTTTGAAAATTGGTTAAAATTGTTTTTTTTTTACAAAAGCTCGGTTCTCCGTTGAGATACGAAAATTTTGATGCAACACTTTGGTTTTTTTTATTTTATTTTGGTACTTTGGTGACGATAGCACTAACACGTAATATCCAAAATTTAGAATTCTCGTTACAAGCATTTCCAGACCATTTTTAAAGACGTAATGTCCAGATTATCGGTCGGCTTTGAGTTTGCCCAACTTGAAACTTCATAGATCTTAATATCTGTGATAACTATTTTTAGACCATACTTTGGTAGAATATACATGGAAGTTATTTGAATAGGCCTTAGTAGACCCCAAGAATTTCGTTTGCACCATGTGAAATGGTACGTTTGACACGAGTTAAGCATATAGGTGGGGAATGTTAATAGCAACTCCAGACAAGTTTCGGGATCAAATATTCATGAGCGATACACAGTTAAGGCAGTAATATATTGCCGTCCGGTGTTATTACACCTAAGTAGACTTGCCGTGTATGTTTCTGTATTAATGGTGTTGTTTAATTGTTTATTGAGTAATTGTATCTCCGTGGCAGGGAGTAAGTGTCTGGGCAACCTTTAATTTATAAAAAGGCTGGTAGAACTAGCTACTAGCTTCACCCGTGACTTCGGTAACTGGGAGGAAAGGTATTACCTACTGAAGTATTTTTTATCGTTCTCTTATTAGCAAAGCTCTATAAATAGCCCTTTGATTTGCTCTTCGTTTTGATCTAAACTTTGAACGTATAATAATATATTAAACGGGTATAATCGCGATTATTTATTAGGTAAAACGTAATTTCATAACATTTGAACATATATTACGAATATTTTTTTATAACATATAAATGTTTGGATATTTTTACACAACCATATTTTATAATTTAACTTGTGCGGTAACGGTTTTGTATTCAAATTAAAATAAAAAATAAAATAGACTGAAAAAAAAACTGAAATTAAAATGAAATAAATGCTAAAGATCTAAATAATATGTTTTTGTTTTGTGTATTATTTATAATAAAATGATTATAAATAATACACAAAAAAAAATTACAGAAATTATTCATGATTAGAAAGGATTAAAACAGACCGAATTAGTGGTTCACGCGATGTGGTTTTCAACCACAGAAACTTTGGTTTTCTCACGATATTTTAATTCACCAATATTCGTAACTTAGAAAACAATGTCATTGATATACGCTGCGGTTCAAACAGGATTCAAGTCAAATAACAAGACATTCAGAAATTCAAGTGACGTCTAGACGTCACTTGAATTTCTGAATAATGAATCTAATGTGCTCCTAGGAGCACATTAGTCTAATTATCTCATAGGGATACCTTCTTATCTAACTCCAATATAGCTGTACGCTGTACAGTGTACACACACGCGACATTTTATTACTTCCACTAATGTGTCAATAAATCAACGGGCTGTACCGAGCCAGGTTATTTACCAAGCGCGTCACGGGGGAAATAGGTAAACAGAATCTAACACTAAATTACGATACACTTTAGAATGTTAATGGAAAAAGCAATTTCCTATGAAGCTGGCGACTGCTTTCCGGTAATGCGAAACAATGACTTGTTTAAAAAAAGCAAAACACACGCCTGAATGTAAAATATTTATAGTAAATAGGTGAATCGCTCGTAGCCCCGGCTGCCTGAGTGATTTTAAACGATCACGAAGGTTAAGCAACACAGGGCGCGTTCAGTGCATGGATGACTAACGCTAGTGGCATTTTTCCGAGCGGTTAGCGGTTCCGTGCTTCACAACGTTAAGCAGTTGGTGCCGGCTGCCGTCGATAGATGGCAGTTGTTAAGCCAAGTCAGAGGACTTAGGACGGCTTGAAAACTTCTGACAGTAAGACCAGAGCGATCTTAATTAAATTTGGTAAGAAAGAGTATTTCTTAATGATACTCGTTATCGTTATTCGTTATCAACCCTTGTATGTCGCGATACTCATTATACATAGTTGTATATTGAACGGGTATAATCGCGATTATTTATTAGGTAAAACGTAATTACCGTAAATAATCGCTTTTAGACCCGTTTAATATATAACTTTGGTATGGAATTAGCTGACACCCTGGATTAACACATAGGCTACGTTACTGCGGGAAAATATCTCATTCCCATGGGAAAAATCGATAAACCGCGAGTAACACCGCGGGGCATAGCTAGTTGAATATATTGATGAGTAGATATCAATGAAGGGGAGGCCTCATCTTTGCGATATGGATATGGGGATATTGTTACACCCGTATTTTAAGAATTGGGACTCGTTTTGGAGCGCCTCTCATCTTCAACAGATTGTTTATCCATTATCTTTTCCTTTCGCGTACGATAAATTGCTTCTACTCGTATCTAAGGGGGCTGAGCTTGCAGTTCGCACATAAGTAGTTTACCGAGGAAACCCTGCACTGACGTCACTTCAGCTCTATGTCTCAGAACGAGAAGCGACCCTATTATGGAGTACGCGAATTTTAACAACAACTTCGCGGCTCATGAAAAATTTGCAATACAATGTGACTCATTCAGATCTATCTATGGAGTAAACAGAGGCACGCGCTTACAATAAGCTTGACAACTCTATGCCTTTATGACAAGAACATCTCCAAAGCTCGTGAGCAGAAGAAGAAAATCCCGGTTCCCTAACACAGGAGAATGGAGTAGAGTGGCCAGTACCGAAGATCAATTTCGTGGAGGACTGAAATAAGAAGGTGAAGGTTTGAAGCTTAATCTACCGTCATTTGTAGAGTTACGGAAAATCATAAGGAATCATGGTTGTAATATTTTTCTGGTTGTGCAATAAAGTGTTCTCTATCTATCTATCTATCTATCTAAGGTCATGTATTTCTTTCTTAAAAGAAATAACGCGCGACACTTGTTTTGATGATGTCCAGCAGTTCATCCACTGCAGGCTGATGGATTTAATTGTTAACTCAATCTTTCTTAACGATGCTGAAGAGTCTGACTTCCACAAAACGCTGTCGACGTGCAGACTCAAAAGTTACAATACGTAAAGTACGAAAGCAATCCAATATCGGGTGCACTTTGTCTACAATATTTCGATCTATATGCACAAAACCAACGTGGAGGTTCAAACAAAGCTAGATGCGACTCCATTCAGCATTTATTGACAGCGGGACAAAAAAACTTTTCCCTTTTTCATTGCAACCAGACGGCGAAATGCGAGTCGTGAGCGATTATTTTTTTGCGCTTCGCCAGCGCTGTGCAAAGTATGAAATAATTACGGAGGCGACATGTCGACGAGGCAGCCCCTTATCGCGTCGTCTCGGGACCTACCTACTGTCTTCGCCTAGTCATTACAGAAGTAGCTGCGATTCAATGAGCATTCATAACGTTTAATGAGCAAAACACGTTCTGCACGATTTAATCTTTGCTTACTTTCTTTCCAATTAACAAAAATATATATTTGGCACCACTAACTGCCAAATATATAGTTAAGTTCAGCGAGAGAAATTTGGAATGTTCATTTCAAAAAGCATTATGAGCGCGGATTTTGTAATTAAATTTCCGGCCCAAAGAACTCTGTTACCACTTCCAATGCTACAATTAATGCGATTCTTCACATGGTTTCCCCTTAATAAGCTTCATTAACGAAGGTCGATGTGCCCCGTGAATATTACAAGAATATGTGAATATTACAACAAAGGAAAGCAAACATCGCTACCTGTTTCTAAAATGCATGTAGAAGGAGCACGTAATCACGGCTAGAAATCTTGGAAGAAACCGAGCTCAAATCTGGGAAAATATCTACAACAAATCGTAGAGTGAACACGGATATGGAATTGGCGGGTCCGCATGTAGGGCGACAAGGCTGGAGGAGAATCAGCGAGGGGAATGCCCCGCAATCGATTGCTGAGCGCCTGTCTCCCCGCGCCAAGAGCCTCCTGGATAATTGAAATACCTGACTCTGAAATATTGCGTTTGGATTTTCGTCATTCCGTGGACGGAACGATTGTGCCGTTCATGTGGTTTTATACCATTCGATTTGTAAGACTAGATTTATGGTTGCGGTCGGCAAAGCGTTCGAATTGAATGTTTAAACGACATTCTCGGTTCACAATTTGCATGGGATTTTACGCATCATGTACAAATAGAAAGGTATTCGTGTAACACGATCTGTGTTGGTCGAGCCAAATAAATAAACGAGACGGGATAAAATTTCAAAACACGGTATGGTTTTCAACCGCGTTTTGTTCCGCCCCTTCCTATCATTGAATGAAGACCTAACAAGCGAGGGCTACGTGAGGTATGCGTCCCTCCGAAATTCATTACGATGCAATATAATACTGCCGCTTAGGTTTTATGTCAATCTATTATCAAGGGGGACTAAATGAACGCGCAAACCTTAACATTTAACACATTAAACGCAACCGAGCAAACAGTAAAGACAAATGACTAAAATTGAACATTACGCGCACAATAGTATTAAACAATACCAGGTTGAAGCATATCAGGGAATGGCTGAAATTAAACGCTCCCAAATGGTCTAAATGTAGGAATAGTTTAATCCAGGTCAAATGAGCCATTAAAGCAACACAGACAGTCAGACAAAATTCAATGGTACTATATCGGAGACTGACGTAAATCTCCAAGGTTGTTACAACTAATACGGAGCCCGAGCAAAACGGCCTGAAGGGCAACCTGTTGATTCCCTAACGTCTCATCGCGAGTCCAGCGTTAGATGCATCGGATTACCAGTGTTATGGGCTTACACCCCCCAACGATTGAGGAAAATTGCCTTAATAGCCAACACTCAAATTTACAAAGATCTCGAACACTCAAAGACCCGCAACAAATATTGTTGTGAGCCGAAACACCAACACGAGCTTCAGGTGGCAATATTTTAGCGAAAACCGGCAGGTCATAGAGTGAGAGATTTCCTTGTGATCACACATAAGAAAAGACGTCGAAGAAAGTACCTATAATTTTTTTAGGTACACACAATATTAACTCGGAGCAGAAGTGTGAAAAAAATCTGTTTTTTTTTCATAGAAGGATGATTGATTGCTTCGATGAAAAGAGGCGATAGCCCAAATGGAATTTAATGCGACGCCGTCAGCGGAGTTTTTCGTTAAATATTTATAATAGCGTCGCCTTCCAAGCATTATGCGAAATTGGACAATCTTAACAAACAACACAAAATATTAAGATCCTCCTGAGTAGTGAAAGTAAGCAGCACACAAACTTGTTGATCTGAAGTAAGTACATAACGTTATCATGTGAGATCGCCCAAAGGGCTCAAATTGCCTTGTACATTTGCATTTTGATATAAGATAGAGAAATGAAGGTACGAGTATAAAGTAAAGGAAGTAGCAAGTGACAAATATCGTATCTGTTAACCCTCAGGGGTAAAAGATGAGAGAGTGTGTGAAAGTGGAACACAGTTGCGCTAGATTTTTTAAGTCACTGTATAGGTATCATTGACATATATATCTTCTTCTTGGTCGGTGCAGTCCTTACGTCCTCATGAAGATGCTTTAATGGTGTCTGATATATATGGACCCTACAATATACCAATTATTAAATGTTGTGTACAAATCAGTCATATATAATATCATCATATATATTTTGAATATATTACATACAATTTTTATGACTGCCTTGTTGGTCTAGGCGTTAAGGCGCTTGGGTACCAAGACAGAGGCCGTAGGTTCGATTCCTACTGGGGCCCGAGGTCCATTTGTACAAATGGCCTCAGTCTGGGTGTATTTTAATGTTTGTGACGTCCTTGCCAGGTTACCATAGTACAGGGTATCCTAGTTTGGGACCAGGACAAGTGATTGTGTTGTATGGAGGAGATTATTATTATTATCATGGATATCTGCAGAAGTTACATTATAAAGTGTGACACATGGCCTAAAGCGGACCTGTAGCAGCTGAATGAGGATGTCCAGATATAGAAAAATATAACGTACCTCTGTCTAGGATGAGACGAAAGTAGGCTTATTGATTGATTGATCTAACCTTGACCTGGACACTAAAACAATTTAGATTTCAATTTCAGAGCTGAGCGCTGATTTCGATTGAATATGAATGATATTCGAATTATAGTTCGAATAAAAACCACGAAATCAATTCGATCAATCACGCTCAGTCTAGCATTAATAGACAATGAAACAGTCTTCGGGCATTGCATTGTATCTATTTACCGAGTGCTTACTCTGGCGTGGGAAATATAAACTGCATCCATTATTAGGTTTTACATCAAGGCAAAAACAACGGTCCTTGCAAGCATTCCTTCAAAGGATAAACAACTGAGTTGCAGTGTATTGTTAAGCGCGAATCTTCCAACTACCTTGACCCAGTTAGTCAGTAATGATGCCGGGGCCCTCGAGAGAAGTATGGAGGTCAGTATTGATAGTGACCTAATTGATCATGAGTGGACAGCTAATAATCGAAAGAGAATTTTCTACTCGGGATGCAGTAGCGGCACTGGGGCCAAAATCCCGTCGAAATCCTGACTTTAGCGATAGCAATTTGTATGTAATTTGACGGTTAGACCATTGGTTTGGACAGTTTTTGGTGCGTTGTGCGCGTATTTAAAAAAAGTAATAGCTCCATGACACCTTAAATACAAACACAAAAATCCAAATTATTTTGTTGAAAGTACGTAGCACAGATAAGGCGATTTAACGAACGTTACAAGTTAAACATAGATAAAAAAAAATACCAAATTGATAAAAAATTTAAAGAAAAAATTGTCAAGAAACACTTCTTAGTCTTTTAAAATTTGTCCACAATTTACACATTTTTAATTGTATTGTCATCTAAATAATGTAATATTTACTCTTTTGTTGTATTCCAATAAAGTACTCGTAGTATTACGTATTCATTTACCAAACATTGCTTGCAATCAGTCCAAGACCCTTAGCGGGAGTCCTACTTTTTTGTTGTCTGTTATTACACGTTTTTGTGGTCTGTTATTACTATAGGGACTGCAATATAGCATCCTCTTAAGAATCACGGGATTAAAGAATCACATCATAAAGAATATTCTATCTATCTATCAAGTTGACGTTTGTCTGTTCTACCACTTTCACGCTAGAGAAACAATATACAACAAAACGTTTTTTTGAGTAGTATCAATGAGTTCAAGACAGAATGTCCTTTATGGGTCAGACAAACGGGCGTTTTCGGCATATGTTCGGGGCCCTTACAAGTAACAACATAATTTAATAAATTTCTTCGCTTAACCTCATAGCCTGCAACACAAACTTACCGATAACCGACGAAATATCCGTGTAGCCCAATCAAGCAGTCTTCTCCGCTTTATTGTTATAAAATTCGATTAAGTGCCAATAGCCCAATATAGGCATTTTCAAAGCCTAACATAGGCATTTTCAAAGCGAAACATAGGCATTTTCAAAGCCTAATATAGGCATTTTCAAAGCGAAACATAGGCATTTTCAAAGCCTAATATAGCCATTTTCAAGCCCTAATATAGGCATTTTCAAGTCATATCTAAAAACCGTGTTTGTGAAGTTATAGTAGCAATACCACCCGCTAAAGGTGAAGAAAAATATCGTGAGGAGACCTGAGTGCCTTAGGTGTTCAAATACCTCAGCGCTTGAAATTAACAATCCGCGGTGGGCACGTGTGGCAATCAAGCCCATACTCTGTCTGAGATAAGGCTTGCAGTGGAAAGTTTATAGGCTACATAAAAAAAAACAAACACAACCGAGTTTGCAAAGTTGCAAGTTCAGAGTTAGCTATCATGTATTACGACATTCATTGGTGTACCTATAATTATAACGTCATAACAGCACATGTACACAATTAATTCCATTGATGTATTGATTCCACGAGCACTTTCTACCAATCAACAATATGCAGTGGAAGTAAGAACTTAGTGCGGAGTGCGGACCAGAAAAATATTTCGTTCTACAGACAATATTTTAGCATTTCTGTACCATCTGCGTCAACAGGCCACCTGATGTGAACATTTCAGTTTATAGAATACTCATAAAGATCCTTTCAACCGGAAACAATGACTCAAAAGGTAATTGATTGATTGAAAGAATGTTTATAGAAAAAATGTAAAGATCCTCTTGAGTAAATGGGTGGTTTTAGTCGGTGGTAATAATATAGTAATAATAGTACACAGTTTTAACCCTTAGCCAAGCTGTAGTCACATAGCGACCACCTACCGACCAGCAGTTCAAAAGCAATGAAAAATTGATACTAGCTCTGCCTGGCTTGGGTGGACGACAAAGAACGAAGCATCGTTCCAGAAGAACTGCATGAATTATGTCTAAATCAACGCCATAACACAGGAGAACAAGGGGACGTTTGACTGTAGAAGAGGATCTGCGTGCGTCGGAGAATTTTACCAACTGGAAGAAGGCCTTGTTTAACAGAAGTGAAAATGTTTAACAGAAGCTTCCGTGCTTCGCGAGACACGTTAAGCCGTTGGTGCCGGCTGTCATGTAATGACAGTCATTAAGCCAAGTCAGAAGCCTTATGGGCGGCTTGATAACTTCTGACAGTAAGATCCGCCACTGTCTAACAATCCTCCACCAAATCGGACCTGGCCCCCGTGGTGGAGTATGGCCTAACTTTCCTGCGATGCAGGAAGAGTCCCGTGCCCCAGCAGTGGAGACATACAAGGGTTGATATCGAAGGTTCCACAACAAGCACAAACTGGTATTGAAGAAAAAGAAGAAATACAATATTAAATACAACAATGTATGGACAAAAATGTTGATTACAGTTGTTATAGTTACACAGCTTTTTGTTACACCACACAAGGTCACGCCTGTGTTGTGTCGGGCTTATATCTTTTTAATTGCAGGCAAACGTAACAAAGTAAATTGTATTAGAACAATCAACCTTACCTTAGGGAACGCAAACAATAAGTGGACTATCAAAAAACCTTCAAATTCGTTAGAAAACACATAAACACGAGTAAAGAGTTGCAACACGGAAAGTAATGATACGAAAGGTTCAGGGGCACGTAGTGTTATATCAAAAGTGATCACGTCAGTAAAGAATTCATTCAGTTTATTTCAACGTAGAGAATTTACATTCTTTCACTTTCATTTTACATTGTACATTGACCTTCAGTAAATAGAATGTAAATTCTTAAAGTTGAAATATATTAAATTGAATTTGCTGAATGTCAATGTACAATGTAAAATGAAAGTGAAATCCGCTGCCTTCGGGCCGCAGTGTGATAGAGAAAAAGGCAGCGGAAAAAAAACTCCACTCAGACCATCTTTTCTCAAGTCATCTTAAACCTAATAATATATATATTATAAGATTCCATGATTGCCATCAATAACTTCAAATGCCAAAGCATTACTTAAGCTCACATGATACATACATTATGATTATTGGTGCGACTCGGTTCCTGCACTTCTTTGAATACCAATCAGCTCGGGTTCAGACATCTCTCTGAGCCGTATTTTCTCTACCGGGATTTAGATACGTCAATTGTTCACCTATTTCATGAGGTGCCCTTTGTTTCAAATTTCTAAGAAACTTCTGATACATCCAATACATTTGGCTCCAGGATACGCAATAGTCTGATTAGAGAAAGTTGTGGACTGAAAGAGGATGTAATGACTTGAATTGAGAATGTTGCGTTGGTTTGGACGTGTGGAGAGCAAGAAAGAAGAAAGATTGACGAAACAAATATATATTACGAATGTGAGTGGAAGGGCTGGTAAGGCACGTCCCAGGCGGACATACATCGACCAAATAGGGGATGTATTAGCAAAGTGGAAGATAAAAAGTACCCGGAACCGACGTGCGTGCATGCAACGACTCATGAACGTTGATGAAGGGAAGGCGATCTGTCAGGATCGTGGCAAGTGGCAGTCCCTGGTCTCTGCCTACCCCTCTAAGATACAGGCGTGAGGTTATGTATGTACGTATGTAGTAATAATTACTTGCCATGTGTCGTAAAAAGCCATCAGCGGTAACTAGTTTCCACAACTGCCGGCGTCACCTTGACCCATACACGTGTTGCATTTCAGTTACTGATTGCCAATCAAACTTTTGTGTAGGGTATAGGGGTAGGGATTTCGACTTCACGAGAGCTGTGTCCCTTATGGTAATGATAGAGACGAGATATATTTTCCGTTAACACGCACGCATATACGACACGAATCTGAGGATGGAAATATTCCTATTATAGTTATCTGAAGTGTGTCGCTATGTCCCTTTGCGTGATAAAAACTTTTTGTTGATCTACTGATCTGGATTTTGTTTAAATATATCCTATCAATTTGAAATTGTATTGCTTAATACCGGTATGCGTGAGAGACAGGACTAAATATATGTTGTGACCTTTTATTTACTTGCCATCCACGCTAACGTTGTCTTTGACATAAATAAGCCAACGACGTTGTCTCAGACCTACGAAATACTCTTATACAGAAACAATTTCATAAAAATCTGTGAAACCATTTCGATTTTTTTTTTGCCTGTATGCACAAACGGTATATATGAGAACAGGTCGTAGGCTAATTAATGTCGCAAAACAACGTCAGCAGGGAAAGTCGGCTCTTGTTTATCTAATACTAGCTGACCCAGCGAACTTCGTACCGCCTAACAGTCATTTCTGTATTTTTTCTTTATTTATCTCTACGTAAGAACCATCCTCGTACTTCAAGGAATATTCTAAAAAAAGAATTAGCGAAATCGGTTCACCAGATCTCGAGATTTACGCTTACCAACACATTCGGCGATTTATTATTATATTATAGACTAGCTGACCAATGCATCCTAAATAGGCCCACTTATACGTATATATGTCCCACTGTAGGGCACAGATTTTCTCAAAGAGTGGGCTTAATTGTTTCTTAGTTCGTGGCTTAGTTCTTTAAGAGAAACATAAAAGTTAACCATTTCACACAATTGATTAGTTGTGGCTTGGCTTTAAATTTCCCAACATAAACACTGTCCAAACAATGAAACTTGTAATACTACAGCACTGTGTGAAAATATTGCGGATTAGCATATCCTTCTTATTGTTATTCCACGATTGAAACGCATTTCCATTTTAATAAGTACAGTCTCTCCACTTTCTATTTCAACGGCGTTAGTGTGCACTTCTCAATTATAATTGAAGCATAAAAGCTAACGGTCTTATTTATACAAATAACATTCCGCTAAAGAACTCTTTAGACGCAGTTTATTTAATATGTAGTTGTGTCTTATATAATGTCCACCACAGATGTTTGAATCGACGTTTATTGAGTGTTTGAATAAGTCATCTTAAACCTAATACATCAGTTGACACCTATACGTATGATAAGATTCCGTGATTGCCATCAATAACTTCAAATGCGAAATCACTAGATAATTGTTTTACAAACATGCAAACACCTTCACAAACTTTCACATTTATAATATTAATAGGATGGCAAAGGATAGCATGCCGGGGTTCGAACCTACGACTTCCCGATTGCGAAGCCGGCGTTCTACACCGCTCCGCTACCACCGCTCTGTTAAAGTACAAATACAACTCGAAGAGCAAACGACTCTAAATTAATAATCCAAATGTCGTCTACGATTGACGGACGCGGCACTGGGAACGATTAATCAACAGAAAAATATTCAATGGCGGAATTTTAATGCTACCGCCGTACTAATGACGATGACGTATCGGAATCATCATTCATAGCGTTAGAGCATGGTGCTGGCGTATATTAGGGTACTTTCTTCCAAGAAAAGAAGGCATGAAAAGCTATTATAGCGCACAATAGAACATAATTCACTCTACATTCGCGTGGAATGGCAGAAAATATGTCTTTAACATCATTAAATATTGCAGTGATGTTCAAGACCTCTGTAGAAATGATAGATAAAAAGAAAACAAAAGAATAACTAAATTTATGTGTAATAAAATTTAAAGTTCTGTAGTGCGTACGTTTTATGATGTTAAAAACCCGGCCTAGTACCTGTCACACCTCTCGCACTGTAGGGTTTCGTAGAAAGAGGGATTTTTTACCTGCTTTACAAAAGTAACAACTTTATAAAAGTTATTTTCAATGTATTTTGTACGAAGTTCCCCTTTTATAAGTTGGTCTCCTATTAGGTTCTCGACAAAAAAATGCGCTTTATATCGCAAGTCTTCCTGCACCAACAATATTTTTAAAAAAATACCAATTTAACGATACTCCAAACTATTAGGCGGGAACCAATTGCAACCTTAATTTAGGTGCAAAGGGGTGTACCATAAGTATTTTTTTTCAGAGATTTTATCCTACAGTTCTGTCGGCGTATATCTATGCCAATTTCCCTCAAAATTTCAGCTCTCTAGTTTCTAGTATCGTCTGTGTGCGAAGCCGCGGACAGACAGACGGTCGGACGGAGGGCGATGCCACTAAACTTTGGACTAAAGAACCCAAAAAAAAAGTGGAGAAACTGATCAAGTCAAATCATCACAGTGTGTAGAGTTGATGCCGTCTTGGATAAGAAAACACACTGACAAAAATCTGTGACGACCTGAAGTCCTACAAAGTTTAGTGTCAGTCTGTCAGTGTTGTCGTGGTCAAAAGTCGCAGTCGCAAAGAGAGAACCATCTTCCTCGATCAGTTTGTTAAAGGAGAGGCGTCACTTTGTTATTAAAATACGGTCCACTTTCGGATTCGTTACGATTTCTCATAGCGACCGTCACCTTTGTTCCGTCTCGTATATCTATCCATTGCTCAACGAAATCTATGCGCATCCATTAGGAGGCTCTAAAGTTAATACGTACAGTTAAGTGCAGTTACTGTCAAGTGTAATTTACCTGAGCGAGACAATGGAACAACACCTCGTAAGTACTGGTGTCCAGAATGTAAGTCATAGCTTCGTATTTAATGTTACTTGAAATGCCAGTGCAGTCAAGCGGATGTTATTGAACAAAAACGAAAATGATCGATGAAATATTTGACGTTTTCCTTAGTCACTGCTAAAACAGCCGTAAAAAGGGTCAAGCATGTAGTGATAAAACATTTTGCCTTGACTTTTAGCAATCAAGTTAAGAGACTTACTACAGAAAATACAGAAATCTGCGAACTTTGAAGTATAGTAGCCACTTTAATAGCAAATCAGATCACACAAATGCCACCAGCTGAGTGATCCAAGAGAACCGTACAAAAATTCCTTCTCACGGGGCGGACCGCGCAACGGTATATGCGCGGGCGCACGCTGCCAAGGTCACTGCGTCCGTCTCGTTCCCTCAAAGGCGTACGACAACAGGAGCGAGCGGGACGGAGACACATGCAAATGAACTTGGAGGTGAAAAAAACGACCGTGGCGCGACGTTCAGTGATTAGATGCACCTCGTTTTTTGCCGAAAATCGGGAGGTCTTTTATTTAGAATCCGGTCCGAACGGCTATTGTTGTACTGTCCCCAGGTTAGGCTATCTTTGTGTTTGCTCTTTGGAGTTTGAATGAGATTACTTGGATCGCACTCTTTCTTCAGAAGCTGGTAACAAAATAAAGCATGAGGAATTCGATTGTCGATTGTTCTCAGCTAAACGCGAGATGAAAACAAGTTTTTCTTCGTCTACGATGTTACGTGCGTACCCGTTAACCTTCTGACATCAGTTCATAACCTAAAACTTACATTTTAATTCATCATAAATAACTTTCAAATTTAAGATTGGGTGTTCGTACCTACTAATCTAACTCAAATATTTTTTTAAAATATTTTTTGGACAAAATATATATTTTTTAAAATTACTTTTAGGAAATGCGTAGTAATTTTACCTCCAGTGACTAAGAGATTCAATACCGGTTGACTCTACTTTCAAAGAACCAGGGTAATATTACCTGGGTTCTTTGTTCTTTTTTGGCTTAATGGTTTTCACACAACACAAACACTTGTCCTGGTCCCAAACTAGAATACCCTAACCTGTGATAACCACGCAATGACGTCACAAACAGACGGTGCAAGGAGTAGTGAAACAGTTGTATCAATGCAACGATGAATAAACGAGACAGAAAAAGTAGAACAGTAAAATCTGCGACTATCTATTTAGTGAGTAAAGCATGATTGACTGAACATCGAATGGAAAATGCGGCCCAGCCACAACTAGCGCCACAAAGAAAAAAAAACGTGTTCGTATTGTTACTTTCACGATCTACTAAAGCAGAGTATCTTACAGATTACTAGACTAGGACTTGAAAGTATTTTTGAAAAAAAGTGACTGGTGAGTTAAGTTATTTCGATAGGTATTGACAACAGTATCTTGCTGTATTGACAACAGTATCACTGCTGGGGCACGGGTCTCTTCCTTCATCGCAGGAAGGTTAGGCCATACTCCACCACGGGGACCAAGTCCGGGTTGATGGAGGATTGTAAGACAGTGGCGGGCTTACTGTCAGAAGTTATCAAGCCGCCCATAAGGCCTCTGACATGGCTTAACGACTGCCATTATATGACAGCCGGCACCAACGACTTAACGTGCCTTGCGAAGCACGGAAGCGCTCCGAAAAATGCCACTAGCGGTAGTCACGGGACGCTCACCCATCCTGTACCTGACCGCGCCTCTTGTTGCTTAACCAAGTGATTGACTCCAATCACTCGGTTCGCCTAGGCCACGAGCGCTTGTAAAGGTACTTACGATTTTTATTTACAATAATATTAAATATTATTCACTTCTTGATGAATTTTAATCTAAATAATTATTCATCCGATTTACAATACAGTTATGGAATCATTCGAATCATATTAAATTAATTATTAAATTTATAACAAGTGACAGTATTTTCTTTCTCGGAACGATAGAAACAGTTCCGATATTATAATGCATGCAACAACAATAATTTATATTAGGTAATTGCAACAGATGGCTTATTTATTGTTCACAACGCAACGGACGTCAACACAGTAATGTTGTACAGAAATTAATATGACTGCTATTAAATGGCACTTTAAAAAAAACTCATGCATTTAAAGCATGACCGTGTCTGATAATAATAGTGATGATAATTCTCGGACAATATAAAAAAAACAGTCAAGTGCGAGTCGGACTCGCGTTCCGAGGGTTCCGTACCGTCGGCAGTCCGGTGGCAGAACTAATATTTATTTCTATCGCTACCGCTACCGTCGCTACCGTGGCGACACGGCGCATCATCCCCCATCCATCCTAGGGTACGTACCTATCGACAGCATTCCTGAACTGACCTAATTTAGGGCCCGAACCTACTGTTCTTGCCGCCCACTTCCTACATTCTTCTGTAAATAAACATTTGTAATTATTGTACGCAACTCGACTTCTTATTTTTTTCTCTTTCATGAGCGCGCGACATTAAATCTGCGGAAAGTATTTACTTTCCACAGATTTAATGTCAAAATAAAAATAAAACAAAAATAAAAATTCTACAAAGTGCCCTTTGTCGCCCATACAGGCGTCTTAGGCATAGCAATAGGGTCCCAATAGCACCGTTGAGTAAGGAACCCTAACAAGTGAGGTTCTCCAGTCGTCTCGCCACGTAACAGGATTGCCATATCTGTATCGCTGTCTTTTTGTCGCGCGTGATTCATGTCGTAGCCAAGAGATCTCTTATACCTACCACAATCGGAATATTACTGCACGATTCTCATGCAAGCTCGGCGTATGGACTAATGGTGCATAATGCATACATTTGTAACGTTCAGTTTGTAATTTGTGCAAACTTCCATGATGCAACTAGTTTCAACTTTGCACTACACTTGCTCGATTGACTACGGATGGTATGGTGAAGTACAGTCCACATTACATCGAACTTTATGTTTTAGTTGTAACGCCGCACGTAAGGTAACTGTATAAGTGTATGAATGTAAAGTTTGATGTCGTGTGGACTGTATAAGTTCTGTCAGCGAGTCGCCGCGCCGCTACTTATTAAAGTACGTTGCCGCTAATTATGTGTATCTGTTTAATTTTAAATATTTACACTGTTGTTTAGGAATGTATTCATATACCTCTAAAACTATGATTATGTATTTTTGGTCATCTACTTCCTTCTCCAATGTATTGGTCCAGTCCGTCCAAAGTTTTTCTGGAAGAAATCACTTCTAGTGATAAGGCCGCTGTCTGTACTCTTAGGTTAAGAAATACCTGTGTAATTTTCTTTTTCTGTACAATAAAATGTTCTCGATCTATCTATATTACCGGGCTCTTATCTCGCGAGCACCATGTTTCTATCAAATCACAGTAATGCAAATTGTCTTCAATGATAAAGTAGAAAGAAAACATTTGAAAGTTCAAGTGGAACCAAAGCCTTGTTTTTTATTTTCCAAAAACAAAGGGGCCGGTTCGGATGTTCGCCACAGAAATATTCTACAGCGTATAAACATGATCTGTCTTTGAAATGTGTAAATTGCAAACAATTGTTGCAACGGGGAATTGTAGTAGCGAAAAAAATAACAGCCTACCTGGATTTTAAGGCCGGCTACATACAGTCTCATTCATCCTCTTTTAACCTTTCTATATACAGCTGATATTATTTCCCGTTTTTTTTTTTTATTTTAAATAACACAAATATTCGCCCTACACAAATATACGTTTAGCTTTTAGCTTAGATTATTATAACTTTTTTTTTTCTTTCCTCCAACCTCCCTAATTGATAATTTATGTATCGATCCCAAGACACAGTCGTAGGGTTAGGTTGAGTCAAGAAATGCAAAGTCATTAACTTTGTTTTAATTCCTACACAGTTTTAAGCTTACCCTTTATCATTTTAAGTATAGTGATATGTTATGTATGATGTAAGTCACTAGTCGAAAGAGCTCCAACTCCTAAGATACAGGTTAATCCTAGTTTAGGTGTTGGAAGTCGCATTAATGTGTAAATCACTTATTTACTATATAATATTATTGTTACTTAAGAGTGTATTGATTTTATTTGCTCCAATAAACACTTTTTTACTTTACTTTTACAGTTGGCATTTCGGCCCGGAATTTCAAAACGAAATATCGTCAGGAACTAAATCTCGGGCGTAGCTGGTAACATCGGTATAGTGAAAAACTACAACACTACTTCGCATTACTACAGCTAAAACTACCTTATTACTAAGGGATATTGAATAAGCTAGGTAATTAAATGTCAGCGAGAAGAAAGCTGTGTCTGTGTTCGGTATACACAGCCTCCCAGGATATTAAGGCCGGCCGCATACAGTCGAAATTTCAAACCGAATTTACTTTACTTTACTTCAAGTGTGCAAAAACCAAATATCTACCGGACATTGTCGTACAATTATGTGGTTCAGTAACGCTGTCACATATCAGATATCCGCTGAAATGCGGCATCCACTATGTGTGATACATATTGTCTGATATCTATATGGCAGAGCTAAGTTAACATTCCGCTTTCGCACACAAATGTATACGTGAAAAGTTACATAATCGAGACGCAGGCAATGAGGCTTTCTAGCAAATGCAGCGAACGTACTCAGACTAATTGATAGGCGAATGAATGGAGAAACAATGGCGATGCGTGCTGCGCCTAAACATTGTCTGCTTCATAGGTACGTTTCACCAGGGCAGCTCTTATTGCGATGGACATAAATGCGAATTTACATTGAGAAACTGCCAACTTTACCGCCATGCCACACATCGCCTACTCCATCTACGTACAGTACTACACATCATAAAAGTCCCTTCGGGAACTAGACTAGGAAAAAGTGTAACGAAAGTACCCGAAACTACAAGTACATTCAACATTATCTTTGACCGATACGGTTAAGGTGCAGAATTGATTGCCGCAGTAGCGCTACCTATTTCGCTCACGCCAATATTGCCAAACTAATAGTCACCTGCATCGATGACGTTGAATCAACCAATAGCAACAAAGGCGCGCGGCCTGCCATAAAATGAAACTATCTGATTGGTCGATCAACTTGCCGCACATCCAAAATTTGGTTATGGTACATCCGCGGGACTTATTTCTTGTGTAGCAGTGTACTGGTATGAATAATTGGTCCACGTGTATGAGTGTAAGGATCTAGTTAGTACCTACCTGAAGTGCTCAAAGTCCAGTTACTTTTTTATAACTCATTATTAGGCAATTAGCACGCCAATTAAGTATATTGTCCATGGACACGTGAGTTATATATTTTTTAAAGAGTTTAGTTGTGTGTGACAAATTTACATACAATTTTTACGATTCTAAACGACAGGTAGAAAAGACGAAAAATTAAGATGCCTTCACCTCGATAATACAAGAAATCGAGATCCGATAATGAAAAAAATAAACGCAGTTTTTTTCAGCCTCGTATTTGGTCAAGTTCGTCAGTAATAAATTGACAATTTTAAGCGGTAGGGTACTCCGGTTTCCTCACGATGTTTTCCTTCACAGCGTAGTGATTACACCCATACTACATCTCGGAGAGAAGACCGGTGTTCTACAACGGGACCTATATAGGATACATCAGAAGTTATAAATTATAATTAAAACAAAACATTTTTATCGGTAACTTATATAAAGTCGACACCACTAAAACACCCTTAAGACAGAGTAAAGGTCGTTTTATGCGAGGTTTTTTGTTAAATGCCGACTTTAACTGTAAATCGATTTTTTATAAATGGCGCGTGTATTTAAGCTGTTGGTTTTCCAATCCCGTAAACAATAAAATAAATAGGACTGTAAGATGTAAGCACTACACATTAGTAACCACTTTCACCTGGTCGGTCTCCTCCGACAAAAACCAAGTAAGTGATTCCGGAATGAAGTTAATAATAACATTAACATTTCTAGTACGGAACCCTAAAAATAGCCTAATTAATTTAGTTAGCGGCATATTATGTTTATCTACTCACCGACTGGAGTCCAGCATCATTTTGTGCGGCCTGCGAAAACAAACAAACACGTTAATGAACGATAACATACTCGACGGAGCGGTGTTAGTGGAGCGGTGGAACGCCGGCTTCCCAATCAGGAGGTCGTGGGTTCAAAACCCGGCTTGTAAAAATAACTTGGTTTTCTAAGGAATATAAATTGATTTCGAAGTTATGTACATTTATGAAGTTATAGTAGCAATACCACTCGCTAACGACGAAGGAAAACATCGTGAGGAAACGCTAGTGTCTGAAGTGCTAACATACCTTAGCACTTGCTACGCACAATGAAATGAAACGTTTTTATTTCAGACCGAGATCCATACATATTCACACAAATAATTAAGAGAAAAAAATAACACATGTCACAGATTGATACACAAAGGACATTGTCCATTTTGGGCCAAACGTGGACAGAATGTAAGAGAAAAATCGAAATAACCCCTGATTATAATTAATTTCAAAACGAATATTTTTGCTTATCTCGTTGTATCAATCGACATTTTAAACAGTACATTACGACATTACAAACTAATAAGAATTTTATCTCAAATCCAGTCTTTATTTTGTCAACCAGCCTTGATTTTTATTTCAGTGTTGCAATTTAAGGAATACAAATTGCACAGCAAACAATTTGAAGTTTCTAATGCATCGCGTTTTAGTATTATTTGGGTAAAAAAATAATGCACACTAATGCAACGGCATTAGAATACTTGCTAGATATGTCGTATTCAATTATTGGTGTGATAAAATGATTAAAAGAAATAATCTCGACTTGAGGGTAAACTATTTATTTATGGCAACACTAGACAAAAAAAAGTTGTTTGAATATTGTCATTGTCACCGGCTAAAAAAACAAAACGATTCATTCATTCAATGTTTTTGCTGTTTCTTTGCTTCTCGTGAATATTGTTTGTTTTATTACTACTTTGACTTGTTAAAAATGGATACCGATTGTTCGTTTATTGATGACCCCGGCTCAACTACGGATTTTGTACCGGACTTACTTTGTGGTAGGCAAATAAAGCAAGCAAATCATAGGACACCTTGCAGCAAAAAACTCACAATGCAGGTATATTGATCCAAATTAATTACTGTAATAGGGTTCTTACTAACTCATACTACAAAACCTACTACTTAGTTTTAATTCAATTGACTGTTTACGTTTGGCCAAATCGCCCATACAAAGTGGACAATGTCATTTAAAATATCAAAAAGTCAATTATAACTTTATTAATAATAACGTTACAGAGATAAGCTTGCCTTGGTACATCTTATTTCTTATGTAATGTCCTATTTAATGTTTCGTGTGCAATAAAGTATAATATTAGTATAATTATAACAATGTCAATTAATAAGAAACATACATACATAACCTCACGCCTGTATCTCAGAAGGGTAGGCAGAGATCAGGGACTGCCACTTGCCACGATCGATCCTGACAGATCACCTTCGCTTCATCAACATTCATAAGTCGTTCCATGCACGCACGCCGTTTCCGGGTACTTTTTATCTTTCCCTTTGCTAATACATCCCTTATTTGGTCGATGTAATAAGAAACGATTATATTTAAATTCATCTGATAGGTAGGTATATTAAAAATACAATGGCTTAACAGGGCTAAGGCCCAGTTTTTGAGTTCGGAATTTTGCTTAGTAAATGGTTAACTGTAGTGATGTCTCTTAGAATTTCTCAGAAAAGAGCGTGACAGAACGTTACTTAAGTATTTACTCAGTGAAAGTCTCACGGTGGTAGCTCAGTGGGTAGAACCATGGACTCGCAAGCGAGAGCCCCAGGTTCGATGCCCAGTGCGAGCGTGTACCAATGACTTTGTTTAGTTTCAAAGTTACGTACATTTGCGAATTTGTAGTCGCAATACCACACGCTGCCTGTGAAGGAAAACATCGTGAGGAAACCCGCGGCTTGGTTGGCTTCGCATGTATTGACTTATCTTTCCTGTAGGCTACGCCGACTAAGCTGTCAGGATGGTATAGGTGCTGGGCAAGCCTACACCATCTATAAAACCATGTCCCAATGTCTCAGGCACTACAGCGTCGGAGTGGTCCCTTCACCCATCTAGTGTGAGTGAAGATGCCACTGGACGCTGTATAAATCATCTCGTTAAGTAGATGCAAAAAAGGCCAATATTATTATTATTAGTGAAAGTCTCAATTCAGAAACCGCCCCTAAATGCGGAGATGTCACGTTTAACTAAGCAACATAGTCGACACAAGACCTCCACTCATCTGATAGTCTTCGAAAAGGGTTGCAGGTCATTTCACGCGTATAGTGTCCATACATTGTAAAGCCGCGATGTTTAAGTTTCCCTCATAGCAAAAGTGGTTTTAACAAATCGAATCCCTATTCTTGGATATATGTGGAAATATTCTTAACCTCACGCCTGTATCCCAGAGGGGTAAGCAGAGACAGATCACCTTCGCTTCATCAACGTTCATAAGTCGTTGCATGCACGCGCGCCGGTTCCGGGTACTTTTTATCTTCCTTTTTGCTAATACATCCCCTATTTGGTCGATGTATGGCAAATTTTGTGACACCCTGTATATTTTTGATCAGCTATTAACTGTACCAGGAACAATGTTGCGTTGCTTGAAATTGTTATGTACGATAACCCAATAAACATTTTATGAGTTGAAGTAGATTTAATTAACCATTCATTGAACACTACCGATTAGCTCCGGCATTGATAGTTAGACATGACCTTTGATATCTAGGCAAGTTTTTTTTACTGGCTTCGAGCGAAATAGCTCAGTCTGTGAAATGATTCGAGATATACACAGACTTGATGATAATCTGAGAATGGGCCAGTAACTTATGAAAACGGGGAAAACGAAATTCAGGGACGGACTCGGTTGCCGATTCGAGGAAAACAGTTAAAAGTTCTTGATATAAGAAGTGAAATATGTGACTATATTATGTATAGATTAGATTACATAAGACCTCTTTATTGAACACACCAGAAAATAAAATGGATATCGTATATTATTGATTTGCAACAGGTTAAGCTTACTTGACTTTTTGTGGGAAGAGTCCGACCAGGGGGGTGAGTCTTTAAAATACAATAATAATTTAGTTGTTCAATAGAGTCACATTAATCCGGTAATGGTCGTTTCATTCAAACTATCGGTAGTCTAGTAACCAATCGCATTGCAATGGTATAACCCGTGCTACTTAACTCGGTGCCTCTCGTGATTCGATCTTCTTCGCGAGAGATGCCTATTCGAAGAATAAAATGTTTAAAAACATCTTGTAAAATATTGTCGGTTATGTTTGTAGGTAGGTTAGCCTACAATACCTGCTAAGAACAAATCTCTCTCTTTCTACCCCCTCTACGTTTGTACTCTACGACACTAATAAAAAACCCCATCTATTGCACTCAAGTGCTCGTGATGTTTCCTCACAACTTAGTTAAACCGAGTGATTGGAATCAATCACTCGAGTTCAGCAACCACAGGCGCGGTCAGGTGCGGGATAGGTGACCGTCCCGTTACTACCGCTAGTGGCATTTTTTCGAGGGCTTCCGTGCTTCGCAAGGCACGTTAAGCCGTAGGTGCCGGATGTCATGTAATGGCAGTCGTTAAGCCATGTCAGAGGCCTTATGGGCGGCTTGCTTCCTGGAGGTTTGTAAGACAGTAAGGCCCGCCACTGTCTTACAAACCTCCACCTACCCGGACTTGGCCCCCGTGGTGGAGTATGGCCTAACCTTCTTGCAACGCAGGAAGAGATCCGTGCAGTGGGGACATACAGGGTTGAAATCGGGCCGGCCAGTGTCCCAATCAACAGCGCTCGTAACATGAACAATATCGAAATGTCAGTTTTCCTCACACGCGTATACACCTGTATTCCGGAGGGGTAAGCAGAGACCAATGTTGGTCTTAGCAAGATTTTGAAGGGTTTTGTACTCTATGTTGTATCTTTATTATCATCAACCCATTATGTCTCCACCGAGGGGCACGGGTCTTCAATGAGGAAGATATACCCCATATACTCCACCACGGGTGCCTAGCCCGATTGGGAGGGGCTTGCAAGACTAATGGCTGGTCTTACTGTCAGAAGTTTCAAACCGCCCTAAGGCCTCTGACTTGGCTTAACGACTGCCATCTATCGACGGCACCAACGGCTTAACGTGCCTTGCGAAGCATGGAACGCTCGGAAAAATGCCACTAGCGTTACTCGTAAACGGTCAGCCATCCATGCACTGAGTGCTTAGTGCGAGTTTGACAGATCCAATCGAATAACTTTACTACCGCGTTAATCGTGCATTGAGTAGTGAGTATGAGTAAGTTAACAGTTCGAACTGGCAAAACGCTGTCACAGTACAACTCGCACTCGCGTTTATTCGTGTTTTGGCTGGTAAACGTGTTCACTTCTCAACGTAAACCATTAAGTACAACTCGCACTCAGCAATTTTAATTTCCATACTTGTCGCTAGGTGGCGCTTTCTCGATGCCATAGAAATATGAGTTTACGTTAACGCGATCGAGTAGTTAAAAAACTCGCACTAAGCACTCTGAATGCGCCCTATAAACCTTCGTGATTGTTTAAGATCACTCAGGCAGCCGGGGCTACGAGCGATTCTACGGCGTATATAGGCTGCCAATAAAGCGCCTCAAATTTTCCCGAGCCCACCCTGTCTACCCTATGCGTGTGTTTTCCCCGAGGCCTGACTCTCCACGTGTAAAGTCGTCCGTCTAGCCTGGAACCTCTGCTGGGAACAGACGGCGGGAGCCGGGTCGACGCACTCGCCGCTTGTGACTCGTCTCTGAGCGTTCCTATCGGGACTCGGGCGGCATGCGGAGGCCGAGAGCAAGGTACATAAGCATCTAAAGGCTGATTGCCGGTGTTGCCAGATAGAGTAAAAAATATACCGAAAAATGGTCAGACGCGCGGATTTGACGGGGGAAGGCGGTTCGACGCTCCCTCTGCTTTGCTGTGTTTGAGTGGTTTTGTGTTATTTAAAAAAAAAATTTTTTTTTGAAATAAGGGTATTGCTGAATCATACATAATATTTAACTTTTAATAGTAGTCAAGTCAAGGTATCCATAATATGATATATGAATAACTAGCTGTGCCCCGCGGTGTTACCCACGGTTCATCGATTTTCCCGAGGGAATAAGATAGTTTCCCGCAGTAAAACGTAGCCTATGTGTTTGACACCCTGGATTACTAGGGTGTCAACTAACTCCATACCATATTTAATTAAAATCGGTCAAACAACACATGAACAAGTAACAAACATACATACTCAAAAACTTTCGCCTTTATAGTAATAATAATATAGTGCGCAGTGTGATGTGATGTATAGTGTGATGTGATGAATTAATTTGGCGGTAAAATCACAGAATATAATCTAACGTAGTCCTATAACAAAGGTAAAACAGATGTAGATAAACGTCGACACTTGCACACACTACGTGACGTCATGGGAGGAAGGACCTGCTAACTTTCCAGTACGTTTAGATCGAGCCCACACGTCATAGATCGTCCAGCCAAGGTCGGCCGAGTCATTGGCCTGCTAATTTCGAACTATCAAACATTCAGTGCCTAAAAGGAAATCTACAAAGCCATACCAGGAAAGAGGTTTTAAGCAATAAGTTTGAGACTGACCTGAGATTAAGTAGGAAATGCTGACTGTTAATGCTGAATAGTTTGGGCAGCCTATCGGCAAGGTCTTACATAGGTCACGGCAATCGCTTGATATCAAAACAGAAACTATGAAACTTTTGAAACTTTTTAAGAATCGCAGTGATTATTAAACTAGATGGGTGAAGGGACTACTCGGATGCTGTAGTCCCTTGTAACCTGGCACGGATAGCCAGAGGTCCCGGCATGGGTGGAATTTTGGATTCTGAAACCATACGCCGACAGTTGCTTCGTCGTTGAGCTGTCTTCCGATAGAACGTTTCGTCTGTGAGTATTTCGCCGACAGAATCTTTAGATAGACTATGAATGATTCTCCGACACATCTTTAGACTATGTACGATTCGCCGACAGAACGTTTCGCTTGCGGGTTTTTCGCCGACAGAACCTTTCAACGGTTCACGGGCTGCCGTCAGAACCGTTCAGGTATCACACGTGCCACTGACACAAAATCCTCTTGAATCGCGACGAAAGTGGAACTTATTTTACACAATTAACGAGTTTAAGGAGCAAAAACATACGATCCTCTAATGGACATGAAATCTTATTTAAGGGGCTAGGCTCATATTTTGAATTTAATGAAATAAATATAGGTTTTAAATAGGTTTTTTAATGAAATAATTTCCATTGTTAATTATCTTGTTAATTACTTTTACTTTTTCATCTATGGTACCTAAAATGTTTTTATTTTTGTTTCATTTTCAAAATTTAGGTACATTGTTGTTTTCATCTTTAATTTGGAAAAATTTAACGATGAAATCTTTACTTCTATGTTTTGTAATTATTATTTCGTATAATATGATTATGCTACTTATAATTAAGTACTACATGTTATAAATGATAGTTAAGCCATATAATCATTTAATTTTTGTTTATATTTATTCCTGAGTGCCTATTAGGTATCGAGGTCACCGCTGGATGGTTTTGTCGGCGAAACACCCGCAAGCGAAACGTTCTGTCGGCGAAACGTACATAGTCTAAAGATTGTGTCGGAGAATCATTCATAGTCTAAAGATTCTGTCGGCGAAACACTCACAGACGAAACGTTCTATCGGAAGACAGTTCAACGACGAAGCAACTGTCGGCGTATGGTTTCAGAATCGGAATTTTTAGCCTCTAAATAGGTTTTTTAAAAACATGTCCAAGGCATCTAGCCTTGGGCATGGTTTTACATGGTCTAGGCTTGCCGAGCACCTATACCATCCTGACAGATTAGTTTGTGAAGGAAAGCATCGTGAGGAAACCTGCGGCTTGGTTGGCCAACACAATGTCTTTTAGAATACAACTTGTGTCAAGTATTTCATTCTATGTCTAGTGCTAGTGGAAATTTGAGACACGATTAGGAGAATAATATTGGTTTAAACTCACCACACATTGGCCTGCCTATCGCCAAGGTCATCCAGGTCATCGGCCCGCGACCAACGGCGGCTTCGCCAGCCCATCGCACTATCAACTGTATCGCGCCTCTTATCTGTCTACGTTATCACTGTATCATGTTGACACTGGTGGGGAGGCAGTCGGTTTCTAGGTATCTGTTGTGATTCCGAATCGATTGTTATTACGAGATTCCGCGAACGGATATGTATCGGTACATATCGGTACATATCCGTTCTTCCTAAACGGCGGCCAGCTAATATGCGTTAACGATCTGAACTTCACTTCTGTTAGTATTACTGGAAAAAAACAGTAGAGATTTTGTTATGCTGTTGTGAGTCACTAAGGTAACACAAGTCTTCACAAATTCAGCATTAAAAAAAATTCTACTGAAGTCTTTGGACATATTGAAGGAAGATTTAATAATTTACCTAGTGGTTATTTTGTTTGTACCGGAATTCAGTTAATTGTTCTGGGAATACATTCGATTCTTTGAACTTCGAATACAATGCACCATTAAAATGATTCATATACACGAAGACAATTTTCAAATGAATACGAAATTATTAATGTACAATGCTTCGATCATAGTGACCACATAAAGCTCAAAATGAGACATCATTTAATTAGAGGTCTAAATTGTACTACCTATGTAGATACTTATCATTAACTATTTTATCTTTGCTGTTCGAGGAAGATCAATTTACAAACTGATGCTTAAGTTCCTAATCATTAGCATAGATTAATACTCTTTATTGGACACCATACATTTTGAGAGTAAGTAAATGAAAAATTTAAATATCTAAGTTACATAGGGCGAGGGAAATAGTTAACTGTAGTGCTATCTCTTCGAATTTCTCAGCAAAGAGCGGGACAGAACGTTACTTAAGTATTTACTTAGTGACTTTCTTAATTCAGAAACCGACCCATAGTATACAATTAGCGGATAACCGTAGCTTTCAAAACATTACCAACATCTGGCACGGCTAGACAGAGGTCGCGGGTTTGAGTCCCGGCATGGGTGGAACTTTTAGCCTCTAAATTGCTTTCTTTAAATTACCAACATGTCGACTAATTTATAATTGCAACACTCCTCTGTATGGCAACCATAAACAACACGCCAATAAGGACGATATTAACTACCTAGTCAACAACAAGCACTTGATCCAATCTGAATTAATCAATTCCGCTAGCCCTACCTAGTAGATAACATGTATCTGCACTGTGGAGTAGTTATATTTATACAATATGTTTGTTTTGCGGGGCTTCAACATCGTTTGGAATATCCTGGCGTTTATCGCTAAGAAAACTGGAGTATGTTAGTGTTGCAATGCATCTTTAGATCTGCTATTAATTTTATATTCCATAAATTACAATATGTGAGTAATTATATTACATCCGACACTTCCCAACGTATTCTAAGTTTCAAACAGTTTTTTTAATAGCGAGTTATCACATTTCATTTGCAGATATGCAAAGCAATGGATAAAATGATTCGGAAATAAGTCTGCATTTAAATAAAAATATATTGGGTCGAAATAGGTCATATAATAACAATAAAAATGAAATAAAAATATATTGGCATGATGTAAAAAGTCGAGTAAGCGTGAAAAGGCGTTCGATGTTGATTTTATTGGATTTAAGAAAAAAAAGTATTCAATAAATTTAACGCTGTGAACAAATAAGATTATGGCGTACGTGACCGATATATTGAAAACGCACGTGCGCTCGCGCACAATCGAAATAGCTTCCATATTTAAATACATACAATTTGAAATATCAATCTATATGAATATAATTCAAAGTCCTGACTGACTCACTCACTCATCAACGCCCAGCCCAAGCTGTTGGACCTGGGAAGCAGAAATTTTGCACAGAGGATCTATATACAATGTAGGCAAGGAATAAGACGATTTTTTTGAAATTCAACCCCTAAGGGGGCGAAAAGGGTTGCCAAAATTTTACTGGGAGGTATAAAGAATGTTGTCTAATTTTCTTGAAACATAAAATAAACACTATTCGACACAATTGATTAAACGTGTTGCAAAAACTAAAGCCCACGCGGACGGTGTCGCGGGCAAAAGCTAGTCTATTATAAAACGACGATTCGGGTCACCAACCACTACACGCACACACTTATCGCACCAATTACAGTCAAGTTCATCAGCGTATAACATTAAAAAACACTGAATGCAGTTAAATTATATAAATAATATCAATTCATTACGGTAACGTTCGCAGTAGGAGCACCGAAAACTATCTGGACTCGTACTAGTTTGAGCAGGTAAATTGTTATTACCCGAAACGCCCCCAGAACAAGTGTAAATACCGAATTTGGTACAAAAAAAAACCACGACTATCAACGAACAATATTGGACTCTATACTTCCGCACTCTAAACACGAATTCCAATAACTTCTGACAGCGACTGCCTTGGGCGAATTGTGTCCTAAATTGCAAAGAATAGGATGCTTTTTGCTTCGTTTATGGCGCACGAGGATGTGCACGTCGGGGTATTCACAATGAAGGATCGGAATAAAAAAGGTTCTGGGAGTTTTGGCCCACAAAGCGGCGCCGCCACAGGCTGGTGGAAAAAATACGACCGCTCCCCGGTATGAATCGGTGGAGCGGGTGCGATGAAGAGCCCTCTAAATGAAATAGATTAGAATGTTTCAATAACGGCGCCCGACCGACCGTAACCTTTGATATTTGGCCACAGAACAAACATAAACTTCTGCAGCGTTTATTCGTCCACTATGCCCGTGAACAAGAGCGTTTGTTTTCTTCGTATTTACATGTACTGGACAGCTATCTAAAAGAGATTCTATAAATTCGGTTAGCTTTCGATCTTAACACATACAATTCACGGACATTGGACAAACATTGCAGCTTCCGCGTTGTCCCGACAGCCATTTAGTGTGATTGAAGATGTCTGTATAAATCATCTCATTACGTAGACGCAAAGGCCATAGTTTTTTTATAAACACTAATCACATCACACCATATAATATTATAAAGGCGAAAGTTTGTGAGTTTGTGTTTGTTTGAGTTGAAGACTTGTGTTTGTTACTTCTTCACGTCTAAACGGCTGGAGCGATTTTAATAAAAATTGGTATGGAGTTAGTTGACACCCTGGATTAACACATAGGCTATGTTTTACTGCGGGAAAATATGTTATTCCCATGGGAAAATCGATAAACGGCGGGCAACACCGCGGGGCAAAGCTCGTAGATACATATTTTCAAAGCAAAATACTCAGTCGCCCACTACGACGTTCTCTATGAGGCGGGCAGAGCTGGCAAACTTACACCAAAAGGTTGTATAAAGGGCCAACCGCCCGGCGATATGGCCTGTAATTTATACTTTGATGAATTAGCACTAAATGGCAGGATATAACTAATCGAGAGAGACCCAGACGGCTGTCTTTGGGCCCTTCAATTTACCGGGGCGGTTTTTCGGCGGCAAAAAGCTAAACATTTCACGGAAAGCGGTTCAGTGATCCCGTTCGTATCGGATATAATAAACCTCGAGACGTGTAAACTATACGTCTTTTGTTATTTACAAGAGAGGGGAATGGACAAACAATTCCTGGAACACAACAATATTTACAGAACAACAAGTCAACGACAGAGGTCAAGTCAATTCATAGCCCTTAGATACACGTGGATAGCCAGGTCAAGTAATTGTGTTTGCGCTTTAGCTAATGTAGAGGCGGCTGTGTCTGCAGGTAAACTCATATAGATGCATATGCACCAAAGCAGCTTGATAGTATTCCGCTTCATCTATTCTCAAATCGAGGTAAGAGGTAAGTACCTACAGCGCGCTGTCTTGGGCACAGAAGAGCGAAGACACTGAAACAGGTGGTCCACTTTGATTCACTCTAAATATTTTTCACCACTATTTTCGAACTGTTCTTGTCAAAACCAATTAACCTAACTCCCCAAACATATGCAACAGTAGACTTGCATACTATATATTTTTAAATGAAGAATAAAATCCTACTTCAAAGCACTACAGCACTAAAATCAGAAAAATAATTTAAACGAATGCTACCTTTAAAATCGATGTAGAGATAGTCTGTTAGCTTTTAGAATATACCTCGCCTACTTTCGGATAGTATCGGATATATTCGTGTAATAGAAATATCGGTACTGTTATGACACTTAATTTCGTATATTAATTAATATACAGAGCAGGAAGTAGTATTAAACACGTGTGCTTTCGGCAAAACCCGAAGCCTACTCTAGAGCCCGAGATATATTCTAAAAGCTAACAGGCTGTACTGTAGAAGTAAATAGTTTGGAGTCAAATTAAAAGTCCAGCACATACCTATATTTTGGGTACCGACTACGCTCACTATCACAATAACTCCGCAAAATCCTCAAAATCAAAAGCAAATTGAGTCACTATAAAAAACAACCAAATCGCTTCATATGTGCCTATAAAATAATTGGAAGAGTTCTCTCGATTCCTCCAGGCTC
The DNA here is from genome assembly GCA_934045075.1 of Yponomeuta sedellus. NCBI lineage: Eukaryota > Metazoa > Arthropoda > Insecta > Lepidoptera > Yponomeutidae > Yponomeuta > Yponomeuta sedellus. The sequence continues at coordinate 13,392,871 of OW203736.1, read as the reverse complement.
ACCATCAGATCCTAATTTGGTGACTATGAGACGAGATGCATAGTATACACATTGAAACAAAGAAATGATTCTACTTCAAATCGGTTCACGCATCTTAGAGCAATCGGCAAAAATACAAAATTGAAAAAAAAAGTATACTGACGGACAGAGAACCTGTTCTTTTTTTTGAAGTCGATTTTAAATAGGAATATTTATCGATGGCTAAACGGGTTTCTCATTATCATAATATTTTCGGGGCTTAATCGCGTATATATTTTTAAATTGCGTAGTAATTTCTAATAATGTGTTCAAGTCGCGAAAGTTTAAAATATGGTTTCACAATAACTTAAATAATAATGCAGCCCATATACATCCCACTGTTGGGCGGAGGCCTTCTCTCAGAGAGTTAGTATGGGCTTAATCAACACGCGTGCCCACCGCGGATTGGCAATTTCAAGCGCTGAGTTACATGAACACCTCAGACACACAGGATTCCTCAAGATGTTCATTCACAGTTAGCAAGTAGTATTGCACAAAACCTAACTTAGAAAACAAAGCCAGTGCCGGGATTCGAACCCGTGACCTCCCGAATGGGAAGCCGATGTTCTACCGCTCCGCTACCACCGCTCGTTGAACACCAATGAGCTTAAATAAGGCAGACTTTCTACGTAGCTCAATTAGGAGCTGGTTCGTTCGCTAGTCTACGCTCGCTACGCTCCGCTCACTCCCCTAATGAGATCCAGACTATTCCGGACTCCAGACCATATTCTTTCGAGAGTCTCGCATCATCGGGTACCTTCCCGATTGTATTTCACTTGCTTGCTTCAAGTGCCTTACTTTTATCAATTTTGAAACGTGCCGAAGGGCGGATTTGTCAATTAACTGTGATTAGGCTAGATGATCAAGAAATCCACTATCTATTAGACTATTAGAGTTAACTCAGACGCAGTTTAAAAAATGTGTTAAGTACACTACGAGTATGTGCAGAAAAGCTTATTATAACAGTAAGGAATATTTAGAAGACAAAGATGTCTGTCATATTAAATTTATTAAAATTAAAGGTATTTTGAGGACGATTGTGTCTAGTGTTCAACGCATTTTATTTAAAGAATAAATGTGGATTTTCTGTGGTAGCTTCTTCTCCACATAATCTATGGAATTGTGAAACTAACAACTTTGACGATCATTAATTAAACATTTTGTTTATATAATGAATAAAAATATTTGTATAGTATTGTTCATTTCTTATACTCGGAAAGTATTGCTGTTTTGATCTGATTGGGTGGAAAATGCTGCTTCCCTCCGTAGGGAGGGAAAAACTCATACAAATTACTTCCCACCTAAGGGCCGTAATAAACTTTAAAAATAGAACTAGTGTCAGTTGTGAAGAGTTTTATGTAATAAAATTTTATGTAAAAAAAACTAATTAAAAAAAATGCTGCCGCCATGTGAGTTTCTAAACAGCCAGTGTAAACTTAGCTCAAACTTCTTTGAGCGGAATAAGCCGCAACAATTACGCGGTGAGTTCCATATTTAAAATTTAAAAATTCGACTTACATTGGCGGGTACTAATCTGTTATAGTATCTGTGACGGAATTAAAAAAAATTGGTAATAATCTTTTATGCTAAGATTTGAATATTAAAAATGAGTTTTTGTTTTACTCATATTCGAAATGAAAAGTAGAGTGCTTAACACGGGTAAAAGAATCAATTGCTACTCGGATTATAGCCGCCCTCGCTGCGCTCGGGGCGCCTAAATACCTCGGGAATTGATTCTTTCTACCCTCGTTAAGCAATCGACTATTCTAAGGTTAACACGAACACTAGACTTAATAAAAACTGTTTTATACGGATTTTACTCGTTTATGACAATTTTTCAATTTTCCGACGTCTCGGCACTTTTTCAGGTGCCGTGGTCTCGAATGATTTTATTAAAAATATTTGATTTGATTTAGGATTAAAATGTGGACTAGGTCAGTTTCAGATTAAAAAAATTAAGCAATGATTGAGTCAGTAATTAAATGTTTTTTTAGGAATAAAATTTTTATCTCAGACCTTTATTTTAATTCGAAAACTATAGATGTTGATATTAATTACATACAATATACCTGGTCCGGAGAAAAAAGCTTACCATGTTTCTGGATTTGGACAAAAATTTTAATCGACTCCACCACACTCGGTGAATTTGGGGTAGGCTTTATTTTGCCATATTAATTAGCCTACGAAGTATTCTCCGACCTACCAAACTTACGAGAAAAAATCATAAAAATTTGTGGAGCCGTTTGGGAGGATACGAAATTTTTATAAATTAGATTATTTTGTTACTTGTATCAATATATGTACATGTAGTATGTGTGCACGTGCGTAGATCCGTTTCACAACTCCACTCCGGCCCCCCAAGGTTTGCTAGAAGAAATCTCTCACAGAGATAAGCTTACCTTTGTACCTTTGTATTTTCTTACGTCATATTTCCTGTATTGTATTTCTGTGTACATTATAGTATAATAAAAATAGATAGATAGAGAACACTTTATTGTACATAAAAATGGAAATTACACAGATGTTTCTTAACCTAAGAGTACAGACGACGGCCTTATCACTAAAAGTGATCTTTTCCAGACAACCTTTAGTATATTGTACAAAATATATCGTAAAACAACTATGGTAGTCTCTACTTTAACTCAAATGACTAACAACTTAACTCAACTCACTCAATTTGACTTAACTCAAATAACTAGTTTAACTCAAGTGACATAGGTGACCCTTGATTACCTATCGTCGTTCAAATTCGAAGTTTAACGTTTTTGGTCTTCCCGCCCTGATTTTGCTGTAGTTAAGTACAAACGGTCAAACAATAATCCTTTATTGAATCTGGCCAAGAGAAATAGTTGAATATCCTTGAATGTGTTAAACTTTAGGTCTTCAGTCACGACCACTGGTTAATTAAATGGAAGGTCGTTTTTAGACCAAGTTACGAGTGTAAAATTCACTCCTTAAAAATGTGTTAAGCACACACTGCTGTGTGGTGTCGGCCTAGAGAATAGCACCAACCCAATTCTTCCCGCGGGTGTCGTAAAAGGCGACTAACGGCCGAATACTCAAACGTCAGTCAAATCGATCACTCAGTTGAAGGGCATTCAAATTTGAACATCTGTTAAATATTGAGTGGTATACACAAACGTCATTCAAACAATTTCAGACCGTGATCAGCTGAGAAGCCGTCAAATAAACAACAAGTCTGTTTTCATTGACAAAATATTTAAACTTACGTTGCGTATCCGATTTACGCAGAATTTGTTCGATCAATTTTAAGTTTTGTGATGAAATATGAAGTATTTTTATAAAAATAAAATAAAAAAATCATAATATGATTTATGAAACAAACTTAAATTATTATTACCTCGTTTTGTACAAAGCAAAATATTTAATATTGTAATAATAATATCTTATATTGTCGTAGAACGAAACGTTAGGGCCATCTCACCAATGACATTTGAAAAGTCTACTACAATAAAAACATTGCGGTATTGCGGTTTTTTAAAGCTATTACCTGATAAATACTAATATAAACAAGAATTGAATGAGAATTATTATTATGCGTTATTATTATGCCAGTAGCATAATTAATATTAATAACGCAGAGTTATTAAAATTTGGTCTACTGGCTGTTTGGATCTATTACTCCTTGTAACTGGTTGGATTGTATGTCAAAAGACGGACAGACTCCAAATATAATACCGTCTCTTTCGACAGCCGGAACCGCGCATGGAAGCCTGTTTCATTATAATACTCGAAAGCATTTAACTTTGCCTCATTTCTTCGAGGCACATTAGGCCCTTCCTCGACATGATAAGGACATTGTTTTTCACATAAGTTCACTGATATTACAACTTTTTTACGATTTGAAGGTCCTCGCGACCACTTTCAATTGTAACGCCTACTCAACTCGATTTGACAGCCCATTTGACAGATAAATCGCGCTAAGTTGCGTTCGAGTATACTAATTTTTCGCTGAGTGATGTTTAACTGCCAGTTATTTTGTGTTCCACTTAAATTTAACACAAGCTTTTAACTAACGTTTGTGTATACGAATTTTGTGTTTAACGGCTTGTCAATTGCTTAAGATGCCTTTAAATATTTGAATGACGTTTGAGTATTCGGCCGTAAGGGACACAAACCGGGGGGTGGGCAGCAGCGCCCCCTGCAGTACAATTCCACCGAACTGCGATTCCCAACCCGCATGCCCAGCGTGGGGATTATGGGCATTACCCCTATGATAGCACAACGTGGCGTTCTTTATGGGAGGGCTGTGTCCAGCAGTGGACTAGTATTAGCCTGACGACGACGACGACACTTTGTGTCAAAAGGGCTTCAATAATATAAAGGATTATTTAGATGACAATAATGTCTAGTATTAAAGCCAGTACAATGCATGAGTTCTATGTTTTATAAGAATTATGTAAACTGTGTTAATTAATCACTTTTAAAAGACTAAGTTTGGAGTTTTTTTTGTCCATTTTTTCTTCAAAATTACCTAGATTTTGAAATGGACACCTAATTTGACTCGTAACGTTCACGAAGCCGCAATTTCTACGCTACATTGAATAATACCTTTTCATTTAATTTCTTAGAACAAAACTTACCTATTATAGTCTGTTAGCTTTTAGAATATACCTCGGCTACTATCGGATAGAATCGGATATATTCGTGTTATAGAAATATCGGAACTAATACAATACAAATACAAAATACAAAATATTTATTCATACAACCAAAATTATTCTTACATACACTTTTGCTGGGATTCCCTTGTAAGTATAAAATACCTGTGCCAGGGAAACCCGCTCTTCCACAACTTATAAAGGTTGAACAACTAAAACTAACTATTGAATCTTATTTTTATAAAGCTGGTTAAGTTATAGAAATGTGGTGTGTCTGTGTGTGAGAGTGTACGTGTGTTTGTTTGTGTGAGGGTGTGTGTGTGTGTATATGTGTGTGTAATACGACACTTAACTTTACATAACTTTTCAAAATAGTGAAGAAAAGTTTTATACAGAGCAGGAAGTAGTATTACACTCGTGTGCTTTCGGCGAAAACCGAAGCCTACTCTAGAGCTTCAGGATGGAACGTTGTATATCCTTTACAAATAATAAGAATTGGAACGACTTCAGGTGTTGTTTTATTTGTACATGGATATTTTATTATAAAACAGAAAATCTGGATAAAATCAGATAAGCAGGTAAAATAGTCAGATCTGGTCGAAGCGTTAAGTAGTAGACATGTAAAACGAGTGAAATCGAAAAATGTGTGACGTAATTTAAATATTTGAAAATAATAGATAGAAAAAGAAATGAAAATGGTGTAAAGAGGTTTGCACCGTTACAAGGTATATTCTAAAAGCTAACAGACTCTATCTCAGTATAAAACACAGGTTTTAAATCAGACAGTAGGTCACCAAATTCGACTAATTCGTCCTCTATTCGATTTGAAATATTAGCTTTCAGTAAAGTGTTAATAAAGCGTCGGTAGCCTAGGAAGTAGAACAATGGAGTCGGAAGTTCAGCAAGTACCAATGACTTTGTTTTATAGAATATGTATTTGCGAAGTTATGCTAAGCAATACACACCGCTAATCTGAAGGATAACGACGTGAGTAAACCTGAGTGTCTCAGATGTTAAGATAAGAATATTCTTTACCGGAAAAATAGTTACAGAAACGGCAGATACAAAAGATCAAATACAATTGCTTATAGCAATTTCTTTCAGGCAACCTCAAATTGAAGAATTTGCCGAGGAGAAATAGATACGGGTAGCTGGTGCAAATACGAATATAAATAGAAGTAGGTACGTCTACGTACCATATAATAATAAACTTACATAAATCATACTTGAACACTAAATAAATATCTACATATACTTACATAAATAGTGTCTTATAACAAGTGTGTTATATGAACAAGAAAAAGGTTATATACCTACATATATATATATGTAAAGAGAAGTGAATGACTACTCAAATACCAAATAGGTAGGTGTTCAAATACCTCAGCGCTTAAATGCCAATCCGCGGTGTAATTATGGTCATACTCTCTCTTTGGGAGAAGGAATGTGCCGTGTAGTGGGCATAGGCTACATAAAAATAATAAAGCGTTCTCTCTCTATCTATCTACATTCTCTCCAAAGGCGGTCTAAACACGCCCCAGTTAGGATGTAAGGGGCAATATTATTTTATGCTAGCACCTAAGACTTACTGATTGGGACACAGTTTGTTCATTAGACTCGACTAGCTGTGCCCCGCGGTGTAACCCGCGGTTAAACGATTTTCCCATGACAATAAGATATTTCCCGCAGTAAAAAACACAAAACCGACTTCAAATGCGTGAACACAAAAACACTGAAAATTAAAATTTCTTCAAATTCGCATGAAACCACCCTTTTGATAATACCTATCCAACAAAAAAATAATCGTTCAAATTAGTTTATAATCGGCGGAGATATTGCGTATAAAAAAGTTCATCCCCAATATTCCACCCTTGGGGGTTGTTTTTTTTTTATTATTAAATTTAAATGGGACCACCCTTGAGGTATTACCTATACGCCGAAAAAAGATTTGTTCAAATCGGTTCATAATTGGCGGAGTTATCGCGTAACAAACTCCTCCTTTTTTTGAAGTCGGTTGAAAAAGAGTAGAAGTCGTAAGTGGGCGGCGCCCGCGTGCCTCGCATTATTAATGTATTGCCTATGCGTAGTCTCTGAGAGTTCTTCTTGCCTCAGTTTTCGTTTGTTTCTAGTAAAGAAAACAATCTTAAAAACTCTACTAAAATGCCTTCTTGCGCTGTGTTAGAATGAAAAAATAAGCGTTGGGGACAAAAATTTACCAATCATGCCGAAACAGTTCATCGGTGAGTAGTATTTCATTGTATTTTTAAATTAAATTCGTAATTACATAAACAAGGAAACCAATCCAACTGATTGCAACATATCGGAGACTTGTTTTTAAATTGTCGACTTTACGGCCTATCACATGAAACTGCTCAAAGATCAGACGCGGTGGTAGGTAGTTCCATCTAGTGTAAAGTAGCGGTACTATAAAAGAAAGAGTTCTTGTCAAACTTAGTTTCATTGTTGTCCATTGATTTTGATTTGTTTACACTTCAAAAAGGTTCCCATTTAACTGGATTTTTTTATGTTATAGACCTTTTTGTCGTTGTGTGTCTTTATTTACCAATGGCAGTGTGGCATTCATAGTGTGCGTTTGGTTTTTAAGTGTGAGTTTGGTCACACTGGTCAAGTCACTACTTCTACTCTTTTTTACGTTCTGTGAGTGTGATAGTGGGATGTCATGTGACTAGTATAGTACGATATGATATGATGATGAAGTATTTTTTTATTTTTATTTTATTTTATTTATTAAGGCACACCAACAGCACAAACACACTACTAGTAAAACCTTAAATCAATAACAGAGGGCTGGCGGTTGTGCCAATTACAGGTGCGGCAGCACTCACAATTTAACATTAACGACTTATTCTAACAAATAAACTGATATACTATTGCTATTGGGCTTACAAATATTTATACAGGTATCAGAAAGCTAGCTGAGATCGATTTTAGATTTAAAACACCCCAGTCCATCACAAAATACTTCTAGATCATATGCCTTTCAACATTAATTATTATAAGTTCTTAGCATTCTATTTATCGGAGCATTTTCTCCCATGTTAGTCCTACAGAATGGCAGAGAAAAAATGTCCTTATTAATTAGTCTTGAGTTAGGCCTTGGTACTTTAAGAGATATACATTCTAATAGGTCCTCACAATGCGCTTGGCCGCTGATTATTTTATGCAAAAGTATGATGATAGCTACATTAGATGTAAAATGCCAATATCACTGTCTAGTCACAACTAGACTATAAAACGTCTCATGTTTTTATTACCGAAAGGCAACAGCAGCCGGCAGCTACTGACCGAAGGTAAATTCTCACGGCACTTCGCTTACGATGAACTTCGCTAATTTCATATCCGATGCAAAGGCAGGCAATTACCTACACGGGCAAGGCATGTTCCCGAGCGAACACTCATTAAACGAACAGAATACTTTTAATACAAAAGCAGGAGCCTGATAACCTGTAACAGGATATTAACTATTCAATAATAACGGATCAAAAAAGCCTATTATAACATCTAGAATTATTTGGAAGACAAAGATGTCTATGGAACAAAACACAACTAACGAGCGTCCAACGCACGCACGCAAAATGTTTATAGGGTCCATTCATTTTTATGTCACAGCGCCCCAGCCGCTTACCACGTCCGCTTTCTATATCAACTTCTTGAGGTATCAGGAATCTTCTACAATTTTATCAGGGTACGTGCTGATAATTACCAATCTCTTTCAATCTCGTATCTTTTATGCACTACCCTCTTCCATTACCCACATAGTTGTAAGGTTAGCTAAAATACTTTAGTATTAAGCGTGCCTTAGTACAAACCCCTTTTTGAGCGATAAAGAATTTTCAATTTAATTCTATTCAATCTCTCTCTCTTCTCAGCTTTAGTCCCACATGGTGGTGGGGTCAGCTTTTATCTTTTTCTCTCTCCACTGACCTCGTTTGTAAACGCTCCACATTCTGACACAATTTTTCAATTCAATTCAATATCTCTCTCTTCCCAGCTCTATCCCACATGGTGGTGGGATCAGCTATTCTTGTTTTCTCTCTCCACTTCACCCTATTCATCACCTCGTTTGTAAAGGCTCCACATTCTGATTATTACCAATGATAATAATTATTTTTATCAACCATACATATAAAAAGTATTACGTGTGTATTACAGACTACTGTTCAGCGTCGAAGATCTATTAAGAAGAGAGGGCTGGTAAGGGACGTCCCAGGCGGACACACATCGACCAAATAGGGGATGTATTAGCAAAGGGAAAGGTAAAAAGTACCCGGAACCGGCGTGCGTGCATGCGACGACTTATGAACGTTGATGAAGCGAAGGTGATCTGTCAGGATCGTGGCAAGTGGCAGTCCCTGGTCTCTGCCTACCCCTCTGGGATACAGGCGTGAGGTTATGTATGTAGAAGAGAGCTTTTGGGAGGCACTGGAAGAAGAACATTTACTAACATTCCACTCGCTTACTACCGTTTATGACGTCGGCATTCCCTCTCGCTCGCACTAACCAACGTTTTCTTGAATAATTGTAAGCTACACTTTAGGATTGCTTAAGAACGAGCCAGGATGAGAGCAACGCGGCTCACCACTCCAGCCCAGCGCCGAGAAAACACAAAGTTACACAGCGGCCCCCGCGGAGTATAAAATGATGGACGCATACACGAGCCTTTACATAGGTCACTAGTTCGTACGTAGCTCCTGTCTGGAGGTTTACAATCGCCTCGTTCATTACCAGGGAGATTCTCACTTCATTAGCAAATAATTTGTGTACGACTCTAAGACTTGACTTCTAGCTAAAAAGTCGAGCGACAGGCAAACTATGTATTCTGAACGCCATGCTACAATTAATTCGAATGAGAAAATAAATGTTTAATGACTCTGTCAAGTTATCTTATTTTTATGTGAAAAATGACTAATCCTTTGAAAAATTTTCGTCTACGCTTTCAATTGGCATGGGCGAGAATAGCCCCCCTGACCCTAGATTCTAAGTGCACCAACATAGTCGTTTTTATTCCATTGCCACCATAAGCCCACCACACGTGAAAACGCTTTAATTATTTCAGGTTAGTTCACGTTTATTATTCGCCTGGCTTAGATAAGAGCTTTGCAAATTAGAAGGTAGTATACCCCCCTGTTGATTGAGAATATTGAGATATAACACGAGAAAGTAGAGGAGTGATTATGTCTTCGTTGAGAAATCTAAAGTTCAATAGATAGTTCTCGTTGATAATGCTAACTTATGTAGGTACGCTAAATTGACTTTGTAAAGGAGTGGAGAACTCGCTTTAAAAAGTGTTTTAATATAATTGGGAGGGTGTGTTAATTTTTCTTTTATAAATAAATGCAGTCACCACACCACCACCAACCCGGACTTGGCCCCCTTAGGATTCAGATTCAGGAAGAGACGCGTGTCCCAACAGTGGAGGCATAAAAAGGGTTGATAACCTAATCAAATAAATGAAGTATTGTTATTTCTTAATTACTAATACTTTCACCTGTCGAATAGACAATATAGTCACGAGGTACAAAACCGCGCCATTAAAATCGAACTCAACTATGACGTCAAAATTTACAACTTATTAACTTGCAAGTAATAATGTACGAAGCGTTTATCAGTATCCGAGTTATCTTGTAAAATAATGTTGTTATGTTAAGCATGACAAGCACACGCAATTTCCCGATTGTGATATCGTCTGCTCTTAGCGCTGATTAGGATATCCTTGGATAATATTAACTTCATTCCGGATTAACTCACTTGATTTTTTTTGTCTGAAGACTCCGGCCAGGCAGTTAGAGTATAAAGTACTTTTTACTCTAAGGAGTATCTTATGCTCTAAGACCAGGTATCGCTCTGATTCGTAGAGCTCAATCATGGTAAGTCAATCAACAAAAATTCTTCGCGCGGGTGTCGTAAAAGGCGACTAATGGACACAAACCGGGGTGGTAGGCAGCAGCGCCCCCTGCAGTACAATTCCACCAAACTGCGATCCCCAACCCGCATGCCCAGCATGGAGATTATGGGCACTACCCCCCAATGATGGCACAACCTTGCGCTATGGTGCTGATTAGGGGAGGGCTATGTCCAGCAGTGGACTAATATAGCCTGAAGAAGAAGTGTGGTGAGTAGAGACAAAACTTGCGTAGTCGTAATGTGTAGTGCTAACGAAGGGTTTAGTTCAAAACATATCCTTGTATATTATATGTATTTTTTGCGAGCATTATATTTTTTAACACCTCTGACACTCAGGTTTCATCACAAATTTTCTTTCACCGTTAGCGAGGGGTATTGCTACTTGAAAGCGCTTGAAATTGCCAATCCGCGGCGGGCACGCGTGGTAATTAAGCCCATACTCTCCCTGTCTCTGAGGCCTGAGGCCTGTGAACTGCAGTGGGTCATAGGCTACGAAAAAAATCATCATCATCAGGGTATATTAGTCCGCTACTGGACATAGCCCTCCCCTAATGAGCGCCATAGCACCCTGTCTTGAGCTTGCCGCATCCAGCATCTAAATAATACGAAGAAAAAATTATATATAGTTATCCATCTTTCGTGTAATAATGCAGTAATTTGCAGGCAATTACTCAGTAGAATCAACAGCACATTAGAGATACTTTTACTATCGAACAGCCTGCAATATAATAAAACTATTATACTCTATGAATTCGTGCCAAGGTGCCAGACCAACAGCAGACCACAACCCCCACTAATGATGCAGAAACGTTACCACTAAAACAATCTAAAGCATCCAAGAGCGAGTCATTAACATGTCTCAGAAAAATAAATTAGGTGGATCGCTAGAGGCTTTTTTCTGAAAGGAAGCTTTGCATTGCTATAGTAACAATAACAATCGCGAAACGAAGCGCCCAGCAAAGCCAATTTGCGCTTGATGAAGACTTTTGCCTGCATAACGTAATAAAGTCGACAGACGGTCAACCTTTACGTTTTTGTTGCAAACTCGCGCGTAACGCAATCACGTAGAGTGCATGGGTGTAAAGGTAAATGTGTAGTCGACTTTACAACATAACATAACATTTACATACAGGCACATACGTAGGCCCTATGGGGCTCATTAGGGGAGGACTATGTCCAGCAGTGGACTAGTACCTATAGCCTGACGACGACGACGACATACATTGCTTCTGGCCCCACACTATGATATATACCCTGTGTCATGGAAACCAGCAACAACGACATCACATGTTAACATCCAAGACCTGGGGTTTATTTTTTGTCCCCAGCCGGGGTTCGAACCCGGGACCTCTTGCAGTTTACACTGCGGTAAACTTTTTTATTTTTCCATCGACTGCTGTTATCTTGTTTTATTTCACTACGTAAAGCAGGTTTTCATAATGCTGCTTAGAATTTCTGAAAGCATGACGAGTTTAACTACGATTACCTTTACGTAACTAATAGTGTTAAAATCTACATTTATATGCTCTAAGTGCCAGCCACGGCTTTGAATGCATGTTTTTTAATCAGCCTGCTGGATGTAGGCCTTCCTTCCAAGGCACGCCACTTCTTCTGTCCTCGGCGATCCTCATGCAGCCACTGCCAGCAAACTGCCTCAGATCGTCGATTCTGTGAGCCGGCGATTTATTATCACACTTTACCGTTAGCGAGTCGTGAACCGTGAGCGAGTGAACGAGCGGACAACCCAGGATAGAAAATCCTGGAGCAAAAGAACGAAGAGAGCCGACCCCAAATAATGGGATGAGGCAAAGACAAAGAAGAACAAGACCGTTAGCGAATGGTATTGCTACTATAACTCCGCAAATGTACGTTACGTCGAAATCAAATTCTTGTAAGAATTTGTAAACGTGTAAACAAGTCTGCACTGAGAATCAAACCTGGGTCTCTCGCTTCTAAGTCCGTTGTTCTACCTACTGGGCTACCGTCGGTACAGTCGCGTGAGGACACCTCAATGAGATGTTCCAATACCTCAGCGGTTGAAATTACCAATTCGCAGTGGGCACGCGTGTTAATAAAGCTCATACTCTGTCTCTCTCTCTGAGAGAAGGCCTGTGCTCTGCAGTAGGAGGTAGATATAAAAAAATACACTCTTAATACGCATACATGTCTTTTGAAACCTGTTTTTCCTAACGAAACGTTCGGCCTTAGGAATATTACCTCTGAATAACTTAAGAGTTATTTATTAGCACGTAATTTTTACACGGTTGGTCTTTATTTCTAGGAAGAGGTCAAATAAAAAGTTCGGGTTCGTAACCGAAATGAGCTTGGCTTAGTCACTACTAGTGACGTCATCGTCCAAAGTGTGTTTCATTTCGTCGCTGAGTAAGTGTTCCAGCTAAGGCCTAGCTTATTCAATGGGTTCTAGAAATTGCTCTCGGTCGCATTGTCTCGTTGACGGCTCAGCGCTTTTCATCCTGAGAGGAGTTGGAGTCAGCGCAAAAAACGAATGCACGTCTGCAATGTTGATATGGGTGGGCCGGAGGCGCGGACATCGGCCGGTCAGCCCCCGCCAGACTAGGTCCTTACTCCGAGAATACATTTCGTTTCGTCCACACACTCCCCTCTCTGTCTCGACAGCTACGTGCGACGGGGAAAGGCGATGGCAACGAGTAAGACAGGCTAAACTGGTTGCGGCCGCGGCGACCTTGCCCAAGCTTTCGATTCCGCACGATCAATTAGCTGTAACAGTTCGCTAATATGATACCGGAGCGGTTTTTTTTTTCTTTTTTACGTAACGAGCGACACGTGAACGCGACCTCCGGAATTTCGAATTTTAATGTCTAGTATTGAGGTTATGCGGTGGGGAAGTAGGAAATTCGTTCTTGTACAATTTCTCTTCGCGTTACAAGTGGTAGTAGGGGTATTTCTGTGTCGTCGTCGTCGTAGTTTGTTAATATTTATTGTACAATCAGCTCGAGTTGTGATAACCTTGGGGTTTATTTTTCCCAGAGCCAGATGAACATAATTGTCAGTCCTTTTCCGTTTACCATCTTGGTTAAGAGAAAGAACTATTTGTGCTCTATATCATGCAAAAGTCTCTAACAGCCAGTGAAAACTCGAAGGTCCAAGAAACTAAACTAGATTTTTTAAAAGTGCCCATCCAACTGAGGAAAGTTCAACCCTAAGTAGTCTACAGGTAGTGGGAGTTATCAACTGGGTTGAAATAAAATGGAAAGTTAAAGTAAGAGATGAGATCCGCAAGCCTTGACTTTCACTTCAAACCTGTCTGTCTCTAAATGCGTAAGTATTTAAGTTAAGTTGGTAGCCCTTCGCGTTACACTACGTAGGTACTAGGACTTTACAAGTTTGTAATAGATACCCGAGACTCTTATTCACACAGGATACATTATCCTAAAGTGCCCAGGGCCACCAATAGGTGAAAGAAGGCCCTACGCCTTGATTATGTAACTTTTTACGTATAGATCTGTGTGCGAAAGCGGAATGTTTACTTAGCTCTACCGTATAGATATGAGGCGTAATTATATATCACATACCTATAGCTGATTGAGAAAGGAATGTTGCGTTGGTTTGGACATGTGGAGAGGATGAAGGAAGAAAGACTGACGAAACAAATATATATTGCGAATGTGAGTGGAAGGGCTGGTAAGGGACGTCCCAGACGGACTTACATAGACCAAATAGGGAATGTATTAGCAAAGGGAAAGATAAAAAGTACCCGGAACCGGCGTGCGTGCATGCAACGACTTATGAACGTTGATGAAGCGAAGGTGATCTGTCAGGATCGTGGCAAGTGGCAGTCCCTGGTCTCGGCCTACCCCTCTGGGATACAGGCGTGAGGTTATGTATGTATGTATGTATGTATGTATGTATGTATGTATGTATGTATGTATGTATGTATGTATGTATGTATGTATGTATGTATGTATGTATGTATGTATGTATGTATGTATGTATGTATGTATGTATGTATGTATGTATGTATGTATGTATGTATGTATGTATGTATGTATGTATGTATGTATGTATGTATATAGCTGATACCGTATTTTAGTGTACATCTGCTACAGTCAACAAACGACTCAACATCACTATAAAGTGATATTGAGTCACATAATTGAATGACAAAGTCCATTAGATGTTTCTTTTTTGCACACAGATGTATACGTGGAAAGTAACGTAATCAAGGCGCAGTTCATTGTTTACGGTTATAGTCTACTTGAAACAAATGCAATTTATACTGGCAGTTAAAACGTTTTGATCGCAGAAATGCGCCAAGAACTCTTCCTTCAATTGGATAACCCTATCAATAAGCCCATTATATCGTGTGCAGTCACAAGGAGACGGGCAACCCCAATCAAAATATGCAAATTGGACGGAAACTAGTTACATTTATTCATTTTATTTGCCTTCTGCGAGCACTGAGAACCGTTATTGGTGTTTTTATACTGATAGGTGATTGAAATGCATGCCAAGATTGTTTGCGTCGAAAAGGTTAACTTTTTTTAATACGTGATGAATCGACACCTTGACATACTAAATGCACTGCAGAAGTTAGTCAGTTTAAATAAGTTATCGTCTGCTAAAGCTTTTACCAAACGGTTTTACAATACACGAGAAGGCTTTAAATGTAATAGGTTAGTTTTGTGCCTGAGTAGTAGTCTCATGATTACTTATTGGTTGGTACAGACTTAATCGCGTCATTATGATGGGCAAGATTGAAGGTAAAAGTAGCAGCGGCGTAATAGGAAAATCGTGACTTGTGGTCTGGTAGCATTCGAGAGTTAATATGTTAGAAAATATGACAAAGTACAACACGGGTTGCTGCAGAGAGTGCTTCAGTATTTGCATCAAAACTAAGAAATTAACGCGTATCATTAAAAGACATAGCAGGCAGAATGTAATCCGCTTAAAGATTTTTTTATTTAAGATCTAAAATGTCTTCTATTTCATTATTGGAAGAGACTAGCATGCACGACACAGGGAATCCTATAGTGTGCAAGTTAGGGTAAGAAAATGACAAATATTCATTGAAACATTTTAATCATTTTGTGATGTGAACGTTATTTGTCACCTATGTGTTAAGCCTAATTGATAATAATAAAACTTTTTATCTTAAAAAAAAATATAGGCCGTTATATAAATACATGATTCAATAAAGTAAAGTAAACTAAAAGTTTATTCCTCACCATAAAAAAACAACACACAGGAGGTATAGTATAAGCCTTGAGGGCTTTACAAAATGGTTAAGCTATCGATACAGCTAATTTGCCAAACTAGGTGGTCCTGTAGGAGAGTTAACATGTTAGAAAATATTTTCTATGACAACTACAACACGGGTTATTGCACATATTGCTTGATTAGGTATTAGAAGCAAATTAACGCGTATCATTAAGACCTTGATAGCAAGCAGAATGAAATCTAAACTAAGGATAGATAATAAACATGACTCAATAGAGATATCCTACCTCAACACGGACGAGACAATCCTAGAAGACGACAAAACAACCCCGCGCGTCGTCTACAAAACAAGTCGCGGTTCAACAAGTGCCCATAAACTCGGGCACTTTTTGCTTTGATACTCGACTTGGAGATTCAAAAGCGTCTCGCTGGCGCTCATTTGTCCGCTTGCAGATGTCGATTGCGCGGAGCAGACGTATTGCTTCCTTCATTAGCATATCCCGAGATTTCTTCTGCTAGAACACGAAGCGTTGTCGCAGATTGAAGGATTAGAGAAGCGGGTGAATATTTATAATAGGATTCTATTCGTTGGTGCCACCATGCCCAACTACAAATTACAAAGTAGGAATAGTTTACGCACACGCTCGCATAAGCAAGGAGATGCGGCTGCGCGGCGACGTGGACTAAACTATGGTGCATTTTCTAGGAGCCATATTTTGACATGTTAAGAAGTTTGTATCAATAAATAAATATTGAAAAAACCTAAAAATATCTACTAAGAAACCTATTTAGAGGCTAAAAATTCCACCCATGCCGGGATTCGAACCCGCGACCTCTGGGTATCCGTGCCAGCGCTCTTTTCAACTGAGCTAATGGGCGACTCACCGGCATCAGTGAAATTTAAACCTCTTTACAATATTCTCTGTATTACGTACAAAATTTTAAGCCTCTAAATAAGTTTTTTAAAGTTGTCCTTAGCACAGGTTAGTGCATTAAAAATAATATAATATCTACTAAGTTTTTAATTATAGAGAAAAGATGCTATTTAACAATATTTACATGCAATTATCTTTCGGATGTCCTACTACCGAAGATAACGATTCATTTGACATTTGCGAATGTCAAAAAGTGTCATCCGTATGTTCTGGCCTAAAAAGCTTAAATAATTCTTCAATATACGAAGACGGCGAAACTTAGACAGAAAACTTCAGCAGTTAAAGATGACACAAGTGTACTGCCGCGTTCGTTCTCACGATTTCAAAGTTGGTACCGGAACTAAAAGGAAGACGTAATTCTATTAGTCACATAACACTACCGTAGCTCTGCACGAGGTAAACAAACCAGCTGTTAATAGACGCCGCTCTCGCTTTTACAACGCGCCAATCTTTACGGTTCCGCGTCTAATTATAAAACCGTCTACAAAACGAAAAGAGAACGTAGAATATAGGTTAAGGTTTGGTAGCAAACATATTGACTTTATTTTGATTAAATTATATTTGCCTTCGATTCTTAGTTTAATCTTCAAAGTCTTAATTGAATCTTAGTCTTAGAGCAAACACTACTTACTGTGTTTGCTCAGACACACGCCCTACTATTACTGTAGAACAAAGACCTTCATTAAATTTCAGACGTCTGCCTCAGAAATTACAGTTCTAATTAATTAATCCGGTCATCAAGAAGTGTTCGAGTGGAAAAAAGCCAGTGTAGTGTGTCGCAACGCTAATAGTGCTTTGTGATGGCTGACTGAGGGTAGTCTAAAACCTCATCAGCCGAAGATGCGAACGGGTGCCAGCCATCAGCCTTCTCGTGACCACGATGACTGTAACGTCGTCGAAACGTCGAGGTAAAATAGCAATAAATTACTACGCGATTAAGCCCCGAAAATATTCTAATTACAGTACTACTACTCACGATAATTTCTTTCAGTAAGTAGATGTCGAGCTAAATGATCCAATTCTAGAGCTGTATTCAAACTCAGCCGGTGCTATACATAAGAGGTAGCTAGGATCAGTTTGGCTTGGCGCCAGGAACACTGCACTCCATCTTCAGCTCTGTTTTATTGAAGTGCCCGTTTTACAATTACACAACATACATCGGTGGCCGAGTTTGGGCATTCATCGTGATAAGCAGCTAGAACAAAACGTTGCATTAGCCATGGCGTTTTGTATTTGACAACTTGTTGTATTTGGTTTGTTTCGAGAGCCGCTTTATCAGCTCTAGGGACATAGTGACCTACTGTTGCTATTGTAACTCCTTGAAGGTAATTTACCTACTTGCTCTTGATCACAAAACTTTTGAGTACATAAATTTATAAAATCAATAGTAGCAATTAATGCCCTCTTATTTTTGACTACGCTAATATTATTATAAGTCACAATGACAATAGGATGCGTTTGAAATAAAAGTTTATTTTATTTGTGAGTTATTTAAAGTTAGTACTATATGAACTAGATGCACGTTAATCACAATGTAGAATCCATACTTAGGTAATTTGTGCCTTGGTAATTCAATCGATACGATTCACTTTTCAATTGAAACAGGATATTGTTGTTTTGATGTAGGCACTGTATTTTTTTATCAGTTTATCTTGTGCTTTGTGCTGCTGATTCAAGATTATTGCATCGTGTTGATGTTGTACCCGAGTGTCTTTATTGCCTTTTATAATGAGACTTCAACGACAAAACCGCACTTGAATAATAAAAGCCCAAGTTAATCATAAGTTTTATTAGCTCCATTACCGACGGACCAATCAGCGCAATCTGCACTTCGCATTAAGAACTAAGACGATAATAATATAAACTTCAATCACGCCTATAATTTGGCGTGAAATATAATGCAAGAATGTAACTTAATCAGCGTCCGAGTCACACAGGAATGTGTAGAAGGTTCACGCAATAAATCTCTGATTTAATCACAGCGGTCTCGAACCTACCGATTTTTCGGTATTTCTACCGATGTGGGCTCTGTCCTACCGAAATGCAACGATTTTTCCACGAAATACATTAGTATTCATTAGTCGCTGCAAGCATGATCACCGATCTCAGTGGCTACCACGCACATCTCTAATAGAAAAATGTGGATATCTGGTCGGCATAAGTTCATATAACTGGGGCGTCCTTGGCTAGTACTTCAACGCAAATTTGCCAATTATTATGGATATGTCGCAGGCTATTGGTATTATTCCGCGTTTTACAAACGGCGTCGTACATTTATAAACACTCGATGTTTCGAAATATGCCGAAGGCAAAATGCGAATAGTCTTGTCAAAATAGTCAAAATGTAATACTATTATTATGAATAAAGTAATCTAATCTAATCCTTTCACTACCTATATAATATGCCACGTCATTTTATAGACAGTGCGATCTCCGTTTACAAAATGACGCGGAAAATTGAAGTATTTAGTTCTTTTTTACTGGGCGTGGCGCTGC
This sequence comes from Yponomeuta sedellus, assembly GCA_934045075.1. Lineage (NCBI taxonomy): Eukaryota > Metazoa > Arthropoda > Insecta > Lepidoptera > Yponomeutidae > Yponomeuta > Yponomeuta sedellus. Next base: position 13,373,676 of record OW203736.1, on the reverse strand, counting down.
TAATCAAAAAAGACAAATGGCGTTGAGCCTGTAAAACGCAGAATAATACAAATTGCCTGCGACAGATATATAAGGATGGAATTAATTTCGTATTGCATGTTAATAAATCTAATAGAGAAATATAAGATTCGTAAGCCCGTAAGAACGCGTAAATATGTCGAAGTGGGCCTTCTCAACCCTTCAAATGACGACGGCTTCGCTTATGCCCATCAAGTGCGATTTTCTTCGCTCGTGCAACTGACGCATCGATGTCATTACAGTCATTAGGTGCTGTGCGTGTTCAAAAAAACCCTGAATGCATACCGCGAAATAAACCACAATGACCTGAAAATCGGAGCATTTTAGTATCGTCCTGCATGCATTTGTTCTTCGGTTTATTGTTAAACTGACTAACGGTTATATTTTTTGAAGGAAGGGATCCTTCGTTAATCATCGTCAGTATTAGAAGAGGATGGGTAGTGCTGCAGAAAACAACTATAAGGTGATTCCACATCACCTAAAAGAGAAATGAACTTCCCAGAAGCGAGCTAGAATCAATCTACCTTACCAGTGGAAAAGGTGGTGAATCTGGAGGAATGTCTGAAGATGCAGACAACTCATTCCAATGCGGAGCCTAACAAACGACATCTTTATGCCTGTCTTAAAGATGCAGCCCGTAATACCCAAGCAGTCGTAAACCTGACGTCTATTCCCAGCGGAAAGTGTTTAAGGGGTGATGGGCGATGACCCAAGATGTCATTACCGCAATTTGATTGCGACTTATGAGTGCAAAAAACTCAGCTCGGTACTGTGCGTCGGTCGGTCGCCGGTAGTGAACGTAAACCCAAGAGTTATTAGCATACAATTCGCACAAGAACCACTAAACTCTGTAATTAGTTTCCTTACCAACTATAACATCGGCAGTGACTTAAAGACCGTCACGGAAAAAAACTTTAACTACTATATATATTCAACGTGGTGAGCTGGAACAAAATACTATTTTGTATTAAGCTCGCCTTTGTACAAATTTGTTTTTTGTGCAATAAAGAAATTTCATTCAGTCAATTAATGAATTAATGAATGAATTAATTAATTGATACATATATTTAGGTTTGTTTTGCTAGTATTTAGATTTAGTTCATAATTAGTAATACATATTTAGATATGATGTAATTTAAATAAATAATATATAATAAAAAAAAGCATTCATTCATTCATTTATTCATTTATTAATTCATTCGATTGGAACTTTATTCATAACATTACATAAACTCACGCCTGCTCCCGGGGTTAGCCAGTTGCCATGATCAATTAAACTTTATTTATGGGTTAAACTCTTGAAAGGCCAATATAAATCAACAACAGTTTCAACGTAAAAAGTAAAGACGAACCAAATATGATATTATCATGTACTAATAGTACCTACTATAATATCATTATATTCTTTATTGCAAACAGTAAATTCGAAAAATCATTGCATAAAATTTGTTCCAAAGGCGAATAATACCTACCTCTCTATAGTAGCTGGCTGGCACAGCCGTCCGGCGAGATTTTGAATTGATTGAAGGAAATCGTTACGTTTCCTCTGAGGTGTCAGTCGATAACTAGCTAAACTAGGAAATCGATAGGATGTTGAAAAGATACTGTAATAAAAAAGTTATTATTTACTACCATCTACGTTTCATCCGTTTTCCGTTCTCCGGATGCAATTTCAAAGATTGCTTGACGAAAGTGTACGTACGGAAATGTACGTACAAATCTGTCACTTGCAGTAGAGAGAGGTAGGTAAATTTTCAAATAACTATCAATTAAAGTAAAAGCAGAGTCAACCGGCATTTAACAGGTAAGCACGTAACATCGTAGGCCCATCAGCCGTGACTGGGGTCAAGAGTAACCTATCGAACTTAAAAAAAAATTGAATGCAAAGTAGTCATGAGCCGAGGTATTATGAACAGCAGCGACCATAGTGCACCACTTGGAGCCTTCGAGTCGAGGCACAGTTCTCGTTACGTAACAGTGGAATTAAAGTGACTTATTTGGCTAGAAACTAGCGCGAAGGAATTCCGACCATCGGCGGCTTATACCACAAACACCCAAACCTTCAATTTTCGACCACAGATTAACTTCAGAAATACCATTTTATAATATCTCCAGATACACTATTTAGGAAACAGGCTTTTTGCAATAAAAGTTATTCTTTTATATAAAAATATTTGCTTTTTATAATGATAAAATATTTAATTTAACATTTCGCAATAATAAGAGAAGTTTTTTTAAACGTTTTCAGTAGCCGTCACTGTTCAGTTTTAGTTCATTTGTTTTAATTGGATACTTCCTACAGACACTTCTATTGAGTTGTTGTCTCCAAAGTACACGAATAATTAATTTCGTAACTTTTTGGCACCTGGCAGGAACATTATAATTTGGGCGAAAGGGGAGCAAACCCATTCGCCGTCATTTGACGAGCTTTTACAGTTTCCAGCCATTTCGTTGGAGTTGCGAGTCATCCACGGCGTTAATGTTATTAGAGTCGCCTTTCGCGTTCCTCCTTTATTAATTTTTTGAAGAATAGCTTCATTGTTTTAGCGTACATGTAAAAAAAACATGAAAGACTCGCCACTTTGCATATAGATACGTTATTTTTCTATAGATAAACATCAATATTACCATGCTGCAAGAACGATTGTCACCTCGTCAGGGACAATTGTTCCTGCAGCATGGTAACTTAACTACTAACTACCTTAACTACTAGTAACATGGTATTTCTTAATGATTCGCGATATTCATACATAGTTATATATTTCATAGCTTTCAAGTACGTGGAATCCAGTGCTAAGTAATTACAAGTCACGCGCCTCATCACCGGATCGGTCCGTTGACGTAGTGAGTGTTGTGTGTCGGCCGGCTGCGAAAAATGAATAGTGACTACCCACAATAATTGACTGTACTCGCCGAGACGAAACGTCGGGAAATAAGGTAATTACGTTTTACCTAATAAATAATCGCGATTTGACCCGTTTAATATATAACTACTAGTAACATGGACACTCCTTAACTATTAGTAACTTTTATATTTTAACAAAATTTAATTCTTTCATCTGATAGCTCTCCGATACTTGATTAGTTCGCCTGAAAACGCCTTCTGCAGTCCTAACATGGCAGGAGGCTTCATCTATTACATAAGACGATATTGGGGAGAGGGGCGGAACAAGTTTTACTTTTCCATTTGTGGGGCTGAAGTGAGGCTAGTTTTGTCTTACTTAATAAATAATCAGCACCTAGTTGCGATGTTGAGACACCTAAGTCTATCTCCCTCTAACTCAAGCCCTTATTAATAGTTCGTAGCACATGTGCTTATTGAGTTTTATTGTGACCGACATCTGCTCCGAGTGATTTAGGTCAATGCTTTTCCTAGCCATAGTGGATTCGTAAAACGCATTCATGACTTCATCGACTCAAATATAAGTGAAGCACCGTGACCATGAGTTGGCCTGCGTGGGTAATGTCAATTGTTCATATGAATGTAATTCATTATACTTTTCCTGCAACCACACACAGAATTGAGTTGCATATTGATCCTCTTAGTTCGATACGTTGCCCTCTCTCAGTCTGTTAACTGTAGTTATTGTAGAGTTATAGTGAGGCCGAAGTAACTATGAAATAAACCAACCAATGTTTGAAAACGCAACACGGGATACGGTGCAGTCTTGTTCTTTACAAGTATAAACCGAAATGGTCCTGTAAACCTTGTTATATCATGCTGAACTTTTGTTGTCAAGTTCAATACGAATGGTCGCTAGTTCGGAATGCCATATTTGACGTTGGCTGTCGACAATGTAAAGTAGTTGAGTGTTATGAAAACAAAATTATGTTTACTATTAACGAGCCTTAATAAGTTTTCGGCTGGCGCGTCGACGTAGTAGATTTCAAGATAAGCCACTTTAGCCCCTTGTGTTCCTTTCCCACGGCGCGCAGGCCGCTCGTGATTATCGAACCAAAGTCCATTGAAATCCACGCTAGTAATTGCACAACACTTCAAAATAGGAATCCGTAATGACTCCATCGAGCAACGGACATTGACATCGCTTTCAAATCAAAACCACAATACGTAATCACATTCAAACGTCTCCTGGCGAAAAGCAATTTTACTATAACAAACATTTAACCAACCGGCGCGGACAATATGAGATTTAAATTTTTCAACAATGCCGCCGAAGCCTGCGGTAAGTTAAGTACCAGGGGGGCATGGGCTGGGAAGAGCAACGGGACCTACCCCAAGCGAGGCGGAGGGCGAGGGGTCGACGACCTAGCGCGACACGCTGCGAACCGCCTTGACCCGCGACTCCGGCCCTCCTAACCGCTTCTGTGCGCCTGGTACTCGCGAATAGAGCAAAATCGAAAACTTTCCGCCCAAAACTCATTAAAAGGTGGAAACGCGAACAAAAGCCTCAATATTTAACTCGCTCAAACGGTACGCGAACTGAAATGTTTCAAAATAATACAACCGCAACCAACAATCCGCGACGCTATAAATATGTTTAAATGTTTATAAATCACGGGTTTATTTGTCGAAACAAACGGCCGAAAATATCGGTCCTTTGTAGTAAGGACAATGTGTTTTTTTGCTCGATCAAGTCCATACGTTAGCGGTACACATCCGCTTCGGGTCACAGCTCCGATACAGCAGGCGGATATGAGCTCGCGACATCCGCTGTCTGTCACCTCGATTCGATCGCACTTGGGAAATATCACTCTGTGTAGCGTGATCTAGCGAAACGTTGGCGAATGAAATACGGTAAGCTCTAATGGTAACGTTTATGTTGAACTACGTATTTAATTAAGTAATTTTGTGCTTGCGAATCTGAATGTAAATAGCACCATGTTTAAACTAAAACCACGCCAAAACCTCATATTGAAACCTAGATAATATTCAAAGCATAAAAAGATGGCATTCAATCAATCCGCCTACGACTAATCCCTCAGATATTGGGGAGAGCTGAATGTAGAAGTAAAGAGAATAAACTGCTGAAACAGAGACACCTGTACACCACTCGGAAAGTCATAGGAAAGGATTTCAAACTAAATTAGGCGATTGCGGTGGTCGAAAAGTTAGAACGGCAGGTCACCTCACGATGTTTTCAATAACTAAGCGATTTTAAGAGCAGCGACAACTATCTTTAAATATTGGATAGAAAAAATACTGGCCCTAGCGTAATTTAAACCCACTCCTCCAGAACACCATATCAATGTTCTAACGGCGGCAGCTGCTACTGTACAATCAAGAATATTTTAATCAAGTCTTCAACCAAAACCATGAATAGAACCCACGAATCTCAATAATTGATTCATGTTAATCAATTAAAACAAACCCAACAATGCCAATGCTACTACGAATTGACTTTCAGAATGACGCCCCTGGACGCTAAGTAGCGAGAACGGATGAAAACTGAGACAGGCTAGTTCCCTTTTGCCGTGTAGTGTAACCAATGCGGGCCATATTAATCTGGAGGCGAGGCACAACAAATGGGCAACATTTATTTTGCAGCTACAGAAGCGGAGAGCTGAAATGCGTGGCACAGAAGGCGCGTTTTGTGGACGACATCCGAAGTTAAGATATTGTAGATTCATATAAGGTTAAATGGCGCTAATGTTAATGCCCCATTAGTTTATGAGTACACTATGAATAAAAAAAAAATGAGTAAGTATTGTGGAGGCTTTATAGGCTTGTTAACTTCTGACAGTAAGGCCCGCCACTGTTTTACAATAATCCACCAACCCAGACTTGGCCCCCGTGGAGTATGGCATAACTCTCCTGCGATGCAGTAAGATACCCGTGCCCCAGCAGTGGGGACATTCAAGGGTTGATATCGATGGTGGAATGCCATAATATTGTGTTATCATTTAAGTACATGGAACCCCCTCCGGTTAGAGTAAGTGTTATTCTTTTGATATATGAAGTTGAAATAAGACTAGGTTTTTTTTTGTCTTACGTAGTGGAAAGAGGGTCCGGAAGTGGTCAAAATGCGTCACGTAACAAATGAACAACCCCTAGTTGATTGCTTGTCTATAACTAAATTCTAGTCACTCATTTGGAGATGCTCTTCCCTACTAAGAATTTGGACGTCCTTACAGTTAAAACCTGATGCTTTCGTGCACTTTTCAAATGTTTTTCAAGTTTTTAAGGCTTTCGCTAAAGAGCGGTAATAGCGTGTTTGACAGAATGTCCAATAAGTGAAATTTTCTACAAATGTACTTACTACTGACGGCACAGCTCAAAGCACTTTTTATGTATGAATCTTAAAATACTTACATTTGAGACGTTTTCTGATATTAGTTTGCGTTCGCAAAAAAGTTTTGGTGATGCAGTCAAATAGCGTATTTTGTACGTTTTCGTTTGTGACCGTGAGGCGTCTACGGGTGTGTGTGACCTGCACTGTACACGACGCGGCACAGGTCTGCCACAACGTCGCGTACAACACAAAAAAGCGCTTGGCGTAATGCGAAAACGCCACATTCGATTGCTTGCTAGATTCGGTAGAGACTATTATTGAGTTTAGTATTAAGTGGAACGGTACACAATATCTGGTTTGAGGTACCTAAACTAAAATGCACAAACTCATGTTCCATATGATCAAAACCTATTTAAATACCCATTGGTCGAAAGTAGACCGGCAATTTTCTTATTTATTTGCCACAAAGAAGTTGTGAGTTTTACTTCCACAAAGGCACAGTGCGATTTGTGGGAATGATTCTAATCTGCAAATGTCAATAAAATATTTAATTTCATTTGTTAACGTAGTAAGGAGCACAAACAGGGAAAATTACGAACAAATAAACTGTTAAATTAAAAAAGATATAAAATCTTTTATCCTTAATGATTCTGACAGTAAGGCCCACCACTGCCTTACAATCCTCCACCAACCCGGACTTGGTGCTGGCCCCCGTGGTGGAGTATGGCCTAACCTCCCTGCGATGCAGGAAGAGACCCGTGCAGAGAGGACATACAAGGGTCGATATTAGGCGTGATCGTTGCAAAGACGAACCGTTTTATAAGACCGTTTTGTGTTCCGCGACGATAGGACCGTTTTACGTTTCATTATAAAGCAGTGCCAGAGACTAAAGCAGTGCCAGCGTTTGTTCGTCGCGAGACCAGTCCTTAGATTGTTTGACGCGGATATGTCCTTTAGTGCTATATTAATAGAGCCTAGAACGTAATGAGATCATTGCGACGTCGTCGTCGGCTCCTTGCTCGTTCCGTTCGTTTTGGTCTGTGATACAATAAAGTAGTCTTTATGTCTATGAGTATACAGTCGAATATCGTGTAAAACAACTTATTTTTTCCGATGTTTCGTGATTTCGTCTCGTTCGCACTCGTTTGACCGTCCTCTGCGCCTTGCTCGTTCGCATACAATGAAACCAGTTGCGAACGAGGACCGTTTGGAGGACCTGTTTTCGTTCCAGAAAAACGGTTGCGTTTCGTCCTTGAAAAATCGGACAACGACCCACTCCTAGTCGATATCGACCCTTATTGATTTACAAAAGTCGGCTCCACTAAAACACGAGTTGAAGCCGGTTTATAGCAGGAATTGCTGCTAAACGTGGAAAAGTTTTTTGTAAGATTGTTAGATACTAGGAGCAAAAAAAAATGTTACGTTTTAGTAAATTGTTTAGACCCGACTTTAATTAATAAGTTTAGGAGCTGGTGTGCAGTCTGACCCACAGTTAGTTTATGGGCTCAATTTTAACCGATCTACGCTTTCAGTAAGCTAGATCGAGCGGTAAAGCAGCTAGAACAGTTACCACGTGCGAACGCCTAGACTATTTGTAACGTCGGATGATTAATACGAAGGAAATATTATGAATCCGCAATTTTCTTTTTTGCGTGCGATGAAAAATAGTTTCGGGCAGACGGCGTATGATATTTATTGACAACGGATTTAGGTGCTAGACTACTTGTGCAGTGAGAAGTTTCAAGTTCAAGTTGATTCATATGGAAACTGATAAGTTGATAACATATTCAGTGTACATTCGGGTAAATAGTTACACTAGCTGCGTTCGGTACTGGGACTGGTTTTTGTTGAAGCATTATAGTACTATGACAGATAGTTAGTGGAGTTTTTAACTGACTTAAAAAAAAGGAGGAGGTTTTCAAATCGACGTGTATATTCCTTATTAAGATAACCATATTCTTTATTGTAAGGCAAAAGTTAGAGCGTTGATATGGTGCCCTAGAGGAGCGTGTTCAAATAACGCTATCGCCAGTATTATTGTCCATTTAAAGATAGCTGTCACTGGATTTAAAATGTGTGTCTATGTTCTCGCATAACTTCGTCAAATCTTATTTCATATCATTGACGCTTAGAAGGATTGATACGAGTGGACGCGTAGACTGAAATGAAATAAAGTCGGGGCGTACTGCAGTTTTCATTCATTATACACTAGCCATGAATTGCCTATAAGCAAATAAAGCAATTGCTTGTAGCATCACGTCACTGGGGAGGGCACCAGATCATGCTGACTTTTTTCTCACAGTGAATTTTGGTGCTTCCATTGTGTGAAAATAATAATGTACCTAGATCGTACTGGTAGCGCAAAGCTCTATTTATATGATGCCTCGCATAGCCTTAGAATTACGTAAGTTTCTACGACATCGATGAAAACTTATTTTTTAAGTTCAATACTGATTTACAAGTGGATGGGGACGCCACAGGCTTGGATGATCTAGAGGAAGGCTTCATCCGACACTAGGGCGCTTTCACGTGCATTTCATGAGAAACAATTGCCTGGCAACTTCTGGCGGGAGGTAGTGGAGCAACTAGACAGGAGCAATAGAAACGGTTTCGTCATTTTGCTTCATACGCCTCTATAGTTACTGGTTACGTCTCCAGCCGCTCGCGCTATTGCGACCGGAATCGACAGATATTTAGACATTTTCAGTTATTGTAACCACAAATTCTTCCCGCGGGTGTCGTAAAAGGCGACTAAGGGACACAAACCAGGAGGTGGGCAGCAGCGCCCCTTGCAGTTCAGTTCCACTAAACTGTGATCCCCAACCCGCATGCCCAGCGTGGGGATTATGGGCATTACCCCCCAATGATGGCACAACCTTGCGCTATGGCGCTCATTAGGGGAGTGCTATGTCCAGCAGTGGACTAATATAGCCTGAAGAAGAAGTTATTGTGACACTCAAACAGAGAGTCCAACTAATTACGTCACTAAATTCAACGATAACTTTCCCGTCTCACCGCCGCTTAGCCGAGAGCCGCCTTGATTTCCTGGAATCCGTCGATTCCAAGAATCAAGTTGGGTTCTTTACTTCTATCTAAATAACATTCACCCGTCAAGTGCTTTAGCTTTTGTTAGCTCGTGTACTCCGGCTAACAAGCCGGCTAGGGTAACGTTGTCGCATTAATAAACCATAAGGGCTTCTGTTACGTAAGCTGCGATTTTAGTAGCGATATTTGACATCTCGAGTAGGGCAGGCAATGAAAAAAACCCCACAGGATTTTCAACTCGGTGGGAGTTTTTCAATGGGCTGCCCAGTATCTATTTTTTTTAGAATAACTGTCAATGTAAGTCTGTTAGCTTTTAGAATATAATTCGGCTACTATCGGATAGAATCGGATATATTCGTGTAATAGAAATATCGGAACTAATATGACACTTAATTTCGAAATCAGAACTCGATCATCAGTACGTAAACCGCCGAAAATTGGCGAAAACTGAAGCTTACTCTAGAGCCCGATTCTAAAAGCTAACAGACTATACATTTGTTTTTTACACACAGGCACATACATTGCTTCTGGCCCCATACACTTTGTCGTGGGAACCAGAAACAGCGACATCAAAAACGCGGGTGTTTTTTCTCCTCAGCCGGGTTCGAACCCGGGACCTCTCGCATCGTAGGCAGATGCGCCACCGCTGCGCCACAGAGGCAACTAATAACATTGGTTGACTAGACTTTGGTAACTGCGAGATGTCTACAGAGTGTGATGAATATCTTCTCAAAATATCCAAAACAAAATAACATTCCGGGTTTCTGGGTCCCTTTGTGAGTATCACGAAAAAGCGTGTCTACCGCTAGTGGCATTTTCCGAGCGCTTCCGTGCTTCGCAAGGCACGTTAAGCCGTTGGTGACGACTGTCATGTAAAGGCAGACGCTAAGCCATGTCAGAGGCCTTATGGGCGGCTTGATAACTTTTGACAGTTAGGCCCGCTACTGTCTTACAATCCTCCACCAATCCGTACTTGGCCCCCGTAGTGGAGTTTGGCCTAACCTTCCTGCGACGTAGAAAGAGACCCGCGCCTCAGCAGTGGGGACATACACAGGTTGATGTTGTGTTGGGTGGTTTCTTTCATTCAGTTGTTATAAATAGGGACAGAATTATATTTAAACAAGTCTAACACTCGTATATTATCATGTTTACCATAAAGCACATATAAAAGTACCGTAAAGAGACTGGGAATACTCCTAACATTTTCCTTAATTACATGTTTATTAGTTAAGGAGAAATTGAAAGGAACTTTGCATAGTCTACGTATTACCAGATTAATAAATATTCAGTGAAAATTTGATCTGGCTAGCTATCCTGATGCATAAGAAAAATGCCTTTATAGGTAGGAAGACATACTTTGCAGAGACAGTAATGGCAATAGCATCCAACTTTCACCACCCTGGTACAATACCCTAAAAGGTAAGATAACGGTAAACACGGTACCTACTAAACTACTGCCGACACCATCCTAGCGAAGGTGGTTTTAGCTTAATTCATTGTTACGTCTCTAGGCGTTAATCATCCGTGAAAGGCTTAAGCGTGGTAGCCACTGATTGCAAAGTCTTAATCAATAGGATGACCGAAGTCTGCCGACAGGAACGAGTTCAAGTACAATGTCTCTCAAGTTCAAAACTCGCCATATTTGTATCCTTTAAGTTAGCAGGCAGCGGTAGCCCAGTGCTTAGAACAAGGGACTCGGAAGCGAGAGACCCAGATTCGATTCCCAGTGCGGGCAGTTATTTTTGTGTAGTTATAGTAGCAATACCACCCGCTAACCGTGAAGGAAAACACCTGAGTGTGTGAGGTGTTCAAATACCTCAGCGCTTGAAATTGCCAATCCGCGGTGGGCACGCGTGGTAATTAAGCCCAAACTCTCTCTCTCTCTCTGAGAGAAGGTCAGTGCCCTGCAGTGGGACGTTAGTAGGGTACACAAAAAAAGTTTACAGGTACTTATCTTTACTAACGCTACCTGAAAAGCTATCATAGTCTCGACGAAGACGGAAACTGCGCGCCTGCATAATTTCAATCGTGTGCCACGGTGCTATTGTATCAGATTACTCTGCATTGAGTTCCACGTTTAGTAGTTGTCAGTTCCAAACTTCGTACGAACATCGCTTCACAGTATACCGGATCACACACTCCCAGAAACTACCGCATGCTTGTCCACAATGCGGTTCTTGAAACCCGAGACTCAACAAGATTAGTAGGAACTTTTTGACGTGAAATGAATTGTTAAATAAATGCGTAATTAGGAAATGTTTTTCTCCATGATGTTGAGTTGTTAGTGACAGTTATAATTATTCAATATTTTTATGATACACGTTTCTTTATTTATGTTGGCTGGCGTTATAGCGCAGCGGTCTAACACCAGCCTCACATTCGAGAGGTCGTGGGTCTGAATCCCGGTATGGTTTGTTTTTTTTACTTAAGTACATTTTTGAAGTTGTATTAGTAATACTGGTAATACCGCCCGCTAAGGGTAAAGGAAACGTTATCCGTGAGGAAACCTAATTGTCTGATGTGTTCACAGCGCTTGAAATTTCCAATCTGCAGTGATGGGCACGCGTGGTATTAAGCCCATACTCTCTCTCTCTCTCTCTCTCTCTGAGAGAAGGCCTGTGCCCTGGAGGAGGGCACAGGAGAGGGCCAGTGGGAGGTAAATTTGGTACATAAAAAAATATATCATTTAAGTTGGGGTTGCTTCTACTGAGCTGTTACATAATTTTGTGCGTTTATACTTTTATACAGCAAGTTAGCTGGATAGTATTTCAGATGAGAAAATTAGAGACTTGGTCATTAAACCCCTGGGTATTATGTTTCAAATCCTAGGGGTCATTGCCCTGGTGCGCATCAAAAGAACGTAAAACAGTTTTAACGATTTCGGCGCACACGATAAGGTATTTAAATGGAGATAAATACAGCGATGTTAGGACGACAGTTTTTATTCCGTTTTTAGGGTCCCGTACTTGAATGCTGCCAGATGAAACCCTACTAATATGACTGCTTCGTTTATCTACCTGTCTTTTTGTCCTACAGAGGGTTTTATTATAATATTAATACAAAAAGGTTCCCTATTAATAAAACGAGTTTTATTAAGTTTTTTGTATGTTCTCTCTATAATCTTATAATCTTCATGTGATACTAGTGCATTTCGAGTAGTATGTGTGTTTTAAGAAGCCTATATCATCCATTGCAGGGCACATACTTTCCCATAGACAGAGTATGGGCTTCATGACCACGCGTGCCCACCGCAAATTGGAAATTTAAAAACACTGAGGTATGTGAACACCTCAGACAATCGAGTTTCCTCACGATGCTATCCTTCATCCTTAACGGTGTAGTACAATGAAAAATAATGAAAGCTATGGTAATTAAGTGAGGCTCCCTCTCAGGGTAGATAGAACTGAAGGAAAGAAAAAACATTCTTGCTAAGTAAAACAAATCTCTAAAATATTATGTACGCAACCCTCGGTGCGCGAGTTCATCACGCACTTAGCCGGCATGTAAACACTCAGTGGCAAACCGATTTTGATGTCGAGGCAGCACACATGTCATTTTTTTATCCAGGTTACTCAGGCGACCGATTCTAACAGAGCAGAATATTACTCACGACATACAACCTAACTAACACAAGTGTTAGTTAGGTTATAATATGTCGTCTAACTAACACTACCGCATATAAACACGCCCTTTTAGAGCTTTGCAGCTGCAAATGGGCTGCATGTAGCTTATTCTTGCAGCTTCACGCTAGTTTTTATTATAACGCATAGGCCCTTAATCTATGAGAATTATTTAAAGAAATAAACATCCTGACAGTTGCCAGAAAGTATATCTATGAAAATATTATGTATGTCAGGAAAAATATTAGCAAATTTAAAACTGCAGGCAGCCAACACAATTTAATACTAGAAATAAACATAAACTTTTGATCCCAAGATTTAGGCTGGCAAAGGTTAATACATCCTTCATGGGGCATTGTATACGCTTCTACAATAAAATCCCTGAAGATATATTAAGTTTGACTGAAGCGCGGTTCAAAAAATGTGTAAAGTACACTTTGTGCCAAAAGAACTACTATAATATTAAGGATTATTTAGATTCTGGAATTCAAGCATGTAAAATGCATGACTTGCAAAATTTGTGTAAACTCTGTTAATTAAGGAATTTGAAAAGACTAAGTTTGGAGTTTTTTTTGTCCATTTTTTCTCCAAAATGATCTAGATTTTGAAATGGACACCTAGTTTGACTTGTAACATTCATTAGGCCGCAGTATCTGCGCTACTTTGAATAAAACCTTTTCAGTTTATTTAATTTCTAACATATCAAAATCTCATGTCACAGATGTTGTTAAGAAACACCTCCGAAACGGCTTTACCGATTTTTATGAAATTATGTTGTGTATATTTGGTAGGTCTGAGAACAGATCAATAAGTCAATACGATGTTTGTCGGATCAGCTAGTAATTAAAACTTTAAATTCATTATAATCGCAAGTACACAACTAATGAAAATCTATCGTAGACTTTAACAACTCACGGCTTTATCCCGCTCGATTGATAGACACACAGAGTCCAAAGTCTGCCACTTCCCGTGATATCCTGACATTTTACAAGTGAAGTCCGAGCAAAAACAGACTTTGGAACACACGCCAAAACCGGCCCAACTAGAGAAATCGTAGATGAAGCAATTTAACATGTGCAGGCGGGCGCAATAAAAAACTGAAGCACACTTCATGGCACAAGTAGACTTTTGGACCACACAATATTATGTAAAAGTTGGGATACAAAGGGGAAAAAAGTAGTTGAATGCGCCGGTTTAAAAACATACATCTCCATTATTATACGGGGACAAAACAACGGCATGCGCCAGATTGGAACAGAAGGATTACTCTGGTTTGTAATGATCAGTTTGCGGAAAGGACAGAATCTGTATAAAATGAAGTTCGAGGTTGCTTCAAAGTACATGCTTACCATAATATTAAATTCGCGCTTCAAGGACTTAAACTTTGTTGCAACCGACGGTAAATTATTCTTCTGCGTAGAAGAATAATTCACTTAATATCACATTGGTTTTAAACAGTCCACATAATAACAAAACATAACATAACCTCATGCCTGTATCCCGGACAGGTAGGCAGAGACTAACAAGAGCCACTTGCCACGATCCTGACAGATCACCTTCGCTTCCCCAACGTTCATTAGTCGTTACATGCACGCATGCCTGATTCGAGTGCTTTTAAGCAGTCCCTATCAAATAAAACCACTTGATAGCTGAAAAACTATAAGGACATCTTACCCGCTAACAAAAAAATATATTTTTTTAACTTATTTTATGACCTGAATCGAAAGCGCCTGGTTACCCATAGCACAGGGCACCCTAGTTTGGGAGCCAGGACGCACTCATGTAACTAAACTATGCAATTAATTTTTCATTTTATTACAGGACAAAATTTGTTGTAAATTGTAATAACATAAACTCACTCCTACAACACGCAGGGGTAGGCAGAGACGATGAATATCCGCTTGCCACGATCCTGACAAACATTAATTAGTTGTTGCATGCAAGCACGCCGTTTTCGGGAGTGCCGTAAGTGGCATTTCTAATTTTTGAATTGCGCATTGTTTTAGAAAACCACTAATAATCGATACATTAATAATCAATAATCGGCACAAAGGGCGCTATGGCGCTCATTAGGGGAGGGCTATGTCCAGCAGTGGACTACATAATATAGCCTGAAGAAGAAGAAGAAGAAACGACACAAATAATATCAAGGAATCCACCAATAAATGAAAGTAGAGTGAAGATAAGTCCCAGCCACCGCGGAGTAAAACAGGGAATGTCGTTCATGCCCTGGTCAACTCAGTCAACGATCAATCAACGATCGAACACAGACCATTCAGACAACGAAGCAGCAGAACGAATCGTCATGCCTGTATTTTTACTTGATATAGACCCTTTGTATGTCCCCACTGCTGGGGCACCGGTATCTTCCCGCATTACAGGCAGGTTAGGCCATACACCACCACGGGGGCAAAATCCGGGATGCTGGAAGATTACTCGTATAAGACAGTGGCGGGCCTTACTGTCAGAAGTTATCAAGCCGCCTATAAGGCGTCTGACATGGCTTAACGACTGCCATTGCCATGACAGCCGGCACCAACGGCTTATCCTATCTTGTTAAGCGCTCGGAAAAATAGTCACGGGATGGTCACCCATCCAGGCATTTGAACCCGCCTGTTGTTGCTTGACCTCATTGATTGCAATCACTCGGTTTCACTAGGCCACGAGCGCTTCTTACATAATATCTATGCAATTTTCTTTTTTATGTCCAATAAAGTGTTCTTTACCTATGTATCTATATTTGTATAAGATAAAATGCAGGTGGTTAAGTCAACTTTAATTATAATATCATTCATCTTTAAGCAACCTCTGGAAGCACTTTAATCTCATGTGGAAGATCTAGGTTCCAGAGCTTGAATAATTCGTACTTTTTTCTCTGAAATAAACAGTTAAAATTTAATTAAATTTCCTTGTTACTTTTAAGCCGACTACTGAACGTTAGTCAGTCCGTCCACAAGTTGGTCACTACTGTAGTGCAATGCTGCGTCACTTGCATTAATTGTATTTGGTTTGTATTTTTATTTGTGTCCGCAATCTGCGCGAAATGTCTGTTACACTCGTACACCTATTTTTTACAGACCAAATTAAAATTTCATTTTCGCGCTCTGCCGTCGACGTCTGATGTTCATGATTTGATATATTGTATTACTCATTTCGGATAAAACAATCCACATGTTATTAGTCAATTATATTCATATTAAAACCAAATACGTTAGATACATCACAGATAATAAATTTTAAATTAAAGTAATATTTTCGATTTGAACTATATGAAGCTACACAAAATTTATGGGTTATGATCCTGGCGTAGCAGTCTAACATAATTAGTAGCTTTATACGAGTAGCTCGTAGCCCCGGCTGCCTGAGTGATCTTAAACGATCACGAAGGTTAAGCAACACAGAGCGCGTTCAGTGCATGGATGGGTGACGGTCTGTGACTAACGCTAGTGGCATTTTTCCGAGCCGTTCCGTGCTTCACAAGGCACGTTAAGCAGTTGGTGCCGGCTGCCGTCGATAGACGGTAGTTGTCAAGCCAAGGCCTTAGGGCGGCTTGAAAACTTCTGACCAGCCACTAGTCTTGCAAGCCTAACCAATCCGGACTTGGCCCCCGTGGTGGAGTATGGCCTATACGTTCTTCAGGGAAGAGACCCATGCGCCTCGGTGGGGACATAGTGGGTTGATGATGATGATGACGGTGATGATACGATTCCCTGAAGATGAAGGTAGCCTTTAATTCAGTGAAGATAAAAAGACGGCCAAGTGCGAATCGTAATCGCCCACCGAAAATTCCGAACATAAATACATTGTTATATTCATTTTAATGCACTAACCCGTGCTAAGGACAATTTTTAGCCTCTAAATAGATTTATAAATACAATAGTTTTGACAAAAGTGTTTTTTTTTTTCATTCGAATCGCGTTTTTTTTGTGGAAGTTTAATTGACAGTTAGCCGATTTAACAGGCAAAAACAGCACTTTTCGCCTCTTAAATAATGAGGAATCAATCCAATTCAAACTATCCAGGATTAGTAAAGTAACACCCACAATTTAGCGAAACAATCCAACGAAACGTTACTAATTTTTCACATGCATGTCACGAACATGCATGCAGGGAAAACGTCGCCCCGTATTTCAGTGGAGATGTTGCTTTTCGATTTCGCATTTTGATCCCGTTTAAAATTTTAGATTTTTATATATTCTTCATAAATTAGGTCATAAATTAATAGGCTAATGGAACGTAATTTGCGATTAAGATGAGCTTATGTTTTATCATATTTAGTTAGTTACTTTACTTTTTTCTATTTAAATAATATGGTCCATTAAGTACATATTATTAGTCTATGCTATGAGAATATGATAGGTATGGTAGGTTAGTTCAGATTAAATTTTTTCTCATTTGTTTCATTAATAATAGGGAATCGGAGGGAAAATATTTGAAGTTATACATATGGTAAATACATGTGGTATGTGATTTGGCAATTACAAGCGTTGTCAATGTGAAGTTGCCTTGATGTTTATAGATAGATATTTCTTTTATTGAATATATTAGTTATAATATTTTCTTTATTTACAAAACCGTACTAGTTACTGCTACTACAGTACTAGTTAATAATCATTCACAGTTATAAATATAATTTATCTTTGGCCAATTACGGGCTTATTTTATATTAACATAACTTGGAGACAGGCATTATTAAAAAGGAAATTAGATAGATATTTCCTAACAGATATAACCTAACAGCTCGGACGGCGAGCTAATCTCAAAATGTTGATGTGATACTAGAAATAATAATTTGGCGCATTTAATTACAATCGGACCAAAACGTTAGATACCACAGGCACTGACTGAACTGACGCACTTGGCCGCGTTGACAATGCTTTATTTATACGAACCGGTCACGAGGATTATTAGATTATCGAGATGAAGCTAGCCTGTGTTCGCTGAGTTGCTAGATCTTTATGGGTATTGCTTGGAGTCTCGGATAGACGAGCAAAAACATAAATAAAAAGACGATTCGTCCAGGAACAAAACTGGTCAAGGACGTGACAGGCCACGAGCAGTGTATAATTCAGTAGAAGAAGGGCTTTTGTTAATTGATATTAGGATCTCAGTGGATATCGAACGAAGGAAAACTCCTTTTATAAGTTGCCCGACTGTTACTCGTTAACTTGCAAAGCCTTTCCAGCGCTAATCGTTTCTGGCCTAAGGCACAGTCCGACATATAGACGGACTGACATGTCGAAACTATAAGGGTTCTTTGTTTACGAAGGAACCCTAAAAATGTAAATTTTTATCCTAATTCAGCCTCTGAATTTAGACTAATTTAGACAGAGTACCGGTCGACATTGTTGATACTGTTTATCTTGCCCATCGCTTATACATCCGCTATTTGGTGTTTGGTAATCAATACATTGCTAACTCGTGAAATTATTATATTATTAGCAGTTGGACATATTGTCAGAATTCAGATCTTTAATTAAACGTGAAGAATGTACATTTTGTTGAACATCAATGAACAAATTTTGACCCACAACTGTGCGAAACCTGATCGGACTAATCAATCAATAATTATGCCTTAACTATTTTGATGTAGATACATATCGTACCTGCATTGCATGTTATAATGTTAGATTTTGTATGTTTGTAATTGTGTTTTACTACCCGCTGTACACTGCTTATGCTATGTTGTTTTGTACTTCGTGTGTGTGTGCCAGTGTAAATAAATGTTTTATCTATTATATCTATCAATCAAGTGAATCCGGAATTAAGTTAATCAATTTACCTACAGTATTAGCAGCTATTGACGACCTCTGCGGCGCAGCGGTAGTGCATCTGCCTACCATGCAAGAGGTCCTCGAGCCCCGGCTGGGGGAAAAACGATTCGCTGTTTCTAATTTCCACGGCACAGGGTATCCTAGTGCGGGGCCAGAAGCAATGTATGTATGCCTGTATGTAAATGTTATGTTTATTCTTTTATGGAATTCTAAGAGTAGCGAATATTAAATAGCCAGCCCATCATTAGGCTTGATGGCCGTCTAAAACAAAAGCTACACAGGTCCGCTGTACAGCTGGAAGGGGCTAGCGGCACCCTTTGTCCAGTGTCACGTGGACGTTTGCGGTTATTAGCGACTACGTAGGGGCTTCAAATTGAACACAAATTGTCGACGTTGCAAAGCTTTTCCGTTTGCAACAGTCCACTTTGTCGGATTTGGTGGAATTAGAAATAAGTTGAGTACTTTTTGAACTACAACTTTCGTAAGCGCTACCTACACATTATTGATTTGCAACCAGATAAAGTTTCGTGATTTTTGAGGAGAAGTTGAGAAATATTTAAGCTCTCAATAAATATATGCGATGTTAAGACCACTGGTAACCAGCGCTGAGGGCTCAAACCCTTAGCACACCGTTGAGTTAGCTGCCTTTTGCAGCAGCAGACACACCGCGACTATGCCTTTATCTAATGTCTATCTATTTTTTTGTTGTTATATCTATTTAATCGTACCTTTGTGAGTGTGACCGTTGTTGCAAATAAATATATTTCTTCTTCTTCGCTACTTGTATACTATTATAGAATTTACATTTTTGTTGATAAGACATCTCATGTACAATTACGTTTTCTCTGTTTATGTACTCACGCCTATATAACGAAGAGGTAGGAAGAGACCAGGGTTTGCCATTACCACGATCTTAGCAAACATCTTTTGCTTTTATCTCTGCATACCCGCTCGCCGGTTTCAGGTGCACATTATCATACCCTTTGGTAGACGCAAGTCAGCCTAGAAAATACCCTACAGGCCTTTCACTTAAAATCATATTTATTTAGATAACTTAAAAATATAAAATTATGTTTATAAATGTAGCAGCTACGCGTCGCCTGAAGAATATGCCTAGGCGAGGACGCTTCTTATAAAAAAAATCAACAAAAAATTCTTAATAGACTGAGAAGATAAACATTGAGTAGATTATCTATATGATGTTCTATAAATGTTGTACTAGGGACTATAAATGAAACGCAATGTTTAGAACACAACGTAACCGAACCATAACCGAATCATACCACACGACTCCCATCGCATATCAATCACCAATACGGTAACATTGAGGACATTAAAATGTTAAGCAGCTACGGATATTTACATGCATTATTCAGCGCCGCCTACCTCTTGTCGAGCGATGGCTGGAGGAAACACTTATTGCAGTTAGTGTGGAGGCAAATGTATACTAATACTGACAGCAGTATACCGTCGATAGGAAAAGGTTCAGAAAGCCCATTTCATGAATGTTCCTGAGAAAGATGCAGACGAGAAGATCAGCCGGTGTAACCTACGATGGTACGCGTTTTGTGGCGATTTAGAATTAACGAAACTTTAGAATTATAACTATAATTTCTATACGCAACACAATCACGTGACCAGAGTGGTGAGTCTCTAAAATGCACAGTTGTTCAATAGTCATTACTCCGGCAATGGTCGTTTCATTCACACTATCCGTAGTCTGTAACCAATCGCGTTGCAATGGTATAACCCGTGCTGCTAACGCGGCGCCTCGCGCGATTCGATCTTCGCGAGAAATGCCTATTTAATTTTCGCAGGTTATACCCCTGGTATGACATTGTACTGCTATTGTTTTGAAGACTACCAAACTGAGGCAAATAACAACCATTGTTTTGCTTATATCATTCTATTGAAAAACTATGTAAGTATTAGACTTTAGGGACTGGTCTCAAACAAGGATACCCTGCGCTATGGTAACCAGGCGAGGACGTCACAAACATGAAAATACACCCATACTGAGACCACTTGTACTAATGTACGGCGACCCCCAGTGGGAATCGAACCCACGAACTCTGTCTTAGTATTTATTTCACCAGTAATGTACTGAAAAGTCGCGACTTTTGACATTTAACAAGCACGACCATCGACATCGTAACGAACCTTACAGGCTGCCCTTCTATAACGTAACTGTCCACTCTATCGAGTTAACCCATTTGACGATTCCGAAGTGTCTTAATATGTATTTGACAGTTTAAACTAGGTACTAAAAGAGACAACTCTATACAGTAGAGGACTTACGTATTATTAACTTAAATCCGAATGAACTTACTTAAATCTTTGTCGGAAGAGTCCGGCCAGACATAATAATTTATTGACCAAGTTAATTACAGTTCTTTAGGCACTTTCAGTTTCTGTTAGGTAGCTAAGTCAGATAGTTAAGTCCATGACGCCTAAACTAGGGGACCCTGTACCTTAGGAGTCAGGTATCGCTCTGATTCCTAGAACTTAATAATAGTCAGTAGAGACGGAGCTCGCGTCGTCGGTTGCTCGCCTCTGACTGAGTTAATAATGTGTAGTGCATACGAAAGTTTTAGTTAAAAAAACCGGCCAAGTGCGAGTCAGACTCGCGCACCGAGGGTTCCGTACAAACCTGTATTATAGACCTGAGTATTTGGTATGAATTTCAATTTAATACCTCTACGCGTTTATGAGGAAATGGGTAGTAAGTTTAAAATTATTAAAAAAAAATTTATTATGAGATGTAACTAAAAATTTATGGTTTTCGTAATTTTTCCTTTATCTATGCTATAAGACGTTGCTTCGTACCAAATTTCAAGATTCTGAGTTCACGGGAAGCACCCTGTAGGTTTTGATTCCCTTGCAAGTGTCGAAAATTTGCGGCATAAACGGCTGTATCTTTTGATTGCGTTGGCTTAGAAGTTTGATTTTTTCACAGCTTCAAGGGACAGTAGACCTGAGTAATTGATATAAATTTCAGCTTCATACCTCCACGCGTTCTTGAGAAAAAGGGTCTTGACAGACGGACGGACGGACGGACAGACGGACAACAAAGTGATCCTATAAGGGTTCCGTTTTTTCCTTTTGAGGTACGGAACCCTAAAAAAAACTTACGTAGTATCGCACCTGGTTGAGAGGCATGGTAAGGCCTTTTGAAGGTGAGCAAAATCGAAACTCAATAGCACTTTACGAGGTTCAAACCTGCCTTGTGTTACAGCGTCAAGGAACTGACGAGAGCAACGTATACTAAACAGTTCGCCATCTTCTCTAGAGCGGACAATGAATTCTGGATTCACTTATTAAGTAAGTGAATCCGGAGTTAAGGTAATAATCTGTATTGTGGGATTTTTGGCGGAATTTAGCAAAGCAATTTTAACTTTTTAATGCTATTATGGATTTCCGCAAAGTAACGCCTGATTCTATACAACATCTAATAATCTGTATTGCTTGCGAAAGTTTTAGTTGAAAGACACATACAGCTAAATTCTTACTAAGATCTTTTCTTTTGTAAATATTTTCTAGTTCTGTATGAATGTGAATCCGAATAGACTGAACATAAATCGGAGCCTCCGTTTTTATTTTATCTGTCGCCGAAGCCAAGGGATGGGCGAACGTTCGGGGGAGGGGGGGCGCTAGTTGCAATCTGCTACCCCGGCGACTAATTTCCGACGGTATACTCTAGGCCCCTACTTTGTTTCTAGCCAGCGCAGTGGGAACTTCAAGTTGAATTGTGGTGTTTAGTATTAAACTTTTGTACTCTGATATGAATAAGAGTTGTTTTCCTACAGTTACGTATACTTTCGAGTCTATGCTATGAGATACACGACGGCACGAGTCACTCGTGTTGAGGCTCTAAAATGTCATTATTTGTCAGTTAATATACTGGAAAGTCTACGACTTTTAATGTAAAATCGCGACTCGCGTCTGTGTACTATCCATGTAAGAGTTGGAGTTCTAGAGAGATTTTACCACAGACTAAAAGAGTTGACAAGTATAAAATTCTAAAACTTTTGTAGTTGTACATAAACGTAAATTGTGATGGAGATAGTTGATTTATAATTATGTTGAGGGACCTAGTGCATAGTTATCAAATGTTAATTAAATTAGATCAAGAGGCGACAAATTGAGACACGAGTAAAAAAAACTGGCTTGATTTATGCATCGGCTTCAACATTGATACTATTTACGCCTTTAAGGATTTATTTCGGCTTGGTGGAGGATTGTAAGACAGTGGCGGGCCTTACAGTCAGTAGTTATCAAGCTGCTCATAAGGCCTCTGACATGGCTTAACGTCTGTCATTACATGACAGCCGGCAGCAACGTGCTTAACGTGCCTTGCGAAGTACGGAAGCGCTCGAAAAAATGCCACTAGCTGTAGTTACGGGACGGTCACCCATCCTGCACCTGACCCCCCTGTTGTTGCTTAACTCAAGTGATTGATGCCAATCACTCGGTTCGACTAGGCCACGAGCGCCTCGTGTACTTCTACTTCTGTGTACAATAAACAATATTCTTACTATCCCTATTTGTTCTTATATGTATCTCTAGACGGAAACGAACCAAAGCCTCACCCATCCGGAGTAGCACCCACTTAGTGCAGTTCTTTACAGCATTAGCGGCGGGATAAGTAGGTCTGGCTGCGGCTGCTTTGTCCAGATCTTTGTTGTCTACGTACCTGAAAGAGAAATATGTGCATTTGATAATCATCTTTTAATTATTTACTTACTGGCACTTCCATAAAGTAAATAATTGGTGTTACCCGCGGTTTATCGTTTTTCCCAGGGAAATAAGATATTTTCCCGCAGTAAAACGTAGCCTATGTGTTAATCCAGTGTGTCAGCTAACCCCATACCTAATTTTATTGAAATCGCTCCAGCCGTTAAGACGTGAAGAAGTAAAACACATACACACTCACAAACTTTCGCCTTTATAATATTAGTGTGATATAGTGTAATTCCGGAATAGCTTACTTGATTTTTCTGTCGGATGAGTCCGACCACGTTTCGCTCTTATTCGCAGAGCTTTATAGGCTATCTTCCCTTGTATTACGTAACATTCCACTCTATCGAGTTAAGCATTTAGACGACTTCAAAGTGTCTGCGTTTGTATGCGTTTGAGAGCTGGAGTAGCTTAAAAAAAGTAAAAATCAACGTCACTCAACTCACATAACTAGGCCCCTGACCGGTTTCTGAAAACCAACTCAGATTTTTCGTTGGTGTTTAATTAGTGCTCAGAAAGTGATAATTTTTAAAGCTTTTGTGTATTTTGCTAAAAAAAGGCAAATAAAATTAATATTTTAAATAAGTCGCCAAAACGCTCTTGAGCAATATAGCGCCGCACAGGCATTGGTGACGTCACTGGTCAGTAAGCAAGCAAACGTCAACTCTCTCGCATCGCTATATTTACTGGGCTGTAATGTCATTATCGATTCGATGAAATGGCTACAGATACAAAATTACCATCTTTTATCCTGTTTTTTTGCAGACGATCTATTTTTTATGTCAAAAGTCCTTAAATGAGTTAGTAGGTATACGTAGTTGTAGAAAAACAACTCTTATTCGTATCCGAGTACAAAAGATGAATACTAAACGCCACAATTCGCTTCGCCAAAGTTTTAACTGGCAACTTGAAGTTTTAAATCTCATAATTGAGACAAAGGTGTGTTAATACTTTTTTTTCACTATGTCGAATAGCCCATTATGGCGAGGAAATACAGAGCTCGCGTCGTCGGTTGCTGGTTTCGTTTAATTGGTTTGAATGCGGACGTTAATGGATTAACTTTAATTTAAAACTTTTCAATCCATATGAAGTCTATTAATATAGCAAACGCAGACAGCGTCCATAGACAACGTACCCTAAGAAGTCTATTAATATAGCAACCCAAACGTAATTTTTTCATCGTATTTAATTGCATAATATTTCTTTCGTATTAATCACCTACAATAGTAATAGCATCCACACAATACGATCACTTGTCCCAAACTAGGATACCCACAGGGTTATCTTAAGCGTATGCTTATAATTGGCCTGGTAGCTTATTCTGCGACTAGTTTCGGTACCCTGAACCACTGGTTCTGATTATAAAATCTTTTGAACGCCTGATGCACTTTACCTATTTCGTGATTGAAAGTGGCCACTAGATACCGCTAGACTCAATGCCAGTTTCAGAATAGAAATTTCGCTCAGCATATAGTTAGCTGTAGTGCTGTCTCTTCAAATTTCCCAAAAAAGAGCGGGACAGAACGTTACTTAAGTATTTACTTAGGGAAATTCTCAATTCAAAGACCGGCCTTTATTCCATCTTAGTACAATATGCTGGGGAAGATCTTAATCATCACTGTAAGGGATGCCAAACCTCATAATGACGATATACTCAGAGCTAATCTCGGGTGCAAAAGGCCATAGTTCCTCTGCGTAGTGCAATAGAGTTCTAAAATTATTTCCTTGAGAAACCTTTCCAATGACAAGAGACGCCACACAAACTATCTATTGTCCGAGAAGTAGGCCGTAGGACGACATAAGATCGATCTCATATAGGCGGACGATAGAATGATTGATTCGGAGCCTTACGGATGATTGCTTCGGGGAACTCCACCGTTCGGACCCGGAACTATCGATTTTATTCGTGTTTTGTTTATACTATAGAGAGTCTCTTAGGAGGGCAGCACTGTGCTTGTGCGATTGCTTCATTGGCACAGGAGTGTGCTGCATTCGTACTGGGCCTAGATTCTGCTAATGCATTGTGGTACAATGACAACTGTATGAACATGGCGATTTGATTTCGTTGCTGCTTCAAGTCTACGGGCGCACATTCATCGTACCTTCAGTTTCGAAAATGTCCGACGAGGTTGCGCTCAGAATTTTAAGTTAATAACACTGTATTTGACGACATTTGAGTACATGAAACAAAACATAGCCCGGTTATTTAAAGAATTAAGCACATTTTTTTTTATCTCTATTTGAGTAACGTGGTACATAGTTTTTTTAATTACTTTCTAACTTTCTTTGAGTAATGGCATTGATACACATTGAAACAGTCTGAGTGCTATTCCAGCAAGCTGCATGATTTTTTAAAAACAGGCTCAGTCCGAGTATATTGTGTAAGTGTCCTTCTTGACTGGTTTTCATAATACAGGGTGCGTCTGAAATGAACGAATAGGATATTTTCCAAAATTATATCGAGAAAACATTTAATGGAGTCTATTTATAGTATTTTGCTCAAAGCTACTTCATAACAATCCTGATCTTGCTTGAAATGTATACTTATGAGTAATTTGTAACGTTAATTAACTCAGTTTCTGTGCTATTATGAATAAAAGTATTTGATTTCATTCGTTACTTCTAATTGGACCTATAAATTGTAAACACCTACATAATAGGAAAGTTAATATAAGTCTTAAATGCCAAACCTCGCAGGAACGAGCTGACATTTAAGGAATTTGCATTCCACCATCCCTTGGGGTGGGCGGTTATAGTGGAAATTTCATTTTCCATCTATCTATAGCAAATTATTGCTATAAGCAATTGAGTAGTGTGAATAGAAACTTCTGAGAAAATAGTGATGATAATTATACTCAGGCAGCAGACGGGACTAGAAGGTCTAAGTACCTCGCGATATTGTTGAATTTGGGCCCCGCCTGCTTAGTAGTTCAACAAACGAGTGGTCAATCGATGGTCAACTATCGAGGACTTAATTTTGCTTATTTTTTATATTTATCGTATTTATGTTGGCTCGGTCTGACATTCGTGCAAACACTGGATCGATAGAGACCTTTTTGTCAAAATCTGACCATTGGTTAAGGAGTTATGAGGGAACATAGAACCGGACATACTTACAAGTAGTACATACATAGGAGCCAAAAACAGTATCCTCTTTTTGGGCTCCGTCGCGGTCGAGTAACTCTATCCGTCAAAGCTACATTTCGATGAACAAGCAATCTATCGATTCTAGGATCGTTGAGTACCTCTACGAAAAGCTGCAATTTCCTCGCACAATATCAATGACGTCTCGTCTCCGGTACCAGCCGACGATGGGCTCCTTTCCATCGACCTTGCCGCTTTGACCTTTTTGTTTCTATTCTAACATCGGCGGTACAAGCACGTGCGAAATTGTATGAAAAGAACCTGGACGAACTGAATAAATTTAAAAAGATTGTGAAGTGAGCATTGACCGATCTGTATCACATCTTTTTTTCAACGTGATGACTGACTGACTCACTCATCAACGCCCAGCCCAAGCCGTTGGACCGAGGAAGCTGACATTTTGCACAGAGGGTCTTTATATAATGTAGGCAAGGAATAAGACCGAATTTTTTGAAATTCAACCCCTAAGGGGCGTCACAATGTGTATAAAGAATGTTGTCTAATTTTCTTGAAACTTAACATAAATACTTTTCAACACAATTGATTGAAAACGTGTTTCGCCGTTGTTTTTTTTAAATTTAAACCTTATGGTAGTGAACGGGGTTGCAAAATTTTGTAGCCACTAAAGTCCACGCGGACGACGACGGAGTCGCGGGCAAAAGCTAGTAAACAATAAAACGGCACTCGGAAGACCAATCAGATAATTTGGTAGCCGAATGCATGCAACCAATTGATGAAGGAATAATTGACAGCAGCTAAATAACCTCGAATTTGTAAACTAGATTTAGATACATAATCAAGGAATGAGTGATGTTTACATCAAAGAAGAAAATTAAAATACGTAACCCAACTTTACCTACGGAGTCGGAATCAGTGATTAAGAATTACTGTACTACTAGTACACCAGTCTGCTACAAAACTACCGTAGGTGACTATACTGACTAGGCAACGGTTATTGTGCAAGTCAAAGTTACAACATCAGCTTTTAATTATTCACCTAACAGCCCACAATAGCTACAAATAATGTTTTTGAGTAGTTTAGACAATGATATAAGAGAACACTAGGGATTTGTTCGATCTTAGACGGCTCAGAACAGAAAGATCAGCTCTGTTTTCTGTAAAGATAGAGAACACTTTATTGTACATGAAAAAGGAAGTTTCACAGACATTTCTTAACCTAAGAGTACAAACGGCGGCCTTATCACTAAAAGTAATCTCTTACAGACAACCTTCGTATATGTATTTCTTCTGTATTTTTTCACTGCGATTGTCGATCCGAAATGTACATGTATTTGACAGTTCATAGAAAGGTGAATATAAAGATTCACCGGATAAGGGAAGTTTGAGAAGAGAGACTGAGGCTTCCTGTAAGTACGTTGTCCTGGAAGATATTGCTTTTAGTAACAATACCGCCAATTGTGATATATGCAGTTAGGTTTAACATCGGAACGATATCACTGTACCGACATGATTATACTATTTTTATTTTTAATGCACTAAAATTTCGAATTTGCATTAAAAATAAAAATAGTATAATCATGTGGGTACAGTGATATCGTTCCGATGTTAAACCTAACTGCAAAGTAGGTAGTCGGGGCTATAAGTAATGCAATTTGCTTAAGCCAGATGTCGCTGCCTGTACGTAATACAGAGAATAGTGTAAAGAGGTTCGAAATTTCACTGATGCCGTGAGTCGCCCATTGGCTCAATTGGTAGAGCGCTGGCACGGATAGCCAGAGGTTGCGGGTTCGAATCCCGGCATGGGTGAAATTTTTAGCCTCTAAATAGGTTTTTAAATTTGTTCCTTAGCACGGGTTAGTGCATTAAAAATAGTATAAGGTATAAAAATAGTATATATAGCAAGCCGAAAATTCTAAACTACGAGCACGATTTTCTGTATTTTGCAGAAGGTGACCTAATTTTAACCAGAATACGTTAACGTAGCCTTCGACATTGATTTAGAACTTTTGTTGGATTATGATTATGGATGTTTACATGGTTTTGATGCCGCTGTTTCTCGGATACCCTGTGTTCCCACGACACAGGGTATCCGAGTTTGGGGCCAGAAGCAATGTATGTGCCTGTATGTAAATGTTATGTTTCTAAAAACAGCTATGGTGACTCTGTAAAATTGTAGACAGCGATCATCTCGTCAATAATCGTCCAAGCGCAAGGCCTATGTTCGGTTCAGCCAACAATCTACCGCTTCGCCGCTTGTAATGTCTATTGAATAGTGGGCAGTTTGAATGCAAATTCATGCGTGACCTCTCGACGCTAAGCCTCACCTCCTTCCCGAGGTTATAGAAGTGCTGAAAGCAAAAAAAATCGACATGAAACATCATTTGTTTCATGTCACAGATGTGTGACACAATGACATAATAGTATTACTTCTGGAATAGAAGATCTTTGTGTGTGTGTGTGTGTGTGGCGGAACGATAATTAACTTCTATACTTCCTCAAGAACTTTGATAATTTTTGTCCTGAAACTATGCGGCCTGCAGTATGTTGAAATGCGGAAGTTAAACCGCTAATTACTGATATTATGATGTCAAAATGTTGGTCATGCGACCGGGGCCAAAAAGCGTTTAACTAGCTGAAAGCGGTTTAGGGGCGTGCAGTGAGCGTGAATTTGTACGTCTTCCTGAAAATTAATGGGAGAACGCCGCTTACGATACGGCGACGTCTGCCATCGCACCTCGTTTCCACAATACGACGTGCAACGGTGGCGGGCTGACGACTAATGACCGCCGGAGAAAACACAAACAGATGTTCGTCTCTGTCCTACTGATGACTTTGTTCCGGCAGCCGTCCCTGTCTTGCGGCACGCGGAGCGGCAACGCAGCTCAACGGCTCCGGATAAATTACATCCTATTAACTTCGTTCCGGTGCACGATTTACGCTTTTAATGTCGCCAACCGTAAGGATAAATATTGCATAAGGGCATTTATTTTCACTTTCAAGTTTTGATTGCGACTTTATACGTTTAGGGTATAAAGTTGAGGTTGCTTTGTTGCTGGCGAGCGGTAAGATGTTTCAGTTTTGTTTGCGATTATTAATTTGCTGTCAAATAAAGAGGCCGCTCGCCGAGGCGCGCGTGTTGGCGCAAATATCTGCCATACTTTGGAATCCCTGATTTTTCTCTTCGAATCTGGCTTCCGAGAAAATTTTTGCCCAAAAATATATAGACGATAGAATGTGTCGCGATGTCAAGCAAGATAACGAGACTAATTAGGAATGTTATTATTCGTGTCATCTGCCAAATAGATTAAATCCAAGTAGGTTTGTGTATGTAATATTCTCTTACAAAAGTGTTAAACGGTCCAAGTCGGGTAGTCACATCACCTAAATATTTGTCTAAGTATTTATGTCTTGTCTAGTCACAACTATCTATTGACATAACTACTGTAGCTAGTACCTTAAGTCACACTCACGCTTGTTCTCTTTTCGTGTGGTCTCTTTTGAGAAAGTGGATAATATTTATTCTCTCACGCCCCCGTACGGGCAATTCACGCGAATTCGGTAATAGAATAGATTTTATCATACCGATCCAATCCCATCCTCATTCTTATTCAACTCGCTTGTACAGAAAGTCGGAAACGGATACCGGCATACTTGGGCTGCATTAAGTGCCATTTTTACGATATAATATATTTTCTAATATTGTCCCGAGTATGATCGATCACCTGCCTTTTTACATAGAACTTCATTTATAAGTATATTCATAATTACGTGTTCTTTAGACTGGTTGTGTTCATGCGGACGGGATGGGGTTCCAAGATGCACAATCCTGATATTAAAACCAATTCACGTGAAATCAGCAGATGTAAAAATCTCTTCATGATTATACTATTTTAATTTTTAATGCACTAACCCTTGCTATTTAGCCTCTAAATAGGTTTTTAAAAATCTCTTCGTCAGTCATCGTAACCGATACGGTTAAACGAATCAACTACCACTCATTTATTGAGATGCAAAGTTGATTAAATAAATAGGTACCAGAGATAAGACATTTTAAGTCGGTATTTGAAATTAACCATAAAAATACCCATTTCTATTCTCTATTTAAATACTTTTTGTAGAAAAAAAATCTATTTTTTGCAAAATACTTTTTGATAAGTTTTATAACAACAATACCGATACAATAATGGAATAAAAATCTCACTGTGGCCACATTGAACTGAACTGCTTTGTTTTCGCCCATAGCTGTTTTTGGGCCACTAAAATAGCAAAGTCTAATTGGAATGTATGTATATTTTAGGTTCGTACATTCCAATTCCATTGACACTACTCTGCCTCCTGACATTCCTAAACAAACTGACAACTTGAACTCTGTTACCAAGAATCCGAAAGGGTACGAGAGAGAGTGCTACGACTATATGATTACTGACTGATAAGCAACAGTGAGTCACACACAAATTCCATTTGGTTTCCACTTCTCGTAAGTAAGCTGATCATAACTGAGTAGGTAGGTAAAATAATAAGACCATTAACCTAATTGCAGTGGGTAGTCTGATACGTTTCTACTTCAAATGGAATCAGAATAATATCAAAAATAAACCCTCTCAAGGTTCTCTTGCTATTACATTCTGAATACGAAACTCGAACCTCAGATATATCTCTGATTACGCCACAAACCAGTATGTACATAAACTATGTCACCATAAACTGCATCTATTTATTTACCTAAAATTATGGGCTAGCGGGATGAGTAAAAAATAGATACGTATGGCATAAATGCGTCACACTAAAGAAATTTACTATACGTCGACCTAGATTATTTATGAACTTACGTATGACCATGAAGTGAGAGTCATAATAAGTGTGTTTATGAATATGATAGCCTTCTGCGAGCGTTGAATAAAGACTGTTTACGGTAATATTATTCTAGCATTGTTGACGAACAAGCTCATTCCTCGAGAAAAGACCTGGGGGCCAATTCTCAATTCATTAGCACATAATTCGTATACGACTCTAAGGCGTATGACTAGAATTCTACATGAACAGTGGTAATGGTAATTACCATGCGACATTATGACACCTCAAGCGAGCGAAAATTATTAGCAAATTTGCGCATACGACTTTGTGAGAATTTTATGCTGAGATTTTTATGCCGCTAATGTCTAGTCCTTCAAAAATTTTGCGTCCACGATTTCAATTTGCATGGGCGAGAATCGGCTCCCTGTAGTTTATCGGGCCAACTTCAACGCGCCCTACATCTTCGCTTTGCCTACATACGGTAGCGATAAAGCCACTGACGACGTTTAACTACCTTCGATGCGATAGCTCGTTGTATTGAAATTGAGATCACATTAATTGCTAATAACAATCTTGGGAAGTACAGTCCGCACCACATAAACATTTACACGCGTGAACTTTAAACCGTTGCTTTACGGTTGAGTTTGTACCAAAAATGCGCTATCGACCCCTTACCTAATACGTTATTGATTATTGAAGGAAGATACGTTTATCTACCTATCTACAGTATCAATAAACAAAACAAGGTCAATGCAACTCCGCAGCTGCGACGCGAACCGATTTTAATGTTAGGTACGAGTATCATTCCATGAATAAAATATTGATTTTGTGGTGAAAAATTTATACTATTTTTACTTTTAATGCACCCGTGCTAAGGACAAATTTAAACGAAAGGAGTCGCTGGATGCAGACATCGGCACGATATCACTGTACCCACATGATTATACTATTTTTACTTTAAATGCACTAACCCGTGCTAAGGACAAATTTTTTAATTTTTTTAGAAAAAAATTTTTTAGCCTCTAAATAGGTTGGTGAAAAATTTGTTTACGATATATGGGTCTTTGTCTTAAGTGATCTAACACCAATGCTATTTTGGTATCATACTTTTATTTCCTGACGGAAGGTAAATGAAGAACTAGGCTGACTGATATAGCTGGAAGAATTGCTCAGTCGAAGCGGCAATGGTCGATACAGTAAATACCAATAACTGCAGACTATTTTGATGGGCAAGGTGGAATGAAAGAGAAGGCCGGGCAGGAGAAAGATGTCATAAGCAACATCAAGGAGTGGACCGGTGTCAAAACCGCGGAGGAGCTGTTCAGAATTGCACTCAACAGAGACAGACCGCTGTAAAAAGCTGACTGCCAACCTCCAGTAATGGTGAGGCACTTTAAGAAGAAGTACATTTGTGAAGTTGTAGAAGCAATACCACTTGCTAACCGTGAATGTAAACATTGTGAGGAAACCTGAGAATCTGAGGTGTTCAAATAATTCAGCGCTTGAAATTGCCAATC
Source organism: Yponomeuta sedellus (assembly GCA_934045075.1). Lineage (NCBI taxonomy): Eukaryota > Metazoa > Arthropoda > Insecta > Lepidoptera > Yponomeutidae > Yponomeuta > Yponomeuta sedellus. The sequence goes on along the minus strand of OW203736.1, from coordinate 13,340,875 downwards.
CGCGGTGAGCACGCAAGATAATTAATCCCATACTCTCTCCCTCTGAGAGAAGGCCTGTGCCCTGCAGAGGGGCGTTTCTAGGCCACATAAAAACCAAATTTCTACAGGGTTGAACCGAATTTAAAAGTGTGTAGAGTTGTCAGAGTCCTTATGTCATCTCAGAGTACCTAAATAGGGAGCGGTCTTCGTTTCGCTCTAGAATAAGGTCTACGTGTCTCACATTTACGATTACTTCAAGTTCCCATAAGATACATTTTATCGCGGTTGACTCCCAGTTACGGTTGCGTACACACACAAAGCAATCGCACACATTTACCGCAATTTCCGGAGCTGCGCCGGCGCACCGCTCGCGTTGACATTGGGAGGAAACCAATAGTATTTGTTTTCGTTTTGGGTTCCGTACGCAAAGGTTGCCAAACGGGACACTATTACTCTGCCTCCGCTCACTGTCTATCGGTCTGTCCGAATCTTAAAGGATCTTAGGTACATTAACTTGCAGCCAAATGAAATTTTAACAGATATGTTTTGTTCCGAATGGTTACCGAGAATATAAAAAAGTTAAAAAATAAGAGTTATTCCTCACGATGTTTTCATGTTATCCATACAACAAATCTCTTTTTTTGCCGTTTTTTTTTGTTTGTGCTCTATCGTAAAAACGGTAATGTACCGTATGTATACAAGAATCAAACTTTGGTTGATTGTGGGACTTATTAAATACTAGCTTTAACCCACGATAGCAAGGTATCCCATGTAAATTCATATCTCGGTCTATCTGTACGCCAAGTTTCATGTAGGTCCGTTCAGCCGTGATTGCATGATCTAGTAAGAAATATTCACAAAATTACATATCATATTTATAATATTAATAAGATTTTAACGACAAATGATCAAAACAGCCCAACACGAGTCGGACTCACAAAATATTTTACTAACTGCAATATCAATTAAAATTAATACAACTTCTCGAAGGCAAGAAGGCGTTACTGGTACAGAACCCTTAATAATTAACATCAAACTGTTACACTTGCTTGCAAATGAATTTGATTGATTGACCCGCGGTGCGAGAGTCCTACTCGCACTTGGCCGGTTTTTTTTTCTTCTCATGTTTCCTATCTAATCTAATATGATTAGATTAGAAAATTCTTTATTGCACAATAACCATATTTGTACAAAAACGAGCTTAATACTAATATTTTTTATTTCTCCATTTGTGTGTCCGTAATTCAAGAGGATTCCTAGCGGCCGTGGTTACCGCAAACCAAGCCGGCTAATAAGAATATGGAAAGACGATCTCGACCGGTATCGGGTGGTTTAAGGGGGCTTAGACCCGAAAACTGTGGTCTAAGAAAGGGAAGGCCAGTTCCTAGTATAGCAGTGTGTCTCATTAAGTGAGGTCATAAAAAATGCATCTGTAATTGAAATAGAGACACTTCTAACAGCTTCCTAGGGTATTTACATACAGCTAACAAGGGCAGGGTAAGAAGCTGCCATATTAATCTAGACTCATATATATATAGGAGATATTTCTCATCGATCATCCTTCTAAGGAAAACATCGCGAGAAAACCTGAGTGTCTGTGGTTTCCAACTGTACGGGCCTGTACATACCAATACGCTTTGTTTTTTAAGCTACCTATGTACATTTGTGAAGTTCTCGTAGCAATACCATGGTTCATGGTCATGGTTTATGGAGCCGTGTCATGGACTCTCACCAAACAAACCGTTCACAAGCTGCAGGTGACTCAGAGAGCTATGGAGAGAGCTATGTTGGATATCTCACTCCAAGATCGGATCAGAAACACCGAAATCCGAAGGAGGACAAAACTGACAGACATAGCCAAGGTGATTGCCCGTAAGAAGTGGAAATGGGCAGGCCATATATGCCGTATAGACAGGATAAAAGATGGGGTGTAAAAGTACTGGTCTGGAGGCCTAGAGAGGGGCGCAGAAGTGTGGGCAGGCATCTAACAAGATGGACTGACGACCTGGTCAAGGTGGCAGGAAAGGACTGGATTCGAAAAGCCCAAGACCGAAATAAATGGCGTGCATTGGAAGAGACTTACACTCAGCATTGGGTGGCTATGGGTTGAAGAAGAGAGTAGCAATACCACTCGCTAACCGTGAAGGAAAACATCGTGAGGAAACCTGAATGTCTGAGGTGTACAAATACCTCGGCGCTGGAAATTGCCCTTCAGCAGTGGGCACGCGTGGTAATTAAGCCCTTACTCTCTCCTTCTGAGAGAAGGTCTGTACCCTGCAGTGGGAAATACTTCCCACTTGCTAATAGGCTAGGTACATATAATCTTCTATCATACAATTTCATCTTAGATAAGATAAGAATATTCTTTATTGTGCACACCAGAAAATAATTACAAAGACAACAGTTACAAAAAAAAAAGAGGTACAATTGGCGGCTTTATTGCTGATAGCAATTTCTCCCAGGCTACCTTAAATCGGAAAGATTGCAGAAGGAAAAATTGAGACGGGTAATAGTTGGTGCTCATCGAACATTAATGAATATTATTGTTATTTCCTCTTACAACATCATTTTGTCAGACTAATGGAGGTCTCCGCTCAAACCCATACTCTAATTTGTCTATCTATTCAACGAATCAGATTGCTCCACTTCTCCAAGTCAAAAGACTGGATGCACTAGTTGCACCGCACACACGTGTGCATACATCGACCACCACTTCCGGCGATTCTTTAAGGCCACCCACAACATCAGGGGAAGATTAGCTTGTAAAGTGAAAATTATCCAATCAACTGCTCGCCGTTTCGTGTTTGCTTCCTTCCTCATGTTCGGTGTTACGGGTCCGTTTATAGTAAATTGGTCTTTCGTTGCTATGTTAATACCGCTATGAGGCAGTATCCCCGACGTGGTGATTAAACCGTTGGTCTAGCTAACTCTAAGTCTCACGAATGCTAATTCGGAGATCGTGAGTTTAATTACCAGCATCGACTTGAATGAATTCTTTGGCTTCAAATTAGATATCGTCCTTGTTTGAGATGTTGATAGACATCACAGTGCCCTTTTAAGCTTAAACTTGTAAGCACTACATATTCCAAAGATTGTCTGGAAGATATCACTTTGAGTGATAAAGCCGCCGTATGTTTAGTTATATATTAAACGGGTCAAATCGCGATTATTTATTAGGTAAAACGTGCTTACCTTATTTTCCGACGTTTCGGCAGCGTTACAGTTGCCGTGGTCTCGGGTAGTCTACCCGGCAACTGCAACGCTGCCGAAACGTCGGGAAATAAGGTAATTACGTTTTACCTAATAAATAATCGCGATTTGACCCGTTTAATATAACTATGTATGAGTATCGCGAATCATTAAGAAATACTATTGCAAACCGCCGTCTGTACTCTTAGCTTAAAAATATCTGTGTAATTTCCATTTTATATACAATCAAGTGTTCTCTATCTATCTATTTATTATGAGCTTAGTTCCGGACTCACATGATTTTGTCGGTTATATGAAGAGTTTGACTAGGGACCACGACACGAGGTCCGTCTCTACTCACAATGATTAAGCTCTGCGAATCAGAGCGTAACCTGGTCGGACTCTTCCGTCAAAAAATCAAGTAAGTGAATCCGGAACTAAGATCACTGCTTATTGTGTGAGCATTATGTCGGCCGTCGTTGGTAGCCAATATTATAGTTGATGAGAAACAATTTAAATAAATTTAAATATAATAAGACATTTCATTAAGTCCGCCAGACGATACAATTAAAGCTCTCGTTACAGTTTTCTCGCGAATAGTATTTTTGTTTAAAACACGGCTGTGCCAAAGAAACGTGGGAAGATTTAAATTACACTGCATCTCGCTATTCTGTTTTCGTGACATAATAATTTACTTTCTTCACGATAATCAATGAAAGCGAAAGAGATTTTATTGTGTAAAAACACTCGCGTGTGAGCCAAGTAAATGAGCAGAAAATCGTTAAGTAACATAAGCTGGCTAGCTCCATCCATCCAAGGTAAGCCGGAGACAATAACATTGCTAATTTGGAAGTCGGTTTTTGTTCTGCGCTTCATTATCACGAAAGCGTATTCGTCGAAGGTCATGGTCTTGGCATGTGCGATGCTGATGATGAACGTGACAGCCATATTTACAACTAACACTGCTTTGACTTTGACACCTTCAATGTTTTTGACGGTCGGGGTCAGAAAACTCATTTTCATTTGTTTGTCTGCTCTGGCGGTTTTTATTTTCGCTTTGGTGACTAGCGGCATCTAACGGCGGAAGCTGAAAGTGTAGATCCGTACAGTATGTTAGCTTTTAGAATATACCTCGGCTACTATCGGATAGAACCGATTATACTGCAATAAGGTAAGGTTTATTTTGTATTGTTTTTTTATAACTTTACATAACTTTCAAAAATAGTAAAGAAATTTTTTAGACAGAGCTCCTGCTCTAGAATTAGAGCAGGAGAAATTAGAATTTGGACGTAGAAATACACACGTGTGCTTTCGGCCGAAAGCTACAAAAAAACCGAAGCCTACTCTAGAGCCCGAGGTATATTCTAAAAGTTGACAGACTGTAACCATGTTGACCATTTATATGTTTGCCGTGTGCAATTTAAATGGTCAAATAGGTGCTGAAAATCTAAAGAAAGTAAAAGCGAAAGGTTGAAATGTGTTTTTATTCAAAGTAATGCTGAAACTGCGACTTAATAAACGATACCAGTTAAATGTGTTCATTTCAAGATCTAGAAAATATGAAACAAAAATCCAAACTTTGCCTTTTCCAATTTGGTTCTTATACTCAAACCAAACCTAGAACTCATGAATTGCACTGACTTAAATTACAGACATATTTAATCTAATGTTTAATGGGATATATGTCGCCCTTTATGGAAAATGGCACTCCTGTTCGTTATTTTGAGCACACTAAACATTTTATCAGATGTTGATTCGACTATAACTCATATTACCGCTAATCTAGTATTAGGTACCTACTCTCAAGCAGTCTGATACACAATAGAGGTAATTTTATATATACTAGTACCAATGTAAAGTACGAAAAGATCGTGTCAAACTGAACCACTAGGCATAGTTGTTAAAGTACCTTATCAGGTATGCCTATTTCTTATACCAAGTTGTTAATGTTACTGTACAAAGCAACTCGCAAGATATAACAAACAACCACCTAAAGGGGCGTAGCCTTAATGAGTAAAAGATAATTTTATCAGCAGCTATATCCGATATTGGCAGGTGCTAATTATCATGAGAAGCCAGATAATGATTGTAAAAACTCAATAAGATTTCGCGGCAGGTAAGACGTGGCAGCTTTATTGAGCGATGCTGACATTCCATTATCAAAATATGCTACCTATCACGTGTGTGTAAAAGGCACAATCAATCTACCTATTCCGTAATTATCCACGGTATTGGTTCATCCATTTTGACGTTTCCGAAGTGTTAAATATGCATTCATTAGACAGTTCGTAGTGAGTGCAATCGGACGAGTCCATACAGTTGAATAGTTACGTAATAAGGCCACAGGTATCGACTCGTGCTTCGCAAGGCACTTTAAGCCGTTGGTGCCGGCTGTCGTGTAATGGCAGTCGTTAAGCCATGTCAGAGGACTCACGGGAGGATTGATAACTGCTAACAATAAGGGCCGCCACTGTCTTATATATAATCCTCCACCAACCCGAACTTGGTCACCGTGGCCTAACCTTCCTGCGATGCGGGAAGAGACCCGTGCCCCAACAGTGGGGAGATACAAGGGTTGATATCGAGCTTGCCTATTTCGTAACTGTCCACGGTATTGCGTCATCCGTTTTGACGTTTCCGAAGTGTCAAAATATGCATGCATTTGGCAGTTCGGATTAGGTTATATCGGACGGGTCCGTACAATGAGTTACGTAATAACGCCCCAGGTTTAGTTTGTTTGATATTAAGTCGCTCTTAACTCCAGTACATAAATAATGGCATTGTATTTGAATTCGCTGACAATATTTGTTTCGATATTGTATCACGCAGAGGCTGGTGTGTCTTAAAAAGTTCGACATTTTGGGTTGAATGAAGGAATTCATTCAATTTGGTCAGAAAATCAGTATCTACCGTAGCCCCCATACTCTCCGCATTTATTTTAAACTAGCTCAACCAACATACGTTGTACCGTTGGTATATAAATGTATTAACAATCAAGTGAAATGTTGTGGATAAAAAAAGTTTTAGTTTCTCCTGAACTTACTGAGGGACGAATATCGAACACGATAAGGCGGGCATCGGAGGAATAAAAACCATGAAAACGTGAATAGAAACAAAGTACATACTATTGTAGACTTTTAGTCCGGATCTACTTACGGGTGTTCGGAATCCGGACTAAAAGTCTACAATGTGTTGTGCTTACAAAAGTTTTAGTTTAAAAAAAGTACATACTACATAAACTCACAACTGTATGTCTCGGACTAGTAGGTAGAGACTATGCCAAATGTCACGACCCTCACAAGCCTCCCAAAACCAAAAAAGCACATAATCATAGTAAATAAACAACGATTTACCGGCAAAAAAACAACGAATGGATAGACTAATCGCGAAAACAGTAAACAATCGCTTCACATCCGAAATGATAAGTGTATTTCACACTGACGACCAAACCATTGGAATCGTGTATGTACTTAGTTATTCGTACCGATAACGTTATCTTTCAATGATAGAGAAAAAAAACTGTAACACGATTTGTTATTATCACAATTCGCGCAAATTTTACTTTAAGCGCTTCGTACACAAGGGCATCAAAGTAGTGATATTATCAATTCAAAATAGTGATATACGTGTACGTTATAAAAGTAAAATAAATTCTCAGTTTATTATACGATTCGAAGTTCATTGAGTAGCTGAGTCGATGCTGTAGATGTCAATCTGTGATTTAACTGACTTTGTAATGTACATCAAATTATCATAAGAAACCATGAATTGTAGTTCAATGAAATCAAGCCCTGGTAGATGTAGGTAGATGATTTGAATTTGGAATTTTTGAAGTGTAATTTGACGTTATTCTTGATATGTTATACCACTGTGTTAATAGCACACGGCCAGCCATGAACAATAGAACACATAGGTTTTATTTATAATAAATGGGCTAACTCTTGACCTGTATCTAGCCCTAGGGTTAAGATATGTGATCCTACAGAATAAATTAAGTTACTTCTTGGTGATATCAACCCTTTGTATGTCCCCACTACCGGGACACGGGTCTCTTTCTACATAGCAGGAGGGTTAGGCCATACTCCACCACGGGGGCCAAGTCCGGGTTGGTGGAGGATTGTAAGACAGAGGCAGGCCTTACTGACTACTTACTATTAGAAGTTATCAAGCGGCCCATAACGCCTCTGACATGGCTAAATGACTACTATTACATGACAGCCGACACCAACGGCTTAGCGCGCCTTGCGAAGCACGGAACCGATCGGAAAAATGCAACTAGCGGCAGTCACGGGATGCTCACCCGTCCAGTAACTGAACGCATCTGTTGTTGCTCCCAAGTGATTGATTACTATCACTCGGTTTCACTAGGCGACGGGTTACTTCATAATTGAATTGTAGTAATTTTAGTATTATTTAAAAAAATATACAGATCAATAGAAGAAATTCTGACTGGCGAACATTTAATTATGAAATGTGGCTGAATTTGGCGTTTAATACCAGCTAATGATAAACTATAAATTAATTATTCCTAATAATATATAATGATGTTAAAGTTTGTTAAGATGTTTCTTACTTAATAACAGCTGAACGGATTTACCTGAAACTTGGCATACATATTACATATAGACTAAGATCTGAATTAAGTCGTGGGTTACTTGAATCCCGGTAATGCGTTCCTATGGGATAACATTTCAACGTTATCGTAAATTCTTTTATTGGCCACGAGCCAAGATAAGATGCATTTATTTGTAAAACATAGGTATAACAGGTTCAAGATGTTACATTCAAGAGAATAGGTAAGTGTCTCTATGTTTTGCCCATAAGGCGTACAAATGTATAATAAATTAGTATAATTACAGATCAAAAATTGTATTAAAAGTATATAAGATTATTTATATTATGTTGTATGTCAGTAATATAAGTACAAAAAAAACGAGACAATAATAGTAATTATATGTAGGTACAATTTTAAAATTAAATTTTAAACTCTAAGATATTTAGCACCCTCAGAACGAAAGAGGCCTAAGTCAAAAAATAGTTAAAATATTTAAAAAAAATCTCAAAAAATTGAGTACCTAGCGATCATAGAGAGACATAAAAAGGTATGCTCTATCCGATGAATAGTAAAACAAAGGCACTTATTGTAAAAAAAGAGCATAGCGAATCTTCCGTCCACGGCGTACCTTATTATGACTCTATGATTGTAACTCAATTTCACTATTTTTTGACTTAAGCCTCTTTCGTTCTGAGGGTGCGATTTGTTTATTCCGTTGCCATGGCAACAAGTATTGTATAAACGTATTCTGTGTCGGCACGAGGTTCGCCGGGACAGCTAGTTACAAATAAACATTAAACTGAAAGAAATAAAAGGATGTTACTCACGTAACCCGATCGCATAGTTTGACTTCAATTAGTTATAGAAATCAGAGTTTTTTCTTGGTGCAGACAGAGATTTAAAGAAGCAAAAACCCGACTGCTAGAACAGATAAAAACCTCTCACAGGGCCTAGATGAATCAGTTAAAATTTCAACTTCTGCAGAAAGGAAGAAATTATTTATCTAAATCAATCCATTGAGAGGTCCTGTATGATGAAGTTAAAAATCATGACACATCTAAGTATTATTTTCGACTGTTTTAATTTACGACTTTTTTCGGTTTTTGTTTAATTTCAATTTAATTCAACCGGTCCAGCCGTTTGGCCTCTACGCAATCATGAAGCAAATATTATGCACATTACATAATGTGACGAGCACATGTCAACTCTGCGCGCGCACTATAATACCCTGACATTCCTGCATCGCGCAAGCAAAGTGTTTCACATGACTTATAAATGTAGCGTCCGACCAACTAGAGGCCAGACCTACATCGGGACATGGAAATCCCAACCATGCAGCAATTTATTAGGTCCCTCTCAGAGACGTTCTTCAGCACTGCTGAAGAACATCCCAACCCCCTGATCCGCGAAGCAGCGGCTTACTCTCCGCCCACGACGGACCCACGTTACCTGGTGCGCAGGCCCAGGAACGTACTCGTTGACCCGCCCGACAAATTGTCGTCTGACCTGAACCACCTCTTAGAGGCTCGGTCTCAGTCAGACGCGCCCCCCTCCTCTGCCAGTGTCCCCCCTAGGGGGGGCACTGCTCTTTCATAGCAGTTTTGTAATATAAACTCTTCTAAGCGGACGCTCCGCTAGGGAGCTCCGCTGTGCGCCCTCCTCGGCCTCGAGGGGGGTCGCTCCCGATGTGGGTTTAGGGGTCTCTAGGACCAAAACCAGTCCCAAGGTGGTGTTTAGTGGGTAGGCGCACTTCTTGTGAGTCCCACATTGGCAGCACGGCCGGGTCCGTGCTGTTATGCATGAGCATTCACCACCTCCCTCCCCCGTGTCCTCCGGAGGGTGCCCTTATTAGGGCTACAAAAAAAACAACAATACATTTCCCTGTGTAGTAGTAGATTAGATTAGTCTGTCTTAATTCCCAACGTTAATTCAAATCAAACCAATTCAATTTATTTCAACATAAAGAATTTACATTCGGTTTGCTGAATGTCAATGTGAAATGTAAGCCGCTACCTTCGGACCGCATTGTGGTGGAGAAAACGGCAGCGGGAAAAAAAAATCCACTCTGACCATCTTTTCTCAAGTCATGTTATCTTATTTTAGTTATATATTAAACGGGTCAAATCGCGATTATTTATTAGGTAAACCGTAATTACCATATGTACCGACGTTTCGGCAGCGTTACAGTTGCGGTGGTCTTATCTTATCTTAATAATAATCGCGATTAGACTCGTTTAATACATAACTATGCATGAGCATCGCGAGTCATTAAGAAATACTAAATTAGATTACTTTATAACAACAAACTTACATGTCAATGTTTTATTAAATAAAATATGATTAATTTTAAAATTAAATTAAATTACAGATCAGTTAATTACTAAACTGGATATAATAGTAGAGCTCGATCACCAGCTTTTAACAATACATAAACACACGTGCGAGAAATATAACCCTCATTTGCTATCACAGGCGGTAAAGAAGGTCTCCGGGTTTCATCAGTCCCTGATGCCTAAAATCTATAATAACCAAGTACTGTCCATGAAGCAAGATTTTTTTTTTTATCTAGCCACACTTCTAGGCAATCAGCAATATGTGATTCAGTTCACTGAACTGGACTAAACCGAGCTGGACCGAAAATGAGATTGTCGGTACAGTCGACAGCACATCAATCTTTACATACATACATACATACATACATACATACATACATATACTCTACCCAGTTACGTTACGGGCTATTTTGAACAAAAATGTAAAGGTATATTTTTATAAATTACATCGTTAAGCGTTGTTATTTAATGTTTTCATGTAGACTATTGCAGGCGCGGTCAGGTACAGGATGGGTAAGCCTCCCGTGACTACCGCTAGTGGCATTTTTCAGAGCGCTTCCGCACTTTACAAGGCACGCTAAGCCGTTGCTGCCGGCTATCATGTAATGGCAGTCAGTAAGCCATGTCAAAGGCCTTATAGGCGGCTTGATAACATGTGACAATAAGGCTCGCCACTGTCTTACAATCCTCCACCAACCCGGACTTGGCCCCCGTGATGGAGTATGACCTAACCTTCCTGCGATGCAGGAAGAGACCCGTGCCCAAGCAGTGGAGAAATACAAAGGGTTGATATCGAATACTATTACATAAGTAGATATGACAAAAAAACGTAATTTTAATGTAAAATGTTTAAATGATACTAAATAATGATGTATAATTTTAATGATAATTATCATGCCGTGTAAACTGCTTTTAGATAGCAGTCTAGTTCAAGACTGATTGCTTTTTAATAAATAATACATCCAGCTTAAAGAAGTTTTTATAAAAACTCAATCCATTTTTATAAAAACTTCTTGAACAATACTAAAATAGTATAAACCAGTATGTGGTTTATACTACTTTATACAGCAGTTATGGAGTGTTTTGAGTGTTTTTAGTAATAAGACTGTTTGACATACAAGGTAACACCCCGTGCTTTAGTCAAAAATAAACAATAGGTAGATTAGATAGAAGCCTTAATATCTACCGTGTTGTTTGCTATTATCAGTTTCTTCACTTTCATAGAATTCTTCTTGCTAGCGTGTCGATGGCAATCGTGTTAGAATTTAAAAAAAACAGTGTTAGAAATCAATGCATAAGACATAATGAATAAGACTCGATATACTTAGTAACATTATGGGCGCTTGTGTAGAACAAACTGTTGTCTGGAAGAGATCTCTCTAGGCGGTAAGTCAATTCTGTAACACTATTTCATTGAACATGTTCGTGTCATTCAGAAAGCACAAAATTTTAATCATAAACTTTCTTAGATTTAAGATCGTCAGTTGATGAATGTGTGTTATTTTATTGAAAACATTGGTAATCTTGTAATATAATTTTAAGAAATTATAACTGAAACGGCCACGGCCAGGTACGGGATGGGTGAGCGTCCCGTGACTATCGCTAGTGGCATTTTTCCGAGCGCTTCCGTGCTTCGCAAGGCACGTGAAGCCGTTGGTGCTGGCTGTCATATAATGGCAGTCGTTAAGCCATGTCAGAGGCCTTATGGGCGGCTTGATAACTTCTGACAGTGAGGCCCGGCCACTGTCTCACAATCCTCCACCAACCCGGACTTGGCCCCCGTGGTGGAGTATGGCCTAACCTTCCTGCTATGCAGGAAGAGACCCGTGCCCCAGCATTGAAGACATATAAGGTTTGATAACGTATAACTGAAATTCTTTTTTTATTTTATGTGCAATATAAAGTGTTTTCTATCCATCTATCTTTCTATCTATCTTATGTATTAAAGACGAATGCGTCGAGTGTTACAAATAGGTACTAAAGCAACGTGGTAAACAAAATAGCGAACCAACACATACAAAATAAACATATTCGTGTACATAATGTAGGTAGATAAGTAAACAAATAAACTGAGGTGTTGTTAAGACGATGCTACAGCACCACTGTTATTTGTGGAATATTGATAAGTTGGAAACAAAGGCAAAGTTATTGCAGTTACCACTAACGCCATCTAGTTCAAAAAGCTGGAAACTTTACAAGGAAACGCGTGTGAAAACGACACTGCCAAGCAGTTGTTATAAGCACCTACTCATTCTTTTCTGCATATTACAAGCAAAAAAAGGTGGTATCTCAAAAACCGAAAAAAGGTGATAGACAAGCTGTCAGACCTTGTTAAATAAAAATTTCTTCTTCTTCTTCAGGCTATATTATGTAGTCCACTGGTGGACATAGCCCTCCCCTAATGAGCGCCATAGCTCCCTGTCTTCAGCTTGCCGCATCCAGCATCTGCCGGCAGTTTTTCGCAGATCGTCATCCCACCTGGTCGGAGGGCGTCCTACACTACGTTTGCTGAGTCGCGGTCTCCACTCAAGAACACGTTTACTCCAACGGTTGTCGGTTCTTCTCGAGATATGGCCAGCACAATGCCACTTTAAATAAAAACTAGGTAAGAATTATTCTGATTGTTGCCCAGGGTGCGGCAAACGTACGGGCTCAGTGAGTAACGCGACTCGTTCGGGCTCCTTTCATGCGCACTGAACTAAGAGATATTCTTTAAACCCAGGATCACAGACTGTTATGAAACTTAGGATACCAAGCTTATTGAATTGAATTAAAGAATTATTCAATACGAAAGTATGGAAACATGGGCGGATAAGATAACCAGATAAATAATTATTTGATAAAGCCGGCAGTGCAATGATTGATTATCGTGCTGACCAATGTCGACTGGTTAATTAATATTTTACATTTTTTATGCTTCGAGTCAGTTTGTAATGTTTTACGTTAATTGGACGCGAACCATACTTCGTTTGCAATTATACTTCTAATTTAAGTGACTTACGACCGGTTTTTGAATTTAAATTGTCACTAACCCCCAGTTTCTCGTACACTAACAATCTGTTAATCTACTGTTAGCAGCTTTTTTTATGTAGCCTATAAACGTCCCACTACGGGGCACAGTCCTTCTCTCAGAGAGAGAGTATGGGCTTAATCACCACGCGTGCCCACCGCGAATTGGCAATTTCAAGTGCTGAAATATTTGAGCACTTCAGACAATCAGGTCCCCTCACGATGTTTCACCGTTAGCGAGTGGTATAATTGCTACTGTAACTTCACAAATGTACATAACTTAGAAAACAAAGTCATTGGTACATGCCCGCGCTGTTAACATCTATCAAGTGTTTTTTTGTATGCACTTTAGCAATGTGACAGCTGATTAGTGAAGTTTTAAATTCAGAAACTGATGCTTAGTTTCTTGTATAGCGGAACAACCTAGACATTTTTGTTGCAACGTCATCAATAAGCCAATAACGTACGATAACACAAAAATATTCTTCATTTTACACACCAGAAAACAACTAGACAATGAAAGCCAAAGCAAAGGTCCAATTAGCGACTTTATAGCAATTTCTTCCAGGCAAACCTATATCGAAAAGAATGTAGTGTAATTATAGAGTACTGAGCAAAGCTCCGTTGTGTAAGCATAGACAAGCTCTGCTGAGCTGAAAACACTGCAGTAAGTGTATTTTTCTTATAAAAAAACATGAATCTTATGACAGTGGTAGTAACTATAAAATTGAGATTGCGTTGTCAGAGACTATTGGCCGGTTTCTGAATAGAGAATTTCACTAAGTAAATACTTAATTAATTCTGTCACGCTCTTTGCTAAAAACTTCGAAGAAACTGCAATTCTCAATTCACAAACTGGCCCATAGACAAGCTCTGCTGAGCTGAAAACACTGCAGGAAGTGTTTTTTTCTTATATATAAACGTGAATCTCTTGATAGTGGTAGTAACTATAAAATTAGAGATTGCATGAGCAGAGACTACAATAGTTATATATCGCGAGTCTACCCGAGACCACGGCAACTGTAACGCTGCCGAAACGTCGGGAAATAAGGTAATTACGTTTTACCTAATAAATAATCGCCATTTGACCCGTTTAATATAACTATGTATGAGTATCGCGAATCATTAAGAAATACTAGAGACTATAATTCCTAAAAAGCAATAAGAACTATTTTGCACCCTCGTCTTGTGATGGCGGCGTCTGTAACTTAACTGTGCGCAGGACCTCCTCATCTATAAAAACGCAATTCCTTAAAACACTCCACAAACGCTAACTAAATTAGTCTGTGGAGGAGATTTTACACAATCACAGTTTAAATAAATAAAATAAATAAATATTCATGCACATATTACACAGATCTCGTTAGCCCTATACTAAGTACAACTAAATGACTTGTGTTATAGGTGCTAACTCGACGATAGATTTAATAAAATAAATACATAGATAACATCCAAGACCCGAGATAAACAGAAGAAAAGTTCGTTCTCAAAAACGTGAATCTCATGATAGTGGTAGTAACTATAAAATTAGAGATTGCATGAGCAGACTATAATTCCCAAAAAGCAATAAGAGCTATTTTGCACCCTCGTCTTGTGATAGCGGCGTCTGTAACTTAACTAAGCGCAGAACCTCCTCATCTATAAAAACGCAATTCCTTAAAACACTCCAAAAACGCTTACTAAATTAGTCAGTGGTGGAGTTTTTACAATCACAGATTAAAGATTAAAGCTTCTATGGGCTGGTTTCTGAATTGAGAATTTCACTAAGTAAATACTAAGTAACGTTCTGTCACGCTCCTTTCTGGGAAATTCGAAGAGACAGCACTACAGTTAAGTATTTACGTAGCAAAATTCTTCATTCTGAAACTGGCCCTCAGGGCCGGATTCTGAATTGAGAATTTCCCTGAGTAAATACTTATTGTTAAGCACCATATGGTGCCCTACTTTTCTTGTTTTAAATAAATATGTTTATTTATAAATCCGTGTTTATTAGACCATATTTTCACAAGACAATCTTATAATAGACAGAACCAAACCAGGAACTTAATTTAAAACTGACAAAAGTAAAAAAAAAAAACAATATCTATAAAAAGGTAAGTAAACAATAAGAAGGTCTGTCGCCAACATGAAGTGACATTCTATCACGCTCCTTTCTGGGAAATACGAAGAGATAGCACTACAGTTAACCTATTAGATATAAGCCTGTAATGAATGATAGACGTAAACCTGTAGAAATAAATGAACTATTTACTTAGCGCAATTCTCAATTGATAAATTGGCCCGAAGGAATTTTTATAATAAGAGCGTCAGGTTATTGTTCGCGTAGCAGAAAATTAAAAGTAGCAGTACAGCCAAAGAGAGATGTCTACCACGTAAAATCAGTGGCGTATACGCAATATATCTCTTGTCACTTTCGACGCAAGAGCGAGTATCGAATAATCTATATATTAGATTTATGCTACCTATGATGACAGATTGACATTACCTAAGAAACCTAAGGCCAATATCACAGTCAAAGGAGAACAAAGGTGTTTGTAGGGAGCAACCTAATTATTGTACATACATACACAACCTCACGCCTGTATCCCAGAGGGGTAGGCAGAGACCAGGGACTGCTACTTGCCACGATCCTGACAGATCACCTTCGCTTCATCAACGTTCATAAGTCGTTGCATGCACGCACGCCGGTTCCGGGTACTTTTTATCTTCCCCTTTGCTAATACATGCCCTATTTGGTCGATGTATGTCCGCCTGGGACGTCCCTTACCAGCCCTTCCACTCACATTCGCAATATATATTTGTTTCGTCAATCTTTCTTCCTTCATCCTCTCCACATGTCCAAACCAACGCAACATTCCGTTCTCAATTCTAGTCGCTACATCCTCTTTCAGTCCACAACGTTAATTATTGTTATTCTAACAAATCAATGCCTGAACCCGTGAACTTTAATAGTGACGCAATAACAACCAGAATTGCAGGCATTAACTACACGAATTACTTTGTAGAGACGAAAAGCGCAATCCGAGATCAAATTATCATAATATTGCACTGTAACATCATAATTTGCCGCTCTTTCGAAAACTCTGTATCACAGTGTCTGTCGATGCCAACAGAATTTAGTGCCGGGCATCCAACACCACTGAATATAAGAATTATTTATGGATAGATAGCTAGATAAAAAGGAAATTAAACAGACAGTTCTCAACCTAATACCCCGTCCACACTCTCGTTCGAGAACACGCAAGAAAGGTGTACATTGGCGCATAGCACCTAGGATAATCATAATACTATTTACTATATAAACGCAATGTATATCGTTCTCGCGTGCTCTCGCATGAGAGTGTGGACGGGGTGCAGACGGCGGCCTTATCACTAAAAGTCATCGCTTCCAGACAACCATTAAGAATAACAATATTTAATGTAAGCATAGACATGGGTTACACATTTAGCCTTGGATGGCCTGGAGCAATACGTTAGAGAAGGAAGTAGATGTACAAACAAATCAGATTATTTCAGATGCATGTGAATTATACATGCTTAATATTATACGTTTTACCCGATTACTTGACACGGGGAAGCGGCATGACCTCTCACTTTCTCCATTGCGGAAATGGCGTTTGCGCCGAATCAGACGTAACAAAGTCACGTGGAGCTTCACAGATTGTTGAGTTATATTTGCATCAATTAGAGCAGATGTGCTCGAGTTCAACTGATCGAGATTATTGCGGAAGTAATTATAATACCTAGCGGCATACTCAATGTTGTTTTCCATTCTAGAAGTATAAAAATCGGTTGTGAACTTTTGCAGATCCTGTGGGACACGTAAGAGGTTTTTTTTTTTAAGTAAGACAGTTGACACTTGACCCCAGCCACACCTTATGGTAAACGATGACTGGGTCTAAGATATTACGTTCTTACCTGTTAACTGCAGATTGACTCTCGTTAACATTATACTAATTATATGAAGTAACCTTCCGATTGCAACCCTGTATGTCCCCACTGCTGGGGACGGGTGTCTTTCTGCATTGCAGGAAGGTTAAGCCATACTCCACCACGGGGGCCCAGTCCGGGTTGGTGGAGGCGGGCCTTACTGTCAGAAGATATCAAGCCGCATAAGGCCTCTGACATGGCTCAACGACTGCCATTACATGACAGCCGCCACCCAGGGCTTAACGTGCCTTGTTAGTTTTATTTATAGTTATATTCTAGCAGTCATGCATAGTTTCCTCTTATCCCTTGTCAGGGTCATAGGGCGCGTAGAAGGTCTCTATTTCTTGGTCCCCATTGCGGTGGTCATGTGCGGAGACGTCTATCTCTTTCCAGTCGAATCCCGTTGAGGCAGCCTCTTTGTCAAAAGGGCCTCCAGGTAATACGAGGGCGGCCCGGCCGTCTCTCGCCGAAAATTTGCCACGTTAAAATCTATTTGGGGAGCTAGCTGTGGTGTCTTCTCAACGTATGTCCAATTCAGCGACATTTTCTTTGCAGGATTTCCTTACTGATAGGCCAGTCATTTCCGATAATCTTGCATTGGATATGGTTACTTAGTATGTATGGATAGCACAACGTGGTGGGTCTTTCGGGGAGGGCTATGTCCAACAGTGGACTAGTATAGCCTGACGACGACGACGACGACGACTTAATATGCGCCGTAGACATTTGTTAAAAATGCTTGCAGTCTACTAGTCACGTCTTTTTAACAGTCACAAACTTTACTATTTTTTCGGAATCCGATCCTATCGATTACCCTTGTGGAATACGTAAAGTGGTCTGTCTGCCTAACGCAATTTTCTGTGATATCTCAGGAGTATCAAGAATACGTATAAAAGGTTTTCGTTAAGAAAACAAGTTCGTGTCCTTGGCGATTTAATTTAATGTTAAATATACGAAAGTGTCTTGGTTTGTTGATTCACGAAGAACAGCCAGACAGGATCTTTTAAATACAAAATGTTTTTTTGAAAGAAAAAACATTACACGCATGTTTTAACTTTGGTTACCACACTAGACCAACTTAAGTTCACTGTGGGCAGACATCTGCATGAATGCACCAGAGCGGCATCAAACCGAGAGGAATGGCAGGACATCGTGAGGTATGCAACATCAGCACACAATAAAGCGTCTTCATGAGGACCACGACCGCTTTGTCAAGAGCGTACCGACCAAGAAGATACTACACTAGATATAAATCTGTGCGGAGCTAACTTATGATTAGTTGACGCTGACCGTCTATATTTTGTTTTAGTTAAATTTTACAAGATAATCAAAGACTTATTTTACTTAACTCTAGTAACATAGTTACTAACAAAAACTGTGTTTGTAATATAAGGTGAATAAATAGGATGAATTAGATATTTAATGAATTAGATATAAGGCAATGGCGGGCCCTACTGTCAGAAATTACCAAGCCGCCCATAAGGCCTCTGACATAGCTTAACGACGGCCTTACAATTCTCCACCAACCCGGACTTGGCCCCCGTGGATTGTGGCCTAACCTTCCTGCGATGCAGGAAGAGACCCGTGCCCCAGCATTGGGGACCTACGAGTACAAGGGTTGGTATCGAATTAAATGTTCGATCGATACCAATATCACCTCGTGTATATCCCCACTGCTGGGGCACGGGTCACACTCCACCACGTGGGCCAAGTTCGGGTTGGCGGAGGATTGTAAGACAGTGGCGGGCCTTACTGTCAGAAGTTATCAAGCCGCCCAAAAGGCCTCTGACATGGCTTAGCGATATGCCATTACATGACAGCCGGTTTCACGTGCGAAGCACGGAAGAGCTCGGAAAAAATGCTACTAGCGGTAGTCACGGGGCGGTCATCCTGCACCTGACCGCGTCTGTTGTTGCTTAACTCAAGTGATTGATTCCAGTAACTCGGTTCGGCTAGGCCACGAGCGCTTCGAATTAGATGTAAAATTAAGTAATCGCAAAGCTGCTGAATCATACATCGACTGCCTTCCTCATCACCGTGTCCGATCGCCGACATGTATAGAAACAGTGTTAATTTTTTAATCAAATGCTACGAGAACGAAATCGTGGGTACACACAGCATAATAAAAATTGTGTCAATCATCAGCGGCAATCATAAGAGATATTTAAAATTAAAGATGTTCTAAGGAACCATTTATACTTCATCCATTTCACCCTCGGGTTTCACCCAAGAACAGGCAATTAATCTTCTTCCTTGTTTCAAAGAAATTTAACTACTAACCAATTTGTCTAAGCAAAATATTGTGGAAGTGTTTTATTGTAAATATTTTCTAAATATATCTCCTCTTTTTCCCATCATGTGGCGAGACTCAGCCTAAAGCAAACGATCGAAGATACGGTACGCTCTTACGGAGAAATGTTTGGTTGTCACATGATTCTCTTCGAGCAAAATCTAAATTAGATATTTAGATATTATCAATAGCAAACAATATAGATACATACTTATTTGAAATATACTCTACTTGACAATGCTATGCAAAAAACAACTTAAAATTATATTAATTAAAAAGAGCTACTACTCCATACGTGCTACTAAAAGTGCTACTTGCTACACAGATTAACCTAAAAGTTAGTCTGTGTAGTAAGACAGATAAATAAAAATAGGGTATAAATATTTAAGGTTATTTAAGTACATGCATGCTTTACCCACAAATGTTAATCTGCTACACCCTCAGTGTTCATGTTCAATAAGTTAAGTAACTTTCTGTATCTCTCGGTTTATGAATGCATTGAATGAATGAAATGATATAATCCTGACACCTAATGACGGAGATCTAACGATAAGCTCAAACAGCAACCGCAAAACAATCAAGACGAAACGACACAGGTCCACTAAACTGAGTTTCTTTTAGAATAGAGAGTACCGTATCTTCCTTATTTTGGTCTGATCTAAAGACAACTCCTCCCCTTATGTCATATCGGTTTAAAAATTATAATATAAGCATTACAGAAACAATATATTTTCGGTTTTAAATCTGTCACAGCTCCCGCTCTTGTCAGCGTCGGAAACAATTAATTTCAAATGTAAAAACGATAAATCAGTGTCGACAGCCGATGAAAGTAATTTATTTCAGCCAACTATAAACTAGGTGGATGCGGCTTCATTTTACAGGCGCCCCTCGCAGTCAAATACGATCTTATGAGCGTGAAGTTTAGAGTTAAAATTGCTTATAGTAGTACAGTATACTGGTTGCCGAGTGTAAGCTCTGAAACAAGATCTATTAGGTAGCTCAGATAGTTCTTTCGGGGTTTGACATAAACACGGGTATCGACAAAAAACTTAAATTTTTCTGAAGTTGACTGTAGCACGTAACAAGGAATATTTATAGGTCATAAAAGTGAGATGTTTTATGTGTTTTTTTCAAGCATTTCACGAGTCTATTTAGGGCTATTTTCGGAATTATAAAACACATAACAAGAGTCAAGTCAGTCTATTTGGAACGTTTTAGAAGTCGTTTACTTCGGCATTGTTCTCGGCTCTCTCTTATAAAAAGAAAATTCTGGAATTAAAACTTTTGACTTGATGTAATAATAAAAAATCTATTGTTCCAGTCGACCATTACTGGTTGAACTGGAGACCTCAGCTTTGTTTGAGCCAGTCGGCAAGTCAGGGCAACCGAATCGTTTCGAAGTTCCTCTACACAGTATCGGCACAAAGGCGTAAAATCGGTTAAGCAACAAAATTGCGTAGCTTCCCGTCCGGTGCGTAAACAAGTACTCGTAACATTATTTAAAGAGGTCAAAGGGCGTTTAAAACAAAATGGTTTATTTACTAAATGTGACGTCTAAAGAGTCTTTGCGATATTAAAGGGTATTTTCTGGTCTACCCCATTTATACTTAAGACAACTTATACACAAGAGTCTAACAGTTCTCACTACAGGTCCTTGTGTTTTAGTTATCTGCTGTGTAGTCTTCAGCATATAACGACAGTCGAATACACCAATTAGAATCTATAATGAGCCTAGGACGTAGATTTTTTATTCGGGGTAAGATTTTCTAGTAAGCTGGCCCAATTGAGATTTAGAGAGTAAAACAGAGAGCAGGTGATGGCATATAAGCCTTAAGAAACTAAAATTACCTAGCTGAATTACCACATAATTATAAGGCCGGTTTCTAAGAGCGTACCCCTAAAATAGGTAATTACAAAATACATTTTACCCTGTAATGGTTGGTATTTAAAAGTGTAGTCATTATTTATATGATTTTTTCAACATTACTGATTCAAAAAACTAGCGAGAGTGAGTCTAAATTATGACTAAATATGGTTTCATGTTTAAGCTATGCTGAGTTTTGTATAATAAAAAATATACAAAAAATATTATCACTGAATGTGGTAGCGACCTCGGTCTTCAAACTGGTATTAATTATATGTGCAATAAATATGTGCGAAAACATGTGATTACAAAAATGTCTACTTTACCCCTAATTATTCGCTAGGGCAGCGCGATAATAAAATACAAATTTGTGCGCTCGGAGAACCCGGCCTTAATTAATTTAATTTATAAAATAACTAATATAAATAGATACTTCTTACTGATATACATCCACATTACACAAATAACTCCCATTATATTTATAAAAATAAGTCCAATGAGAAAGTCTGTGGTTGTTTAATTAATTAACCAAGTTCAGAACTTCAGAGGTCTTTACAAAAGTAATCTGTAACTAGGCTAGTGTAGGTATTCAGTAAACTCTACAGAAAATCATCAAGTAATTTACTGGAAACAAGTTGGTTATCTTGTATTCAGCCAACCCATTTATTTGTGTTGGTACTAGTATACCATTCTCTATAGCTTAGGTAATTTAAATCTCATGTATCTGCATCTACTGTGTCAAACTTGGTACGTGCTAATTGTTCAGATTATCTAAGCAATTATCTAATTGAACAGATTATCTAATTTATTCAGATGCAGATGAAGATAAAGAAACTATGCCTAGCTTAACTTGTGACGTTCACTATGAGCCTATTTCTAAATTGAGAATTTCAATAAGTAAATACATAAATGTAGTACTGCCTCTTTGAATTTCTAAGGGCATCGATTTTCCCATGTGACGTTTAGACGTGAAGAAGTAACAAACAAACAAACACACAAACTTTCGCCTTTATAATATTAGTGTGATAAAAATACTTTGATGTAGAAACGACATTTATAATATAATACCTAGTTTGACTTGTAACGTTCAATAAGTCACATACAATGTAGTTACTGCGTTATTTTAAATGATAATACTTTGATTTTATCTAAATCAATGTTCAAAAATGCTTTACAACACGTTCAGAAACGCTATCTGTCCTAGCGTATGTTGCACTGATTTCAAGGGTAGATAGGTACGTAATTAACGTACCTATCTACCCTTGAAATCAGTGCAACATTTGCAGAGCAACTTATTTTGGACATTTCCAGAGGCGTCGGGATGAGGACAGAAAAATGTTTCACTTGGGGAAGCGGAATCCGATCTGCAATGTACGGATTGATAGTCAAAAAGATTTAATTACGATACTGGCGCTTCTAAACCTACATTTTATCCGTCACCGCCTTCATTTTTCCATGCAGTCAGCGGCACACGTGCGTTCACATTCCTTCGTTATCTGTGAAAATGAGGCGTCTCGTTCTCGCTAACTGCATACTATCATACTCGACGTACGGTCGTCGCCTCGTTATACCGAAGATTCGGTCTCACTTTCAATCGGCGTCCACCGAAATGAGCCACGAAGGCAATTTGCCGATTGTTTGGAATTCAACTTTCACTGGTTGTAAACAATCGCGTCGCGAATGCCACGCGGCGTTTGTTGCTCTGAGAGATAAGGTTGAGCTGCTAACTGGCCGTATTAAGTGGCCGCTGGTTGAGTAGTTCCGGAAATATTATGATTTGGTGCGTTGGACCTCGTCGACGGCCAAGCGACCGTTTTTAGGGGTCGGTACATGAAAGGTGGCAGACGAAACGCTATTTCTATGTCTGACTGATCTACAAGGGCATTATTTCATGAACCGCAATCCAGATAAATAGATTGACTTTGAAAATATCACAAAAATATGCGGTAATAAAGGGGATGGTCACCCAAGTAATAGAAACTACGATTTTTTTACTTTTTTTTGTAGCTTAAAATATGGTAGCCACTATGGTAGACACTACGTATTGTATAACTTGGTGTGATCGTGGTTCATTGCCTGCAGTAAGTATAAAGAACAAATTATAAAAACCGACCAAGTGTTATTCGGACTGTCGCTTACTACCGGTATTTTCACTGACCCTTAGAATTGAATAAAATAAAGAAATTTTAGGGTAGGTTTTTGTCAGGTATAGTTTTTGTTCCGCTATGTATAATGGCGAAAAATAACTTGAACAAATGACTATAATTTCGATGGGACGTATTTCGGGAAGCACTGCAGAGTGTGACTTAAAATTCTTCAAACTTTAGTCCTTTGCTCTCACACGTTAATCACAAACCCATCAAGACTGCGCGGATTTTCGTTCAAGTTACCTGTCGAGCATTATAGCTCTTTGTGTTGAACTTCTCAGGGAGGGAAATAATACACTGTTAATGTCACAGAACAGACAGACAGCTTAACTGTCTAGTAAAGCGTCGTAATTAAAATACAGCCGTTGAAGTAGAGTTGTTCACTGTATGTAACGAGTCTGACGAAGATGAAATTATGTGTGAGCGAGCATTGCGAATCACTAAAACTTACATCCTCAGTCTTATTTATTTCGGGACATTTCCCTTCGCCACAGACTATTTCAATTTAATTTATTTCAATTTAAGAGTGTCTTAGAATTTACATATTTTCCTAAGTAAACCTCTTCTTTCCACAATAAAAGAAGAAAAACTAATATTACTTTTTTATATATGGAGTTGATAAACTGCTCATTACGTCGGTGTTGGGAATCTTTAAGTAGTTAAAATGGTCAATGGCCCATAATTAACTCTGCATTAAATTTACTCCCCTTCATATCTCCGCGAGGATCCCCTCCACTGTTACCAGCCCGGCCGAACAACAAGAAAACATAACATTGCGTTTTAGATCGCTTGGCCTGACCCAGTTCGGCCGACCGGTAGGTACTCTAGTGGGTTCCCTTCTTCGATACTCGCCCTTATGCCATGGGAGATAAAGGCCTACGTGGTAACGCCTCGCTGTACCACGAACTGTCTCTAGTCTACAATATTGAAAAGGTAGCGCTAACTTCCGCTCTCTGAGCCCAACAAATGCAACCTCGGTTTAGAATAACATGTGCTCTCTTGCGATGACACCAGGGCCTTGAATATGTAACGTTTTACGTATGTACACATCTGTGTGTTTATGCCTCGCTTTGAAAGATATGCTCGTTTACGATTTTGCATACTTTTGGTCTCTGTCTACCCGCCCGGGTTGCAGGCGTGAGTTAGTGACAATTGAGAATTTATCTAAGAACTATCGTGTGTAGTGAATTTTTAAGCTCTGCTTTACGCAGATATTATAGCGTTATGTTACAGGGAATCATATATTATTTTGAATTCGTTATCAACCTTTGTATGTCCCCACTGCTGGGGCACGGGTCTCGTCCTGCATCGCAGGAAGGTTAGGCCATATTCCACCACGGAGCCAAGTCCGGGTTGGTGGAGGATTGTAAGACAGTGGCGGGCCTTACGGTCAGAAGTTATCAAGCCGCCCATAAGGCCTCTGACATGGCTTAACGACTGCCGTTACATGACAGCCGGCACCAACGGCTTAACGTGCCTTGCGAAGCACGGAAGCGCTCGGAAAAATGCCATTAGCGGTAGTCACGGGATGGTCACCCATCCTGCACCTGACCGCGCCTGTTGTTGCTAAACTCAAGTGGTTGATTCCAATCACTCGGTTCGCCTAGGCCACGAGCGCTTCACATTCAATAAATTAACAATGATATACAGCGTGTCTTATTAAATCTAGGATAATATTCAGAGGTTACGTATTACCTCAGGTTTAACGTATTACCCTACGTTTAACCTACGACATTTCTAGGCGACGTCGAACTTTTGTGAACAGATGCTAATTTTATACTATTTTTATTTTTAATGCGCTAACCCGTGCTAAGAACAAATTTTAAAAAACCTATTTAGAGGCCAAAAATTTCACCCATGCCGGGACTCGAATCCGCAACCTCCGGCCATCTTGGCTCAATTGGTAGAGCGCTGGCACGGATGGCCGGAGGTTGCGGGTTTGAGTCCCGGCATGGGTAAAGCTTTTGGCCTCTAAATAGGTTTTTAAAAGATGCTAATTTAAAGATAAGTTAAATAGATATGTCCTGAAATTTCAATAATCACAATAATCTTGTTCGGCTTTGGTAGAGAACACTCTATTTTCACCACATGCATGCCTCAGGGTAATGCGAACCGTCCAAACAAGGGTTCATCTGGAAATTCAGCTTCAACATAGGTAGCAAATAGAGCTAGGTACCTAATATATCTAGACTAGACTGCAGACAGACACGAAGATACTCGAAAGGGACACAAATATTTGAGCTTATTTATTGCCGGGCACCCGTCTGGAGTCCTTGAATAGACGTATAATGTATCTTCGATTAGGAGTTACATTTGGTAATCCTATACTCCAAAATGTCCTCTAGACCTAATATTGCAGCCAATTTTCTTTTCTTTTTTTATGTGTAGCCTATATAGGTCCCACTGCTGGGCACAGGCTTTCTCTCAGAATGAGAGTTAGGGCTTAATTACCACGCGTGCCCACCGCCGATTGGCAATTTCAAGCGCTGGGGGTAAGTGAACAACACCTGGGACACTCGGGTTTCCTCGCGGTGTTTTTCTTTACCGTTAGCCAGTGGTATTGCTACTATAACTTCTCAAATGTACATAACTTAGAAAACAAAGTCATTGTTACATGCCCGCACTGGGAAACAAAGGTGAAATCTATGGATATGATAGATAATTTAAAAATTTATTTGTAATTACCACAAATTCTTTTTCTTCAGGCTATATTAGTCCACTGCTGGACATAGCCCTCCCCTAATGAGCTCCATAGCGGAAGGGCGTGCCATCATTGAGGGGTATTGCCCATAATCCCCACGCTGGGCATGCGGGTTGGGGATCGCAGTTTGGTGGAATTGTACTGCAGGGGGCGCTGCTGCCCACCCCCCGGTTTGTGTCCCTTAGTCGCCTTTTACGACACCCGCGGGAAGAATTTGGGTTGGTGCTATTCTCTAGGCCGACACCACACAGCACAATTACCACAAATACTCACTTAAAAATACAAAAAAAAAATAAACACGTCAAACAATTAGGAAGCAATAAATTTGGACCAATGACATGCCAACAAATGTACTATGTACTAAATATTGTGCGTCTACGTAGTAATACAAAAGGGGCACATCTCAGTGTTCGTATTGCCTAAGGACAAAGCACTGATTTTCAGTTGCAGATTGCCGAGGATACGATGGCGCACAGCTCATTATAGAAAACTCATTATAGAAAATAACTTCATATGTAGAGGAATGCTGAATTTTATATTTGATAACCGTGGCAATAAATAAATAAACCATAATTGCCTAATAATCATGACGAACAGTTAGGGTCCGTTTCTGAATTGAGTATTTCACTAATCAAACACTTAAGTAACGTTCTGTCAGGCTCTTTTAAAAGCAATTCGAGGAGACAGAACTATTTACTTAAAATATTCAATTCAGAAACTGGCCCATAGTGCCTCAAATTCAAACGGTATTATTTTATCTTTCTTTAATGTTGTTTCGTGATTCGTGTGCACACATCTTCATTATGTGGTCTTTGTTAGAATTAGTTAGGTAAATCTTGTCGATTGGGGCCATGATGACGATCTGCGAAAAACTGCAGGTAGATGCTGGATGCGGCAAGCTGAAGACAGGGCGCTAAGGCACTCATTAGGGGAGGGCTATGTCCAGCAGTAGACTAGTACAGCCTGACGACGATGACGGGGCCATATTGCGACGTGGAGAATCGATCTAATGAGATGTGGCATCTGCTTAACCTTTACCAAAATGGAGGCATTTAAACTGGTTTACTTTACACTGACGCCGGGTTTAACATTTACGATTTGTTTGCATTCGTCGAACCTTTCACTAATCAAAGGTGTTTTAGAAAGTTTTACAATCGACGGGTATTGTTCTGCTTAGTAATTAATAACACTTATGGGGCTGGCTATACAACATGAATGGTAAAAAAAAACTATAATAATGTCCAAACTCATATTTTAAGAAATTCCATTATGGCCGATTGTAGACTTTTAGTCCCGATCTACTTACGTTAAAGTTTTAGTTCAAAAATTATGGTCTATGTTTAGAATTTCCAACTATATTAGAGTTTTTTTTAAATAATTTAGTAAATCCGGGATAAGATTGGTTTCTCGGGCTCTTACAATATGTTAATCTACAGTTAACATCTATCAATAGACTTTATTTTAAATGCTCTCTCTAGCTCATAGACTTGAAAAGCGGACACTGACGTGTCATATTATGAAACTGGTTTTAAACTTAGTTTATAGCATTAGCGGCTTACTTGAAATTATTTTAAACCAGCTGTTCCGGCGAACTTAGTAACTACACAGAATCCATTTATACGATTCTTGAGAGTATGGCAAGAGCTGTTGTAAATATCTTAGAGTTTGGCTTCAACAAAATTGACAATAACAATAAAACATTATCGGAAAGATGCGATTTTTTCCCCTCAGTCTGTCAGTTGTTTGTTTATACACTTTAGTAACCGACCGCTGTTAACAGTTTAACTCGTATAGTAGATTAACATTTTGTTAGCGAGAAACCTGTTAAATACTAGATGTTCTGTGTAGTATCCGAATAGCAGTGCTAATGCTGTTGCTAGCTACAGCCTTTACAGGTACTAAGGCTCCAAGAGATCGGAAGCCGTGTACAGTGGCATTACGATGTCGGTCTTCAAAATGGCGTCACACAGTAGGTGGTTCGACCGCACTATTCCTAAGTAAATCGGGTAATGCGAATAAGCGGCCAATCAGAGAATATCTCTTGAATTTCGAATGTTTAGTAGAATACATCATGAAATTAAATGAAAAGGTTTTATTCAAAGTAGCGCAGAAGCTGCGGCTTAATGAACGTTACAATTCAAACTAGGTGTCCATTTCAAAATCTAGATCATTTTGGAGAAAAAATGGACAAAAAAACTCCAAACTTAGTCTTTTCAAAGTCCTTAATTAACATAGTTTACATAATTATTATAAAACATAGAACTCATACATTGTACTGGCTTTAATTCCAGACCTCATTGTCAACTAGATAATCCTTTATGTTATAGTAGCCCTTTTGGCACAAAGTGTGCTTAACATATTTTTTGAACCGCGATTCAGGCAAGCTTAATATATCTTCAGGGATTTTATTATAGAAGCGTATACAATGCCCCATGAAGGATGTATTAACCTTTGCCAGCCTAAATAGTGGGAACAAAAGTTTATGTTTATTTCTATTATTCACTAGAAATAAACATAAACTGAATAGTGTTGGCTACCTAAAGTTTTAAAGTTACTGATATTTTTCCTTCATGCGCGCCGAGTTAAGTTCTCAGAACGTAACAGCGGCGGATAGTTTGATAATTATGGGTCAAGTTCGTGCCCTTTCCGATATTGCGGCGATCGAGTGAGCAATTTTCGACGCTAAAGCTAGGAATAACATCAGTAACACAGCTTCTATGTCTAATTAAGTAGAAAAAAAAACGGTACAGCCTGGAACTATGACACGCTTTGGTTTTCAAATAATAGCTTTTATTACGGCATAAGTGGGAGTAATACATTACTCATTACATTACTTGGGAGTCGTGTATACTCCCACTTACGCAGTAATACATTACTCATTACTTTACTTGAGAGTAACGTATACTCCCACTTACGCCGTAATAAAACATGTTATTGGTATACCAAAACGTGCCATATTTTCTTTAAAAACTATTTCTCTTAGGTCTTTGAGCACACCTTAGAAGCTACTTTACTCACACACAAATCTTACAGAAAATAGCTGTCACATTGTCAATGGTAGGTAATAGCTTCAACCAAAGTAGCGTTGTACTATGATTTGACAAAAAAAACAATCCGAGGACCAAACTAGAATCCATGTCCTGTAGTGCACCTGCTCCAATGCCCATTGTGCCCTCACACACTCTGGAGGACCTAATAGAGGCCAACGCTGCAGCAATTGCAGTGGCCAACTATTGGAAAGGAAGAATATAGAATGGTCGAATCACTGTCACGAAAAGAAGAAGAAGAGCACCGTGCCGAAGCTCTAGCGTCGATCGTTCTACCGACTGACGACATCCCAAGAAGAAAACAATCATTTATTTAATGCCAAATAGACATACATAATTATAAACCACTTGCTAACTATGAAGGAGACAGATACATAGTTGTACACCACTAGCTAACTGTGAAGTAAACATCATGAGGAAACCTGAATGTTTGAGATGTTCTACTACCTCATCCGTGATGGGCACGCGTGGCAATTAAGCCCATACTCTCTCACCGAGCACAATCATACAATCCAAAAATACAATCAAATAAATCAAATTAATTAAAGAATACAATCAAATTACTTAAACTAAGAAAATTAAGAAATAATAAATAATTATAACAATAAAATAAAATCACAAATGTCAACATATTAAAATAAGATTCATTCACAAAAAGCTTCGTCAGAACTAAAAATAGAAAATTAAAACAAAACATTGAAAGAAAATGCGTGTTTGTACCGCGTAAGTATCTTTCTTAGAAATGGTCAATTTTAAGGCAATGAAAAAAAATTACGGTCCCAAGTGGCATTGTTTATGGATGGTAAATGGTAGAGGTTATTCTTATAGGGAGAATCCCATGATTTTTGAAAGAGTATTTAAATGTGCCCCTCGACAAAGTTGGCCTATGTTGCTAGCTTGCTAGTCTTGCCCCTCAGTTGTTTTGTTAGTAGAACATTTAGTGGCGTGCGGTGGCAGGCTATGGCTAGTAATTTGGGGTCACAAGTCGGTGGCCCCATTCGACCCTAATGTACCGCGACCGCAAAACCACCTTCTTTGCTAACAAAAACTAAATCTGAGTTCATCGCGGCGTCTACGCTTCAGGTACCTTGACAATATACCTATTTCGTTCCTTCTTACGAAGCGCCCGCTGCCTAGTGGAACCGAGTGATTGGAATCAATCACTTGGGTCAAGCAACAGCAGGCGCGGTCAGGTGTTGGATGGATGAACATCCCGTGACAACCACTAGTGGCATATTTCCAAGCACTTGATATATGACGGCCTCGGTGGTGCAGCGGTTTGGCACGCTGACTGTAAAACCGAAGGTCTCGGGTTCGATCCCCGGCCGGGTCAAACTAGGAAATGAACTTTTCTAGTTTGTCTCGGGTCTTGGATGTCATTTATGTATTTATTGTATTAAATCTATCGTCGAGTTAGCACCTGTAACACAAGTCATTTAGTTGTACTTAGTATAGGGCTAACCAGATCTGTGTAAAATGTCCATGAATATTTATTTATTTACTTCCGTGCTTCGTAACGGTCTCTTCCTGCATCGCAGGTTAGGCCTTTCTCCACCACGGGAGCCAGGTTCGGATTGGTGGAGGATAGTAAGACAGTGGCGGGCCTTACTGTCAGAAGTTATCAAGCCACCCATAAGGCCTCTGACATGGCTTCTTCTTCTTCAGGCTATATTAGTCCACTGCTGGACATGGCTTATCGACTGCCATTACGTGACAGCCGGCACCAACGGCTTAGCGTGCCTTGCGAAGCACGGAAACGCTCGGAAAAATGCCACAAGCGTTAGTCACGGGACGGTTACCTATCCTGCACCTGACGTCACCTGTTGTTGCTTTACTCAAGTGATTGCTTCCAATCACTCGGTTCGACTAGGCCACGAGCGCTTCCGAGAGAAGAAGGTAACCAACAGCTACGTACAAAAAAGGAATCCGGACATAAATCAATAACATACTCGCACCTCCTTTTTATCCAAATCCTACGCTTAGTTGCGAGCACAGCTACTTACTCCTAGCTCAATAACGAGAGCCAAAATAACTTCAAGTATTTC
The DNA here is from genome assembly GCA_934045075.1 of Yponomeuta sedellus. NCBI lineage: Eukaryota > Metazoa > Arthropoda > Insecta > Lepidoptera > Yponomeutidae > Yponomeuta > Yponomeuta sedellus. The sequence goes on along the minus strand of OW203736.1, from coordinate 13,309,786 downwards.
CGTCACAATGGCACCGAAATATAACCAACCCCACACATGTCACTTTCACCCAAACTCCCCGAAGGTGACTTAGTGAAAGAAAGTGCCTAGAAAATTCGGCGAGTATAAATAAAACAAAGCAGTGCCCTGTACCATTGACGACGGCATTATATCGGTTTCAATCACATCACGTAAGTAATATCCTACAGTCTGTGAGCTTTTAGAATATACCTCGGGCTCTAGAGTAGGCTCCGGTTTTCGCCGAAAGCACACGAGTGTAATACTACTTCCTGCTCTGTATAAAAGTTTTTCGGAATTAAGTGTCATAATAGTTCCGATATTTCTATTACACGAATATATCCGATTTTATCCTATCCCGATAAATGATAATTTATCTTATCTTATCCGACAGCAGCCGATGTATATTCTAAAAGCTAACATACTTTACTGAAATTAGAAGACATTGAACTCTATAACGAAGCTCAATATAGCAATTACAGCATTGAACAGGGTGGAAGCGGTGATAGCGGAGCGGAAGAACCGCCTTCTCAATCGGGATTCGTGGGTTCGAATCCCGGCATGTACCAATGACTTTGTTTTCTATATTATGTACATTTGTGAAGTTATAGCAGCAATACCACTCGCTAACAGTGAAGGAATACATCGTGAGGAAACTCGCGGGTAAGTTGGCTCACACATATCGAGCCGTCATTCCTGTAGGCTAAGCCAACTAAGCTGTCAGCATGGTATACTCCATCTAAAAAACAAGGTGTCAGCCACCTGGTGTTCCTGAGACATTGTTTATATCGTGAGCAAACCCTAGCGTTTGAAGGCTTTACATACCTCAGCCCATGGCCCAACTGTGACGCTAATCTCAGCTTTGAATTTCATAGGTCGCGGAGAGAAAGATCATGTTTACGTTAACTCAACAATTAAATCAGAACAGTCGGTAACTAACGACATTGAAATCCATTTTGGTTGGAAAAAATATAAGTTAATAATATTCTTTATTGTACACTGGAAATAAAAAATAATTACCAACGTACATAGTACAATTGGCAGCCTTATTGCTAGCAATTTCTTCCAGACAACCTTTGCTAGAGGAAATTAGAAAGACGAGAAGCCAGTGCAAATTTGAATATTGACACATATGTATGCTTAATACTAATACACTTACATTTACTTTTATGAAGTAACAAGGTACAATAAAGCCTAAGAAATCAACAAACCATGTTGATAACCCTTCGATCCGATCAACAGGAAAATCTTGGGGTTTACTATTATATCAGAAGTAACGAAAATAAATGAACAGATCCACAAACTTAACAAATAAACTAATTGTTACATCAAAGTTAATCACGAACAAAGTTAAAAATAAACTATAGCGTGCCCATGTAGTGTAGAAGTGGTCTTCTTCATTTTGTTCCTAGCTGTCTCGACGAATTTCGTACCACCTCATAATATCATAATCCATTCATAATATTCTTGTTAACATGGCAACGCAATAAATTAATATCTTAGACCTCTAATGGCGGCTGTACACACTCGCCTGAAAGCCAGCGAATTTATCTTACATTGCGAGTTTCACAGGACGATCCTATAGTGCCGATTGTGTAAAACCCGTAACGAATGATAAACTCTTTCACTGGTTTAGGGCGAGCGTGTACCGCCATAAGATATTTATACGGTAACAGTAAAATATTAACCCACAAGGGAACTCAGAAGGGGACTTCAAGTATCGTGTCTCAATTCAGATCTTCGTCTATCTGTGTGCCACGTTTCATGTAACTCCGTTCAGTCGTAGTTCCGCGATTGAGTGAGAAACGCCCAAATAAGATAAGATAGATAAGATAATGTTTATTGAACCAGAAAAAGGTGTGAACATGTTTACAAAACAAAATTTGGCTTATTTAATATCTAGTACTAAAAGTTAGAATTACATAATAACATGTCTTTTGTAGCATCTGCTGCTGAACTAGGTTTATAGCTTGTATTTCAGCATACAGCGCCTCTTGCCTCTCTTGTTATTTTTTTATTACATAAACAACTGGCGTAAACTAATTCAAAATTTTTGTTAGGTATCATTAACAATAAACAGTAATTATTGAAAATAATATAAAAGCAACTATAGGATTCAGTCCTCTCTGTGTTTTTTATATAAATATCTTCACAAACTTTCACATTTACAATATTAGTAGGATGTCATCTGTGTGGAGAGTTTGCAAAGTAATAATGTTTATAATAACAGTACCTTCCACAAAAACAATAAGTTTTTAATACAGTTGCTCAAAAAGTGGCGTATTGCAGGGACGTATAGCGTGCGGGATGTGGGCTATTACACATTCGTGCTTTTTTTACCTTTCCTGCACTAGTGCGTTCTCTTTCCCAACTGTCAAAATAATGTCTATTAAAAAGAAAAACAAACCATGAAGTTTTTATGATTCATGCAAATACTTATATTAATTTCTAAAAGGAATCTACTAATTTGTTTCAAATATCCGATTTAATGATTTGATTGAATCAGTTACGTTAGGTTTGATTTCATTTCATCTCATTAAATTTCATTTTCATTTCATATCAATAAAAAAATTCTACTGAAGACTTGCCTATATGGGCATAGTTCCCTTTGCCTATCAGAATGGGTGAAGAAAAAAAATCTCTGCTTATATTCTTTTACGGTTGGCGCCATTTTCCAAATATTTGATTTTTATTAAATTGCTTCATTTTTTCGCAACTGTATTAAAAATATTCGTTCAGTACACGTGCGGAACCGTCATTGCAACTTGTTCCGACTGTCAACCTTCGGCTGCGCCTCGGCTCGGGTCGACATTTGTCGGAACTCTTTGCAATGACAGCCTTTCCGCACTTGTAATGAAATATACTATTTTCTGGTTCCTAATTAGGATAGCCTGTGCTATGGTAACCAGAGAAGGTCCTGTCCTAGTTAGGAACCAGAAAAAGTGATTTTGTTTTATGGAAGTTACTGTTATTATAATCATTACTACTTTTGCAAACTGCAGACTGAATCCATTTGTACAAATCAAGTAAGGTTGCCTCCAATAGAAATGGAACCCACGACCCCTGTTTCGGTAGTCAACGGTGTTAAGAGCTCGACCAACGTAACAGTCAACTGACATGCTGTCTCGCGGCCTTATTGTTTTTTCCAATATTCTAGAGTGGGATAGAGAAGTGAATTACATCATTCATGTGACAGTAAACATGCGATGCACTCTTCTAGTTCCACTCCCGATCCCAAGGGAACGTGTCTCACACGCCGGCAACAGACCTATACAAAGTCAGCAACACGTGGAAGCCAAATGGGGGGTTAAATGAGAAATGGTTAGCAAGAGTCCGACCCCGTCTTTCTTCGGGGCTAATGAATTTACTTCCCGTTCTAATTTTAGCGATCGCTTCGGAAAATGAACGTATGGTGTGAGGCTATTTCTGGAGGTGTTTGTTTTGCGGTGCAATTGGGCATTGCCGCCACCTGGGGGCCGCACGATATGGGAAGCGATTCATTTGTTTTAATTTGAAGGATAAAAGGAAAGGTATCACTCAATTTCCTGGAACTTTCGTAAGCACGCAAGTCTGCTCTATTCTACACGATGAATGTCTGTGAGGTTAGAGCGAAATTATATATTTTTTATGTAGGCTTGCTTGGTCACCATAGTACAGACTATCCTAGTTTAGGATCAGGTCAAGTGGTTGTGTTGTGTGGAAGTCATTATTGTTATGATATCTTAAGATTCACTTGTCCATAGGACCGCGCCCATTTGAGGCGCGATTATTTATTAGGTAAAACGCAATTACCTTATACCCCGACGTTTCGGCAGCGTTACAGATTCTGTGGTCTCGGGTAGACCATTATAGGTTATCATATCATTATTCTGGGGTTATTATTATTATTAGGTATTATAAAGTCCCACCTGCAGGGCACGGGCCTTTTTTCCGAGAGAGACAAAGAACTTAATTACCACGCGTGCCCACTACGGATTGACAATGTCATGTGAACATCTCAGAAACTCAGGTTTCGTCTTGACGTTTTCCTTCACAGTTAGCGAGTGGTAATGCTACTAAAATTTCACAGATGTATGTTACTTAGAAAGTGAAGTCATCAATATCTTAATAATTATATAACTCATAGCTCAGAAACGGTGACTTAACACTAACAAATTTAATATAGGTGTCTATTTCAAGCACGATCTAGATTGTTGAAAAAAACGACGAAGTTATATTAACTTAGATTCTAAGTTAACCGAATTTAAACTGTTATGTGGAAATCTAGAGGTAGAATTTGTATTTAATGTTATAGTCAAGAAACCGAAAGGGATCTGCCAGGATTGTTGCAAGTAGCAGACCGTGGTGTTTGCCTACCCTTCTGGGTTACAGGCGTGAGGTTATGTTATATTTGTGTCAAGCCTAGATTCAGCTTTTACATTTAAAATATTTGATCAACCATCTACCACAGAAGAAGGCAAAGAATTTCTTTTATTTTATGGGGGGATATTCTTTACGCAAAACACATGTTGTTGTAGGTATATGTATTTTGACAAATACATGTCTACAAAATGACTTATTGAGCAGCACAATGGAACATGAGTTACGCTCTCTGGACTATGAGGAGAAAATAAAAGACTTACACTCTCACATACACAGCCTGGAGGATTCACTACATGATTTAGGAAGACAGTTCACCGCGGCACAAAAAGAAATGGATGCGTATGCAGCAGAGTTAATGGCAATAGGAAATTATAATATGGACAGGTTTGAGTCACTGACAAACAAAACGCCAGCAATGTGTGCTTCGTGCAAGACAGCACACGATCATTTACCACCTGCGTCATCACCACACATCACCCAACTTCCCGTTTCCTATGAGGAAAACACCCGACCTACATTCTGCCCACCTGCAAGCATGTCAGAAGTGACCCACGTCAATACCGGCCCATGCGCCCCCTCATCGCCCAGCTGCTCAATAAAAAGAAAAACAATTATCTACTCAGATAAGATAGGTGTAGGAGTAGGTGCCTTGTTAAATGATAGACTTACGCAGAATGTCCTGAATGAATGTCATCCCCACGCAAGTTTTACTGACATTGTCGTTATCAACCCTTGTATGTCCCCACTGCTGGGGCACAGGTCTCTTCCTGCATCGCAGGAAGGTTAGGCCATACTAACATTGTACAGGAGTTATTTAAAAATCCGCTCGAAAAGGATACTACATATATATTATTGGTGGGTAATAGTCGAGGCGTCAAAAAAGCTGATGTAAATAATGTATTTGACATGTATGGTCAGGCTAGGGATGTCCAACCAGAGACGGGAAAAATATTTTTCTGCGCATTCCCTTACTCACAGTCTCTTTCTGAAAGGGATAACGGCGACATCCATAGTCTGAATATGCATATTCACCACCTGACATGTCATCATAGTGACGTATTATTTTTTGACATTAGCAGGTTTGTTAAGAATTATTTTATGACCAGAGATACTGTGTACCTCTCCAAAAACAGTAGGCGTAAGTTAGCCAGTCTATTGGCTTATAACATCTTTGACTTAGTTATAGGAATTATAACGCAAACACGAGAAAATGACAACCGTGATACTAGTAGTAGTATTGAAATGTTAGCGGGCTCACAAACGAGTGATTCACCGGCTTTAAACTGCCGCCACAGACAACGGAAAAGCCAAAATTAGGTCTCAACATAGTAGCACAAAATATTCAGGGCTTTTCCGGCAAGGAAAACATGACAGAACTTTTCTTAAAAGATTTTAATGTAGATATTTTATGCTTGACGGAACATTGGCTTAAACAATCAGAGATGCTTAATTTAAAAGACTATTTGCCTGTTAGTACATATAATAGAAATAAAGCTTTAAGAGGAGGATCAATGGTATTTGTAAAAAATACTTTAAAAAGTAAGGAACGCAAAGACATTGTAAGCCTTTCTGTGGAGCGATTAGTTGAGATCTCGTGTGTGGAATTGGGTAGGTATATTGTTATATGCGTTTATAGGCCGCCTCAAACAAATTACAACGACTTTGAATTAGTTGTAGAGGATGCATTAAAACGTCTATTTGCGAGTAATAAATCCATAGTAGTTTGTGGCGATTTTAATATTGATCTGTTAGTTGAGAGCCCACTTCAAACTAAACTTATTAGCTTATTTAGATCGTTTAACTTACAGAACCTATTTACGGAACCTACCAGAACAACGCTAACTAGTGCTACATGTATAGATAATATTTTCTGCAACTGTGAACATTTAAAAAAAAAGGTTATAAACAACCTAAAGTCGGATCATAGTGGTTTATTAGTTGTTTAACCAACAATACCTACTAGAAAAAAATGCCCAGAATTAATTTGTAGGCCTAAACAGACAAAAAATTGAATTTTTCAAAAATAAATTAGGTACCAAAATTGGTTTACTGCAATTTGATAGCAATGATCCCAACACTCTATATAATGAATTGTTTACTACGATATCAAACGAATTTGAACAGGTTTTTAAAATTAAAAACATTCAGACAGGCAATAATAATGGTTTTTCACAATGGGCCACTCCTGGTATACATAGAAATAGGAAAAGATTGTATGAATTGTATGAAGAAAAACAATCAAATCAGGAGCTTTAGAGAATTTGTTAGAAATTATTCTAAAACCTTTAGGAAAACCTGTTCTATAGCAAAATCCCTTAATATAAGGAAAAAAATAGAGGCGTCATCAAATAAAATAAAAACTATTTGGCAAGTTATTAACAACGAGACAGGCAAAACAAAGCCGAGGGATCTGAGTTTTGCGCTAAAGGTAGGTGGGAAATTAGTCAACACAAGTAACGAAATCGCAAAAATATTCGAAAATTTCTTTACAAACATCCCACTAAATATCACGGCGGGTTTAAATTCTTCTCCACAGTCAGCAGAATCATTAATGTTAGAAAATATAAACCCATGCGCAACAGACTTTCAATTCTCCCACGTTAGCTCCCAAACTATTGTCAAAACATTTAACCATATAAATCAAAAGAAAACAGAAGACTTGTGGGGTCTGCCGATCAAACTGATATCCACGGTAATTAATATTATTGCACCACACCTTGCGACAATTTTTAATAAATGTGTTGATCATGGTACTTTCCCAGATCTCTTAAAATTTTGTAAAATAGTTCCTCTATTTAAAACAGGTGATAATGAGGATCCAAACAATTTTAGACCAGTAGCAATACTACCGGTATTAAGTAAAGTCTTTGAAAAACTAATTCTACACCAATTGCTGATACACTTTAGTTTAAATAAACTCTTCCATAAAAAACAATTCAGTTTCACTAAGGGTCGTTCAACGACCGACGCAGGAGTGGCATTAATGAATCACATCTTTGATGCGTGGGAGGAGGCGCAGGAAGCTATTAGGGTGTTCTGTGACATTTCCAAAGCTTTTGATTGCGTAGACCATAAAACGCTCATTTGTAAGTTGCGCAGATACGGTCTCAGTAATAAATCTCTAGGTCTTCTTCGATCATATTTAGAAAACAGAATGCAGAAAGTTATGATGTTAAAATAGGAGTTCCTCAGAGTTCTATTTTGGGGCCTTTCCTTTTCTTAGTATATGTAAATGATCTGCCCTACCTAGTTGAGAAATTGTCACAAATAGTATTGTTTGCAGACGATACTTCTCTAATTTTTAAAATTAAGAGAGGTCAATCTAATTTGGATGATGTAAACAACGCTCTTTCTAAGGTGTTAATCTGGTTTACTGTCAACAATCTTATGTTAAATGCGAAAAAGACAAAATGTATAAAGTTTTCATTGCCCAATGTAAAAAAAGTGGACACAAGTTTAATTATAGCTGGTGACAGACTAGACCTAGTAGAGGCCACGGTGTTTTTAGGCATTACAATAGACTCAAAACTGCAATGGGGTCCACACATAAAAAATCTAGCGGCTAGGTTAAGCTCAGCCGCATTTGCAGTTAGAAAAATTAGGCAACTAACAGATGTGTCAACTGCGAGGCTTGTCTATTTCAGTTACTTCCACAGTATTATGTCATATGGTTTGTTACTATGGGGGCGGGCGGCAGACATAGAAACAGTTTTTATTCTACAAAAAAGGGCTGTTAGAGCTATCTACAATTTACCTACCAGGCAATCGCTACGGGATATTTTCAAAGAAATAGGAATTCTAATGCTGGCCTGCCAATAAATATTCGATAACATAATGTAAGTACGAAAAAACATAACAACATTTAAATTAAACAGGGATATCCATAACGTCAATACCAGAAACAGAAACAAAGTTGCTTTATCTCAATTCAGATTAGCCAAGGTAAATGCATATTTTGTAGGACAAAGCGTACGTTTTTACAATAAAATTTCAGTACATATTCTATCCTTGCCTGAAAACAAATTTAAAAATTTCATTAAAAATGCGCTTGTAAAAAGGCCTATTATAGAATAGATGACTTTATAAATGGTGTAAGCCCTTGGCAGTAGACCAATTCCACAACGAGTCAATCATAGTTATTGAATAACAATTTCATTCACATGTAGCAAACAGCAGTAGAATCACTACGATCCTCAGTGTTAGTTATATCGTATTTAAGTTTGTACAGACTACGTGATTGCATACTAGTAAATATGTAAATATGACATAGGTACATTCTGTAAGTGACAAGAACTTAATCTGCAGGTTTGCTAATGGTCATTCGAATGGTGGCGTGGTGGCCGGGTCATCTATCTCCCTCCAAAATGGTTGAGAATGATGATGGCTGACCTCTGCGTTATGCTCGTGAACGAGTGCTGTTCGTGTGTCTGGCCGCAGCACTTGTTATTTTTTCACGACCTATTTGAAATTTAAAGTCATTAATGGCAATCATGGAATCTTATCATACGTATATGTGTATCTGATGTATATAGATTTAAGAGGACTTAAGAAAAGATAGTCAGAGTGGAGTTTTTTCCCCCGCTGACTTTTTTTCTCCACTACACTACGGCCCAAAGGCAGCGGCTTTCACTTTTATGTTGCATTGTACTTTGACATTCAGCAAATAGAATGTAAATTCTTTACGTTGAAATAAATTGAATTGAATTGTGTTGGCTATAAATAGAGAAAAAACGCATATTTGAGAGCACTGAGAATGTTAATAAAAATCAAAACAAGCCGACACATTGTAACGTGATTGCACCACATAATTAAAAGCGTGATTAATCGCAATTTGTTCGAATTATGAAATAAAGTACCATTACAATATAAGGGCCGTTTTAAGACAGTTTTGTAGACACTCGCCAAGTGTGCGGAGACGTCGATCAACTGCTGTTGAGGGCCGAGTATGCAAATACTCTGCCGACCGTGCAGAATTGAACACCCACGCAATGTAGGAACTACTGTTAGCTTGACGTGTGAATTGGCGATCCTAATGGCTTCGTCTATTACCTAGGCACTATTGTAGTATTGTATCATCTAATAACGTCATAAAATAACGGACATATCATAGAAATAAAATAATATGTATGTTCTATTTCCCACGATTGGGTGTGTCTAGCGCCCATTTCCTATTTATCCACCGTACTCTTGGTTTGATCACAGAATACATAAGATTGACTTAAGATCCTGTAACACTAGCTCCACAAGTGAAAAATCATATTTTTTTTATTTACAGATCGTATTTGCAAATATAGTCAGACCAATCTCTCAATGATGTTAATATTAGGGGATAAAGTATGAAATTTCGACTTAAAGAACGAGCCACGAGGAAGACCGCCCACACGCTCGTGGCTCGTTCTTTAAGTCGAAATTTTCATCACGAAAGCGTTTAAACCAAAATCGCACGGTGCGTTCATTAGTAGACCCCTCTCCAAACGCAGCTTTGATATTGCGGGCTGTTTCTGCCGCGTTAATTCCGCGTCGGAACTCGTATTCAAAAATCACTCGAATTTTCGCAGTATCCATCTTTCTTGTCTAAATTGAATAACAAAAACAATTGAAAGTCGATATTCAAATGTTTCACATTTTTTAAAAAAAGGACATTATAGAAACCATTTGAAAAAAGTTTCATTCGAAAACCTCAAACCATGAAGATTCTATGTCAATTCAAAGAACCTATTGCAATAAAAGGGCAATTTCATACTTTAACCCCTATTATTAATAATGATTTTAGGACCCATGCACGTCAATAACAGCCGTCTTTGGCATAAGGGAGCCAATTCTCACTTATTAGCAAATAATTTGTATACGAACGACTCTTACGACGAGGATTATGACTTGAATTATAAATAAAAAGTCGAGCGATAGCCAAAATCTGAACGCCGCCGTGCTAATTGAATTCGAATGAGAATTAACTTGTTTTCGCTGTTGATGAGCTCAATAGAAAAAAAATAGAAATAAATGTCTAATGAATCTGCTTCTTCTTCAGGCTTTTTTATGTAGTCTACTGCTGGACATAGCCCTCCCCTAATGAGCGCCATAGCGCCCTGGCGTCAGCTTGCCGCATCCAGCATATTCTGCCGGCAGTTTTTCGCAGATCGTCATCCCACCTGGTCGGAGGGCGTCCTAGACTACGTTTGCCGAGTCGCGGTCTCCACTCAATGAATCTTTATATTTTTTAATTTTTACGTAGCCTATATACGTCCCACTGCTGGACACAGGACTTCTCTTAGAAAGAGAGGACCGCCGAAAGGACCCATAGGTTCGTAGTTTCTTATCGGAGGGTTTGGCGGCTGAAAGCGGCTGTAAGGCCCTCAGATTGATCGACAGACTGGAAGTCAGCCGTAATGATAGATGGGCGTGTTCAATGTAAGCCGAGCAACAATAGACGTTAAACGGACTTGAGACAGGGTGGGGATCTTGACGAATTATATGTATCAGTTTTGCTAGTAATAGTGGTTTACCTACCTTTAAGTGTAAAGACGTCCCTGTGAGACGCAGCTATCACCGATGAATGGATTCGAATCCCAGCATTTGGATTTTCCGAGTTATGTAGGTACTTACATTTGTTCATTGTAACAAATATCACTCGCTAACAGCGAAGGAAAACATCGTAAGTCCGTGGACTAAGCTTACTAAGCTGAGATGAAGGTATAAGTGGGTGGGTAAGCCTACTTCAACAAAAAATATGTTCCAGGAACTACAGCGGGTGAGCGGTCATGTCACATATCTAGTGTAAGAGGAGCGGCCAATGTAAAATCATCTATTAAGATGTAAAAGGCCTATTATTTATTTATTTTATTTCTTTATTGCATGAGTAAAGAACAAAGTGCTTATGCAAATGCCTGTTCCAGCAAATCTTTGGTGTTGAAGCGATAATAAACTTAAATAAACAATAACTTAGACCTACAGTTCTGAATAATTTAAAAGAAAATGCAATATTTTTATCAAAAACCACAGACAAAAGTTTGTTGGGTTGGGCAGTCGATCGTTATAAAAATAGGTACGATTTAGTTGGAGATGAAAAGGTTCATACAACGTCGATAATAGTTAGTAGGTAAAAGAATTTTCAGTAAACTGATACGACACAGGCGGTCGTGGGAAAATGTATTTAACATTGAGAGAAATTCTATAACTACAGAGCTTAGCCCTTTACAGATACATAAGGGAGGAATACCTAAAAACATGTTTGTTACGTCAACATGAGAAAACACTTAACGAATCGTAAAATTAAGCCACTAACCAACTAGCAGGCAAGGTTAGCGCGGTTAGGTACGTGTTGGGTACTCTCGGTGTATTCCCGAAGACATGTTAAACGATTTAGACATTAACAGAGTTGTATTTGGCATCGCGCCAGATCCCAGTGCGCCACCAGATATCGAAGTTTATTGAAATGCTTACTTCCTTTCGAGTTTCGATTACAAATTGGACGGAACTCTTTTAGTCTTCCTTTTTGTCGTAGCGCGGTTACAACTGAGTCACCTCGATTAGTTAAGCCCACCTTTTGTGTTTAGAAACCTCGAAACTCTCACTCGTATAGTATGTACATACACATTAACACACGCCTATAGCCTGGGATCTGTACAAGTACCAGGCTACAGGTATCTGCCTACCTCTGGAAGTAGGCCGAAAGCAGGGTTGGCCACTCACTTGTCGTGATAATGACAAAACTCTAGTTCTACATAGTCCGTAACCGCGATAAGACCCGATAAATGAATAACTAGAAATGTTTAGTCAATGTAAAAGAAAAATCAATCATTCTCATTGAAAAGGCAACAAAGTTACAGACTGTCATGTAATGGCATAATATGTGTGGCGAGCGAGATTGTAGGACAGTCCTACAATTCTCCACCAATCCGGACTTGGCGTCCCTGGTTGAGAATGGCCTAACCTTCCTGCGATGCAGGAAGATATCCATGCCCCAGCAGCGGGGACCAACAAAGGGTTAATATCGAAAAGGCAACAGAAGTTTGTTTATCACTAGCACTGCAGAATAAAGATAAAGCAGATATCAGCATTTAACCAACAATATAACACACCGACTTCAATCACCGTCACATCACCAACAAAATCATCAAAGTTCCCAATAAAATCTCGTCATAACCCAACGATAAACAAGTTATTAAAAACACCGAAGCGCCATAAGTCAAGCCGTTGGGGCTCGTTTAAAAACAAAACGGGTCACTGACCCTGTGAACTGATATGAGGCCAAAGCATTTCTTAGTAGAGCACTAAAAAGGTCGACCCTCAAAAAGGGTAAAAAAATACTAAAGAGGAAACATTTTAGACTCTTGAGTCCTTGAGCTGTCGATTCGAAGCTGCACCCCCTCGTTTGTCCTTTGTAGCTCAAGGCGAGAGGGGCGGGGTAGCCCTAGTTAGAGTTGCTAAGGCGGAGTAACAAAAACAAACAAATACCGGGTGGTCCTAACCTCGCTACCGTGTGCAGTACATGGCGTAACATCTGTGGAGCTACCTTACACCCATAAACGAGCTTACTTCAGATTTCAATAAGCCGTTCTTTATAGATTTCAACTGGATTAGAGCTGATTTAAATGCGGCGTAGGGACGCAAAATACACTAATTTACCCTCTTTCTCTTCCCAGTTTTACAAAAATCTATAGTTTTTCAGGATTGGGACTAAACCATAACATTACATTTTACATAGCATTTACATACAGGCACATGCATTGCTTCAGGACTCACTAGGATACAGCGTAGCAAATTATCAAGATAATTATTTTCATGGATAATTATCTGATATATATCCGATAATTATATGATAATTATCCTTCCACGGGTAAATAATTTATGCTTATAAATAAAAGTATATCGTATTTTTTTATTATAAAATGACATTAAAATTTGTGTAGGAAATCTGTGTTGATAATTTCCTTAATCAAACAATTATACTTATTGTCTGGCTTTTGCCTTTTAGAGTTTATTAAAACCACAATTTTTGGTTTTAGTGCAGTCAAAATTAGACCATATTGGATTATGTTTTCTTGACATAGTGTTTTTCTTTAATTTAATTTTGCGCAGCAGATTTTTTACGCACTAAAACAATAACAGTCCGCGGAGAATTCCCCCGACAGTAGCTGAGTGACATTTGACGTTCATTTGGCGTTTGGATACACCCCTAACATCGTGGTGTAAAAACATAAAGTGTTGCCCGTGTTTGGATTCACGCATTTTTTTTGTACACGTTATTTATTATCAACGATAATTATCAAGATAATTATCCAGTGCAACACTGCTAGGATACCCCGTGTCGTGGGTACCAGAGGCAGCGACATCACAAATATAAAACATCAAAGAACTGGGGTTTTTTTTGTCCCCAGCCGGGGTTCAAACCCGGGATCTGTCGCATGGTAGGCAGTAGGCAGCGCTACCGCTGCGCCACAGAGGACGTCAATCACCATGATCATCACCATAGCACTTTCAGTCACTAATTTCAATCCCCTAGTAAATGTACTGTTATCGTCCAATATGAAACGGTCCAATCAAAAGAGGGGGGGCGACCCGTGATAACCTATTACCTTCCTACGTATCATCTACATACCTACCTAATCATGAGCACTACTATGCTAGAGTCAAGGACGGGCGACATTACCAGTCCTGGCGGGGAAAGGCAAAAAGACGGCTTAGCAAAAAGACGAAGGTGACGTTAAATTATGGACACTTGAACGTACAATACGGCGGTAGTCACCACAGCGCAGTAGGTTCAATCACGCTTTTCATAAGAGCGCTATATCGTTTATGTCGGGATAAGGTGTCACGGTGTGGACATAACAACAGTGCTCCTGTAAAGAAGCCTTTATCGTGTAAAACTGGATATAAGGTCTGATGAAGTGGCTAGTACTAAAGTGTCCCTAAAAAGACAGGTGACCCAGTTTTTGTATCATCTCAGGTAGTTAGGCGCAGAGACGGAATATCCTATCTAATCCTGGCAACACTTAGGCATAGTATAGAAAAAGGTTTCTTTGGAAGAATAGGGCATTCGCGTTAAATTAATTGGCGTATCAAGTAGTTTCGGTCCTGAGGAAAGAGAGTATGTTGTATGTATGTTATTTATTTACCTGAAACACGTATCGTTTGTAGACTTTTTTGTAACGTCGTAGGTACAATAATTGAGTGAACCTACCTTATTGATACGTACTGTGTATGGCACGCGTATTAACAAGGCTGTTGTTACGTGGTACATGCTGTCTCGCTCGCACAATATTTCAATAATCAAGTAATAGGTGATTGCAATGAGTATACTTTTGTTGAATGTGGCCTGAGGGTTTGATTATTGCGGATATCCAAGGCACATTTTCCTTATTCCCTTTTAATAGATTGAGAAAATTTTATTCCAAAATTAATCATTTTGGAAAAAAACTTTTCTTTGTCAAAATCTACGTACAGGAAAACAATAATATATTTAAAATGTTTGTAATTAATTTATGCATCAAAGAAGAAGCGCTCGTGGTCTAGGCGAACCCACTGATTGCAATCAATCACTTGAGTTAAACAGCAACAGGCGCGGTCAGGTGCAGGATGGGTTACCGTCCCGTGACTTCCGCTAGTGGCATTTTTCCGAGCACATCGGTGCTTCGCGAGGCACGTTAAGCCGTTGGTGGCGGCTGTCATTAGTGGCAGTCGTTAAGCCATATCAGAGGCCTTATGTGCGGCTTGATAACTTCTGACAGTAAGGCTCGACACTGTCTTACAATCCTCTACGTGGTGGACTATGGCCTAACCTTCTTGCGAGTCTCAGCAGTGGGGACATACAAGGGTTGATATCGAATGCATCAAACCCTTACACCATATGTATCAAAAGTATATTCATTTTGTCATTCATTTTCATCCTGGGGAAACAATCAAAGAGAGAGACAGGGGATCAATCCCTTACGCTGATTGATCTCTCTCTCTCTCTCTTTGATTGTTTTCCTTTGGAAAATCATTTCGCTATAATGGTTTGGAATTGACACGCTACGAAGAAACATTTTAAATGGTGCGAGAGAGACAGCATTCTTCACGTAAGACCATCTTAAAGAGCTACCGCAGAATATCACATCAGCCATTATCCCTGCAAACGCAGTGTACGCCATTAAAAAGATTTAAAAAGAGCATTGTAAATTATCCTGACATGCCAAATATAGTAAAAAGATGATGTATCTACAGAATTTGGTGTCTGAAGGTACAGTCACGGTCTAGTTCAGCTCGATCTATAAATTAATGAGTCTACAATGGGTGGACTCGGCACTGCCAATCGTAAAGCGGCGATAACGAGCCAGCCGGCGCGTGCGCACTTAAACGCGCCGATTTACTGGCCGCTGTTGACTTTATTCACTTATTAGCCTTTTAACGCTTTACATGGTGCTAGATACTTTAAACGATGTTAGTCTATACAATTTTTGAACATACCGATCTGCTGAATTATGATTATTCGAACGGAGTTCTGTATTTCCTATTCACGTTCTATATTATTACGTATGTAGCGTTAAATAAATGCGTTGGTTTGGACCTAAGGAGCTCAAAGGTTAACGGAACATAGAATAATGAAACAAATATGAATAAATAAATTAATTAAATATATCGAACGAATGTCGTGCGAGCGAAGGGCCGGTAAGGGATGTCCGAGGCGGACATATTTCGACCAAATAACCGCAGCGGCATTAGCGAAGGGCGAGATTGAATGGTTATACATGAAACGTGTCACATAGTAATTATTTATTAGGCAAAACGTAAAATTACCTTAATTCTCGACGTTTCGCCAACGCTGCAGCTGCCGTGATACGGATACATCGCGAGTCGTTAAAAATACTAAGATTAAATTGTGTTTACTAATGATCATTGATGACGCGAAAGAGTGAATTCAGGATCGTGGCCAGTTGCAAACCCTGGGTTCTGCCTACTCCTTTGAGATACAGGCGTGAATTTATGAATGTTATATGCTGTGAAGATAATGCAGTGGAGTCTGAGTGTAAATCTATAAAATCTACCTACCTACCTACTCTCTTAATCTATGTGTTCTATCCATCCTAAGGTTGTCTGGGAGAGATGGCTTTTAGCGATAAGAGCGACAATTGTATACGGCAAAACTTAGACATGTAAGCCTTTTATTGTATTTTATTTTCTGGTGAGTACAATAAAGAGTTCTAATCTTATGTATCAAACACAATCAGTAACAAATTAATCGTCTTTAACTTACAATATTAGTATTTTTCAGCTGTTTCGGGTCAGCGGCAGAGAGGTTAAAAATTATCTGTTAACCGGTTTACAAAAACTAAGGACAATGCCAAGTGTGTTTTTGCAGAGGTGCTAAGAGGCTAAAAAAGTGTGCTTCAGTACTAAAATCTTAGTTTGACTGAGATAGATAATCAATGGAAATGGAAAGTAAAGATAATATTGTTATTGTTTATTAATAAACAAGCAGCTTTAAGCTAACGTGTGTGTTGCACTTTTAAAACATAAAACAAAACTTTGAAACATTAATTTGAGTAACTTATGTCACAATTGAATGCTTAAATAATCTACCTGTTTATTAGTACTAACATTTATAATTACTTAGGTATACAAAGCCCAGCTTAATCTATTAGGCAAAATTTTCAGGTTATTTCAGTACATGCATGTTTTACAATTGTATCCGCCACACATGTCAATCTGCTATACCCTTTCAGGCTTCATGTTCAATTAGTTTAGTAGCTTTCTGTATCTCTTGGTAATTATACTTTTTTTATTTTTAGTGCACTAACCCGTGCTAAGGACAAATTTAAAAACCTATTTAGAGGCTAAAAATTTCACCCATGCCGGGATTCGAACCCGCAACCTCTGGCTATCCGTGCCAGCGCTCTACCAGTTGAGCATGAATCCCGGCATGGGTGAAATTTTTAGCCTCTAAATAGGTTTTTAAATTTGTCTCTTGGTAATTGTTCATGAATGCATTGAATGCATGTAACACAACACCACCAATTAAAACAATTTATATTTTCATTTATAATGTATTTGCATAAAATGGTCTCTGCCTATTCCTCTGGGATACAGGCATGAGTTATGGAGTGTGATGCACGCACATCGTAAACCACAACCATGGTGGCAGCAATTTTTAGAATATACTGTTCTGAACTTAAGTACCTACTATCAATAACCAAGAACTATAATTAATTTCCACAGTTAGCATTTTTAAGAGTCATGTTTGTTTAAATTATAATTTTTTTCGGTGATTTAATGTTTGTTTTAATTTTTACAATTTTTTAATGTCGATATTTTCTCTAAAACCTTCGAATAAAGAGTATTTTTATGCTATTTATATTTTTTTATATGAGTGGCAAGTGGTTACTGGTCACTAATAAAAAAGCTGACTACACACAGACTACTAATAAATCCCTTTTTGTATTAAAATAATATTAAGGTACCGGGCGACCTTTTGCAGAACCTGCCTGTTGAGAGACTATTTTTAAATTGATTTTAAAACGCTATACACCAACTGCTCTTTCAGTAAATGTGGGTAGTATTTTACATTTTACCACACAGGTACTGAACAGGTACAAACTGAACCAACTAGCTACAGTCAATGGCATGTCATCCTATACATCCATGCTCCATACATCCACTCTGCTCCGTCGTGTTACAGGGAACTTTGTAACTAAAATGTATAGGGTGATGTGCTGTCGACTGTACCTATTAGACATTGTGAAAGAGGCCTTTAATGAAATATGATTAAAACTAAGAAATGTCTAAAGTGAATATGTAATTTTAAAATGCATTATCCCAAAATAAAAGTACAAGGAACTTGTTTAGATTGGTAATAAAAACCCTTTGAGAATACATTTCCCAAACTAAGCATCATCCATAACCTTTTTCGAACTTTGGGTTATATAATATCATTATGAAAAAAATATTGGATTCCATAGTAGATATTGAGCATTAAGGTGCTATTGATCTGTATTTACTTAGTATTGTATGATCATATTTAAGAAGTCAACACAGCTGTACGACTATTTAAATTAGTGAAAAAACTGGTCAAACCAGAACTGACAGTCCACTGAGTAAACTTCAGTTGACTTTGTCATGTAATGTTTTTATGGTCACAAAATTATTTTTGTCTGTCAGTTCTAATAAACTACTGTACAGATGTTAAAGTGAAACACTAGTTTCAGTAAAATAAGTACCATAACATGTACACCTATTTCTTATGAATAAATAAATTATTGTATTCTATTCTATTCCATTCTCCACTAGACAACTTCACTCTATTTACAGTCTCGGGCTCTAGGTTTTCACTGAGAGCACCTGCTCTGTATAAATCTTTTCTTACTAAGTTTACTTACTTAATTAAATGTCATATTAGTTCCGATATTTCTATTACACAAATATATCTGATAATAGCCGACGTAAATTCTAAAAGCCAACAGACTGTAGATTATTTTATTTTAAAGAAAACTCAGGCATTTACATCTTGCTGCTCTAATCTATTCTATATTGCTGCTCTAGCGCTTAACCACTTGACTACCAAAAGAGAGATTGTGGGTTCAATTCCCACTGGAGGCCGCCATAGTTAATTTGTACTAACAGCCTCAGTCCTGCATTTCCATAGTGGATTGTTAGTATATTGGCAAAGTCACACTGTTTGTGGCGCCAAAATGTCACATTTTGACAGTTGACATTTTGAAAGTTATGACTTGTGACGTTTAAAACGCGCGACTCGCGTCTACATACTACCCAGGCTGGTTTATAATGTCCTTGTATAGTTGCTATAGCACAGGGTGCCCTAGTTTGGTACTGGGGCAGTGTTAGAAGTAAAACATTACTTTCTATAATCTGCAGCGTTATTTGGCTGCTCCTGTTAGGTACATTTAAAGTCACCAATCAGCCCATTCTGCATGGAGTATTTTATGACTATGCTTTCTGGAAAGGCTACACTTATAGTAAAAAAAAATTAATAGGATAATTATTACTATGACACTGTAAGTTTAGAAGGTTCTTTTCACTAATCATTATTATGGAATCCATTTCAACAGAGTTATCAAGGAGGTTGACTTAGTAAGATGATTGAGATAAAATAAATTAAATCAATCTCTCTACACAACTAGATTATACTGGTATTGTGTAATAAATGAAACCACTACTATGTAGAGGCGAGAAATGAACTTAATGATGTACCTAGGTAGTTTATGGTCACATCTAATTATCACAGTACTGATTTCAAATCCAGTAACATAAATAGGATAAAGGAAAGCAATACGTACATAGCAATATATAGGTACTGTTTAGTAATAATAATACATGGGCACGAAACTTACGTTCAGTGCTCTGTCACGCTCACACGCGCGACCCGCGCCTTATTTCTGTCCCACTCCCCTAAGAGAAAGTAACAAAAGAAAAATAGCAATTCATAGCCTCAATCTATGACAAACTAAGCATCACCACTACTAGCCATCACATACTCCTCATCCTCAACTGATCAGAACCAGAATTGGCCCAATGGCCGCAATTTTACCCATAGTAAACAACTGCTATTGGAGCATAACCTATACCTACACCTATACATTGGTCTCCACTATCGAGATATGTTGTAATTAGTTATTAATAGCTTATCTAACACATAATCGAAGGTGAGGAGTGCATGCAAAGTAAACAAACAGGCAAACTAACCCTTTCTTCATGAGCCCACTTCGATGGCCCCAGTTGTGAATTGAAGACGACTCCAGCGGAGAGATTTCCCATCCATTTTACAAACACACACACCAATTAACACAATAAGAGGTAATTTATGTTTGCACTACTTGTCACAATCAAATAAAAGTCCACTTTTTGCTGCGCTAAACACAGACGTCATTGCCAAACAACCCGACTGACGAGAGATGGCACAGGATCACGTAGGGGATCAAAACACTCCGTTTTGAGGGCCATAGCGTTAAGATATCACAATAGTTATCACGTGTGTTTAAGAATCACTTCATTTACATCAAATAATGTATAAAAATAAAAAGATACAAAGCAAAATATCAATCATACAGATATCACTCGCGACGTCGCACATTCGCAAAGCATAACGAACGTGCGATTTCGTTCATTCATTCCCTGTTCATTCAGTACAGTTGACAGCTGGCGCTGGCGTCGACTTATTGGCTGTACACTAAACGCTCTATCCCGCGCGGAAGTTAGTGGTTGTTTCTCTGTCCCATTTTGGTACATGAATTTTAATGAAAGAGGGAGAGAATGTGACGTTACTCAAAAAGGATAGAGCGTGTAGCTTAGACACACCCAAATGTCAATGTTTTGTCTGTGATTATGAAGCTCACAGATTATACCACTACATGTTCACAACGATACTACGATAACTTGTATTCTGTCCCTTTCTTTTATATTGACAAGAGCGAGTTACACGCGTTATTACGTCGATCTTGATACAAAAAGCGATTTATTTCATCTATTTGAATTTAAATTTATTATTATCCAGTGACAGCCATGCAGACATAAATTTGTTTATTATTATTTTGTACGTAAACACAAAATTTAATTTATTACAATGGATGAATTTCCTCCTTGGGTTCTCCGCGAGGTGCAGAATAGTCACGGCTAATGGGCAAATTACGGGTAAGAGAAGTAAGAACGATGGAACATAAGGATGAACGTTCTTGAAATCGCCGACCAATATCATAACGTGAGCGCGTTGCTAATGAAAACCTGCAGATTTTGAATGCCTACGATTATAGTGTTAAGTTTACATGGCTAGAATAAAATAACTCAGTGACTGCATTCTGCTGCGTTGTGAAAGGAACGAAATTTTGGGATGAAATCTAACATCCTGAGAGGCCTTGACCGAAAAAGGAAATACTTGAAAAGTTGGATGAAGTAATGATTTCAGCAAAAAGGGCTTGATTTCCTTAGTAAAGATGAGGCTCCAAGTTTGCACAAGGTTAGTTGCATCTTAGATTCTGTAATTAGGCTCATAGTATGTAGCAAGTGCTGAGGTGTGTATTACATTAGGCACACATGTCTCCTCACTCTCAATAGCACTGTGCTACGGTGAAAACCAAGGTATATGACAAAGACTTCTCACATAAAAGACAAAGTACATGGCTGGTTTCAAATCACCACCTCACACATGTTAGGCAAACATTCTACCTAAGGGGTTCCATAAAGTTAGTTGATATTTATATACCGTACATTCTGTGCCCTATCCTTGGATCCAAAACTGGTTCTGTCTAATATTTTGTTCTATTGGATCTGGATGAAAGCTCCATAATGTCACAACTGTGCATAATTGAGTAAGACAAAGAATTCACGTTGTCATCTTATTATGGTAAAGTATCAAAAAGAAATGTCTATCTTACATCTACAGCTTATTGATAGGTGATTATACAGGGTGTCTCAAAAATCAACGTCAAGTCGAAAACGGTTGATAGGCCAGGTGGTGACAGTTAGCAGAAAAATATTTAAAACATGTAAGTTAAGTACTTTTCATATTTATGACATTAAAAAAAATTTAAACATATTTTTTTTTGTGAGTGGTGTAACCCTTAACCCGAGGGTTACACCAGTCACAAAAAAATATAAAAAGTAAAAATTTGTAGCCACAGTACCTACCTACTTAAAAGATCCTCACAGGGTGACAATTTTCCCAATTTTTTTTTAATGTCAATAATTTTTAAAGTAATTACTTAACTTAGATTTTTTTTATTATTTTTCTGATAACTGTCACCACCTGGCTTATCAACTGTTTTCGGCTTCACATTGATTTTTGGGACACCCTGTATAATGTGAATTTTGTGAAATATTAATCAGTGATTTGGATAAATCTTGCCACACCTTGTACTGGGTAAAATTTAGTACCTAACACATTCAATTAGAGAATATATATAGTTTTTCTATATCTAGGGCCACCTTTTTGTGACTTTGAGGAAGTTAAATAATTCCCTACTATTTATACTTTCAGATCGTCAATATTATGAAAGAGGACCCTGACCTCATTACTCAAAAACCACAATATCTATAATATAAAAATGAATCGCCGAATGTGTTAGCAAGCGCAAATTTCGAGAGCAGATGAACCGATTTCGCTAATTCTTTTTTTAGAATAGGTATTCCTTGAAGTACGAGGATGGTTCTTACGGAGAGAAACTTAAAAAAATTTCAAGATTCTCCTGTTAGGCGGTACGAAGTTCGCTGAGTCAGCTAGTCAACAAAACAAAAATTATTAATCATCACATATGAGAGTCATTAAAATAGCTGTGGTGGACAGAAGACAATGAAGAGCTGAAAAGACATTGAACTAGTTTCAACAGAACCAGACTTATCCTGCATTCCAGCAGAATTTTGATGACTGGCTATTCCATGTGATATTGTAACCTTGGGTTGACCAAGTGCAGGAAGTCCTGATTGGTAACGACTGGCATTGTTTTCACTATAATAGCTCCTCTATCACCTGAACTGTCCTTTCTCACCAAGTGTCCCCTCAACAGGGAATAGCTTCCATAAAGCATATACATTATTATGGTATAGAACCCGTTTTACCCTGAAGCTGCTATTATTGACTCACTTAATTCACTCTTATATCGGACTGTGGGAAAGTGAGTGGCTGAGGTGTTTATGTGCTTCAGGTAAATTAGGACTATGGTTTAAGTTGTGCACTCCTTAAGACATCTTGTGTTGTGATTTAGGGACACTTCTGAAAACAGCTTAACAAACTTTACATTTTTGTTACAAAGAATCTTTGTACCTAGTTGATCAGATTCAGGTTGATTTATTTGTTGTCATGTTGTTTGTTATGGTACAACCAAGGTACACCATGAGGGAGCCATATCGTGCAGTCAAATGGCAGATAGTGATGGAAGTACACCATCAATCCTTGTCTTGCGACAGAGCTCGAATTATACAATTTTTATTTTTAATGCACTAACCCATGCTAAGGAACAAATTTAAAAACCTATTTAGAGCTCGAATTGTCTAGCGTTGCTTTCACAGATCTCTGTCACTCACCTTTTCACCTTTTCAGCGGCCCTTGGGATTATAATACTAAAACAGAATGTGCAGTATTGTATGAACTCAGTACTGCACATTCTTTACTCCATTAATTTATGTGTGGTGCGACTGAGCTAATGTTAACAATAAACTATATGAATCATACACAGTTACTTTGTGTACTGTGTGTGATCTGCATCTACAAAACTTCGTGGTTAAGTGATTTTACTAATAAAAGTACAAAAATGTAAATACATATTGCTTTATTAGAAAAAATGAAACAAAATCCCTTAACACTACCTAAATAAGGCACGAGTTTCCAAACACGCGAACGGCACAAGCGACGGATATGTGAAGCAGCAACTGAGATGTTAATAATTAGCCCAGGCAAAGAATATTTTTAAGACGATGAGTGCAGAGTTATATATTAATGGGGTTTTACGGACAAGTTCTGTCATGATACCTGTTAAATATAGAGTTGTTTATTTTTTACCCACAATTTGTTTGGTCCGAAGTAAAAGTTTTTTCTATTCATCAGACACATTGTCTGATGCTTTTGATTAATAGATATAAATGATAGGGACAAAGTTACATGAATTCTAAATGACCTATGTAACTTCCCCATCTAAATCATCCAGAATTTAAGATCCCACTTCTGATTCATTTTAAACTTTGGAACCTCGATTTATGTTTGACGCAGATCATAAAGCTTATTCAGTGACAGGGCTACCTGGGGCATTATTCTCGAAAGCGTTTACAGTTTCATGTATTTAGTTCAATACAGTTTGTAATTTCTTATCATACACAAGGCTTTGTGGAACCAGAGAATAGGACCCCAGCTGGTAAGATTAAATATTTCTGTTTACTTTACACAATTACAATAGCAAACACCAATATAATATAACCGAGCAGTCTTTGTACATAGTTAAATATAATGATATTGTGGATTTTAATTTACATATTCAACATCAGTTAAAAATGTGATGTGGGGAGCACCTTCTAGTAATATAAGCAGTAACTCTTTGTAGGAAGAAAACGTTTGACAAGTAATTTCGAAACAACATATCAAATGCCACGTCGCGACGCTTTAGTTTGTATTTTATTTATGTGGTAATCGTTATTGTTGGACTATGGTCCCAAATAAAATTACTCAGTTTGTAAGTTGTAGTGGCAGTTGATATTTTTTCTTGACAATACAATAGTACCTATTTGAGTTTACCTAAATACAATTTATTTTAATGATGAGTAGTTTACAGATAAAATTAGCCTCCTAGAGACAACGATATGTTCAAAATGTACCATTTCCAAAATATTGTATAATAAAATAATAAGGATTCATTTTGTGCAAAACTTGTTGATTAGCCCATATAATAGTAAAATCTAGTTAGATTAAGGTGAGTAATAAAATACTTATCACTTTGAACTTTGTGTATGTGCAGCCTAGGACTTGTTTTTGGTTACATTACTTTTGTAACCAGTTGTTTTTTCTATCGCGGTTTCGTCGTGGTTTGAGTCAGTAAACAAGATTCACGGGAGGACAAAATAATCATAATTACTTTTGAATTAGGTACTTTAAGATGCTAGGCGATGGTTAGTACAATTTAAAATTTCAACATCTAAAGCGAGTATAAAAAAGTATTCTTCTATTTTAATGTCTCTAAAACTACAAATCTCTTTCGAAATACAAACAAAATGCAAAAATGTCTTACAGAAAATAAATTAGGTACTTAAACACAGAATTTCCTCAACAAATCGTATACTAAAAACAAATACAATAAATAAACGATTGCCTTTGCGTATTTTGTACCAAATTGTCAATACAAGTTATGGCCTACAACCAATTTAGTTATCTATACGATATTTTTTCAGTTAATTCTAAATGTAACACAAAACAATCTGTCAAAGAAAATCGTTATGCATACAATTTAATCAGAAAATCGAACACCTAATTTCCGAACCCAACATCAGCCGAGAAACCAAATCCCATCGAATCCGTTAGCTCGGTGACTTAGAAAGGATGGGAGAGGATTGAGCGGTGAAGAGGGCATACCTGTGGTTGCAAGCGGCCAAAGAACGGTTGGCCGGACCAGATATCGCTGGAAGGACGAAGTGGCCAAGGACCTGGCCCTGTAGTCTAATACTTAGTTTTTCCGGCGTGCGTGTATGCAACGACTTATGAACGTTGATGAAGCGTAGGTGATCTGTCAGGATCGTGGCAAGTGGCAGTCCCTGGTCTCCGCCTACCCCGCTGGGATACAGGCGTAAGGTTATGTATGTTTGTATGTTGTTTTTCAATAGAATTATATAAGCACAACAATGGTTGTTATTTGCCTCAGTTTGGTAGTCTACAAAGCAATAGTAGTACAATGTCATACCAGGGGTATAACCCGCGAAAATTAAATAGGCATTTCTCGCGAAGATCGAATCGCGCGAGGCGCCGCGTTAGCAGCACGGGTTATACCATTGCAACGCGATTGGTTACAAACTACGGATAGTGTGAATAAAGCGACCATTACCGGACTAATATGACTCTATTGAACAACTGTAGCGGGCGACAGGCAAACAGAGACAAGTGGCGACATCTTGTGTCGGAGGCCAAGAACCATTTCGGGCCGCTGAGTCAGCACAGTAATTAACAATTTAATTTGACAGGATATTAAGTGACATCGCGCAGGTTTCCTTTGACATTTATAATACTTGCTATCTCTCAATAGGCGTTGTATTTCTTCAAACATGAACAGAATAAATTTCAGTCTTGGAGGCATTCAACAGTTATTTGAGCGTCACATTATCATCATTTGAGTAAGAGAGCACACTGAACATAAGATACTGGAGACTAGGAATAGTTTTAAATACATTTTTAAATTAAAATATACATGGATGTACAGGCTTTTGGAAACTTTTCACAAGAGCTGAAAAGACAAAGCCCAAGTTAGAAAAAAGATTAAAAATAGGACATTCGAAAAATTTTCTCAAGTAAAATTTTTAATGTCAATAGATAACGAGTCTTATCCGACAACCAATAATTTGTCATTTACACAACATACGTACTTATTAACTTGTATATTCTCATAGTTTCAACATGATGTTGGCGCAAAAATTATTGTCGCTCCAAAAAAATTACCAAAAAATTTTTATCAAAAAAATACTTCACGTTCTTCCAATTTTCATGAAAAAACACTTTCAAAAGACACCGGAGTTTCGTATATATCAGTCATTATTTTTGTTATTAATATTAAATTAGGGCTAAATATTTAAAGTTTCGTTTTAGGGCTCTCTAAGTTGTTGGCACTGCGTTTTGAGGCCCACGATGGTTCAGTAGTGGTCGATATCCGCCGTCGGCGCCACTGAGTATACTGACGGTGGTCTGAAAAAATAACCATTTACTTTACACAAATTGAATGGATGAAGGATGACGTAACGATATAAATATGTACATTTTTAAACTTTCGTGACTTGAACTCATTATTATTAGTGTTCGAGTCGAAAAAAGGCGCATGGCTTATCGTCCGGAATTGTCAGTGTAGTGTGTCGCAACCCCAATAGTGTTTTGTGATGGCTGATTGAGGGTAGTCTGAAACCTTATCAGCCAAAGATGCGAGCGGGCACCAGCCAGTCCTCTCGTAACCACGATGTGTAACGTCGTCGAAACGTCGAGGTAAAATAGCAATAAATTACTACGCGATTAAGCGCAAAAAATATTCTAATAATATAATTATATGTACATATGTACAGTGGATTACGCAGTTCATTTCGTAAAGGAGTTCTGCTTCTTCTTCATTATATTAGTCCACTGCTGGACATAGCCCTCCCCTAATGAGCGCCACAGCGCAAGGCTGTGCCATCATTGGGGGGTAATGCCCATAATCCCCACGCTGGACATGCGGATTGGGGATTGCAGTTTGGTGCAAATTGTACTGCAGGGGGCGCTGCTGCCCACGTTAAAGGAGTTATATAACCTGAAAATTGTTCCTTCAGTATCAATATTGAGCCATTTGTATTAGAGCCACCAATAGAAACTAAATTATTACTTGTTTCAATGTAGGTTTTTTTCAAAAGGTGAAAATCATAAATCTTAACAAACTGTGACACCTATTTTTAAAACCTACAGTCTAGAACCTAGGATCGACGGTTCTTAGGTTCAGTAGGTTCAAAAAAAGATAAGCGACTCGCCGCGACCCGGCAAACATAGTGTAGGACGCCCTCCGACCAGGTGGGATGACGATCTGCGAAAAACTGCAGGTAGATGCTGGATGCGGCAAGCTGAAGACAGGGCGCTATGGCGCTCATTAGGGAAGGGCTATGTCCAGCATTAGACTAATATAGCCTGAAGAAGAAGAAAAATAGGTACCCTATATTTTTTAGATTTATGATGTTCACTTTTTCCAAAGACTAAGATCCTATTTAGAGGCTAAAAATTTCACCCATGCCGGGATTCGAACCCGCGACCTCTGGCTATCCGTGCCAGCGCTCTTTCCAACTGAGCTAATGGGCGACTCACCGGCATCAGTGAAATTTCGAACAGAGAATAGTGTAAAGAGGTTCGAAATGTCACTGATGCCGGTGAGTCGCCCATTAGCTCAGTTGGATAGAGCGCTGGCACGGATAGCCAGAGGTCGCGGGTTCGAATCCCGGCATGGGTGAAATTTTTAGCCTCTAAATAGGTTTTTAAAATTGTCCTTAGCACGGGTTAGTGCATTAAAAATAAAAATAGTATAAAGACTAAGATATTATTTTTTCCACTGGTGGCGCTACTTAGCATCGGGTAAACTCTCAAGATTATAAAAACAGGTAAATATAGTAGCGACTCGTGTCCTATAGCTACTGATGTTACTGGAATGTAACGCGTATTTGCGAGGCACTTGAGTTGACATTACCTCAAGCCGCGCCTCGGCGCCGGCAGCCGCGAGGGCCTGGGAAGGGCGGAGACTCGCGGCTCGTTGTTGCTTGACACCGGCCGAGTCTCCAACGCTGTCGTTACTGGAACATACGAGTAGAGTAGTGTAGATGAGTGGTAGTTAACACTTTACTAGGCAATGGTATAATAGTTCCCACCATAAATTGAAAAAATATACTAAGAAAAAAACTTTTAAAAACCTATTTAGAGGCCAAAAATTCCACCTAAGCCGGGAATCAAACCCGCGACCTCTGGCTAACCGTGCCGTGGCCTCTAAATAGGTTTTTTAAAATTGTCCTTAGCACGGGTTAGTGAATTAAGAAAAAAAAGAAATCATAAAAAACTTTTGGTAACTAGTCATTCTGGACTACTATCAGTCGCCGACCAATCGCGATGGAGGGCTTATGGAGAAACGCCAAAGTGGAGAAACGCTGAAGATGAAGAATCTAGGGTTACCAGTGTGAAACAGTTAAGGATATGGGTCGTAAAACCGAGAACGTCGCAAGTACGTAGATTTTAATTGGTTTTCAAGATGAGTCTCAAACCTGACATACAAAGAAAAGAAATTCCGGGCCAAAGTGGGAACCCGAATTCCAACACATGCGTGTACCACATACAATTCGGGCAGCATTTGAAAAGTGTGTGATGTAACTTTTGATGTTACAAGTTTGAAAAAAAAACACCCTAATAAATGTATATCCGAAAATGTTGGGTCTATGTGGTTCTACTTATCGTACATTCCATACATTTAATGCCGCAGATGGTATCGTAATACGAAACATTTGATCTTAATTTAGAAGTTTTCACTGTCAGAAATGTTGTTCGTATTGACAGAGCGGTACATTCTCGTTTTTTTAAATAGCCTCTATTGTGTCCCACTGTTAGGCAAGGCCTTCCTCGTTACCTTTTCCCTTCTCTCTGTTCGTGGCCACCTCCTGCCAAACCGGTGGAAAGATGGTGAGGCCGTCGGGATACACGTAGGTATTTTGTGTCTCGTCGTTCATATTGCAACATGTCTCATGTCGAACAATAATAATTACGTTTTTTCACCAAATTAGTTGAAAAATTAAAAAAATACAAAGATAGCAAGACATCACAATACTTACCTACTCAGGCTGAGATTATTTCTTACACTTACATTCAAAATCAAGTTTTCGTTCAGTTTAGATGAAAAATCTAAAATCATGTTTTTTGACATACAACATTTTGCAATAAACGAAGTTATAACAGTAAAAACTTCCACACAAGGATCGCTTGAATAATGGCTAATGGATGTATCAAAAAGTGAAAATTGGTGTGTTAGTGTCTTGCTTCTGCTTGAAAAAGTGGGAGAGAGGGTGGTGCATTTACTAATCGCATGGTGCTTGTGGGATTTTTGGCGGAATTTAGCAAAGTAATTTTCACTTTTTAATGCTATTATGGATTTCCGCAAAGTAACGTCTGGTTCTATACAATAGCAAATGGCTGTCCCTGGTCTCTGCCTATCCCCCGGGATACAGGCGCGACTTCATGTTACGTTTCCACACAACACAATAACGTCTCGTGGTCTCAAACTAGGATACCCAGTGCCATGGTAAGCAGTTAAGGCCAGCACAAACACGGAAAAACCAGACCGCGGCCATTTGAATAAATAAACTACGGCGGCCTGTAGCGGGAAACGTACCCACGACCTCTGTATGGGCAGTCGAGCAAGTGAAGCTTAGACTACCGCTAGACTAGCAGTAATAATGACAAGATATACCTTGAGCCGGCCTCGTGGGCCCCGAAGACGGGCGGGTGACACGCATTTGCGTCGTCGGCAGAGCACTGTAGCCGCGACTGGCCGATGGCTGTGGAAGTGTTATTTAGTTTATTTATTAAGAAAAAGCAAAGTCAGTGCTTTTTACATTCTGTGAATATAACATTAAATTCTCTGCACGGAATAAAAAACCCTACATTAGATTGCCCGGGGTCTAATATTTTTAATACTCGCGTTGCGATGCTAATACATAGTTATGTCGTAGACAATTTGTATGATTCAGCCTGTTACAAACGGCGTCGTCTGTTTAAAATCGCTGTTTTGAAATACTAGCTGATTGCTGATAGTCGTAGGACATCGGAAGTGGTAACATCCCATTACAAGTGAACCAAACAACAGTTGGTTAACAAAAAAATTGATATACAATTTACTCGTGCTCGTGCACTCTATTCAGTTCCGTAACGGACTTTGCAAGCAAAATGTAATGCTTGACCTCTTGTTCACTGTAAAAATAAGCACATAACAAAGCTATTGCAACAGCCGTCTTTCAGTTCGGTAACTAAAGATCAATTTGCCTTTAGGTCACACAATACTGCTTTCTAATTTGTGAAAGAAAGGCAAATATATTTTTAGTTCCTTCCTTTTTTCAAAGAATCGTGATACACACATAAGAACGCTAATGACGCGCAATCGATACACACTAATAGAACATTGACAGAATTACAAAGGAGGACACAGCTGCGGATTCGTACTATAGCGGGCTTTCCCATGTCCTTCGCCTTCTTGCGTCTCACTTTATCAATATGCTAGAATGCTGCAGAGAGAGATACTGACGTCAATCACGCAAGATAAAACGTCAGTATAAGCAAAGCATGATGCTAGGCGCACGAGTTAGCGCGCTAATGTAAACATAGCACGACACGAAGCGCACGAGATTGCGCGCATGCGAAAGCAAAGCTCGACAACAGTTGCACTAACTTGCGCACCAATGTCAAAGTAGCGTGACACCGGTCGTAAAGTAGCATGGCGTCGACTAGTGTCGTGATATGCTTTCACTTGCCCGCTAATTCACCGGCATGAGTTAGCGCGCAAGTGAAAGCATAGCACGACACTTTAGTCGCCGCGCGAGCTTGCGCGTGTAGTGTGAATACTCACAGGTATGATGGCCCGCTGCGCCGGCGCAGGCATCGCGTTGTGGACGACCACTGTGCCGGGACCCGCCCGCAGCTAACACCACACATAGCAGGTTAACACACGATGTTAGGAGAGGGTTTATAGGGGAAGAAAGCTAGGTATTTTCTTTTATTGGAATGTTAGAAACATAGCTTGTGTTTTTTGTACAGTCGCATGCACTAACATGTAAACACGTTAGAACCTTGTCACATTATGCTCTTCTAGCCTGATGTATGAGAAATTGACCATTTTTACTTTGGCAAGGTACTGAAGTGCATACCTGTTAGTGCTCGTGACTGTACCTATGTGCTTTACAGGTATTTTTAGATGGTATTCTTTACAATTTTTTTTTTAAATAATAATAATGCAGATATATGAATATGTCACAATGTAGGGTACAGGCAGTCTCTCAGAGAGAGAGAAAGTATGTGATCTTTATTAATTTATTTTTATTCGTAAAGTATGTAATGACTGATAAACTTAATCAACGTGCATGGATAACCCTCTAAAACAGTAGAAGGTAAAAAAGAGAAAACATAAATAAAAATATATCTGAATATCATTCAAGGGAAAATGTGATTAATAAAAGAGTACAATAATAGATGTTAGAAAACATTCTGAAACAATTCCTCCTCGAAGAGATAAAGATGAAGTGTCGGATGATGATTATTAATTGTATAGGTACATAAAATAAGTCTTATTCAGTTATATCATAAATTCATAACCAACACCACACGTTTAACATGCTCTTTACATAAGTCGTTATAAGATCTACTTTCTATAAAACGGAGAGCTTCGTAAGTCAGCCCATTCGGCGTTGGAATGGCTCTAGTATATTCCACATTGTAGGGAGTAATGACAACTAGTAAAATATATACAAAAATGAAAATAAATAAATCAACGAAAAATAATACAGCACAACACAAACAAAACCATGGCTACAAAGGCATTCTAAAACTACAACACATTTCGCAGCTGTCTTCGTGAGCGCCACAATTCGACCAAATTTAAAAATTATTTTTTTGTATATTTACTATAAGATATTTATTTATTTAGGAACGCGAAAAGGCTACACATCAGGCTGTATAAATCAGGTTATTTATTCGTTTGCATATTATTTATATGCTTGTTCATCAATAGTTCTTGGGCACATTTTTTGATAAATATTTTTTTGTTACAATAGTGGTATTTCTACGTTTCGGTCTCATACAAATTCGGTCAAGAACAACAAGACGTTTCAACTCTCTCAACAGGATCAGTCAAAAACTGTTACGCAGTTTGTTCAACATCTTCAATAATCTTGACGACCTCTGTGGCGCAGCGGTAGCGCATCTGCCTACCACGCAAGAGGTCCCGGGTTCGAACCCCGGCTGGGGACATAAAATAACGCCAGGTCTTGGATGTTTACATATAGTGATGTCGGTGTTTCAGGTTTCCACGACACAGGGAATCCTAGTGTGGGGCCTGAAGCAATGTATGTGCCTGTATGTAAATGTAACTTTATGCAATCAATACTCACGTCTCGTGGCGCGACGAGTTGGCTGGGGGGGCGGTCGCGGCGCAGCGTCTCCGTGCCCTGCCGGACCAGCGCGGGAGTCGGCGCCTGCGCAGGCTTCTCGCGTTCCTCCACCGCGTCCACCTGGGATATTAGATAGATATCTATAATCAGCCCACATCAACCCATGTAAAAGGTTAAACCCAGTAAAAAGGAGGCCTATGCCCAGCAGGGCATAGGCCTCCTTTTTACTGCGCCATTCCTCACGGTATTGTG
This sequence comes from Yponomeuta sedellus, assembly GCA_934045075.1. Taxonomy (NCBI): domain Eukaryota; kingdom Metazoa; phylum Arthropoda; class Insecta; order Lepidoptera; family Yponomeutidae; genus Yponomeuta; species Yponomeuta sedellus. The sequence continues at coordinate 13,276,861 of OW203736.1, read as the reverse complement.
CTAATCTGATCCATTTCTTACCCGCAACCCTCACGATGTCGTATGACCATCGTGTCGGTGGTCTTCCTACCAACCTCCTTCCCTCCCTTGGCCACCACTCCGATACTGCCCTGGTCCACCGGCCGTCTTCCCTTCTAGCCAAGTGTCTCGCCCATCTCCACTTTAACTTGATTCGCTTACCATCGTCTTCGACTTTGGTTCTTCGACGAATTTCTGAGTTGGGTACGCGGTCCACAAGCGATATGTCCTAGATAATGAACACTTTAGAGCACACCCAGAAAAAAAGAAGTTAAATCAATTTTATTTAGATGAACATAGGTTACGTAGTGTATTATTTCTGCTAGGGTTATTGTTAAGGGTTTTTGCAGTCTATGTAGTTTATTTTATACACGTATATAGGCCCGTTTTTACTGCTGCTTTGACTCTCCAAGATTTGCTGGAAGAAATGTCTTACAGAGATAAACTCGCCTTTGTACATGTTATTTCTTATATAATGTCCTATTTAATGTTTCGTGTGCAAAAAAGCATAATATAGATTTATTGGACTAATTACGTTCCATCCACATAGGTGTGGACTGTTCTTTAAATATAACGCTATGCATTATCTACATAACTAATATACAATGTCAGCTGATGATTCTCTTAGTGTCCACGTTGATTGATTAGCTATCTAAAAATGTTTACAGATTTACTAATTTTGGAATCAATGTTTCCCAAACAAAATAATAATGCCTTTATTCAAACAAAACATGCACATACAGAACATTGCAAAAGCCTCCTTTTAAGTAAATATTTACCTGTACTAGGAGGCTCCGCTCTTTGCTCAAAACTGTTTACATGATAATTAAAATTGTATTGCTGTGGAAATCTGTTGAACATGGAATAAAAATGTAAAAACCTATTTAAAGGCTAAAAAATCCACTCATGCCGGGATTCGAACCCGCGACGTAATACACGGAATACAGAGAATATTGTAAAGAGGTTCGAAATTTCACTGATGCCGGTGAGTCGCCCATTAGCTCAGTTGGAAAGAGCGCTGGCACTGATAGCCAGAGGTCGCGGGTTCGAACCCCGGCATGGGTGGAATTTTTAGCCTCTAAATAGGTTTTTAAAATAGTCCTTAGCACGGGTCAGTGCATTAAAAAGAATATAAGATGCATTTTCTGAGTGCTTAGTGCGAGTTTGACAGATCCAATCGAATAACTTTACTACCGCGTTAATCGAGCATTGCGTAGTGAGTATGAGTAAGTTAACCGTTCGAACTGGCAAAACGCTGTCACAGTACAACTCGCACTCGCGTTTATCCGTGTTTTGGCTGGTAAACGTGTTCACTTCTCAACGTAAACCATTACGACTCGCACTCAGCAATTATAATTTCCATACTTGTCGCTAGGTGGCGCTTCCTCGATGCCATAGAAATATGAGTTTACGTTAACGCGATCGAGTAGTTAAAAAAACTCGCACTAAGCACTCTGCTCGTCCATCTTCGTTTAAAAGAGGTACCTGCGTGACGGTGTAGGACTCCCGGCGGACGGGCAGTGAGGGGGCGGTGCCCGAAGGCGGGCTCAGCACCGGGTTGGAAGCGTAAACGCTGCGGCGCGTCATCGCACCGCGTCCGGCCGGCAGCCGAGACGGCATTCCCATGGGGCCCGCTGGCGAGGCGAAATGGGATTCATTGCGTTGCAATAAGGTGCATTATTGTACAGAAGGATTATAGAGTTGTTTTTGGCCCCAATGGGTAATTCAAAGGGATGATCGGAGAATCTGAGAATAAATGTGGAGTTTCTTTGTTAGTTTCTTCGCCACATAATTGTGTCTTCTTCTTCTTCAGGCTATATAAGTCCACTGCTGGACATAGCCCTCCCTTAATGAGCGTAATGCCCATAATCCCCACGCTGGGCATGCGGGTTGGGGATCGCAGTTTGGTGGAATTGTACTGCAGGGGGCGCTGCTGCCCACCCCCGGTTTGTATCCCTTAGTCGCCTTTTACGACACCCGCGGGAAGAATTTGGGTTGTTGCTATTCTCTAGGCCGACACCACACAGCAACATAATTCTGTCTACTAATAGTGAAACTAACAACTTTGACGTTCATTAAGTAAACATTTTGTTTTTATAGAGAATAAAATTAATTTGATTTCGACTACAATTCTATACGTTCTGTGGCTAACTAAAATACATTAATTATGGTGCTTTTTTATGGTCACAACACAATAGTATTTGTTATTGAACTCATCGGAAGACATTTTTTTCATGATTTTTTTTTTGATAGGTCTGGGAATCCATAGAGGCAAATTAATACAATAGTATGATAAATAATAGAAGCCTCGTGTAAACCAGTGATTGGAATCAATCATCAAGGTTGTCATGTAATGACAGTTGTTAAACCATATCACAGGCCGTTTGGGCGGTTTGATAACTTCTGACAGTAAAGCTGGAAAGCCCTGGACGCCATCTCCCCCGCCCCAATTTTGACCGAATGTAGTTATCGGAGAACCTCTAATGCCAGTGAAGTGAAGGTGGAAACTTCGCCAAAGCCCTATGCTTTGGCTACTTTTACAAAGGCTACGTTTCTATGCATATGCCCTATTGGCTAAGCGCCAAATGACTAAGCTAAGCGAAGTGCGTAAGCGGGTTAGAATTTAGTTAGCGTAGACATGTTATAGTGAATTTGCAATATCCCACCTTCCAAAAAATTTTATTTTCAATAATTTCAAATTTAAAAACCTATTTAGAGGCTAAAAATTTCACCCATGCCGGGATTCGAACCCGCAACCTCTGGCTATACTGGCACGGATAGCCAGAGGTTGCGGATTCGAATCCCGGCATGGGTGAAATTTTTAGCCTCTAAATAGGTTTTTAAATTTGTCCTTAGCACGGGTTAGTGCATTAAAACGAAAAATAGTATAATTTCAAATTTGTTTTCTTAATAAATGTTCTTTTAAATATTTTCAAATTTGTTTTCCTCATAATATTACTTTCATTGTGAATTTAATTGTATTTTCTTGAAACATAGACGGTCTTAAATGAATATGTTTATGCCATAGGGATTTTTTATATTTCAGATTCTATTGCTAAACTAAACGATACCAGAAGATACTTAGAAGTAGACAGCTTTGGGTATTCCCGTCGATAAAAGAGCACGTTAACAGAAAGTGTGTGAACGATGGATAATGGATATGAAACTGCAAACGAAATCTAATGAAAAAGTAACTACTTTCAGACTACGAATATTTAGCACACTCACGAGATTTACTTAGCCTTAGGACAGCCTTTTTTATTGGCGATGCCTTATCCGTCACTAAGGGAGAGAAAAAAAAGGTTTTAAAGTGTTCCATGAGTTTAACTGGCTGCACCAGTGATTAAAATCAGTTCTTCTTTCACAAAGCAGTTTTCGAAAATTTGTCTTTCTATTTTCTGAATCATGATAGTAGTGATTTTTATTACTATTTTCTCAATCTAAGTAGTGATTCTATTTTCTCAATCATGATAGTAGTGATTTTTAAGACCAAGAACCAATGACTAGATCGATGCCAGGTACACGGTTGTAGGTCCTAAAAATCTCTACTGATATGATTGAGTCAATTTTAACACATTTTTTGCAAGAACTGTCTGAAATATACATGATTATTTTACGTAAATAAACGAGTTATATAATTAGGTATGCATGGACAGTACTAGAAAATCAGAGTGAAGACAGGGAATGTTCTGTCTACGGTTCATTCCTCAATGCTTCCCTGGTTAGCAACGGCTGTTGAAGACTGCACGAAGTTCGAAAACATAACCCGCTAAACATAATAAGAAAAATGTCCATTTGCCGTGAACCGTATTATATTAAAAAAAATGTTATTATAGAGTGTTTAAAAAAAAATACAAAAGTAAGATAAGGATATCTTCCTACACGAAACATAAATTTAGTCTATGTATTTATTTTTGCCGCTTAAAAGTGTCAGATTAAGGAGCAGTTGCGGTGCAGTCCCTGAATAACACTGAATATAGTCACTGAGTAACAATGAATAAAAAAACCGATCAAATATAGTCACTGAGTAACAAGGAATAAAAAAAACCGATCAGTGTGAGTTGTACTCCCAAAGGATCGCAAATAAAAAAACTTTTCTTTCGTTCAAAATTCAAGTATATAGTTTTCCTCAGCAAGTAACATCTCTAACCTGGTATCCAAATCAATTTATTTCAACGCAAAGAACATACATTCAGTTTGCTGAATTTCAATGCACAATGTAAAACGTAAGCTGCCTTCGGGCCGTATTGTAATGGAGAAAAAGGCAGCGGGAAAAAAAAACTCCGCTCTGACCATCTCCAGTCATCTTAAACCAAATACATCAGATGACACCTATATGTATACATAATAAGATTTCATGATTGCCATTAATAACTTTTAATGCCAAAGCATTATAGTTAAATGTCTTTAATTGAGATCCTGTTCAGTTCATTGTAAAGCAAAAAACTTTCTGCACGCAGGTCCTACTTTGGACAATTGACCGGTTTTTCCTTCTTTCAAAATTCAAGTAGTTTTCATCAGCAAGCTACATCTCAAACCTGGTATCCTGTTCAGTTCCTTGTGTGAACTGTACTGCCGGAGTTTGGACGTGGGCAGCCCAGAAGTGGGCTTCTTAGGGAAGACACTGGGCGGCACCATGCCGCTGGGCTCACGGAGGTTGCTGTGGCTCCCTGGGAAGTCGAGCAATCATGGTTTAGAAAGACCTGGGAGAAAATTCTCCCTTCATTAGCAAATAATTCGTATACGACTCTTAAGGCTTATGACTTGAATGCTACATAAAAAGTCGAGCGACAGGCAAAATCTGTATTCTGGACGCCATGCTACGAGTAGGTTGAATTTGAAAGAGAAAATAAATGTCTAATGACTCTGTCGAGTTATCTTATTTTTATGCGACAAATATCTAAGAGCCAGTTTCTGTATAGAGCATTTCGCTAAGTAAATACTTAACTGTAATGCTGTCTCTTCAAATTTCCCAGAAAAGAGCGTGACAGAACGTTACTTAAGTAGTTACTTAGTGAAATTCTCAGTTCAGAAACCGGCCCTAAGCCCTCAAATATTTTGCGTCTACACTTTCAATTCTCATGGGCGAGAATCGGCTCCGGGGAAAATTTAATTTGGGATAAACATGTTTGTCAAGTTATTATTTACTAGCTACTACCCACGACTTCATTCGCGAAGAAATATTCGTATGTATTTTTACGGGGTACAACGTAGTCTTTGTGCTATTCCAGACTATAAACTATCTCTGTGCCGAATTTCATCTCAATTCGTTCAGCTGTTCTGACGTGATTGTGTAACAATTATGTTCTGTGCAAACATCCATACATACATACAGATTTTACGTTTATAATATTAGAATCTCGTTTATAATATTAGATTCTCGTTTATAGTAGGATTTGTTAATTTATCTGACATATACTACCCGTCTGTTAAACGTTCTATTGATCCATTCTACATATCTTAATCAAGGGGCGCTCACCGCTCGGAGCTGTCTATGTCAGCCAAAATGTCTCCGCTTTACCATTGTGACGCTATTGACCCATGTCGCATTGTACTCTATAAGCAACCTGCGTGAATCTGTATGTCAAGCTTTAAGCATGTGACTAAATCCATATGTTTATCGGTATCGCCGCCTGTTAATCCATCTATTGATCTAGAACTAGTCTTACCTAAATACCTATTTAAAGGCTAAAAATTCCACCCATGCCGGGACTCTACTAAATATACGTAATACAGAGAGTATTGTATATTTAGTAGAGTCCCATGCCGGGTCTCTACTAAATACACGTAGTAAAGAGGTTAGTTTGAGTCCCGGCTACCTAAGCTAGTCTTACCTAAGCTTAAAGCTGGCGCTCTCCGCTCAGGGCTGAGTGTACCAGCCATTATGTCTCTCTTAGCCGCTGACCGCTTCACCATTGTGGCGCTGTTGACCACGGTCGCGTTGTGATCACGGTCCGTCGTCTCCGATTGGGGCGAGTCGCTCGCATCCAGGATCGGCGAGATGGTGTTCTGGAGAGCCAGGAGGTCGTCCCGCGTGCCTTTTCGTATGGCGGTTAAGGGGGTGGAAGCTACTTGGTTGGCTCCTGGAGGGGACAAAAGAAAGAATTAATGAGAGATAAGCTAAAGAAATAACTGAACATTTATGGTCTTTGAGCTGGAGCAAATGAACATTTATAGTGTTATTTATAAAAACACGCCCCTTAGAGCGCCGATAAAAATAGTCTGTGGTGAAGATTACGTAGAGTAATCACAGATAAAGATAAAGACCAAAATAATTTTAGTGGATTTATGTTTTAATAAATAAGGCAGTTTTTATTTACTTGTTGCTCACACTACTTATATACTGATTGGCTTCGTACCCATTGACTAGTCTTGCCTGTGGGCTCGTCCGACTAAGCTGTCAGGATGGTATAAGTGCTGGGCAAGCCTACACCATCTTAAACTTTGTATATGTATGTATGTATGTATGTATATCTTATGTGAATAAATTATTTATCTAGCTATCTATGTATCAAACCATTTCCCAGGCAACTGGAGCATCCAAGTCATCTCTTTAACCATCTGGTGTGAGTGAAGATGCCAGTGGATGCTGTATAAATCATCTCATTACGTAGATGCAGAGGCCAATGTAGGTAAGTAAAAACCTTTAGGAAAAATATATAGACCGAGCTATTGTAATCAAAATACATTTGTTATATACCAGGGTCATGAGCATTCCACTAGAGTCTCGCGCTATCACATAAGCGTTATTATATATTTTCTAACTTTAAAACATTTGCCAAGTAGTCTTTAAATTTCGACTTCGGAAGGGAAGGAAATGAAATGAAGGACGCCTTCCACAGACAGTTTTTCACAATATTACCCTCGCCTACTAGTAACTCATTCATTTAATAATAATAATATTTGCTGTTACATCAGTTTGTTTTCCATGAGAGAAGTGATCAGTAACACAAGAGGAGGCGGGGCAATGGCTGCACAATGCGAAGGAGGTGTTTGTAATACGAAGTTTTCAGTAATACCTTTTGTACATAACTGGTAGGATTTGGAAGTGGGATGGCAGGGAGACGGGTGGTTAGCGGGACAGTTTGAAGGTGGAGTTCCACACGGCTAACAGGAGGCGTCCCAGGTGGCCTACGACAAGCAATGGGGTCAGCCTGGCTGTGTCCAAAGGTACATGATACTAAAGCGGATCTTTCAAAGTACTGCGAAACATGGAGAGACCGTAGTGGAATGCTATGACGAGCTGTCTACCGGTTTTGTTAAAAATACCTGCATAATGTATCGAGTGTGTAGAACTGAAAATTTGGGTTCAGTAATGACTGCGCTAAACATGTTTTTTAAAAACCTATTTAGAGGCTAAAAATTCCACCCATGCCGGGATTCGAACCCGCGACCTCTGGCTGTCCGTGCCAGCGCTCTTTCCAACTGAGCTAATGCGCGACTCACCGGCATCAGTGAAATTTCGAAACTCTTTACACTATTCTCTGTATTACGTACAGGCAGCGACATCTGGCTTAAGTAAATAGCATCACTTACAGCCCCGACTACCTACTTTGCAGTTAGGTTTTTACATCTATAAATAAATACATAATAAATACATATTTTTTTTATCTATAAATAAAGAAACTTGTTACGGAATAGCTTTAAATTATCTTTAGCAGCTAATCACTTAAGTTCCAGCTCCAAACGAGGTGCACCAATCTGTTCACTGATAAACCTGTAGTTCCATGCACCCGTTCATCGTTCAACCGGCAAAGTTGGCGTGACGGCGAAGTGGCCTATGCCCGACAATGGGCATCTTTTATTGGCTGTATGCATGAAAAGATGGATAGAACTTGCGGTTTAATAGAAAAACAGGTACTCAGCCCTACTGCAAATAAGGAAGGCTTCCACCCTTTGGATTTTAGGTACATAAAGTGGCAATGTCTACCTATACAAGTAATTCGGGCAGATTTTATAGCTAGGGTAGCTAGGGAGCTCCTACCTAATAAACAGAAAAATAGGTCAATACAGAACCAAGTGAGCCGCGAATCGGTTCCGTTTATCGAAACTACCCTCAACGGGTAAGGTATACTCACTCAAGTCCATCGAAGCCGGGACAGACTCAGGTGGACTGGAAGAACTGAAGGTACCAGTATCTGTGCTTTCACTGGAACCCACCATCGCGCGCTCTTGTGTGGACCATTCCTGTGGAAAGATTGAGGGTCTAGATAAGAGGCAATTTGACGAATGATCACGCACCTGATTGCTGTTTGATATCAATCCTTTGTATATCCCCACTGCTGGGGCAAGGTTCTCTTTCTGCATAGAAGAAAGGTTAAGCCATACTCAACCACGGGGGCCAAGTCCGGGTTGTGGATGTTGGGGGTTGTCAGACGTTATCAAGCCGCCCATAAGGCCTCTGACACGGTTTAACGACTGCCATTACATGCCGCTTGCTATGATCCTTTTCCTGACATAAAAAGCTAAAGCTTTTTCGTAAGCAGCACACATTAAACGGGAATAGTTGGGGAGTCCTTACCAAGAGTTTTAATAACAAGTCAAACTTTTTAAAAAACCAAATGTTTTTAAGAACCTACCATTGGGACACTAGCGTAAGTTGAATAATTGTGTTTGCTGTCTGTGTTTTTGTTGTTGTCAACCATTATTATGTAAATAATTCAATTCAATATGCATGTTAGACATACCTCTTGCCGCAACGTCGTCTCCGCTGCGTCTATAAGGTTCATAGTTGCCGAATTGATGTCGATCACATCCTCTGGTTTCACGTAGACTACCGTCTTATCCATGGCGACGATTTTAGGTGGAGTTAGCTTCTTGAAAGTGGCACAGCGCTTTACAACGGCGGCCTCATCAGGCTTATCGTAGCCATTCTGAGCTCTTCGCCTCGAGAGTAACTCTGAGGCGTTTTCCATGCTATGTCTAGGCACTGTTATGGTCTGGTTAGGAAGCTGTATGGTCTTTATCGGCGACGGATCGGCTTGGTTCGGAAGGGGCGTCTTGTCGTCTGAAGGCAGCGCCTTTCTGGCTAGAGAGAGCTTCTGCCTCGCTTGGATAATCTCGTTCAACTCTTGTTTGTCGAGGGTGACGTTAAGACTGTTCTTCCCCAAATCTGTAGCCTTCTGCATGCCCATTTCTCTGTAGAACGCGTCGTCCTTTTCGAAAGTCGAGTTGAAGTTCTCCTTTTCAGCCTCATCGCCTTTGAATTTCACGTTGGAGTAGTGTAAGGTTATAGTTTCACCCATGCTCCCGGTGTTGTTTATTTGAGTGGGCGCGTCCTTAGTGTGCGTTTCAATCTGGCAGCCCTCTTCACGGGACTTCGTGTAGCTTTCCGACAGGGCTATGCCGTCCCTTTTCGTGATAGAATTGAAGAGTTGACATCTTGGTCGACTGGAGAGGAGACGCTCGGATTGTTCTAGGTGGGTGAAGGTTGCCGAGCTGAATATGTTTGACTCTGTCTGGCTGTCGGTTCTCGGCTTAGGGTTGGGTATGACGAAGGAAGAGTTGACGGAGCTGACTAAGCTGGGCGGTAGGGAGTCCATGAGACTGTCGTGGTCAGGGTAGGTGGTTTGGGAGAGGAAGGAGGTGCTCATGTCCTTTTCGTCGAGTATACTGAGCGTCATACTGGTCAGCATCGGGTCGATACTCTCGCGGCCCGCTAAGCTCTCGCGACCGGCCGGTGCGCCTGAGGAAGAATTGAATGATTTTGTAACTAATTGAAAAAGTCACAGCGGGAATGAATGGTGATAAAGCTCTCTTTCTTATGATTTTTGTGTGAAGATCTGTGTCCTGAAGTTAGATTTGTATTAACTTCTTCATTAAATTAAAATAATCCACAATTTAAAATAATAAGTGACACAGTAATTAAAATATTCAAACTGTTACCACAGTTCATAAATAAGGTATTACTCAGCTCAGACTTAGTTACACTTATAAAATGGTACATGAAAGGCCCCTACGCATTTGTAATATTATCCTTCAGAAGTCACGCTGCCCCGCACGTTTGCTGATTCTAAAGTACATTAAAGAAGCGCTCTTATGATTATCATAGCATTGACTTGTGACTATTAAATTAAACATCTTGATTAGCATGCTGAAATTGCAGGAATGCTGGTTTGATTGGGCGCCGGGTACGGTGAATGAAATATATTTTTTATTACGTTATGTAGCGATTAGACCCGTTAAAATTACAACTGTCGGTTATTTAAATCACGCAGGAGTGTAAGAATTTTAGATAATTTACCTGTTTCAGAATGTCGGTGTTGCAACGAGTTTTATGATAAGATTCCCCGCCTTGGAACATATTCAGGCAGCCGCTAAGTGAATTAAAAATTCACCTGACTAAGGCGGTACACACACTCGAGATTGTAAGTGCCTGAATATGAAAAGTGGAAACATGTCCTTTTGGAACACATGACTTATTCTGGCTGACGCCAAGTTATTTTAGATGCCTGACCTTTCCATGTGCAAGGGCCCAAATACTGAATGCGAAGAGACCAGAGTGCTTAGTGCGAGTTTGACAGATTCAATCGAATAACTTTACTACCGCGTTAATCGAGCATTGAGTAGTGAGTATGAGTAAGTTAACCGTTCGAACTGGCAAAACGCTGTCACAGTACAACTCGCACTCGCGTTTATTCGTGTTTTGGCTGGTAAACGTATTCACTTCTCAACGTAAACCATTACAACTCGCACTCAACAATTTTAATTTCCATACTTGTCGCTAGGTGGCGCTTCCTCGATGCCATAGAAATATGAGTTTACGTTAACGCGATCGAGTAGTTAAAAAACTCGCACTAAGCACTCAGACACGGCGGGACTGCAAGTGTGTGACTCACCTCACCACTCAAGTCTCGGGGTCAAAGGTGCCTGAGCTCTCCCTGTGCAAGTGCCCAAACTCTGAATGCAAAGTGAAGAGACCAGACTCGGAGGGACTGCCGCTGAGTGACTTGCCTGTCATAGGCTGCGACAGCGAGCGTCTTTCCTCAAGTTTTGGAGTTAAACGTGCCCGAGTTCTCCATGTACAAGTGCTCATACTCGAAATCTGAACTGAAAAGACCAGACTCGGGGGCTGAGTGACCTACCTGACTCGGGCTGCGGCAGCGAGCGTCTGCCCTCCAAGGACTCGGGGTTGAAAGTGCCCGAGCTCTCCATGTGAAGCGAGGAGACAAGGCTCGGTGGGGACATGCGCATGAGTGACTCGCCGCTCTGAAACATGTTCAGGCTGCCGCTGCGGTCGTTCATGGCGTTCGTGAGGCCTCTGGTGGTAAAGACAGAATAAAGAATTAGTTATAACAGGAGTTATTATACATATCTCATCTAACTTTTCTAGGCTTTCGCTATTTTATGTTACATTGTACTTTCAAATTCTGCAAACAGAATGTAAATTCTTTATGTTGAAATAAATTGAATCTTTTATTTAAATACAAAGTTACTATTTAGGGCGTTTTTCATCCTTTGAGAGTTTTAATCGCGTGCATGTCTTGGGAGAGGTCTATGTCCAGCAGTGGATTAACACCGACTGATTACGATAATGATAATGATGAAGCGTTTTATAACCCAGTCTTTGATCCAGCTTGAGCCATTTTAGCGTGGCAATGGATTTGTCGTAGCATTTGCCACAAAGGAATGACTGGGAAACGCTGATATTCTATCGTTACCGAAGTACTTCTTTTATTAAAGAAAAAACCGACTCCCGGAAGTGCTCTTAAAACATTTAGATGAAATCTTGACAACATTTATATGGGACCAGCTTGAAGTAGTCGTATTTAAAAAACAGGATTAATGAAATAGGCCAAGCGATAAAGAATTATCGCTGACCCTCCTCCTTTGCTGAAGTCGCTTAAAAAGCCACATTACATACACAGCGCATATCCACAAAAAAAAATAGTAGCGTCAGTACAGTGGCTTACTTGTTGAAAGTGTTGTGCAGATTGTGCGCCGGCTGCGAAAGGTCGATGTTGATGGGGCGGGAGGGAGGCGCGTGTTCAGACGACTGCCGCCCCGAGGAGTCGGATACCAGGGTGGTTTCCACGTCCTCCAACTGGGGATGAGATTTTGGGTTGGAGTATAGGCGTAGGCAAGGTGGGGCTAGCCCAAGCATGAACTCTTGAAGTCAATATTCGGAGGCTAGAAAAGGCATTTTAGAACCGTCTGAAGCACTTGTCGTGTTCTGTTAAGGCTGTATTATGTTTTTGAGCGTTACACGATCAGCCATTGGTACCGTAAAATGTGGTGATTTGAAACTACATACATACATAACCTCACGCCTGTATCCCAGAGGGGTAGGCAGAGACCAGGGACTGCCACTTGCCACGATCCTGACAGATCACCTTCGCTTCATCAACGTTCATAAGTCGTTGCATGCACGCACGCCAGTTCCGGGTACTTTTTATCTTTCCCTTTGCTAATACGTCCCCTATTTGGTCGATGTAAGTCCGTCTGGGACGTCCCTTACCAGCCCTTCCACTCAAATTCGCAATATATTTGTTTCGTCAATCTTTCTTCCTTCATCCTCTCCACATGTCCAACATTTCTTTCTCAATTCTAGTCACTACATCCTCTTTCAGTCCACAACGTTCTCTAATCAGACTATTGCGTATCCTGTCATTCAAAGTAACACTAAACATACTTCTCAAGGACCTCATTTCAACTGCATTAATTCTACTTTCTTGCTTCTTTTGCCACACCCAAGTCTCGCTACCATATATAAGTGTTGGGACCAGCACGCCACTATGAATAGCCCATCTAGCTCTTTTGGAGATGTTTCAGCTGCACACAATTTGAAATTTGATTTGAAACTGGAGTATAAATAGACAACATACATTCATGCATGCATTTTGACCCGTCGCAATAAAATTAATTAAGCATAATACTATCAGAAATCATATTCAGAATTCATCAGCATAAAACCTACTTCTAATTACCTTCCACAGTTATTCATCGGTCATATTTAACTAATGAAGCTAGAGTTATATAAATAATGTTCCTTGTATTGTTCCTTGCTCAGGCCGCATATGTTTGTTGAAAGCCTTATCTAAATTATTATTATAACATTTGACATTCATGCAACAGCCAAATATTCTGTGTTATAGTATACAGAAACGGATACACAGAAAAAAACCGCGCGGGGAGGCCGGGACTATCCCCATTTATCAATACAATTTGACGTAAAACATCAGGACAAATCATAAAGCGAAACAATGTCTGGACGAAAGCCTCAATGTCTGGCAATCTGGCAAGTCCAGGCCGACGGCAGCCAAAAAGTCCGGACATGGTCAGACGGACCCTACTTGGAACTATAACAGTTTATTTATCCCAACTTATCCATTTTAGTAAAAATGTTAACGGTAAAGTATGACGTTTTAGTCGAAAACTGAATTGAAATTTGGACAAAAAACCGGCCAAGTGCGAGTCAGACTCGCGCACCGAGGGTTCCGTACAAACCTGTATTATAGACCTGAGTATTTGGTATGAATTTCAATTTAATACCTCTACGCGTTTATGAGGAAATGGGTAGTAAGTTTAAAATTATTAAAAAAAAATATATTATGAGATGTAACTAAAAATTTATGGTTTTCGTAATTTTTCCTTTATCTATGCTATAAGACGTTGCTTCGTACCAAATTTCAAGATTCTGAGTTCACGGGAAGCACCCTGTAGGTTTTGATTCCCTTGCAAGTGTCGAAAATTTGCGGCATAAACGGCTGTATCTTTTGATTGCGTTGGCTTAGAAGTTTGATTTTTTCACAGCTTCAAGGGACAGTAGACCTGAGTAATTGATATAAATTTCAGCTTCACACCTCCACGCGTTCCTGAGAAAAAGGGTCTTGACAGACGGACGGACGGACAGACGGACAACAAAGTGATCCTATAAGGGTTCCGTTTTTTCCTTTTGAGGTACGGAACCCTAAAAACTGAAATTTTAAAAACAAAGTTCATTAACTTGCTAGAAAATACCTAGGTTTGGCATCAAATGACAATTTTGAGGTTAAAACCTTGTTTACAAAATTGGACAAGTAAGGTTAAATAGGCTGATGTACCATCTATCACTATTGTGTAAAAGTCCACGTGACCGACCATAGTGCCTTAGGAGTAAACTCAGTTAACGAAGTCTAAACGAAGTGTGAGGTGCTAAGATATGTTTACAAAAACATTTTATGGTTAGGTACAGACGACATCAAGTAAACCTATATTTTTTTGTTGTAAAGTAGACCGTAGCGCTACTGTGTTAGAGTACACTTATGTAAACGTCGATTTCATCTGTACGTGGTCGTGTTTCCGCAATGCGACGAGTTATTTTTACACCTGTGACAACATTATGACTCGAGGTAAGATATACGAATGTAGTGTGAAATAGCTACTGATAGTAAATGCATAAATTAGTAATAGTATTCAATTAGTATTACGTAAAAAGGGGAGGTGGGAGATAGAACACGCATTACCAAAATCTAATGTCGAAATGTAAAATGAGTCATCCACTTTGGTAATTAACTTTTTGAAGAAATGTTCGGTTATTGTCGGCCATTTCTATTGTTTTTCCTTTGTTCTCTAAATTCTATGGCCGCAGTAAGATAGTCAATATCCTTGGTGAATACTCCAAGTATACGATAACGAACCTTCGTTATCGTTATCAACCCTTGTATGTCCCCACTGCCGGGGCACGGGTTTCTTCCTGCATCGCAGGAAGGTTAGGTCATACTCCACCACGGGGGCCAAGTCCGGGTAAAGATTACAATACATTCGTGTTACTAATAGTAATAGGTAAGCGTATTTTTCAAATATTAATAGTTTGAAAATACTTCAAATGTTTATACTATTTCTAAGTTTAGATTTATAAGGCCTAGTTTCTGAATTGATAATTTCTCTAACCAAATACTTAACTGTAGTGCCGTCTCCTTGAATTTCTCAGCAAAGAGCGCGACATAACGTAACATAATTATTTACTTTAGGGAAATTATCAATTCAGAAAGCGGCCCTAAGTATAGAACCTACCATAGAAAGATCGAATTGTCTTTGTATAATTTCTATAATGACTCTTGGGAAATAGGATATTTCAAAATGGGCGTTAATATCATCAAATCTGTTGTCTGGGCAATCGGAAATAACACTGCGATCCTCACCATCCAAATAGACACTCATTTTCACTTTTTATTTCAGACTCTAACGTGTTATATTCACATAATAATATTGCAATAATTAGAGGCTTTTTTGCAACAGTGAATCACTTAGTAATAAATTAAATTAACTTGTGTTAACATGACCTTCTTGCTCACTGACTTTTTATAGCATGACAGTAGGTATTTGCATTGAAACAACATTCAGAGTGAATACGTAAGAAAAAATGCCATTCATCTTTGAGATAAGTGCATTATTTTGATAGGTTTTAGACCGTTTGATTGCTCCTTGGTATGATTTTAATTGCAACCAGATTAAATTATAGTTGTGCAAATTGTAGACTTAACGACCTAGATACAGCCTATCACTTATTAAAAAGCATTGCTTACGTCAGATCTAAATATTTGACCCCGGAAAATTGCTTCCCGGGTGATGACTTCAAGACCTTGTTTGAATAGTTTTAATAAAAAATATAAGTCCATCCGCATAACGTTCTCACAACATTTAACTTTATTTCCTTTTCGTGGTCCTAAACTAGGTAATGCTGTCCTATAGGGCCTATGCGTATTTAAAAACTATCCCTTTAAGAAGAAATTAAAGAGATATCACTTTTGTTTTCCGCACTTTTTATGCGTCGCATTAAACTCCAGCTCTTTCTTTCTCTGTTTCGCGGTTATACGATTTTTTTGTATGTCGCGTTTCATCTCTATAGACCTAAAAAAATATCATCTACACATCCTCGTCTTGGACGACACTGCAACGTTTACTCGCAGTCACGCAGTTTTTCTACGTATCGTCTAACTCAAGCTTATTTTCTTTCTTTCTCTCTCTTCTTTGACTTTCTCTTTCTTTCCCTATCTCTTTATTTCCTTCCCTTCTTACACCCTGATCCGTTCCTTCCTTCTTTTCTCTCTTAAACTTAGATATGTAAGGCTTTCGATGTAATTTGTATGTGATATTTATAATCTAGCGGACCCAAGAGATGTTGTCCTGGATGCAGCGCGATCTGCCGGGCTGATTTGTGAATCTAAAACATCCATAGCGCCACCCAAACGTACACAAAAAAAACATTCAAATCTGTCCAGTTATTTAGGACAGTAACTGTTAGCTTTTAGAATATACCTCGGCTACTATCGGATAGACTCGGATATATTCGTGTAATATAAATATGACACATCATTTCGAAATCTGAACTAATACGACACTTATTTCGAAATTAGAACTCGATCATCAGTTAGAAAACCGGCGAAAATTGGTGAAAATCGAAGACTATAGTGCGTTCACATTAACTTGACGCGTGAGAGAATTGGTAGCACTGAGATGTTTACTGTTACCATGTTGAATAAGAAATCATTCCCATTACTTGGGGAAAATAAAAGGATTGAGGGCTTGTTTTACCATCTTCCTTTTAGGTCCAAAAGCTAATTCACATGTTATGTCCTTGTTACCAATTCTCTCACGCGTCAAGGTAATGTGAACGCACTATACTCTAGAGCCCGAGGTATATTCTAAAAGCTAACAGACTAACGTACAGTAGAATTATATATAAACTAGATTTTGCCCGCGACTCCATCCACGTGGATTTTTCTGCAACCCCGTACACTCCCTTAAGGGTTAAGTTTAGAAATACGGCGAAAAACGTGTTCAATTAATTGTGTTGAAGAGTATTTATTTTAATTTCAAGAAAATTAGACAACATTCTTTATACCCCCCTATACAAATTTTGGCAACCCTTTTCGCCCCCTTAGGGGTTGAATTTCAAAAATACCGTTCTTATTCCTTGCCTACGTAATATATAGACCGTGTGTAAAAAAAATCAGCTTCCTAGGTCTAACGGCTTGGGCTGGGCGTTGATGAGTGAGTCAGTCAGTCAGGACTTTGATTTTTATTGATATAGATTTAAAGAAGATTGTAGAATAGTCTCACCTGCGGGTCGTCATCTTGCACAAAGCTGCGGCGTTTGGTCGCGAACTCGCGCACTAGCGCGCTATTGTCCGTGCTGACATCTACGTTAAACGTCTTCAGTCGCAGCATCGGGCTGATCGGCGCGTTGTACTTGTTATAGGTCAAGTATTTATTCGGCGTCGAATTGGCAATGCCGTGGGGCGACGAAGTAACCGCGCTGTGGAGAAAGAATCGACGGATAATTTCTACACAATGCTACTGGGTCCAGAGTGGTCGATTTTAATCATCGACAACTTTCCTACTCGAAGGATAGAACTTGTGCCCTCAGATGAGTTAAGTCACTAATAATGCTCTGTATGTTAAGAGGATGAAATCGCCACTTGATCTGAGGCATTAACGTTCGAAAGTCGAACTTGTGAGTTCATCTTTCGACCTTCAAACTTCACAGAAGGGTATTAGGTCATAGTCCCTTGCATCATACTTCGCAAGGTTTAAGAACAACTTACATGCAAATGAACCCGTGACCACGTCGACAACGTTCTATATGTTAGGGCGTTTGGGAGCGCACGCTTAGGCCTGCATCCTTAGACCCTCACAAGAGTACAGAAAAACAAACCTGTGCTAAGGTATGGCCTGAAAATAGGACGCCCTGACCACATCAACCGGGTATTCGAGGGCGATCGCTTATGTCTGCTTCCTTATAACCTCTCCAGGACCAAGCTAGACTTACCTGTGCTGTGGTATGCTCTGTAAATGGGATGCCGTGACCACATCGACCATGTTCTGTATGCTGGGGCGCTGCGGCCGTCGCTTGGGGCGCACGAAGGTGCGGGAGTCGAATTTGTGTCGATCGACGGGTGCGTGGACGTCATCTGTAACAAAAATAAAATTATTAAATATTTTTTCTTGTTAGATACAAAGACACAATTGTATTACAAATATTAGTAATATATCTGTAATTTAATACCCGGACTTGGTCCCCGTGGTGGAGTATGGCCTTACCTTTCTGCTATGCAGGAAGATACCCGTGCCCCAGCAGTGGAGACATACAAAGGGTTCATATCATATTACCATCATATCAATCTTAAAAAAACATACGCAACAAATTTTTTTCGGGTTACTAACTCTATGATGGTCTTTCTTAATGATTCGCGATACTCATACATAGTTATATATTAAACGGGTCAATCGCGATTATTTATTAGGTAAAACGTAATTACTTTATTTCCCGACGTTTCGGCAGCGTTTCAGTTGCCGCGGTCTCGGCTGCCGAATGTAATGCAGAATATAATGGTCTTAAATAGTGTGTTCCTTTTGATAGCTACCTGACTTATCAAAAGAAACATCCTAGGCAATTTGATCGATAAAAACTTCCTATGTAGGTACCAAGAGATGCTCAGTCACACATAACTTTAAGTAGTTAGAGGTAAAATGTTTAACATTCCTGATGAAATATGAGTTAATCAGTACATGGGCAATTCAAACAAATCATTTACCTAGTTGTAATAACTCGCTCGATAAGCTCGCCTTTGTTCATGCTATTTCTTATGTATTGTCCTGTTTAATGTTTCGTGTGCAATAAAGTATTATAATAATAATAAAACTCAATGTAACAAAGAAAAGCTGCAAGACAAACTTAAAATACGACAGATGCAATTCTAAAACGACCAAGCGACTGTAAAATTACGTTAGAATTAATTTCGGACAAAAAGTGACCACAAAAAGGTTAATAAACTCATCTGGCTGTCCACTTAAAGTCTGTGGCAATAAATCTCGCTTGAACGAGCCAATCGCTGCCGTCCGCCTGTTTTGTTAAGGCTAGTTTTTGCTTGATTAGCCTCTACTAGGAAAAAATAAATTCAGCTGACATTCGCTATGAAGATTACACATTCGCTATCACCACATTCAATGCAATTACATAGAAAATTTGGATCGACAGGAAACACGTGATAGGTAGGCAGTTTGATTCGTATTATCAGGCTTAAGAAAAGCTAATAATAATGCATACCATATACGCCCCACTGAAGGGCACAGGCCTTCTCTGAGAGTGAGCATGGGCTTAATCACCACGCGTGCCCACCGCGGATTGGGGCTCTGAGGTATGTTAACAGCGCTTATACTTCGGTTTCCTCAGAATGTTTTCCTTCAAGATTAGCGAGTGGTATTGCTACTTTAACTTCACAATTGTACGTTACTTAGAAAACGAAATCGGTATACTACCTACCAGGATTCGAACCCACGACCGCCCGCTCCTCCTACCGCTTCTAACTAATAATATTTAGAATTTATTTACGCAAGTCTGACCTATGGCCAATCAATCAATTTTTGATTACAGGACTGTGAATCAATAGTTCAAAACATAGTGCTCATAGCAGGTGACAAAAGTGTGATTTTTGGGCAATTAGACTTTCAAATGTAGGAGCCTGAGGCTTGCTCAGTCACACTAAGTGTTACAGTGTTAAAGGGGTTTCGCACTACGTCAGATCTGAATCCGTGAAAATACGGGTCTAGAAATCTCGGACCTAATTCGGACATTGCTTACGCACTAGTCCGATCTCTGATCTAAATTCTAGCATTTCAGGGGGTAAATCCAAGCAGCTGTGGGGTAAGTTGATGCAAGCATGCGCTGCCACATAGAACAGAACTAAACTGGATGTCTCCCGCCCCGGCCACGCCCCGCTCTCGTACGCAGCTCGGATTCTGTCCGTCAATAAATAATCTTATCCGAAAAGGAGATGCTCGGATGCCGACGAGACATCGTATGTCGGAAGCCGGATCTAATGCGTAAATTAACGTAGAAATTGGTCTACGACTACTTCGGACCGTATTTTCACGGACTCGGATCGGACATAGTGCGAAATCGCTATTAGGGTTCATATTTTTTGTAACAACCTGGCACTGAACATAAAATGTTTTGTTTCCTCTTTGTGTCTATTCGAATTTCAAATCTTTAGAAGAGAAAAGAAACGGCCTGTATTACTACAGACCCCAAAACGTTTAGCTATGCAGCACGATATTAATATGGAAGTAGCATAAACTGAATGTATGTATATGGACTGAGATGTTACGATACATCGGATGTTTAGCATGCATATCAGACACAATGATAAATTGATAATGAGCCAATGCTTAAATGACCCCAATATTTTTGTCAGCTTTCTAATGTTTTCACAGACGAAATGGGTTTGATTAGCTGCGACTTTCAATTCAGATCCATTCTGTTTAATAAGTAACTGCCTACTACAATGTTATTACAGCCCTTTGTGTGCATTTATTTAACAACTCGGCAAGAATATGGCCCACATTTCAGATGCGTTACGCAATTTTTTTATAATTAAAACGCTTGCTGGGCAGCTATTTGCTATTAGCATGCAATTGACAATTTGGAACACGATAACGTCTCGTCGAGTCAGGGGACTGTTATTACAATTCCAATTTATCAACAACGAATCTATATATTTTTAAGTGAAGGAATTCATTAAATATAAATTGTTGGCAACAATTTTAACTTTTGGGTGAAGGAAATAACTATCTGCACACTCGCTCGTGAAGCTCTCAAGTAGTAGACCTCAGGTTGGGTACGCACCCTTCCTGAGGTCTTCGGTACCACTGGTCTAAACAAGTCACTTCCGCTATCTAAAGGTGTCTGGAAGAGATAATTTCTAGTGATAAGTCCGCAATTTGTACTCTTAGGTAAAGAAACTTCCGTGTAATTTCCATTTTTATGTACTTTTACTAGCTGTGCCCCGCGGTGTTACCCGCGGTTTATCGACTTTCCCATGGGAATAAGATATTTTCCCGCAGTAAAACGTAGCCTATGTGTCAATCCAGGGTGTCAGCTAACTCCATACCAATTTTTTTTTAAATCACGTTTAGACGAAGCGCTCGTGGCCTAGGCGAATCGAGTGATTGGAATCAATCACGAGCAACAACAGGCGCGGTCAGGCACGGGATGGGTGAGCGTCCCGTGACTACCGCTAGTGGCATTTTTCCGAGCGCTTCCGTGCTTCGCAAGGCACGCTAAGCCGTTGGTGCCGGCTGTCATAGAGGCCTTATGGGCGGCTTGATAACTTCTGACAGTAAGGCCCGCCACTGCCTTACAATCTCCCACCAACCCGGACTCGGCCCCCATGGTGGAGTATGGCCTAGCCTTCCTGCGATGCAGGAAGAGACCCGTGCCCCAGCAGTGGGGACATACAAGGGTTGATAATGAGACGTGAAGAAGTAACAAACATACACACTCACAAACTTTCGTCTTTATGATATTAGTGTAAAGTGTGGTGTGATGTGATGTGACGTAATATGATAAAGTGTTCTCTATCTTTCTATTTATCTATCTTATGTATAAATCGTCTAGCCAACATCGATATAAAAGGTCATCATCGATATAATAGGTATCTGGCCGAAGAAGAAAAACGGTAGTTCAAAATTGACGAAAAAGGTTTCGTCAATTTTGAACTACCGTTTTTCTCGAGTTTCCCACACAATTTATGAAAACAGATAAACAGATTAGGATTCTGTTGAGTCTATTGCATCTACGGCTCAGCCGCGAGAGTGCCACAGAGGTGAGAGGGCGCTATTTATAGACTTTCTATTACACTGCTGCATTTCTAACGGCACTAGGTCATCTAGCTTGACAGTGCTATTAATAGGGACTTCTTTATGTAATAGATTTTACTTGTCGTCCACAAGCTATGTATTCAAGAAAGTTTTACCCAATATGTATTGAGTCTGGTAAGGTTGAATAAATAAATAAAATATGTTTATTTTCAGTATCAAACTTAATGTAGGTTACAATTTTTTTGTGGGAGTTTCCTTTTAAGTAAGAATTACCTGTGCCAGGAACTCCCGCTCTTCCTAATTGGTTAGCAATATGTTTAGTAAGCGTCAACTCTTAGAACTAACATTGGGTCATTAAGGATAAGAGTAATATTTTAATGTGCCTTTATTTACTGATTGAACAGGGTTTCCATACTATTCCTTAATGACTCGCAACGCTGATTCATAGTCGGGGATGAAGGTAATTACGTTACACCACAGATGAAAGTGAAAGTATAATAAATAATCGCGATTAGACCCGTTTAATATAAAACCGGGTTTTCGATATTTTGAACAATGTGAAAACGTGATATTTTCAAAATTGTGGATCTTTATAAACCTTACTATTACAGTAGAAATACATCTATTCAGACCACATTCGTCCACTGCTGAACATAAGTCTCCCTGGAGCTTGCAACTTTTTCTGTTTATGGCAATTAGTACCACTTCATATTTAAAACAGAACTATGGGCCAGTTTCTGAATTGAGAATTTCGTTAAGTATATACCTAGATAACTGTAGTGCCGTCTCTTCAAATTTCTCAACAAAAAGCATGACAGAACGTTACTAAAGTATTTAATTAGTGAAATTACAAAAAAAACCTTAACTGAAACAGTACAGTAATTTGACAAGCCATACGTTTAAATTAAGAAGCTGCCTCACGTTAATCAATCTAGGGTTTAAATCCTAGATTAAGTTACGGTAAGATAACTTAAGATTACCGGACTAATTAGATTGACTTCTATGCTAAATGACGAATGTAAATAACATTTCATCTATGACATCACAATGATGGTTAATTCATGCACGCCTATGCAAATCCACCAACCTAAGACACGTCTCAGTCAGCTGTTACGTATGATATGGGAGGTCACGCTAGATTTGTCCGACTTTGACGCAAGGTCGCGTAGGAAGTGAAACTATTGAAGCAAGACGTAAGGGGAACTGAACGTCAGCCTATAATGGCCTATGCCTTTCAATCAAAGCGAATCCAATCAGAAAGTTTTAGATACTATTTAAGGCTTCACCTTTGGTCGGACGGTCGCATGATTTACCGGCAAATAAAACATAGGAGGTAGTTGACCTTAGACATTCGGGATTCCTCAGAAATTGCCAATACGCGGTGGGCAAGCGTAGTAATTACAAATAGTTTTATTATGTCTACATAGAAAATACATTTCATCCTTATTATCTAGACAATACAATATCTAGACAATTAGTGAGACAATAGATTATTGGTGATCCTCACACTTGGGCAGACCTGTCCTGTGAGGGCCACATTAATATATTACTAGCTAGTTCTTTTTTAAGTAGCTTGACATAGTGTTTAATTAAGCCCATTCTCTCTCTCTGAGAGAAGGCTTTTGCCCTGCAGTGGGACATATTAGAATCGCTTAGGATTGGGTGTCCATTATTAGGCCACAGAACGTTGGGCAGTGACTGGAGAAAACCTAGTAAAAGTAAATCAGGCGTGAATGTTGATTGATTGATATTTTATTATACCAAACGGGATTCTGGAAAGTGTGGAAATTAGTACTGGCGATAGAGCCCCTTACTCAACATCTTGTAATAAACAAGACATAGACATAGAATACATACAACACAATATCGGGTTCCAAGAATACCCTGTGCTATGGTAAGCAGACATGGAAATTATACACCCAGACTGAGGCCAGGTGCGCATTTGCACAAATGTACGGCGGCATCCAGTGGGAATCTAACCCACGACCTACGGCACGGTAGTCAGTTCTAACACCGCTAGACCAATGTAGTCAGGGCAGTTATAAGAGACTGGCGAGACTATGTCGCTATTTTACCGTACAAGTAGTGCGACAAATACCGATTGACAATTTCCTTCCAGGCCAATTCCAGGCGCGTCGGTTGGCTGTGATAAAACCCAAGCTATTCTCGACTTTCATTCTTTAGAGTTTGAGCTGCTTTTAAATCGCCGCGTATTTGAACCCATGTCTCTTAGAGAGACTAGCTATAAGGAAAAAGGAAGTGCAAAGTATGAGAAGAATTTTATAGGAAAAAAAACTGACCAGTTGATCGCCAAGCTTTAAAATAAATTGAAATTCAAAGATTTCACAAAGAAAAGGGTAAATGGGTGCAATGGTCAGCACCTCAACCGTTACAGTGTTAGGTAAGTAAAGACGAATTCGCAACAAAGATAAGCATTGCTCTGAAGCGTATCTAAATGCATAGGGGACAAGGCATCCATTCAGCACCCAGATCAGGGCCTTACATAATTTTGTTGGTGCATTACACTACAATGACAGATAAATGTAACGGTCACTTGACATGTTTTTTATACCATTGGCGCCTATAAGGTTTGATAGGTAAGCGGGCTTAGACTTAAGCAGCAATGAAATAAAATCTCTACGTTAGTGCAATTGTCATTTAAGATAAGATAAGAATATTCTTTATTGTACACACCAGAAAATAATTACAGAGACAACAGTTACAAAAGAAGAGGTACAATTGGCGCCTTATTGCTGGTAGCAATTTCTTCCAGGCAACCTTAAATCGGAAAGATTGCAGAAGGAGAAATTGGGACGGGTAGTTGGTGCTCATCGAATATTAATGTCTAACGTATAAGTAATAAAATAAACTTACATAGATACATACTATTATAAACATTAAGTTATAATAGCAACCATGATAGGAAACAATAAATGGGATGTACCTACAGACAAAAAGTAAATAAAAAATATTTGGAGAGAAAGATTTCTACTAAGTACTTGAGATTTAAATATAGCACATTTAACTACAAAGCATTAACAGAATCTAGAGCCTGATGTGTCACGCATGTATCGTATATGTTACGGTAAAAAATGGGTGGGAGTAAAGTTACTTTCGATCATCGGCTAATGTTCGAAACAATGTTCAGGTGTTACATACAAACGATTTCGTCCTTAACCAGCTATACTGCACATTAGCCGAAAGGTTTCGGTTGGAAGACACTTTAGCCGTCTAATCGATATCAACCTTTGTATGTCCCCACTCCTCGGGCACGGGTCTCTTCCTGCATCGTAGGAAGGTTAGGCCATACTCCACCACGGGGGCCAAGTCCGGGTTGGTGGAGGATTGTAAGACAGTGGCGCGCCTTACTGTCAGAAGTCATCAAGCCCCCCCATAAGGCCTCAGAAATGGCTTAAAGACTGCCATTATATGACAGCCGGCACCTACGGCTTAACGTGCCTGGCGAAGCAACAAAATTGTATGCAGTACGTTCACACCCATCTTTTACCGTAACATATGTACCAACAAACAAGGAGTTGCAGTGGAGTGAAACCCGATCTTTGTCTCGAGTTCATGAGGCATATCGGATGTCATTGGATACAGCTACTGATTGCTTATCGATTATAGTCTTTGTTTTGTCTACAGTTTGAAATGTTACTCATTCATTTCATGGACTAATTGACCTTTTGTTTGAGTAAATTGGAAGGTAATTGGTCTGGAATTTGATGGACCATAATTTCTGGATTGACAATAAATTAGTTTAGTATACTAATTTTAATTTAGGAGAGATATTTCTGTATTTTTAAAAACAACTTTTCTATGTTAGGTAAGATTATTTGAAACGGACGTACAGTTTATATGATAAGACTAATTTTGTCTAACAAGGCGGCGTAAAATACTATAACGAACCTTGAAAGGGCAGTTTTAAAAAATATTTAAGATTTAAAATAAAAAAATATATATATAAAATTTAAGACGTTAAGAAGCTTTTAAAAGCTTAGAATTTCTTGATGATCCGCGATAGTTATATATTAAACGAGTTTAATCGCGATTATTTATTAGGTAAAACGTAATTACCTTATTTCCAGACGATTCGGCAGCCTCGGGTAGGCTGGAGTGGCCAGTACAGTAACGCTTGTTAAAAGCTTGTTCTTAATTTTAATTCATCAGAAATAATCCAGTTGTTGTCCAGTTACTAGTGCAAAATAATAACACCAGGTTTTCATCAACCTCCATCAGAGAAGAATTATACCCTCATACAGTACACACTAATTTGGCCATATTGCACTTAAATGAAGTGTGTTTATTTAATAATTAGCTAGCCCGGCGAACTTCACAGTTCACACCCCCTCAGAATCAATATAATTGGCGTGTTTTCTGAAAATTCTTCTTCTTACTGTGCCTCTCAACTAATGGAGGTTGGCAGTCAACTCCCCGTTTCCTTTCTCACTTCCTGCCAACATGTTTTCGACGTAACCAGTTACGCCCGATCGTTCCCTGATGTTCTGAGCTACAACTTACTTCTCTCACAAGATATCTCCTCCCATGATTAAGTATTAAAAAAAAATTGGTGCCTTTCGTGTTGCATTCAATCTATGATCCGAGGTTGCAACACATGAATTAGGTAACTTATTATAACTACCATAGGTAATTTTTTTTTTCGTTTATGTTTCATGAATTATTTTCAAACTAGCTGTGCCCCCGCGGTGTTACTTGCGGTTAATCGACGCATAGACATATCCAAAATATCTAAGATTGAAGATATATAAATATCAGTTAATCAATTAGCCCATACTCATCCACTGCTGGACATAGTCCTCCCAAGGCACAACACATCCTTCTGTCCTTAGCCATCCTCATCCAGCTGCTGCTAGCAGTCTGTCCCATATTGTCAGTTAGGGGAACTATCTAGATATAATAAAATATGCCTTTATCAGGATTTTGGCAAAATGGTAAACACTGGTCTCAGCATAATCTACTGGGATAGATACAGGCTATCTGGGATACTATCCTGAAGTATCGTTGAGTCTAAATTACTGCTTCAATGCTTTAGCAGCGAAAAGTTTGACTACCAAGGCAGATATCGTAGATTTGATTTACTCTGGGAGCTGCCACAGATATGTAGGAACTACAATAAATTGTATGTTTTTTAATGTTTTTATTATCTGTGTCTGATTACCATTCATTAGGTATTTTAGTCTTGGAACATGACAGGTGATTGATAGTGATATGTGGATGTTATAACTGAGACATTTAAGGCACTTAAATACAGCTTAAATCGCAGTGGGCATGTGTGGTGATTGTGAAAGGTGAAGCCCACCATGAGAGAAGGCCTGTGCCCTACAGTGGGATGAAAAGTGTGTTATAAATAAAGCTACTTACAATAACATTGAGAGGTGTGATTGAGATTATGGTTAGAAGTTCCAAGTAAATGTATGATAACCTGACAATTTAAGAATAATTTCTGAATATTACAGGGTGAGATTTTTCATCTTGTTAGTAATATTTTAAGGCATTTTGACCATGATTTAAAGCTCTGATTTATGGCACTTGTTAACAAAAATGAGAGGAACCATAAATTATGTCACTTTAAAATAAACAAAGCGTGCAATGTCAGCATAAGAAATAAGTCAAGCACTTACTCTTAATAATATTGTCGAGCAGCGAATACAACTCCGACTCCAACTTCATGTAATCATTGTCCTCGACAATCGGCCAATCGCAAGACAAATTCCAGTCTACGATGTCCACCTTCTCGCCTGAGTCATTTGGGAGGGTATATAGCCTGGGAAAAGGATGGAGATAATAATTTGTATTAGTTAGACTTAAGGTATTTGCTTTAAAACACACTATTTGTGAAATAGCCTCAGATATATGTATGATTTTGTCAATATGGTTTCCATGACTGTTATTTTATTCTTGCCATGTTTGGCAAGCCTACTGGAAAAAGAATATCTAAATGTTAAGCTATGAGGATGGAATAGGTTCAAGGCAATAATCCCTATGGCACATTTAGCATAATTTTTAAAATAAGCTCAATATCATTACATTACTAAGTATACATAATTATAAAAGAAATGCGATTCATATACTTAAAATTTAATTTATTATTGTTGGAATCCAGTATTTTTACATAATTGTATGTTTGTAAATGTAAATTTTTCACCAAACATTATTAGCTATAGTCTGTTAGCTTTTAGAATATACCTCGGCTACTATCGGATAGAATCGGATATATTTGTGTGATAGAAATATCAGAACTAATATGACACTTAATTTCACGTAACTTTTCAAAATAGTGATGAAAAGTTTTATACAGAGCAGGAGACAGTATTACACTTGTGTGCTTTCCCGAAGCCTACTCTAGAGCCCGAGGAATATTCTAAAAGCAAACAGACTATACATGAAACCTTTTTTAACAAACTATGATACAATATTTAAAAATCTGCAGAGCTACGAGAATGTCGTTATTAAAATTATCTTTCGATTGGTATCATGTCCTGAATATCTATTCTTATCACTTGATTTGCGTTTGATTGATAATATCTTATATCAAGGGGACCAAACAATTGTGAGTCAAAACTTTGAAATAAAATTGAGTACCTTACTACAAACACAATCTTATCAGCAACAATGGGTCGGTAAAAAATTTAGTTTGGCAGTAAATATACATGAATAAACAGTTTAATCATGACAGACTAACTTCCTTGAAATAAAACGTTGATATATATTGTTACAGGAAAGTGTAACAATCTATATCAATGTTTGTTTCAAACATAAGTTGAATGTATTTACAAACAATATAATTATGAATGTCAATGTACTATGTAAGCCGCTGCCTTTGGACCATAGTTATATTTAATGCTAATAAACTTAAATTAATTGCAGCCTAAAATTGATAAATGTAACTTCATAATGGAGACAAAGCTGTACAATTCATACCATCATAAAAACTCCATTGGATCCAAACATGGTAATACAGGTTTCACTTTCGCAGTTGTGGAAATTAATAAAGTAACGGTATACATTTAAAACCAGCTCGCCTACCATTCGCAAAAAATGGCAAAGGTAGAGGGTTCACATCTGTTTGACCCACTATCAAATCAAGCGTACGCGACTAAATTGAACGAGATTTTATGATAAGAATTAGCTGGAGGCCACTCACCATGTCTGGTCGTCAGCGAAAGACAGTGAATCCACGTCTATCAGGTCGATTTCGACCATATCTTTGTTTATATTTTCATCAACCTGATTCATAATACCAACGAAGGCGAAACATCAATTTGGCACCTATTTACAAGTCACGAGTAAATTTTCACAAAAACTACATTAAAATAAAGGGTAAATGTGTTAATTTGTTAAAGCGATAAAGAAAAAGAAGTATTATATTAGAAAGAACCAACACGAAAATGTACAAGCTGTGTAGTTTTTTTACAGTTTCGATTTGACAGATCAGCACACGAACGAAATGCCAAAACTTGTCATGGGCGAGTTACATACTAGCAGCAAAGGGTTCCGCATGTCAATATTTCGTCTTTGTATTGGATAAAAAAACGAGGAAAAAAATATTTTATTATAAACTCGTTGTTTTCAAAAGCTTGATTGAGGACAATACTAAATAATTACGTGTCAATAGTGGCAAAGAAAGGTTAGCGGGACGCAATGTTTACGGAAATCTGATTGACGCCATTCAATTATAACGTAAACCTATTTTTGTTTTAGAATTACGTAATATTCTAAAAAAAATACCTGGGTCGGTTGCCACGGAAATAGTTGCCGGCGCTTGTTCAAAGAATCATTTTGACCGGATTTTTGTGATTTTGTGGGATCGGCTCTGCTCATTATTCATAGGCAATAGTCAGGCGCAGGCAGATTCGAACCGCATTGCTCGACCTGCGACCACCAAGCATAGCTGGCAGTGGCAGGCTATACAGTCCGGGAAGGCAAAAGTGGAGTTTAGGAAATTGATTTTTCTAGTCTGTCTGACAATATTGTGTCGATTTTATTATTAAGTTATGTGGTTTTTCATGCAGATGCTACAGTTTTCAGTTTTATCAAGTTATTGCAGTTAGTTAATGTTTACTCCTTGACATTTTGACCGTGCCAGTGTACTTTCAGAGTAAATAAACCTTGTACATAAATTATTGGTTTCTTTGTCCTTAGCACCGGATCCTAAAAGCTTTCGTAGGAACTGTCAAAAGTGCCTCCCCGTATACCTACCTCTAAATTATGTGCTCTAAATCGTCTCGTGAAATAAACGAATGGCCCCCAACCAACGCCACAGAACATTGTTAGACTCGACAGAGTTTTTCTTACGAAACCCTAAAAGAGGTTGAATGAGTACCATAGACAATATTGATAGAGATGACAATAAAAAATTTTGAACGAATCGGAAACAATATAAATAAAAAACTGTTAAAATTGTCTATGGATTTTGCAGAAATTGTTGCCAGGAAATAATTAATGTCTAATATGTGGGGAAAGTTACGATCTCAATGACATTGTCAACAACAATGCACGCATGTACCTATTTGCGCTTTGGGCTGGTAGATGCGCTCCCCTCTTTCATGCAATCCTTTCTCTTTCCGGTGACTTAAGAGAGGAAGCTATAGTGTAACTGGATTAAAAATATTGACTAAAGTACCTAAATCAGTTTATTTTTATAATCATTCTGTTGATAAGCTTTTGTGCTAAGAAATTTGATTTCTGCGTTACTGTATGTGTATTAGTGCGTGCATGCAACGACTAATGAACGTCTAGTGGCAGTCCCTCGTATCTGCCTACCTCTTTGGGATGCAGGCGTGTTATCGGTTATATATGAGTGTAGGTTATGTTATATTGTGTTGTGTTATGTTATAAAAAACTATTTAGAGGCTAAAAATTCCACCCGTGACTCAAACCCGCGACCTCTGGCTAACCGTACCAGCGCTATCCCAACTGAGCTAATGGGCAACTAACGGCATCAGTGAAATTTCAAACCTCTTTACAATACTCTCTGTATTACGTATAGGCAGCAACATTTAAATTGTCCTAAGCACAAGTTTAGTGCATTAAAAAGAATATAATTATTTTATGTTATGTTACCTAAAAAAAAAAAATTAGAGGCCGAGTACGAAATTAGTAGCAATCCAGATCTACTTGAATGTGTCTATAAAAGTGGAAGAGACAGAAAATACATAGCTGACAAGTGCCCCAATGACCATAGTTTGGTAATATGGAACCTGTTTGTGGCTTCAGAGGAGTCTATGTCGAAGCCGTTAACTCTCCGTTTCTGAATAGCTAGTTAGTTAGTTTGTCCTGTGGTTTCCGCACTTAGCCTCATAGTCTGAATAGCTAATAAAGGGAAGCATGTTCGACGACAATATTACCACCACCGTCAGTCACATTACGGTTTATGAATGAAGTTGATGAGACAATACGTCTGTATTGGTACTTCGAAACATATAAAACTTCTTCACAGCACTCTCACGATAAAGTGATTGTCATAAAAAAGTCCTGTGTTTTTATTTATTTTATTTATTTATTTGTATATAAATATTAGTTATTAGTTTGTCGACAAAATAAGTAAATCGTAGAGCTTGGCCAAAATATTTCAATTTAAATTGTTTAAATTCATTCTTATAGAAGAGATGAAAAAATCGGAAGTGTATAGGTTAGTCGGGCATGTCAACGAATAAAACTTTTAAGAATCCCAATCTGTGCAAACGAGTTTTTTTACTGAGTTGTTTATGTATACTGAGATGTTATCTTCTTATTTCGTGTCGAAAGCATCGAGTTGACAAATCACAATCCTGCAACCACACCGCTGTGATTACGCTGCCAGAGTGTTCAAAGATACCAAAAAAATTTACATTATCAGGTTTTTGCAATAATACATTAAGTATAGCCTGCAAGAAGATCTATTGGTGATTTCGATGAAGGATAACATGTAGCGCAGGAAGGGGTCCACCCTCGAACTTTTGTCGTACATTGGCCGAAAAATATATCCATTCTTATAGTTGGCACCCGATGACAGTGACAATCCACAAAACTCTACTGCACGGTCAAGAAATTATTGAGTCCAGTTTACTGCCTGTCGGTATGCTCTCTGAACAAGCGGCCGAGTCCGTAATAAATTCTGGCGTTCAGACAGAGAGAATCACTGCCGAAAAATGAACAGGAAAACCACAATGATAGACCTCTTTCACCTTGCCCTAGAATCGTCCGACCCATTCATTTCTATGACAAATGTCAGCCAACGTCGAAAACATTCTAAGCGATTACCTTGGCCTACAGCTGTTTACGGACTCTTAAAACCAATGAATGCAGATTTCTTGCCGTTTTTCGAAGCAGAAGAAGATGCTGAAGATGAAGATGTTTCAACTCATAATATCGCAAATGAAGACCACCTGGAATTAATCAACGAAGATGATTTTTTTTTTGTGAAACTTAAAGCAGGGGCACTCCATATACCCCTATGTAGCGTCTACCTATAACTACTTATCTGAACCCCAGTTCGAAGTTCCTAGGTGCTAGCATCACGGAAATCCGACAAGATTTCATCCTCAGATCCTCGCTCAGAGCCAAACCTGGATGCAGCAGCCAAGACGAGTCATTTAATTCGTAAACGTCGTATTATATATAACTTAATCTACGTACAATATTTAATAGCCGCGCTGTTCATCTTTAAAGAGTGCCCTCACACTGGAGCTGATCTGGTCATGAATACCAAAAACATGCTTTATCGACGGATGACAGAAATTAAATTGACCTTTCAAAATTTTAGCCGTAGTAAGAAACAAACAGATAGGTAGTATATTTTATACGTCTGCGAGTATTTTAAATGTTATTCTATTGATGAATGCCGTTAGACATTTATTTAAACACAACAGGAAAAAAACTACATTCAGTAAATATTTTAACATATGTGATCTTTGTGACAACCCTAGATCACGAAAGTTGACCGTTAACTAAACTCTATTATATCTCCTTATGGCCACCATAGTGGGACTTGATTTTTTTATGGCTAATAGAGCTGGGTTTACGTATTCTTTATATACTAATCCTAGGTTCCACTTTTGCGGTTTTATGGAGAAAAAAATTAAACCAATTTTTTTTTTTGTTTTCGGAAAATAGGGCTCTTTGAAATAAAATAAAATCGCGAAACGATTTCTTTATTAATACCCTATGGAGCTGTAAGTATCTAAAGGACAGATATGGGACAGTTTTTTCAGGAAATTAGATTGTTCATTAATTCATGAGTAAATTATGAAAAGTTTACAGTTTTTTTTCTCAAAAAGTATTTGAGTTACACACCTGGGAATTGAACTCATGCCTTTATTAGGCTATATTTTCCGCTACCATCTTGAGCGGTGGAAGCGGAGCGGTGTAGAACGCCGGCTTCTCAATCGGGAGGTAGTGGGTTCGAACCCCGGCATGTACCAATGACTTTGTTTTCTAAGTTATGTACATTTGTGAAATTATAGTAGCAATACTACTCGCTGACGGTGAAGGAAAACATCGTAAGGAAATCCTAGTGTCTGAGGTGTTAGCGTACCTCAGCGCTTGCTACGTACACGTACGTACAATGGCCCAACTATGAGGCTAAGTGCGGAAATCTCAGGTCTAACTAACTAGGCTATATTTAATCTATTATTGCAAAAACCTGATGGTGTAAAATTTTTTGGTATCTTTGAACACTGTGCGCTAGGAGGTGGAGTAACGCTTGCGTGAGTTCCTGCCAAATAAAAACTTCATTCTTCTTAAATTGCTGATTTGCCTAAAAGCTAGCGTAGCTAGTTTGTAAATAGTTGTAAATAAAACCTTATTTCATTAATGTGTGAAGCGAACGTTAAAGGTCAAAGGAAAGTCATTTAAAAAAATCATAAAAAAATACAAGAAAGCAGTGTAGGTCATAAATAACCATTCATTATATTTACTGAGCTTAAATTGGGCTATTCATATAATTTATTATGGTAACACTTTATTTGACAGGTTGAATGAACCATAGACTAATTTGTCATTTTCTTTTTGCTTCAACACGTTCGGTGACCACGTTGTTTGTTCGTTTTTCGTGTAGAATTTAGCATCTAACTTCTAAAATGTCGTCCTGGCTCAACTGGATGATCATCCGCAACAATAACGCCTTCCTCGTGAAGAAGCGTAACATCAAGAAACCGTTTAGCAACGAGCCCAACAATGTGACTAACCTCAGCTCCTACAGATACAATGGGCTCATCCAAAAGAAAGCCGTCGGCGTGGTTGAGAACTCAGACAGGAAGGGATTCACAGTAGTGTACAAGAAGGTTAAGGCCACCAACAAGCCCGCGAAGAACACGGTACGTCGTCAGTTCAAAGCTGGCGCAAGGCGGTCGCTCTTCAAGGTAAAGAGGTTGCTGAAAGCCAACCACTACCGCACGGACTTGACCAAGGCTACTCTTCGCCGCGCCTCAGCCATCCTCCGCTCCCAAAGGCCCATCAAGGCGAAGAAGCCTAAGGCAGCAGCCGCTAAGACCGAATAAGTTTCCTATGTAAGCAGATAATAAAAAAATATAAAACTCAATTTGATATTTGATTTCATAACCTCTATAATTTGTGTTACATCTCTGAAGCCTTACATTTTTACTTCAAATATTTGTAGATTGGTGATTATATTTGCTTCTCGAAATGTATTTTTTGTAAATGCAGGAGTTAAATGAAAATACACAACTTGTGGAATCAATTCTATTAAAATAAACAAAACATGATTTTACATGGTTTGCCTGTAATGCAGTAAAGTAGGTATGAATAACTTTTATATTACATTCTATCACTAAACATTTTCCTTGGCATTTCATTGTATTTTCATAAAGCCTTTCATGGCAACAGTTCATATTGATGCAGCAAAAGCATTATTGAGGAACTCTTTAGTGGGACATAGTAAGTGCCAATATCACAAATCTAACTGAATACCGATTGAGATTGAAAGACCAGTGAAAAGGAGTATTTCAAGCCGGCTGGACATGTTTGGTTAAATTTTCAAAGGGATAATTTCTCCAAATCCAAAAATAGGGTAATTAAAACTGTAAATTTCAAGTGCATTCTAAGCTAATTAATCAAGGTTCATCTTGTCTTTAGTTTGACCACGAGTTTTAGTTTGAGGACGTATCCTCATTGATAGTTAAATATTGAACAGGTCTGATTATTTATTATGTAAACAATGTTATGTTTTACCTAAAAAATAATTGCGATTTGACCCTTTTAAAATTTTAATATGCATCAGATACATAACAGAAATGCTATAAACCATGATCAGCTAACTCTTTGTAGGTAAACCAGATTTAGTTTGAAAGGTGAAATTGGCCCTTACTATGATTGGTAAAGTATATATAAGTAAACATTGTATACTCTGAAATTGCAGACTTTTGAGTCGTTGAAGTTCTATTCCTTGGTGGCTCACCACTAATAGATAGAACTTCAATGACTCACGTAGAGATGAATTTTAAGCACACAAATCAATGTACAGATGACAGCTTATCTACACAGTGTGGGTAATTAAAAAACTCTCTCACATAATCTAAACTGCAATATTGTATGAGCAAGATGAAAATAGTTATGCAGTCCCTATTTTTAATTACAATTCTGATCGTCTGTCAAATTCCATACTAAATTGACAAAGGGTTTTTTTTGCAAACTGTGTTGGCAATACATTACTGGTTTTCTCAAAAATTGCATCAGCTGTTAACTGTACAATGAAGTGAATAAAGAATGGATTATTTTAGTACATTTAAACTTTGTGAAACAAACTTGCAATTCCTCTCTAATGCATCTAAATCAGTAACAGTGATATGATATAATGCATCTTCAAACAACCCATAAAATGATATAAGTATTCACAATGGTACACTGGTATCACAATATTAGGTATAATTAGGGGTAATACTTCTCTACCTATGACACAAGGGGGTAGATAAGGGACGGGGACTTAATTTCATGGACTTGGGTCTCCTACAGTGGACAATGAAGGATGAAAGTGGACCTTGTGCAAGAGACTTACACCCTTATTTATAAAAACACGATTCCTGTAAAACATTCCTATTATTTAGTCCGTGATTTCTGTGATAACACAGACTATTTTAGGGAATGTTTTAAGGAATTCTATTTTCATTAATAACGGCGTTTAGTGTATCTCATACCTAAACACTTACATAAAACTATGTTTATTAGACTATCTACAGTACATAATACAATATTCACACAAATAAATGAATTATGAGGTTTATACCTTGTTTCTTGACTTATGATGAGGTTTTCTTGAATTATTGTGAGTTTTAAAACGTGAATTTACTGAGAGTGACAAGAATTTAGAAAAGTCAATTTAATTAACTGAATTGAATACTTGTTATGCAAGACAACATTTTTTAAAGTATGACACAAGATAGGTACGTTCACACTACTAACTCGGCGCGTCACTCCACGTTCATAGGTATTCTGAAAGGGAACCATTGCAACTGCCTAAGATTATTATCAGATAGGGGAGCACAACGTCACGATATTATCAGCCATCTTGCTTTCATCTTGACCTTGTATTCCCCTAGCTGGTAATTGTGAAATTTTTCTTTGTACAAGGCGCAACCGACGCAGATAAAGGTCTATCCAACCATACCGGGCAGAGGCTGGTCACACTCGGGTCGGTGTCGCTGAATCGGGTAGGTATACTTGGCTCAAAACTAAGAGCGTGGTAATAAACACACACCCATTTTTCCAACTGATAGCTAATTAAAGGTGATGTGGGGGTGCTAGAAAAACATCGTAATTTGTTTTATAATACGTTTTTATATAAAAGTATAAAACAAGTTATGATATTTTTTCTATTGGTGGCTCTAGTTGGCACCCCGAATCACCTTAAACTAGCTATCAGTTGAGAAAATGGGCATAAAAAACAGAGGGTCTGTGTTAATGACCACGCTGTATCTTAGTTTTGAGCCGAGTATACCCGATTCAGCGACACCGACCCGAGTGAGACCAGCCTCGGCCCATTAGTTAGCAACCCGAAGCGCCTTAACAGATTGTTAATGAATGGGAAACGGGGAAAGCTTCTGCCTAGAGCCGTATACCAGCGGTAAAGCACGGCAGTGGCAATGCCCCGACCCGTGGTAATGTGGACAGACCTTCACAGACTCGATAACAGTGAAAGTTTCAAATTAACAGTGACAATATAAGAAAGACTGAGTCTAGAAAAATAGCACGGTACAAAATACTGAGTTGACCTGAAACCAAAAGGCACAAACATTTTAAAACTTATCTTTACCAAAAGGCACGATTACATCTACAGTAGTATTAGTTTCATAGAGATATCAGTTCGCAACAGTGAAAATTTACGAGCACTACTGACGTAAATAATTCGAAAATGTGTTCGATGGTTTGTCCTTTTGTAATGCTGATGAGGTAATTATTTATATACCTACACGTGGTTCTGAGTCGAACTTTTGACCGAACCCGATTCTAGTGCATTGAATTTATTTGAGAATTGGATCTCCTTCTCCACTGGATGTTTCATCAGCTCTAGTGTCAAATACATATTAGTAGGATGAAGGTACATATTTTGACACTGGGTGTGAACCGAACCGTAGGGCTGGATTCTATTTTTAGCGCGAACTGTACAATATCTTTACTGAACTAAATAATACACGTTTACTTAATTTGAGATTCTACGTTTACGATCGCCAGCTATCCGGCGCCAACGACGTCACTCTCTGATAAACTCAGAACAAAATCGGCATGTATAAAAAAAATTTTCATTAAAAAAAACTCACAAGTGACAACTTCGGTCAACTGACTGAGGACAAGACCCACTTTGGGTCGCTGAGACAGCGGAGTAAGTTTTTTTAAGTATCAGAATTTCACACTAAAACGTCTACCTGCGGCGTTGGTTAAGAATGTTACAGCTGATACTTTTTTGGCGATTTCACTATTTCTCCATAGTCAAAATTGTTCGTATTTATTGGTAGAACCCGCCACCTTCAGATGTATACGGTGATTTCGTTAAACCCTGTAAAGAAGTCGTGAGAAGAGTGACGTCACTTGCGCGAGGGTGCCCGTCGAGTGTAAACGTAGCTAGCAGCAACTAGCCTTACGATGATCTTACGATTCTTGCTATGTGTACTGGGCCTAGATTCTGCAAATGCATTATGGTATAATCACAATAGTATGAACATTGCGATTAAATTTCGTTGCTGCTTCAAGTCTACGCGCGCATATACCTACATCAAACCTTCTACGCGTCAATGGCTAGAAAAAACACCTCACGTGACACGACCATGTATCTGTCATGGTAGGTACTATAATGCAGTAACGTAATCGAGGTTAGACTAGGGTCTATACCTGCACTAGATGTTGTTTTAGACAGTTGCTTCCATCTCGAGTGGAGACAGTTAGTATTCGTTATAACTACTCATGTACAATCGCCTAGGCTAAACGAAACTCTATACTGGCTTGTGTCTCGAAGGACCACTGTTGCACATGCCAATAACGGATATGACCACAGTCCTAAGGCCGAGACCATTTTCTTTATCGGGAAAATGGTAGGTTCAACCGGAAAGGGTAAATGAATAAAAGTGTCTATCTCGGAAACGCAAGTAACGAACGAAAACAACCCTATTTTTATGGTCTTAGATGGAGTTTACACGGCGCGTCAGTCAATTCCATCAGTCTGGTTAGACTGACGGCAGACTGATTGTATATTCAGTGAATTGATGGACCAGACTGAAGGATAATCGAATATTTTGATGCTTCATTCATCAGTCTGGCATCAATCCGAGCTTGGCAAGATCACGGGCTGAACTGACGCCAGACTGAACGTGTAAACTCCGTGTTAGAGTAGACCAGCCTGGGTAGTACGATGAGGCGAGTAGCGCATTATAATGTCAAAAATGGCGGCGTACAATAAGAGTAAAATTGTAATTTTAGCGCCACAAAACGCACTACTCACACCTTCATAATACCTACGCTGAAGAGCATCGTAAGGCGAGATTTAGGTATACCTTCATTATGGCATAATGTTAACCTTTCAGGTAGATTTTAGATTAAAAAAAGCCTATATATACATCCCACTGCAGAGCACAGGCCTTCTCTCAGAGAGTGTGAGAGAGTATGGGCTTAATTACCACGGGTGCCATTTGCCCACCGCAAATGAATACAACAAATTTCACTTTATGCCATACTAAAGATATAATTATGTTACAGATTTTTACAATAATATCGAATATTACCATGAATCAGTGACTCGTTATTTTTTTATTTATACGCATCGATAGCTTACTTACGAAGTATAGATGTTGATGAGTAAGTATAATTATTTATTTAAATATAATAATTATATAAATGTATGATTGTGATACTTAATATGAACAATATAATTTTCGCTTCAATTTAGTTGCGAATTGACAATTCATATTTTACAATGTCCAAAACTAAAAATACCGTTTCTTAATTACTGATTACGAAAAAAATATTTCGAAATTTTATTATGGCCTAATTTTAGAGAAAATAAATAAAAACCAAAAATTGTGTGATGACGTCACACATACGGTGGAATGAGGAGGTACCGTTGCCTAATATTAGAAATGTTATATGACAGATGTAATTTTCAATATCATTCAAATGTCATGTCGAAGTAATTCCTTTCTTTAATTCCAAAAGGGAATGGTTAATTTTGGTTTTTAAAAGTCGGCAAGGGGTGTTAGTATTATTAAGCCT
The DNA here is from genome assembly GCA_934045075.1 of Yponomeuta sedellus. Lineage (NCBI taxonomy): Eukaryota > Metazoa > Arthropoda > Insecta > Lepidoptera > Yponomeutidae > Yponomeuta > Yponomeuta sedellus. The sequence continues at coordinate 13,237,546 of OW203736.1, read as the reverse complement.
TACGTATGTGTGACGTCATTTGGCGTTTACGTCCTTTTAGAATAAGACGAAATTCAAACAGAAAATTATGAATGAAAATCAACAAATTTCCGAAAATAAAAAAATATGGGTCGTTTTATTTTGTATCTAGTTTCCTTTAAGACTGTAAAATACGTATGCTAAAAAATTTAAATGTTGTCAATTGTGAACTATGCATGCACCATATTATGCATCAAGACCTATTTTGCAGATGCATTTATAAACTCTTATGTACCATTGCCTCGATCCACCTAATTATTTCTTAAGATGCTGTATTAAATACTATGTAGAAATACTTTACCTAAACACACAGACTAATTCAAAGCTCATTGGTTATATTGACGCATTCAATATTTAGTTTAATTTATATTACACATTTGTTTTAACTTTCGTTTTTAGCTATCTAAACACGTAACCTATACTGTAGGCACACATTTATTTACTATTAACTAAGGCTCTTAGACCAGATTCAGCATACAGATAGATGCAATATGCAATATAGGACTTACAGTCTATTTATTCTTACTTGTCCAATTTAGTAAACAAGATTCTAACCTTAAAATTAAGATTAGATGCCTAAACTAAACATTTTCTCGCAAATTCATGAACTATGTTTATAAAATTGGCAGCGTGTTATCTAAAAGAGAGTTCCAGGTTACTTCATTTATGGAAATATGGCAGTTTTGGACTAAAAAGTCACAGTTTAAGGGTAGAATCTTGTTTACTAAATTGGACAAGTAAGAATAAATAGACTTGTAGTGGTTTTCGTGAGTGATTTTATATTAGGTAACCCATTTGAACATGGTGATGTTATGCCTATGTTACAGATTGCATATTGCACAGACTGGACACATTGTTGGACCTAAGTATTACCTCTGTCCCCCACTTTTATCAAATAACATTTGACTAAGATATAAAAGGTCATTCCTTACGGTGTAAAGTACATGATTAAATTACAAAAAATATTTTGTGTAGTAATCAATACACATTTAGCAAACAAATATTCGGTGAAAAAAGGCAGTGGACAGATCGACGTTATTGTCTCGGTGAAAATAATTAGAGATTACGATTAAATTGCCATCAATGACTTTTCTTCTTTTTATTTACTACACAAAACGTATATTTTTTACAAAAAAGAATGTATACATATATAACTAAGCACGAACTGAATTTAATACTGGACTGGTAAATTATTATAGCCGGTTAGATTACAATTTTCAATAAATAAATTGTAACAAAACTAAAAAAAAAATATGGCGATCGCCATACCATGCTAGTTAAATGCTTGGAAAAATAAATTGTTTCTCGAGCAATATAGAGCTTAGATTTGTGCGAACTAAATTGGAATGAACTGAGATTACTTACTTTGCAATAATTACCCTCTTATATCTAAGTGCGAAAATAAATGCGAAACTAAATTGACTAGTACTTTCAACTAATAATAATACGATATGTTTACATCTACAAGTGGGCCATTAATTTGTTTATTAGTTTCTTTTATACAAAGAGTATTATGGAAGTAATTTCAAACAACTTACATTATTTTCACGAATGCAATTGTTCAAAATAACTTTCATATTTATAGCGAAAGTTTTCGATAAGGTGGGTCTGGTCCCAACATTTACCTATATGTAAAACTACCTAATATGTCCGCTACTAATAATTTGTACGCAAACAAAGACAAACAATGTCAAGCAAACACAACCAAAGTGACTAATTCACTAAGTTACACAGTTTTCTGACTAACTTGGTCTCTGAACGAGACACACCTCTGTGTCAGAGTAATAAAGATTAATTCAGTACCAAGCTAATTGAGAACATTTTTACAACTGTGAAGCACCAAAATCAAAACGTGTGCGCGTTTGTTTTCGATTAAAAACAGGGGAATAAAAAAACCGCCTGGAATTTTTGAAATAGCCCCCCTGTTTTCTACAATAATTTTCGTTTCATGACAATCATTTTCAAAGAATAAATAGGAAATTGGAATGTCAAATTAACAAAGAAATCAACACTGAATATTTTTTAAAAGTTAAAGTAAATTCATAAAGCCTCAAGTACAGGAATGTCAGTTAAATAAATGCAATAATACTTTTCTATCTCACAAGAAAGAAAATAAAATTATCATTCCCTGTCAAAATCACATTAATAGAGTGTACAAACTACCTACAGTGTGTACAGTGAGCGTCAAAAGTAGTTTGATGTAAAGTAAAATCTAGTGTAGACTAGACTATGTTGACCCGCGTGAGCTTATTATTGGTTTCTCCCTTTCTCACTATATTAATTAATACTGATAGTGAGAGAGAGCGAAATCAATGATGTCAGTGGTGGGTTAAAGAGTAAAGCAAAAGTTATGTTCTACAGTATTTTAACAGGCGTCATCCATAAAACACGTCCTGTTATTGCAAAGATTTTTAAACTAGCAAGTTGTTATTACTTTTCAGGTCACTGCACAACGTCAGAACAATGGATAACCTACTCGCAAGCCAGCTTACTATCGAAGGAGCTCAGCGCGATGCCAAACGCTTGCAACGCACACAGCGGATACCTGAAGTCCATCGTGAACACATCTTCAGATATTCTCCCGAACTGCATGACCACATAGTCCGGCTCCGAATCGTGTACGACCTGGAAGTTTTTCACACTTGCCTGCGTCACTCTGCCATGGAAGTTGAGGACGTAGGACTGCGTCTCGTCGTTCCAGACGGGTGTCTTGTTGTGTAAGACGACAATGTCGTCCAGATTTTGGCTCTTCCAGCGCTCCAGCAGTGTTTCGCTCTCGTCGTGAGGCTCTATGGTGACTCGTTGTCTGTCGGGGGTCATGCCGGGTAGGATGACCGTCATCTTGCGCGGTCCCTTGAAGCCTAGCACGTTTGTGTCCTGTCAAGGGCATAGAATCAATTAATCAATCAGCTCGTATTCGGCTATGTTGTATGTAGGCCTTGCCCAAGGCACGCCACATTATTGCGATCTTAGGCAGTTTTCCGGCGGTGGCGAGTGAGGATGGCCGAAGACCAAAGGGGATACCATACTGCTACTTAATATCATTAAACATAGCTGGTTATTTCATTGATAATTGCGCCGCCTGGTTCAGATTATTTTTAGAAACTGTAAAGGGTGTTAAGTGAAATTACTTGTCTAAAGTTACGCTGGAAGTTATACCTACAAATCATTATCGTCATTAATCATTATGACAGGTGACGTGGAGCGGAAGACAGTTCAAAGCACACCAGACTTACCTAGCAGACTACTTGTTAACATAACCTAACCTCACTCCTGTATCCCAGAGGGTATTTAGAGACCAGGGACAGATCACCTTCGCTTCATCAACACGCTGCATGCACGCACGCTTTTTATCATCCCCTTTTAATAAAGAGTAAAAAAGACGGCCGAGGCAGTCCACGTAGCAAATAGCGGCCTCAATCCTCAAATAGCGCATTGGATCGGATCATCTTTATTAACTGGTTTTAACCAATTTCAACGACTGCGCTGCGTCGTGCTTCACGTACTGCTTGCCGCTGTCGTAGAAGGTTTTCGCGGTTCCTAGCAGATTTGAGCGGAGCGCAACTTTCTGTGTCCTGCATTGAAACAACTAACCTTGTCAAAGCTACCTGTGTTTTGTAACCAGTAGAGGCTAGACCAAAATCTCTTCGTAAAACACCAATTGCTTTCGTCTTGCGAAACCGCATTTGAGAGTAGGGATCTTAGGTTGGAGCAGCCAGGAACTTGTCTTTTTCAAATATCAGCCCTTCAGAGCCTAAAAGGCAACAAGCTCGCTACCATGCTTCTGCCTCTCTTTGCACATCATCATCAACCCAGTATGCCCCCACCGAGGGGCACGGTTCTCTTTCCTGAGGAAGATGAAGGCAATACTCTACCACGTGGGCCAAATTCGCATTGGGGCAAGACTAGTGCCTGGTCTTACTGTCAGAAGTTTTTATCCGCCCTAGGGCCTGTGACTTAACGTGCCTTGCGAAGCACGGAACCGCTCGCAAAAGTGCGACTGACGTTAGTCATAGACGGACACCGATCCATGCACTGAACACGCCCTGTGTTGCTTTCGTTTAGATTGCTCAGAAAGCTGGGGCTACGATCGATTCGCAAATACCCATATTCGATTGTGCACATCGTATATCCGTATTTAAATGTATGCAGGGTGCACTTACATAGAGCACAGCGGCTAACTCCTGTCGCGTGTGCGCCGCGTCGTGCTTCCGCCATGCTTTGCCGCTGTCGTAAACCGTGAAGGCTGTCCCCAGCAGGTTGGAGCGCAGCTTGCCCGCAAAGCTCTCCGTGTGGCGCGTCAGCTCGGTCGGGTCCGTCGATATCAGGTAGTTCGACGTCGCTGACTTCTTGCGCTTGCGGCCTGTCAGAAAAGATAGCGTGCGAATGAATCAGACGATGCACGCGATTGATCGTTCGCTTTGTCTTTCATTCCTCGATGTGACTAAAATCAAGGTAAATTTTTATAGTGTGGTCAGATAAAAAGAAAGTTTGAAAAACCATTTGCCTCTCATATACATATTGCCATCCATATCGTGATTCATGAACGTCGATTGCCCGTGTTACGATATCTGGTAGCAATAAATGACGTAATTTGTATGCCCTTCCTCCTATGAGAGTCCCCCCGGGCGTCTTATCCTCAGTTTTTGGCATACCCTGTTCATCTGATATTAACAGGCTGTTCCTCGTAATTGTTTTTACCAACTAACAGCTACGTACCAAGAGAAAATTAACAGATTGTCAATTCACGAGCATTGATGTGTAAAACCAAAGTTTACCTGCTAGAAGGAACACCTTCTTCCCGTAGTCCTTTTCGAGGTGCAGGAAGTAGGTGGGATAGAACCCGCGGTCCATACCCTTGCGGTCGCGCCCTATCCGGCACTTGTATAGGGTCCCGTGCTTTGCCGGCGTCGTGACGAAAGTCTCCACAGCGCCCTCGACTGAGCCCTCCACCTCTGCCGCCTGGGAAAATAAAATATTCACTGGTGCACCGGTTCTCACAAGCAGCCTGCTGCATCTGAGATGCGTCTGCGCAAAGCTGTGGCACTTATGACGGGCCACCGTCCGCTGAATAAACACTTCCACCCTATGGGACTGACGGACAGCCTGTTATACCGAAGATGCCTCAAGGATGACAAAAACACCCGCCCCCATGACCATTCACTGTGAGAGCGTGGAAGTGCAACGGACATCGACTGTAGGAAAGCTGGGATCCCTTCGTCGGGAGACCAGCAGTAACATTGCAAAGATTGGCTGGCTGGGGTACACAGCCCTGCTACGTACGATGGTCCAATTTATGAGGCTAAGTGCGGAATTAATTTCTATTCGCTAGTCTCGCGAAACGGCTCGAACTCGAAAACGGCTTGACCAATTTGGCTATAAAATTTGTGGAAGTCCAGGGAAAGTTTAAAGCTTGAAAACAAAAAAAAAAGAGAGACGAAGTTCACGAGGTCATCTAGGCCTACTTTCGTGGTCACACAGGTGAGAGGTTAAAAGAAAAAAGGTAGGATTTTGAAAAGATTTTATTGATATTGGTAGCGTTTTGGGTTTCAGTAATAAAGAGAATATTTAAAAGATGATTGATTAACAAACTATTGTTTAAAAACCTATTTCGAACCCGCGAAATTCCACCCATGCCGGGATCCGCGGGTTCGAATCCCGGCATGGGTGGAATTTTTAGCCTCTAAATAGGCTTTTAAATTTGTCCTTAGCACGGGTTAGTGCATTAAAAATAAAAATAGTATAATCATGTGGGTACAGTGATATCGTTCCGATGTGAAACCTAACTGCAAAGTAGGTAGTCGGGGCTGTAAGTGATGCAATTTGCTTAAGCCAGATGTCGCTGCCTGTACGTAATACAGAGAATAGTGTAGAGGTTCGAAATTTCACTGATGCCGGTGAGTCGCCCATTGGCTCAATTGGTAGAGCGCTGGCACGGATAGCCAGAGGTTGCGGGTTCGAATCCCGGCATGGGTGAAATTTTTAGCCTCTAAATAGGTTTTTAATATTGTTTGTTAATCAATCAATTCAACTTAAAAGATTGTGTGCTTGGCGTCTGGTCTGTGTTGTTTACATTTGGTTATGGCCTCCAAACACACATAGTGTATTAATAATAATAGCTTATGTCCTTCAGTGGGATGTTTAGGGTGCTTTAAGATGGGGCCTGGCCAGTTACCTGCACAGGCGACAGGTCGCTGCGACTGCCCCGATGCGCCGAGCTCATTGGAGCGACGGCCGCATCTGCACAAACATCGTCTGCACTTGCGTCTCGGCCTACACTGCACACGGGGACACTCTCCTCTTCCTCGCTGCCGGCACCCTCACCGCTCACTGTCAGCACCTCTATTTGGTTTCCTAGCTCTGTGATTGGTGGAAGCATAGTAATTGTTACTAGGGTAACGTACTGGCTGACTGGTATGTTTGTAAAGATTAGATTATTTACAAACTAAAACATTAATTACATTACACATTACTTCAAATTAAACATGCAGTAAAAGGTGAGCATTTGATTGGAGGGCTATCATTCTTCTTTATGAAGAAGCTGATTTTCATAATGAAACCAGCGTCTTAATGATGTAACTTTTAACATAAAGATCTGTGTGCCAAAACAAAATATCTACTGGCCTTTGTCATAACATTATTATACCCCATATCTATGCGGCAGAGCTAAGTAAACATTTCGCTTTCAAACACAGATCAAAGTTAACACAGTTAAAAAGTACATAATCAAGGTGTGGGTTAGAATGTTCTCACAATATATTCTAAACAATTCTCACAATACAATTAAGCAAATCTAGAATTATGATGTTCGTTTAGGACATTTGTGGTTGCATTCAGATATTATTATAGATGGAATCTATGGGAGCTTAAACAGCAACTTTCAAGTAACTTTGCAGAATGTAAGCTGAATCAGTGAATTTAATTGTGAGTCACATTTTTCTTTCAATATTATAAAGTGAGGTATGCTTGTTCAGTGAATCATATAAAGTTCCACTACGTAGCTAACAACTGTGAATTAAATGACACAAGTTCTGAAACAGAATATTCTCTGCATCATTATTATAACCTATTTTCCACAGTTTTGCAGAAATGCATGTAGCTCTGTGTACCAATTAATTAGGCATTGAAATTGTGGCTTCTGTGTTTTTTTACACTCACCATCATAAGTAGAAATTCTATTAGTCTGGAGGGAAATAACTTGGTCAGGATTCACTGGAGACATTAAAAACTGCATGGGGCCATCATATCCTAGAAACAATAATTATGGTAGAACAATGCAACAAAATGGAAAAGCACATAAAAGTTGAAGGCACATAGAGTCGAGGCAATGCATGAGATTGAGGGGGCATGCTGGGTATGAATAACTAAAGATAATCGATTACCATGGTAATCGAAACATGCATGACTAAAATTTCGTATCACAAAGGTAAATGTAGATTAAACTAAAATGCAAGACTTTTATTTAAGAAAAACTTATAGATGAAGACTAATAGGGTTATGCGACTTATCTGACGTAATTGCACCAGTTATACGAGCTTTAATAGGTAATTACCATGTAATTCCCGGGAACGACTCCCAGATATTGGGCGTTTGGCAGATCCAACTCTCAGGTCGTTTGCTTGCACCATGCCAGCGTTTTGTCGCTTCTGTTTCATCTTCTGCTCCATTATCTGACGCTATAATATAGTACGAACGGTCAGATGGTGTCATAAAACACGAAATAGGCGAAATAACTAAGGTTTTGTGACGCACCTGCTGCTCGATCTTTTGATCACGAAGATTTATCGATGCCATGGTTTATAGATCACTGAATCACTTCGAGTATTTAATATAATGTACACTTATGTTATTCACTATCATAAATTGGCTACTAGCTCACAATTCAATAGAAAAATTGGCATTTTTTAGGCTCGATTTTTGTTTATAAATCATCTTGCCTACCGTTGCCCAGGAATAAAATGTTGCCACTCTCTAAGAATGTTGCTTTGCTTTTTGACTTAATGAAAACTTCCAGTGGCATCTTCACTTAATCTGTGATCTTCACTCATTATCAGCCTAGCGCAAGTAGGAACTTTGAAATTTTTGTTCGCATTTAGCCCCGTTTTAATGGCGGACATATTTTTGTCTCACTCTTTAATACTACTTACTCTTTCTTTGCTGTCAATGTCAAACTGAAAACATAACAAATATGGCGGAACGCGGCACATATTAGAACGTTTTCTAGTTAAATTTTTTGTGTTTCAAGTTTGTTCAATATCTAGCTGTGTGTATCTTGTTGTACAGTGTTTAGTGATTTTCTTTTAATATTGGCATTGATCGGATGGTGTCGAACTTGTGCCATTTGTAAAATAAGATGCAGCCGGTCAAAGGGTACCAAAAGAAAGTTTATGGGTAAATTTCCTAGGGATGAAGACCGGTAAGTATTTCTGGCTACAGTTTTTGTCATCTTGCACAAGAGCAAGATCATAAATTATGTTAAATAACGTAATTAATATACTATGAGAAAAATACTCAGATGTTTCAATGTCATAGTGATGTGCCATACACATATTCAATATCGATAAAAAAATATCTGATAAGTACCTTGGTCAGAATTACTACTCAGTGTATGACGGGTGAATTGCTGTAAGCCATAACAATGTTTCAACGATGCACTATTAGTGGCTGCATAGAATGTTGTTTTTTTTTTAGATGCAGACAATGGGTGAAAATTGTGGAAGATCTTATATCGTATATCCCCATCGAAAAACTCCACCAACATAAATATGTTTGTAGAGATCATTTCCGGCCGAAAGATTTTTACAACTATTTTAAAAGGAAGCCGATTAAAGAAATGGTGAGTTGTGTTATAAACTTATAATGTAACACTTACTACATTTCATGAATAATTATGTAATAAAACACAAAATACGCCTTGCTTTACGTCGAACATTTGAATATATTTTGCTCCGTCATTTAGAACGCAATATTATTATTACGTCTTAATACGTAAATGACATACTTTGATAAACATTTTTTTACAGGGCTGTATCTTCTCTACTTATAAATGCGCCTCCTCTTCCTGATTACTTACTAGCTGAGTTTCCGTACCACGTAGCCACGTCGCATCACTTGAAACTGGTTAGTGATTGGAATTACTAAAATATTTTTTTTACTAATTTTTAACTTAAAATATTTTTTTATAAAAATGTATTTGATAGTTACATAGTCAATTATGCAGTTATGTGGTAAACAGGAACAAACAATTTTTTTTTTCGGACTATTCTTGCAATTGTTTATTTTCAGATTCAGCTATACAAAAACCTATTAGTTGTCGAGCTTCACAAACAACTCTGGTACGTAGACTTTTCATGTATCGCTGAAGTTTTTTGTAACTAGAGTTTGTTTACTTTGATAAATTACAAAGTGTTATCATTTTCAGCACCTTGTACAGCAGCCAAAATATCAGCTGTTGCTATTGGTCCAGTAGGGTTTGACCACAATTATTGTGGCCTGGAATCTCAGCATATTTATCAGAACTATCCCGGTAAGTAGCATAGTTTACCAACAAATGAATAATCAATAACGACTCAACTTAACTTTTTTTGACGATTTCAGCACCTGAATCCAAACCACCGATTGATGAAGTTCGCTCAGATTGGACACCTCTAAGGAAAAACCAAATAGCTGCTGAAATAAATTCAATAGACCTTGACCACAATTATTGTGATTTGATAATCAATAATAAAATACTAATTTCATTTGTCGTTTTATTGAAAACATTGATTTTTATTAATTTTATTAGGCTAACTGCGGAGCCCCTGGATGAAAATTTATCGATATCGATAAATGTAGTACCAATGTAACGGGACGTCCCTAATGCACAGACAAGTTGTTATGTTGGTAGCACTTTTGACATTGCATTTTTGCTCTATTGGTTGGTATTGCTAACGGGGCCAAACTCAACAAAAGCATATAGGGAGGTCCCGTCTCTTATTTATATGCTCTGTGCTCATTATCATTACGGAAGAAGGGACCACACGGACGCCCGCCATCGTACTCTATCTACGCCCGCCATAGTGCCTTGGACATTGTTTTAGATGAAGGAGGTTAAGTAAAAACTCATAATAAATGAAATATCTAAAACTAATAATTCAATAACCACTAGTTATTCTAACCGCGTCACCGTGCCTCATCTTAAGTGCTCCCTATCACGTGGATCATGGATACTTCGTTCTCGTTCTCTTTGAATGTCCAAATTTTATCTGCCCTAGTCACTTGAATACGCAAGATTTATAAAAGGATCAATCATTTGCGTCTGAACGCATTTCACAAAGTTGACGTTTCATTCATTCATCGAATCATCGCATTAAGTGTTCTGTGCATCGCATCGTGCAGCTCACAGTGCAACAGCTGTATTCTGTATTGTAGCCACGGATGTCAAAAAAATTGTAGCTCATAATCAGCGTTGCCAGAAGGTTACTTTTGTAACCTTTTAGGTGATTACACTATTTTTATTTTTAATGCACTAACCCGTCCTAAGGAACAAATTTAAAAAACCTATTTTGAGGCTAAAAATTTCACCCATGCCGGGATTCGAACCCGCAACCTCTGGCTATCCGTACCAGTACTGGTACGGATAGCCAGAGGTTGCGGGTTCGAATCCCGGCATGGGTGAATTTTTTAGCCTCTAAATAGGTTTTTTAAATTTTAGGTGATTTTTAACTATGTCAGGTTACCTACTTTGAGGTTACAGGATACAAAAGGTTACTTTTGGTTACATTTTTGTGAAGGTTTTTTTTTACTTATTTTGAAAAACTGAACGCAAAGATCTTTTGCTTGTTGGCAGCATTGTTTCGTTTATTCGTTTCTTATTCTGAGTTCTTTGTTCAACTCACTCACTTACTCCCTTCCTGTCTATCTCTCTCTTTGTTTTGGTCTGCATGCTCCTGGTCAGGTCTCTGCTAAACTAAAATTTGCTTTGCATTGAAAAATATTATATTATTTTGTGATCAAGAAGCTTCATAACAAGGTAAGCATAAACTAATTTACGTGGGTCCGTCATAATTAGGATAAATATTATGAAGACAAAAGTATTATTTTTTTTTATTTCATTTAGTATAAATTTATGTCACTTAATTTTAATAGATATTTACGCAATTTTTGTAAACCCAAAAAAAAGTACATTAAATACCTACTTATTTTAAAATAATTGGCTGAATTTAATAATGGTCTGTATTTTTAAGGCTTACATCAATTTTGGATGATATATTTATGATATTATGTCCTTATTTCAGGTGCACGGGAAAGCAAGCGAGTAGTTAAAGAAAAAGTGTAAATAAACTGAAAAGACGTTTTTAGCTAGTTAAAGCTGATACAATCAATCACAGGACTCTGCTTGGTATTGACACATTATCAGCACTTACCTATAGCTACTAAAAGAAGCAATGCAACAATGCGATAACATTTGAGCCTTAAAAATTGATGCTAAAAACTAAACTTAAATATCGATTACATTTTATGAAGACAAAGGTAATTATATTATTTTTAATGCACTAACCCGTGCTAAGGACAATTTAAAGTAAAGCAAAGTAGGTACTCGGGGCTGCAGGTGATGCAAATCGCTTCAGCCAGATGTCGCTGCCTGTACGTAATACAGAGAATATTGTAAAGAGGTTCGAAATTTCACTGATGCCGGTGAGTCACCCATTAGCTCAGTTGGAAAGAGCGCTGGCACGGATAGCCAGAGATCGCGGGTTCAAATCCCGGCATGGGTGAAATTTTTAGCCTCTAAATAGGTTTTTTAAAGGTATAATTTATTGATTATAATTTTTTTTTCTTATTTAGTATTTATGTAATATATATATTTAATTTTCCTGGTCGCGCGACCAGATAACAATTAAAATTCTATTGTCCCGGGCACTGCAGCGTCTAGTGGTTACTTTACCCATCTATCTAGTTTAGTTGACAGTGCTACTAGATGCTGTATAAATCATCTAGAATAGATGCAAAGACCTTAGTTAATAAAATAGTAATCTAACAGGTTAAAGCAAGTATTGAAACTGACGGCTGAGCTGAATTAAGTAGTTTAATGTATGACATGACATATTTCAGGTGCACGGGAAAGCAAGCGAAGCTATAGAAAAAAAAATTAAACAAAAAATGTAAACCGACTTAGCAGGTAGGTACATGTAGATAAAAGGTACGTTATATGTATCCCAAATTATGTTTTAGTACCTTTTTTATTGGTGAGGTGACTTTTTATACCAAAAGGTTACTTTTTTGCCTATTTCAGGTGACTTTTCACAAGGCCAGTTTCAGTTTGGCAACACTGCTCAGAATAAGAATTAAGTAAGCATGTCTTTGTAGTCTGTGGTCCTTATTCAAAATGGCTCCTACCCGGAGTATCATCGGGTTTTTGAACCCTAAAACCTTTAGTGCAGTGGTTTCAAGTAATATATCTAAGTCTCCCAGTAGATTCTTACACAGTTGTATCAGTTGCGACCGCTTCATTGCGGCTCCGGCACTAACTAGTAACGCATTGACACATACAAATTTCAAACGTAAGTTTTCTTTCTACTTCTTTGCTATTACATCATTCATTGTATTATCTCCAAATCGATAAATCTCTTAATTCCCTTCACCATACATACACATCCTCTATATGCTTTCCTAACAGTTCCCGAAAATTCTCGATCATAATATAACCTCAAAACTTCTTCATTTCAGTCTATGTCGGTGCGCCAAGGCATCGGCTTTTCCACACCACCAACCATGTGGGTGCTCGAACCGACTACTACAAGGTGTTGGGAGTCGCCAAGAATGCATCACAGAAGGACATAAAGAAGGCCTACTATCAGCTCGCCAAGCAGTACCATCCCGATGCAAATAAATCAGACCCAGAAGCTTCACAGAAGTTCCAAGAAGTGTCTGAGGCTTATGAGGTATATGTCAATGTGTGGCCGGATTAGTGTGTTCATTGGATTATAGTATACTCCAGGATTCCTATTCTGTTAATACAAAACATTGCGAAACTAATGAAAAAAAGTGGCAGCAAACTTGAAGTAGGTAATGATTGAATAAGAACATCTGTCAAAGAGTGCAATGCACTTTTGTAATAGAATTTAGGGCCTTCTTCAGTGTAGCAGTGGTACCAAAGCAAAGACAGAAGACACCTGATTTCCACAAATGTTCACATACCTCAGCATTGACAAATACATACATACATAACCTCACGCCTGTATCCCAGAGGGGTAGGCAGAGACCAGGGACTGCCACTTGCCACGATCCTGACAGATCACCTTCGCTTCATCAACGTTCATAAGTCGTTGCATGCACGCACGCCGGTTCCAGGTACTTTTTATCTTTCCCTTTGCTAATACATCCCCTATCTGGTCGATGTATGTCCGCCTGGGACGATTGACTAATGAAAGTGAAAATCAGCAGTGGGTGTGCATAATATGATGATTAAACTCATACTCAAGAGAAAAGGCCTCTGCATGGCAGTGGGAGGTCTATCATACGGTCTACATACATAAAGAAGTCCCACTGCCAGCCTTGTGCCAGGCGCCTGTTTACTGCCATTGACAATCAGTTTTTATACGTATCAACATTCCATTTTTCAGATACTCTCTGATGAGTCAAAGCGCAAACAATATGACACGTTTGGTACGACTTCAGACCAAATGGGTGGCATGGGGGCTGGGCCAGGAGGCACCGAAGGTTTCACCCACCAATGGCAGTACAAGTCCACCATAGACCCGGAAGAGCTTTTCAGGAAGATATTTGGTGATGCTGGGTTTAAAAGTGATACATTTAGCGACTTCGCTGAGAGCCAGTTTGGGTTTGGTGCATCACAGGAGGTGAGAAGTGTTACTTGCTGTTCAAGATTTACAGTTCATAAAATTTTAACTTACTTATTTTTTTTATTTCTTGAACTACTAGTAAGTTCAAGAAATATTAAAGTATTAATTTCCCAATTTATTATTAATTTCTTGACTTAATTTTTCTGTTTTCTACACATAGACAAAAGATGATGAAATGAAATGATTTCTGTCAACTTATGTCAACAAATATTTGCAGTGTCCGCTAGTTTTATAAAACTATCGGCCCCTTCAAACATTGTTTTCCTTTATTAATTAGCATACAACCTACTCTTGTCTTCTTTTTCGTCGTGTGCTCATGACTGAGGGATGTGACTATGGATGGGGCTTCTGCCGCCACCACTCTCCATTCATTCAGACTGTGCGCCAGATGTAAGGCTGCTTGTATGGTCCCTCCTGAAGCTTTACTTATAATGTCTGTCCATTGTATTGGTGCTCAACCTATTCCTACCAGACCTACCAAACTTAGACCAAAAATAAAAAAAAAAATTTGGAAACTAGGAATTTCAAACTTAGATAATATAAATAAACTTAGATAATAATTCAATCCAATTAGCCTTTGTACGTTTCGTATCAGTTTCTCTTTCTGAATTTATAGAATATCTTTTAGATCAGTTTACCTCCTGGCAAAAGCCTCCTCCAATCATTAGCACTTTTCCCTATCCTGTGCCACTGTTCTCCAGAGGAGAACCTCTCGATCTTTTGCCATCTCTGTTCTCTTCCCATCATCAAATAATCGTACTAACAATAATAATAATATTATAGAATAAATTCCAAAAATTCTGACAATATTTTTATAATTCTAGGTTATCATGAACCTTCGGTTCACTGAAGCAGCACGAGGAGTTAATAAGGATGTCAATGTGAACGTCGTGGACACATGCAACAAGTGTCAGGGCTCCCGCGCCGAACCCGGTACCAAGGCAATCAAATGCACATATTGCAATGGCACTGGCATGGAGACTTTCTCCAGAGGTATGTGTGTCAATATCTCATTAATATCACTAATATTCATCATCAGCCATTTGCAGCTCTTGCTTTGCAATCTTGCAGCTCACTAATATAAGGAGTTAGAAAAACGGTTTACCAAGTTTGGATAAACTATAAAATGCTATCCATGTCAAGACAGTATAGTATAATGATAACTGTATTTGTTTCCAGGTCCATTTGTAATGCGGTCGACATGTAGGCACTGTCATGGCAGCAGGATGCTCATTAAATATCCCTGTTCCGAGTGTGAAGGGAAGGGCCAAGCTGTGAGTGACTTGAGTACCAGGAAATAAGATAACACTGATGTTAGCCCACAAGTGTTTCAAGCACAATAAGTCAAGCCACTTTCACCATAAAATTGATTAAATTTTTCTTATGGAAGAACTAAGTAAAAAGTAGTCCATAAACTTTGCAGGTGCAACGCAAGAAGATTACCGTACCAGTGCCTGCTGGTGTAGAAGATGGGCAGACCGTCCGAATGGCCGTTGGAAACAATGAGCTGTTCATCACATTTAAAGTGGAGAAGTCCAGCTATTTCAAGCGCGATGGGCCTGATGTGCATACTGATTGTACGGTGAGCGATCATAAACCTATCCCATCATGAACATATCCTATCATAAACATTCTCGATGTAACTTTATGCTACGCTAAAACTGGCCATTGTTTTTTCATTTGAAATGAAAAAGCTACATTTTTATAAAATCTGAATACACAGAAGAATTGTTATATTTTAATTTTTGATTAAAACTAAATTGTATGTTCTGTTTCTTCTTGGTGTACAATAAAGAATAGTCTTATCGTATTCTTTTGTTCCAGATTTCTGTGTGTCAAGCTATTTTGGGAGGTACTGTGAGGATACAGGGATTATATGAAGACCACACACTACAAGTCAGTACCAATCCATAGATTAAATAAGCTAACAACATTCAACATTTTTAAATAGCACTTGATATGTAGTTGGGATAGCCAACAGTTTTTTTTTAATTTAAAGATTTCAAATAACATGTCGGTTTTATGGTTTCCTCATGAAGTTTGCCTTTGCAATACCGCTTACGTGGTAGACACGTCTATTATTAAAACACTAATGTATGTTGTACTTGCGGGAATTCGAACCCGAACTTCATGTATTTCTAGCAATTTGTCTATATTCAGAGCTCTCACTGGCTTTTCAAACTATAAATTTTGGGCACTAAACCAGACAGAGCGATTCTATTTCTATGCCCCAATTCCAGTAGCCAGTTACATTTTACCATTAGTAATATTCGAATCCCGGCTAGGGACAAAAAAAGCCCAGATCTTGGACCTTTACATGTTTGTGATGTCTTTGTTTCTGGTTCCCACGACACAGGGGATCCTAGTGTGGGGCCAAAAGCAATGTATGTGCCTGTATGTAAATGTCATATGTTATATATAGTCTATTTATCCTTACTTGTCCGATTTAGTAAGATTCTATCGATAAAGTATGACTTTTTGGTCGAAAACTGCTATGTTCTCATAAATTAAGTAACCCGGGTCACTATTTTAGATAACACGCTGCTTATCGCCATTAGAAGCTTCTTTTCTATATTGGGCAAGTTAGAATGAATAGACTGTAGTCCATTTGGTTAGTTTAGGTACTTAAAAAAAGTAAACAATGTCGATGCGGCTTTTTATCGAAATACACTTTGAAATCTTTGCACTTTACAAATTCAATCTGAAATTTAGTGTAATTTGATGAAATTCAAGTAAAATGTAGAGATTTTGATTTAAAAAGTATATATTTCGATAAAAAGACACTTACATTTTTTAAATACCTACACAAATGGACTATAACTAACGTAAAAAAGAGTGCGCATGAAACGATTGCGAAAGTTAAAGTGCCTTCTTAACACATTTCAGATAATGCCCGGAACTAGTTCTCACAATGTGATCAGACTTTCAAAGAAGGGCATGAAGAGAGTAAACCAGCTGGGGTATGGAGATCATTATGTACATGTGAAGATACAGGTACGTCCCACTGTAGGCCACCGGCATTGTCTCAGAGAGAGAGAGAGAGAGAGAGAGAGAGAGAGAAAGAGAGTATGGCCTTAATTACCACGCGTGCTAACCGCGGCACGGCGCGCAAGCGCGGCGTATGTGATGCTTGGTTTAAATTGCAGTTCTGTGGGCAAAAAAATCCCACAGCAAGTACTGATTCTAAGGTCCCTTTTACCGCTGCATGGACATACCTTTATTCTATAATGCCTATGTGGCGAAACAGAAATGTATCTCTTCTTAAATTATAACAGGGCTAACTTTTATTCTGTTGTTTTGAGAGGCAACTTATCTCATTCTTAATTTCAATGGGAAAGTAAACCTGAAGATGTTTTAGGCTTATAAGTAAATCTAAACTATTATTACCTAATTATATATTCTCCAATGTATTACTTCAGTCCATCCAAAGGTTGTCTGGAAGAGATTAATTTTAATGACAAGGCCGCCATCTGTACTCTTAGGTTATTTTTTTTATTTAAAAACCTATTTAGAGGCTAAAAATTTCACCCATGCCGGGATTCGAACCCGCAACCTCTGGCTATCCGTACCAGCGCTCTACCAATTGAGCCAATGGGCGACTCACGGCATCAGTGAAATTTCGAACCTCTTTACAATATTCTCTGTATTACGTACAGGCAGCGACATCTGACTTAAGCAAATTACATTACTTACAGCCCCGACTACCTACTTTGTAGTTAGGTTTAACATCGGAACGATATCACTGTACCCACATGATTACACTATTTTTATTTTTAATGCACTAACCCGTGCTAAGTAATGGGCTGTAAGTAATGTAATTTGCTTAAGTCAGATGTCGCTGCCTGTACGTAATACAGAGAATATTGTAAAGAGGTTCGAAATTTCACTGATGCCGTGAGTCGCCCATTGGCTCAATTGGTAGAGCGCTGGTACGGATAGCCAGAGGTTGCGGGTTCGAATCCCGGCATGGGTGAAATTTTTAGCCTCTAAATAGGTTTTTAAATTTGTTCCTTAGCACGGGTTAGTGCATTAAAAATAAAAATAGTGTATTTTTTTTATGTAGCCTTTATCCTCCCACTGCAGGGCACGGGCCTTCTCTAAAAGAGAGTATGGGCTTATTCACCAGAAGTGCCCACCGCAAAATGTGGTTAAGAAATATTTGTGCAATATCCATTTCTTGCGTTTAATGAAATTAGGATAGTAGTTCGATAAAAAAAGTCAACTTGCAATAATGTGTATTTTCCTTTTTCAGGTTCCTAAGTCACTTTCCGCGAAACAAAAGGCTTTAATTTACGCCTATGCTGAGTTGGAAGAAGATACTCCTGGGCAAATATTAGGAGTCTCCTACGATAGAGATGGTAAGAGCCTTTGACACCAGACCTAAATTCTAAGATACTTAAATTGTAAATGGGGACAAAAAATTTAAGGACTGAGAAAAGTCAAGGTGAAAATGTCTCGATAACAATGTACAGGGATTCAGGGTCATTATTGTAGAGTGATTACGAAGAACCGAACTAACCCCAAAAGAATGAAGGTCAGTTTCCCAACATCTCATGGTATTCCCGTCCCGAACTCTTCCAAGTTAACGGGTGGATCTACTTTGTGGACGATATTTAGAACGGATACTTTATGTTACAGAAAAGTCTAAACCGTCCGCCGAAAACACGTCTAGCGCTAAAACAAAAAAGGCGGCCTCAGCCGAAACGATTCACGACATGAACCGCGAATCGCCGGACGAAAAAAGTACCTACACTTTCTTAGACAGTCTGCTAGACGCGTATGCGAGAAATAAGTCAACCTTTATTGTCGGTGTGCTTATATCTGTGTACCTGGCGTTTGTTGTGATGATGAATGACCCGGAAGATAAATATAAATTACGCGATTGGACCGCGGAGCAGGAAAATAGGGAGTTTAGGCCGGTCGACCAGCCGCTGGGCTTTCAGTATGCGAAAAAGAGACAGGAAGAAATGGAGAATGAGAAGCCGAAATTGTATGAAGCGTAAATAACAGATGTTAAAAATGTGAACGTGATTGTGCACTGCTCTGATCATTTTAACAATTATTGGAAAGTTGGTTTCTGTAGATAATGACCATTAAACTCAATTTACTGATTACTAGTCTTACCATTAAAGGGAACCTATTAAAAGATTTTCGATAACACATTTTTGACGGGCAAGCAGCGCGTGGGTAGGAAGCGGTGGTAATGAATAGAAAGCTTGCCTCAATGCCGAAGTGGTAAGTTCTATTTTGGCATGTTCCAAGTCGGCAAAGACGGCAATAATGCAAAAAGTTAAATATTAAAAAATAATTAATGCGCATTTAAATAATCGAGCTGTGAAACGATCATACAAGCAGCGTTTCTTTGTTTTGAGGTAGCTCACGCTTTGCTACCTAATCAATTAAAGACCTGCTTAATAAGGTGTTTCTACTTTTCAATCAAAATTTTTATCTGTCCCATAACCAGTTGCTGCTCTAAAGACTTTTTTTTGCTGATAAAACAGTTTATTGTTGCTAAATAAAAAAATAAAATAAAGATATTTAAAACACATTAACTCCGTTAAATTATCTGTGGTAGAGACTTTCCAAGGGAAATAATTTTACCACATACCATTTTATTGCGTTTATGGAGTGTTTTAATAGGAATTGTATTTATATAAACAACACTGCAGTTATACTATTTTTATTTTTAATGCACTAACCCGTGCTAAGGACAAGGAAATAGGTTTTTAAACACTGAAGTTCTCATAATTGACTAAGGCTCTGTTGGGCGTTTACCATACAAACATTTACTGTATTTGTATGGAAAGTGCCTGTCTGCTTAGATCAGAGCAGTGTATCTATCCACTAATGTAGATAGCGTAGTTATTTATTCTGTTGCAATAAATTTTAAATAGAAATACGAAGCTATCGATTGTTAAATTAATTCTTTATCAAGCATGACTTGCATGGATGGCTGTATGACTGTACAGTGGATATTATTACATGTTCAAATGTATATTTTTGTTATCAAACCAAAGGAGTATAGTGTGATGGTATGATACTTATGTAAATACACATTAAATAGCTTCTCTGTGAATACATAAAGTACAAAATTATATGAAAGTCGTTTTATTTTGTTACAACCTTTCGACTGCACCACGCCATCATGCTATAGTCCTCAAAAATTGCCATTTCCCAATCGTATTCGAGGCAAAGAAATACTCGTAGGTGTCTAAAGATTGCATTTAGGAGATAACGTAGGATATTACATTTATGAAACCGTAATTCATTTGTGCAAGTGGCCTCAGTCTGGGTGTATTTCCATATTTGTGATACCATAGCACAGGGTATCCTAGTTCGGGACCATGAAAAGTGTTTGTGTTGTGTAGAAGTTATACATTCGAAACGGGTTATACGGCGAGGAACTAGTAACAACTCCTATTGTAATAATAATAATATAAGCTTTTTCTTTATAAATAAAACAATACAATACGCATCCCTCTCCAGGACATGCTTGGCCTCCCACACGCCATGTGGTTTGTGGGGTGTGGTCTATTATAAAAACCTATTTAGAGGCTAAAATGGGTGTGGTCTAATCACTCTGGCTGACCAGGCTTCACTGGGTGATTTATTACACTAGAATACTACTCTAGTTAACGTGAAGCGATCACAGAGACGCTGAGAGTCAAAGAGTAGCGTAAAAAGATGAATTACTCCACCACAGTGCCCATTTCAGGCCACAATAAACTAGTCTAGCAGTATGCAAACAATTTATAAAGTTCACTCTTTTTAGGTGACACAATTTAATACCGTAAAGACTGAAGAATATTAGAAGTTGATCGATGCTGTGAGTTGCATTTCGATTCAGTTTTGAGTCCGTACTGTAGTGTTTTAGTTTCCTACTTTAATTTTATTTTTGAGCTTTGAGAAGTGTTGTTTTACCCTTCGTCCAAAATGTGATTCAATCAACTTATTTCATTATCTCAACATCCATTATCTTAATGTTGAGATAAGAGCTATGCTATTGGGATAGCTACATTATATTATGTTCATCTTAAGACGCTGCTTTCTTTTTCATTAATTAATAGGTAGACATTATTTTGACAGTTGGGGAAGAAAACGCACGAGTGCGGGAAAGGTAAAAAAAAAGCACGAGTGTGTAATAGCCCACATCCCGCACGCTATACGTCCTTGCAATACGCCACTTTTTGAGCAACTGTATTAAAAATAAATATGATGGTAAAAGAATGACTAGGTATGCTTTAGGCAAAAAGTTTACTAAATCCCCATCAATGGGGAGTAGTGGCATAACCCAAAATTCATGTTGATTTTTGTTAGGCAAATATGGAGTAAGAACTCATTATTTTTTTTTTAATAAAAAAAAACTTAAGTGTAGGATGTAAAAACAAGCCGAAAATAACTCCTAATTTGACTTTGTTAGATCACGCTGTCCCAAACTGTCTGTACAGTTTTGATAGCGTGATTTAGCGTGACTTTTACAGCAATTAAACATGTGAAAATGTACGAACGAGTAAGAGCAAAAGAAAAGTGTTGTCTTACTGATATACAACGATTTGCGATAAACTGTAAAACAATCACGGTTCTCTAAGCTCAATAATTTTCTATACCCAGTTGATTTTTTGTACACATTCCCTCCTAGTACATATTGGTAACAAGAGCAACGGATTTCAGGTAGAAAGGTCTCGATAGCAGAACCCCAAGATATGGTCGACAGAGTTAAAGAAGCTCTGCAGAGCAAGAAAGTTTTAGAAGCGTCACCTGAGTCGGCTGCGGAAAAACCCACCACAGAAATGCCTGCTTCAGATACTACAGAAACGGAAGAGGTCTTGAAGAAATCCAAACGAAACAAAGGCTAGAGATGACTTGCAAATACCTTCATTCATTGTCATGTCATTTTCAAAAAGCGCCACAAGAAATTTGGACTCGTCGAGTCGCTAAGAGATCGTAATTTTGCGTGGTCAAGTTTTTTGATTGTATGGAATTTAACTCAACTTTATTCAGTAACAATGAAGTGGAGCCTTATCCAGGCAGGTGGCTAGTAGGTATGTATCTAAAAATAATTTTTGCTGGTCGACTTTCGACGTTTTCCATTACAAAGTTATAGATGGCAAATTTACACATTACTTGTCTGAATAAATATTATTGAACCGAACGAGCCTTTAAAATTAAGTTCTATTTAGCGGCTCGACCTTAATTTTCAAAAGTAAAATACACGAATATAATATATTAGATACAATTGTATTCCATTTCTATGCTTTAACAAGTTTATTAATTGATTGATTCCTTTCATGTCTTAATTGTTAGATATCCAGTTATATTCCCACAACAATCCCACAACTCAGCTTTTATCTATAGACGATTCTTTCTACTAATGGTCTGCTATACTACAATTCCCAAACTAAGCAGACTTAATTAGTTTTTGGCAAAACGAGCTGTTGAATTTCTTTATTTTCTACTAGAAAGTTATTAGTTACTAGACAGTTTATTTTATTTCACCAGAGTTACATTTTATGTTACCTCATATGTTGGCCTTACTTGTTTTGCATAGACTAATAGACGTTACATAATGTATTTATGGGTACATTATTACCACAAGTATAAATCAAAGATGCTGTAAATAGCCGTTGACTAGTGAGTAGGATATTGGTAAATAAATAGATAATTTACTTACAAAACTTCTTTATTTCCTTTGACTTACGAAACATATCCAGATAACAGGATGTCATGTCTACTTTATCGCTGAAAATTAACCATAACGATGGATCCATAGCTAATGACAATAAAAATTTGAAAGTTCTTCCATACAATTTATGTCACAAATTCACTGTACCCTGCCTGCCTTACCTTGAATACAACATAAATCAAAGATGGCTGATATAAAATTTGCCGCCAAAACTGATTTTTAAGCGGGTTCTAAACGGGCCATGTTTTTACTGCAATTTGTGGCTGCACTATAGGCAACTAAATGCCTGGCCATCACAAAAGTATTTAATTGCAACTGATGGCCGAGCAATCTATGGCTGGGCCATATGATGCAATATATCAGCATAGTAGGGCCCGCCACTCACAGCAAACTTTATGTTGCGTAGAAAAGGATACCTACTCATGGCATAACACAGAGAGCGACTGAAAGAGCAATAGAACTAACTGGGCAACATTGCAGTTAAAATCGATCGCTCAGCGATCGTCCGGCAACCTATCAACAGTGGCGGGGTAAGACCTAAATTTGATGTGGGCAAGACAGATTTCGCGAGACCCTGTTCGGTGGCGACCTGAAGACGGATTATAGGCTATCAAAACAATATCGGCCACACGTAGCCATACCAAACATGTTGCCGGCCACCGTGTTGCAGTCACAAATTGCAGTAAAACATGGCCCGTTTAGAAGTCCCTTTAGTATCAGACGGGAGGGCATTTGGACAGACAAGTTTTGCTCCATGAATACGTCATGGAGTTCTCATGGAGATACTCATCACAAATTATTTGATTGTGCTGTGTGATGATTTAGGCGCATTGCGTGCCACTAATCGTAAAAACACAGATCGAATATTTTTACGTAACATGAAACAATATTTCGTCGTTCTTATTGCAAAAAGTCGTATGTCCAAAAACATGATTTTCGTTTTTTCATCTAATTGAAGGAAAACTTAATTCTGAATGTAAGTGTAAGACATTATAATCTTAGCTTGAGTAGGTAAAGTTTATGATGTCTTACTAGCTTTGTATTTTTAAAATTTTTCTTTAAATTTGATGAATAAACGTAAATGATTATTTTTTGACATGGTATATTTTGCAATATGAACGACGATTTTATCTATCTATAAATAAATATTATTTTTGCAAAAAGTCGCATTCGTGGTAAGTTGCAAAAACGATCACTGTAAAAGAAGTTAGTATGATGATCTACTTCTTTTCGTAGTTATGGATGCAAAATGCATAAGCGACCTATGGGATTTAGACATCGAACATAGCAAATAAATTAACAGCAGCTCCCTACTAAAAATAGATTTGCCCGTATTGGTAAGTAGAAAACGTGGGGCGATATTTTATTATTATTAATTAACATTAATTCTCATTCTGGAGGTGAGTTCGAGTCCCGGCATTCACTACTTCAGCGCTTGAAATTACCAATCCGCGGTGGGCATGCGTGGTGATTAAGCCCATACGCTCTCTGAGAGAAGACCTGTGGCCTGCGTTGAGATATACATAGGCTGCATTATAATATAATATTTATTGTTAACACGTTTCGTGCACTGAAGTCAAAAAGTATTTTCGGGTAGATGCGCATTTTTTTCAGTGCAATCTCTCAGATGGTTCATTTTTTTCGGCCTTTCAGATGGGTTGAGTGAGAGGGCTCACTCACCATGCGTGCCCACCGCGGGAGTGCGGTTAAGCTATCATTCGATATCAACCATTGTATGTCGCCACTGCTGGGGCACGGGTCTCTTTCTGCATCGCAGGAAGGTTAGGCCATACCTACTCCACCACAGGGGCCTAGGCCGGGTTGATGGAGGATTGTAAAACAGTGGAGGGCTTATTGTCTTACAATCTCCTTAACTGTCAGAAGTTATCAAGCCGTCAATAAGGCCGCTGACATGGCTTAACGACTGCCATTACATGACAGCCGGCACCAACGGCTTAACGATATCAATTCTTGTATGTACCCACTGGAGGAATGTTTTCAAAATGGACACTTTGAATTGTAACGTTAATTAAGCCGTAGTTACTGCGCTACTTTGAATAAAACCTTTTCATTTCATTTCTTTCATAAGGTGCCTTGCGAGGCACGGAAGCGCTCGGAAAACTCCTAGGTACTAGCGGTAGTCACGGGACGGTCACCTATACCTGACCGCGCCTATTGTTGCTTAACTCAAGCGCTTCTATGCTATGCTTATTATTTCGCCAAGCTGATTATTATTTCGCTTTATCAAAAGTGAAGAGGCGGTATCTCTCCCCTAGCCCGATGAGCGTCTCGCTGCTGTGCCGGCGCAGGGTCGCCAGCGCGCATGCGAGCAGCGCCATGGCGCCCTCCACGTAGAGCCCGTACAGGACGCGGGGAAAGCTTGCTACCTGCGAAACAATCGTTATAATAGTAATCCCTAATCACTCACTATGCTCTTACGTAGTTATATACACCTGGACACATCTATTGCCCCACCCTAGAGCTTAAGTTTCGATGGCCCCTACCTAAATATGATTAACAAAAGCTAGATTGAACAAAACTATTTCACTCTCTTTTTCGTTCGTATTGATTTAAAATTTTAGCTAGTACTAAACAAAACTGAAAATGTAATGTGGGCAGTGTCCAGGAGTGTACTATATTAAACGGATCTAACGTCGGCAATTAAGGTAGATAGATAGAATATTCTTTATTGTAGGTGCACAGAAATCACAGCGACAGAAATTTTATTTATTACTAATAGCATTTTTTTTCCAGGCAACCATACAATAATTATAAGGTAATTTTTGACTTAATAAATAATCGCGATTAAACCCGCTTAGTATACAATCATTAGAATCTATCAGTCTCATTAATACGGGTTGACATCGATGTTATGTGGTTGAAAATTGATAGTCGCTGCATGCATGCTCATGGTTACGGATATTGTTATCTTGCTTTTCACTGTGAATCAGTGTTGCCAACTCCAGTAAATTCGTCTCGCTAGATTTCTTATCATAAGTCGCTAGGAAGTCGCTAAAACTGATTGAACTAAAGTCGGCTCCCGGATTTCCTTCTGGGCCGCGTTTCATAAAGCTGCAATTCGTAGTTTATTGTAACAATTCGACGTACATTGCGTAGCAGAGTCTACTTGTTAATCTGTAGTGTAATCAACTTTACAATGTATGTCGACTTGTCATAGTAAACCATGTAGTTTTATGAAATAGGCCCCGGAGACCATTAGCAGCCAAAAATAAAGGGCGGGGGGAGGCACGTGAATCAGTTTAACTAGTAATCCCTAGATAAATAGTCACTAGATAAATTAAACACTTTTTGTCCCTATTCTCATATGGCGCATATGAGAACAGGGACAACGGACAACCTTGAAGTAGACCTTTGAGTAAGTAAAAAATGGTGTTGGGCATATTTTGTTATCTTGTACTTAACGTAATCTTCAGGTTAAAAAGTCGTCAGCTAAGTCGCTAAATAATTTTTACCGTCAGAACTTTTTTCTTGTCGCTAAGGCTCTCGCAAAAGTCGTTCTTTCTAGCGACAAAGTCGCTAAATTGGCAACACTGCTGTGAATGGGGTATTGGCTCAAACAATCTCACGTGCTGAAGCCCGCCCGTGGTGGTGAACTCCAGCGGAAACATGACCACGTCAACGGCTCCGCGCCCCCTCAGCACTCCGAAGGTGACGGCTCCAAAAGCGTAGTACAGCACCGTGGCCAGGGGAATCCCTCGCCAGACCCATAGTATGTTGATGCACGACTGGGAGAAAAGAATAATAATATTTGTATATTGTAAAAAGGTAAGAGGTAAGGAAAAGGTAAGAAAAGAATATTTTTTTGTTGTATACCAGAGCACAAGCCATAAAAACATGTAAAAATTCAGAGATACATACATAACAGTAAAATTGCAGCAACGCGTTACGATATTGTTGTTTTTACAGTGTACAATAAAGAATAATCTTATCTTATTATAAATGAGCAGTAGCTATCAAACATTATTATTCGTTATCAACCCTTGTATGTCCCCGCTGCTGGGGCACGGGTCTCTTCCTGCATCGCAGGGAGGTTAGGACATACTCCACCACGGGGGCCAAGTCCGGTTTGGTGGAGGATTGTAAGACAGTGGCGGGCCTTACTGTCAGTAGTTATCAAGCCGCCCATAAGGCCTCTGACATGGCTTAACGACTGCCATTGCATGACAGCCGGCACCTACGGCTTAGCGTGCCTTGCGAAGCACGGAAGCGCTCGGAAATATGCCACTAGCGGTATTCACGGGACGGTCACCCATCTTGACCGTGCCTGTTGTTGTTTAACTCAAGTGATTGATTATACTATTTTTATTTTTAATGCACTAACCCGTGCTAAGGACAATTGGATAGATGGCTCAGTTGGATAGAGCGCTGGCACGGATAGCCAGAGGTCGCGGGTTCGAATCCCGGCATGGGTGGAATTTTTAGCCTCTAAGTAGGTTTTTCAAGTGATTGATTCCAATCACTCGGTTTGCCTAGGCCACGAGCACTTCTTTTAACATTATTAATATTAAAATTATTGAGCGAATAAAATCATTGAGCAAGCTTAATGCTGCTTAGCATCCTTTAGCAATAGCATTATTCGTAATAGTAATAGCATTATTTCTTACATACCATCACTAACCCTCCAATGCCCTTCACAAACAGAAGCCGTCTATAGACTACTACTTTATTCTCCGATAAAAATACACATTAAAATTTTCACACGAACGCGTCGCGTCGCTAGTCGCTATTTGTGTATAAAGAAGGCATTTGGAAAATCCACGAAGCCTACGATCAAGATTGATGGCGTTCGTTTTGCATTGTGATCCTACAGCGCACACCAAATGAATAATAATGCAAAGGAACACACAAACGACGGCTGAAACGGATCACGACGATAATAATTAGCAACACAACGTATAAGCAATCAGAATACAATTAGTATAGACAGTAACTGCGTGCATTCAAATCTTTACAGCTAACTATAGCAGCAAATACAGGAAGCGCTCGTGGTTTAATCGAACCGAGTCCGAGTGATTGGAATCAATCACTTGAGTTAAGCAACAACAGGTACGGTCACGAGAAGGATGGGTGACCGTCCTGTAACAACCGCGAGTGACATTTTTCCGAGCGCTTCCGTGCTTCGCAAGGCGCATTAAGCCGTTGGTGCCCGCTGTCATGTAATGGCAGTCGTTAAGCCATGTCAGAGGCCATATTGGCGGATAACTTCTGAGAGTAAGGCCCGCCACTGTCTTACAATCCTCAACCAACCCGGATGGCCGCCGTGGTGGGGTATGGCCTAACCTTCCTGCGACGCAGGAAGAAGAGACCGGTGGCCCAGCACAGCAGTTTGGACATACAAGGGTTGATATCGAACTACACTATAATAATATGCTAAATGTTCCATAGGACAGATAAGTCCATACCCAATATTGTAAAACATTAATATTCGTTATCTGTGCCTGTATGTTCTCCAAATAAATGGATTTAATTTAATATCTACGCACTAAAAATTCATCAACAACAGTGAATACAAATCCGTTTCGCTTTTGCGAGTGTTCACGGAATCCCTAGACTAAGAAATAACGTATGCTACGTCGTAGCCAGGCGTAGCATACAACTACGAAGCTACGAGCTTCGTAGTTATAAGTTATGCGTGTGTTACAGATAGTTTCCTTCTTTGTTTACGATTTCTGAGTTCTATCTTTGGATATTTGTTTTACTAGTTAGGATCACTAACAGAGTACACAATAATTATAATAATGAATATACAATATAAATAAAGGTATGCAGTTACTAATTGCTATTCGAAATAGAAATGCCACAACTTGCAATATGGATGGACAGATCACAAAAAAACTTATAACGGGTAATATTTTATTGTGAGTATGTAGCACAAATTACTTCTTACAATAAAATTCTGCAATGAATGGTTTTGCGCAACAGCGATAAGTAGCTTTAGATAGAGGATAGAGAACAATGGCTTAATGAACGTTACAATTCAAACTAGTTGTCAATTCATTATATCCACCAATGTGATATAAATAGTTCTAACTATAGAAAGAAAGAAAACAATTATTTAAGTTCCTTCATTGAATTGCTATAGGAGTAACTAGTTCCTATACGTTTATCAGTGATACTCACGATAAGTCTATTCCTGTGTTTCCGGACAGTTGTGGTTTTCCCCATTTCGGGATGAGCGTTGCTCCTCCCGGTCGACCCTTCTGAAATCCGTAATACAAATTCTCCGTTAACTACTTAGCAAAGGTAGGGTCTGATGTTCACTCTACCTGAAAATCTCACACTCTAAGTGATAAACCAAACTAAAAATTATAGTAAAATAATTTGGACTTAAATTTTTACCAAGCCACAAAGAAGGTTTATTTCCTACTATGTCCCCGAAACGGTTAGAAACGGCTGAGTATTCCGAAAAGAGTTAGAGAATTTTTATGAGCTTTTACTTAAAAAATGAAAAATGTTGAGAGATTTTCCCGCTAACCTAGACGTCAGAATTTTGATAACGGCTACATAAAGGGTCATCAAAATATTTTTTTCGATTCTTGCACTAAGAGCCAACTAAAATCAATAGACTTTCAATAAAATTTAGTGATTGAAAAAAATATCAGCTGCTGCAAACTGGAATTTCGAGTCCTTACTCGAAATAACTGTTTTAACTTTTTTATTCGCTAATGGTGAAGGAAAACACCGTGAGGAAACCTGGAAATTGCCAATCCATGGTGGGCACGTGTAGTTACGAAGCCCATACTCTCTATCTCAGAGAGAAGGCCTTGCACTGGGACGTTTATAAGCTACTTAAAAAAATATCCAGGGCTCCGTTCTCAATGTCCATTGAAATTGAAAGGAATCTTTATCGTCCACGAAATCCATTTCAAACTCGGCCAAATCCTACCTACAAAGTAACTTTCATTTCAGGAAAGTTCTATAACGTTAATCCGTACTAATTTGTTACCTAATCTACGGACCAGTTTACTGTGGTCTTTAATGGCCAGGTTAATATCCGCTAGTGCGTTGGATTAAAGCATAAAGATCTGAACATATGTAGCTCAATATGCAAGCTACTGTAAGCCAACTAAATGGTCGGTCGATCTTTTATAACATTGGTGAAATGCGTAGAGTTAGAATCTCTACTCGAGACAAGTAGCGCGAAAGTACGAGACAAAAATCAAATGTTGAAAAATCGCGACTTTTCTGTAAGTACATTCACTGTAAAATAGACAAGACGAAAATTTTAAATCCTCTTCTATTATGTGGGCAGACATATATTATCAACAAAAAACCTATATTTCAGTAACAAACTAAAGTTTAACGAAGGTTAAAGTATTTTTTTTTAATTATTTTAAATCTGTGGGAAAACAACGCAGTGTCATGGCAACGTCACGCCCAGGTAAACAGACATAATTAACAACAAAGCACGGGTGAAGTGTACTAATGTTAACCTAAGCGTGACGGCATGCGGTGTGATCGGTGTTTCAGTCAAAATGGCTGAAAGCAATATTATAATCATTTATTTAATTAAAAATATTGATAATCACTTTTTTTTACTAAATCGGTTTTTTAAATCCTTTATTAAGTTCGATATCAACCCTTTTATGTACGGGTCTCTTCCTGCATCGCAGGAAGGTTAGGCCATAATCCACCACGGGGGCAAAGTCCGGGTTGGTTTAATATGTAGGTACTTTCCCCCAATATCGTTATAAATATATGATTAATGATACTGTCATTGCGCGTATTCTGTCAGTTTAGTTCGACGACCTCTGTGGCGTAGCGGTAGCGCGTCCGCCTACCATGAAACAGGTTCCGGGTTCGAATCCCGGCTGGGGACAAGAAAAGCCCAGGTCTTGTATATTTACATGTTTGTGATGTCGTTGTGTCTGGTTCCCACGACGCAGGTTATCCTAGTGTGGGGCTAGAAGCAATGTATGTGCTTGTATCAAATTTTATGTTATATTAAATGTTATGTTATGTTAGTTTACCGCCACATACTACCTACGCAAGAAAATGTACACCACTTATTAATTATTCATATTCATTTCAACTTCAAGACTTTTACCTCCTGTTTGCTGAATGTCGATGCCTTATGTTAGCCGTTTCGGGCCGAATTTGTAGTGGAGAAAAAGGCAGCGAAAAACATACTCTACCTTGACCATCTATTCTAAAACCATATTATAAATACGGTATTATATACATAAACAAATATTTTTTTCTCAAATCATCCAGTAAAATTAATTTATATAAGTGAAAATATCAATGTATTCTTAATAACGAGCTTGATGACCACGCGCGCTCACCGCGGATTGGCAATTTCAATCGCTGAGATATTTGAACAGTTAGCGAGTGGTATTGAGAGATATTTGAACAGTTAGCGAGTGGTATTGAGAGATATTTGAACAGTTAGCGAGTGGTATTGCTACTACAACTGTACAAAGTACATCACCTAAAAAAAAGTCATAGGTACATGCCCTAAATTTGCTGAATTTGTACTTTATGCGTGATGATACTAATATTATAAATGTGAAAGTTTGTTTGTATGTATGTATGTATGTATGTATGTATGTATGTATGTATGTATGTATGTATGTATGTATGTATGTATGTATGTATGTATGTATGTATGTATGTATGTATGTATGTATGTATGTATGTATGTATGTATGTATGTATGTATGTATGTATGTATGTATGTATGTATGTATGTATGTATGTATGTATGTATGTATGTATGTATGTATGTATGTATGTATGTATGTATGTATGTATGTATGTATGTATGAAGCGGTGGTAGCTCAGTGGGTAGAACCATGGACTGGCAAGCGAGAGCCCCAGGTTCGATCCCAAGTGCGGGCGTGTACCAAGACTTTGTTGATTTTCAAAGTTACGTACATTTGCGAATTTGTAGTCGCAATACCACACGCTAACGGTGAAGGAAAACATCGTGAGGAAACCCGCGGCTTGGTTGGCTCCGCACGTATTGACTAGTCTTTCCTGTGGGCTAGGCCGACTAAGCTGTCAGGATGGTATAGGTGCTAGGCAAGCCTACACCATCTACAAAAACCATGACCCAGGCACTACAGCGTCGGAGTGGTGCCTTCACCCATCTAGTGTGAGTGAAGATACCACTGGACGCTGTATAAATCATCTCATTAAGTAGATGCAAAAAGGCCAACATTATGTATGTATGTATGTATGTATGTATGTATGTATGTATGTATGTATGTATGTATGTATGTATGTATGTATGTATGTATGTATGTATGTATGTATGTATGTATGTATGTATGTATGTATGTATGTATGTATGTATGTATGTATGTATGTATGTATGTATGTATGTATGTATGTATGTATGTATGTATGTATGTATGTATGTATGTATGTATGTATGTATGTATGTATGTATGTATGTATGTATGTATGTATGTATGTATGTATGTATGTATGTATGTATGTATGTATGTATGTATGTATGTATGTATGTATGTATGTATGTATGTATGTGTATATATGTGTGTGTGTGTGTGTGTGTGTGTGTGTGTGTGTATGTATGGTTGTTACTCGATCGCGCTATAACGGCTAAACGGATTGGGATGAAACACACGGCACGGAGATAGATTATAGCCTAGAATAGCACATAGACCGCTTTCAATCCCGGAAAAATATATGTCAAAATTTCTGAGCGACCGAAGTCGTAGGCAGCAGCTAGTTTGAAATAAAAAACTTATGTAGTTGCTGCTGCTGCCTGTACGTAATACAGAGAGTATTGTAAAGAGGTTAAAAAATTCACTGATGCCGATGTAAGTCGCCCGTTAGCTCAGTTGGGAGAGCGCTGGCACGGTTAGCCAGAGGTCGCGGGTTCGACTTCTGGCATGTCCTTAGCACGGGTTAGTACATTAAAAATAATTAATTATGTAGATTACATTTTTGGTGCATTTGTAGCCTTTCTTATCCTATCCTATCCTTTCATGGGTTGTCTATTCTCGGTCGTGGCCGGTCGTTTGCGTTCGCGTTACTGTGTGTTTATGTTATTGTTAAGGGCTGCTGCTAATGGGTGCTGTTCATTCTTATTATCTTCATTACACAGCCTGTTACCGATTGTAGTTATTATGAAAGCCGGCGGTCCAAGATTAGCTGAAATGCTGCTTTGTATTATTGGCTAATCCAGGTTTAAGACACCTAAGACAAAGACTGCGGACATTCTAGCTACTTCTAACATTTGGGCATCCCTGGGGTATTATTATTACGTAAGTGTCCACTTAGTTGAGTGACGTTGATTTTTACTTTTTTTAATCTACAAAACTCGACTGAAGTAAGCTTCAGATTCAATTTGTTTACTTACACATAAAAGATTAACCCACTTATTCATAATGGTCGCTGCTAACTTAAAACAGCTGATTATACTATTTTTAATGCACTATCCCGTGCTAAGGACAATTTTAAAAACCTATTGCTAAGTACTCCGGCTGTCAAATGCATACATTTTTTGACACTTAGGAGTCGTCTTAATGCTTCATTCGATAGAGTGGAGTGCTACGCAATAGGAGGGCTGGACGCGGATTCAATTCAATTCAAAGTTCTTTATTGCACAAAAAAGGGGGTTGGTACAAAGGCGAGCTTAATACTAATAAGCTTTTTCTTCCAGCTAACCTTGGGATGGCAAAGGATCGTGAGTAATAATATCTTTTTGGGAAAAGGGTCCGTACTCAGCAGTTTGTCCGTTTGTTCGCTACTCTTGACACCTGGGAGAAGGCAATCAACCACTGGTGGCCGCGGTTAGTTGATTGCCTCGTTGATCTAGCGGTATCATTTCTGATTACCGTGCCAGAGGTCGTGGGTTTGATTCCGACTGGGGGCTGCCGTACATTTGATATATATGTCACCGGAAAATAACAAGATCCGCCAGTTTATAAATTTCCTAGCAAAATTATAAACTTTCGCAGGATTGTAAACGAGAGATATATTGTATTATCTTACGCCCATATTTTCGCAAATTGATAAACTTACCATATTCAAGCGTAAAATAATAAGTAAGCCTTAACGAAACGCCACCTGCGCTCTGATTGGTTCAATAAGTCACGTGTTCCTGCTCCATTTAGAAATATCGTTGATGAAGTGAAATTTACCACAGAGCTACGAAAGTTTTATAGTGGTCATGAGCAAAATAGTAAGAAGTCGATTAAAAAAGTCGAAAATTAAAAAAGTCGTTAAAATGATGTAAGAATATAATAAAGCTAAAGCTTTGGGACGTCGCAATGTTGCAAACCGAAATTAGGTTCGAAGTTTCAGGATGGAGCGAGTGGAGCGAAGCTCCATCCTAGAACTTCGGGTGTTAGGTTTTTTTTATATAAGAGGAAAAAAAAATGGGTCCAGAAGAACAAAATCATTCATACAGCAAGATTTTGAGGTTAGGTTTATACAGAAAATTCAACAATAATTTTCTCGAAAACTACGCATCTCCGGCAAGAATGGATTGCAGGTAGGTAATCGAAACTGATCAATTTATACTAGTTTGGCAAGTTTGATCGTACCTAAGTCTATGGACACAAGCATTGCTACTGTCGACATCAACCAATCAGAGAGCAGTGTGTTATTTGCCGTATTTTATAAAAGCGTAAAATAAAAAGGTCTTCTGTGATTGGTCGAACTGTTTAGAATCTGACGAATGGATATCCGTTAGTTTATAAATTAACCACGAGACTTCGCAAATTAATAAATTTGCGAAAATGTGGGCGTAAAATAATACAATTTATCTCTCGTTTACAATCCTACGAAAGTGTATAAATTTCCTAGGTAATTTATAAACTTGCGGATCTTGTTATCTTCCGGTGACATATACATAGATAGATAGAATGTTTGTCATGGTAGAATTTGCTACCATGTTAAAAGGGGCTCTGTGTACCTTTTGTACACAGGGCCTTATCTTAGAATGTTTCCGTGTTCGTGGTGTCCTTGCCTGGTTACCATAGCTCAGGGTATCCTGTTTTGGACCAGGAGAAGTGATTCTGTTCTGTGATTGTGAAGTAGTTAAATTTGTTAGTAACCACCCACCAGACAAAGACACGCTACCAAGCGATGAGTCAAGTTCCGGCGTTATGTCTGGTGACGCCACATCTAACACGTCTAGGTTTCGTCTTCTGTTACTATCCGGTGAGGGTGAGGCCAAGTAAGAGCCTAGTAATTAATTAGCAAACCTTACAAAGCAAACCTAGCCAAACCTTGCGAACCTTAAGGCTTTTAGCAAACCTTACAAAATCTTACCTACATAAAGAAAAGTGTTTAGTTTTTTTCGTTAAAACCCCCACAAAATATTAGAAATTGTGCTGAGGTATATTGTATGTAGTTATCTAGCAGTGCTTAGTGCGAGTTTGACAGATCCAATCGAATAACTTTACTACCGCGTTAATCGAGCATTGAGTAGTGAGTATGAGTAAATTAACCGTTCGAACTGGCAAAACGCTGTCACAGTACATACAACTCGCATTCGCGTTTATTCGTGTTTTGGCTGGTAAACGTGTTCACTTCTCAACGTAAACCATTACAACTCGCACTCAGCAATTTTAATTTCCATACTTGTCGCTAGGTGGCGCTTCCTCGATTCCATAGAAATATGAGTTTACCTACGTTAACGCGATCGAGTAGTTAAAAAACTCGCACTAAGCACTCTGGGCTGTAAACTCAATCCAGTCACCTATCTTTCTTCCAGAAAGTTCCTACCCCTATTTTGCAAGTTGTCACGTATCGCCTGAAGGTACTTTTTGGTGCTAAATAGCGCCACCAATTGAATAAAAATCATAACTTGTTTTATATTACGTTTTTTAAAAAATGGACGCGTTATCTCAGTAGGTATAACAACGGACTCGCAAGCGACAGACCCAGCTTCGATACCCAGTGCGGGCTTTTATCGATAACTTAGTTTAATTTCAAAGTTACGTACATTTGCGAACTTGTACTCTCAATACCACATGTTAACTGTGAAGGAACACCTCGTGAGGAAACCCGCGGCTTCGTTGGCTTCGCACGTATTGGCTAGTCTTGCCTGTGGGCTAGGCCGACTAAGCTGTCAGGATGGTGTAGGTGCTGGGCAAGCCTACACCATCTTAAACCATGTCCCGGGCACTTCAGCATCCGATTGGTCCTTTCACCCATCTAGTATGAGTGAAAATGCCACTGATCGCTGTATAAATCATCTCATTACAATAAACATCAGAAATCTTAGTATCTGTTTATATTATTTTGAATGCACTAACCCGTGCTAAGGACAATTTTAAAAAACCTATTTAGAGGCTAAAAATTCCACCCAGGCCGGGATTCGAACCCGCGACCTCTGGCTATCCGTGCCAGCGCTCTTTCCAACAGCTAATGGGCGACTCACCGGCATCAGTAAAATTTCGAACCTCTTTACAATATTTTCTATATTACGTACAGGCAGCGATTTTTTTTTATTTGTCCTTAGCACGGTTTAGTGCATTTAAAATAATATAAGTAATACTAAATTAAGGATTAAAATCGAATTAATATAAACTAATAAAAATAAATACCTATAAGTTTCTCATGTAATTCCTGGTGTACATGTAGTAAAGACTATTTTATCTATCTATATAGCTTTTGTTTCTAACACAACAATTGTGCTATTACTTGTATTTGTTTAGTATTTTCTAAGGTTAACACGAGTACTAGACGTAATTAAAACTGTTTTAATACGGATTTCACTCGTTTATTATATTTTTACAATTTTCCGACGTTTCGGCACTTTTACAGGTGCCGTGGTCTCGGATGACCTGTAAAAGTGCCGAAACGTCGGAAAATTGTAAAAATATAAAAAACGAGTGAAATCCGTACTAAAACAGTTTTAATTTGTATTTGTTTGCGAACTTATTTTCTCTCCCCCTATTTTAGTGACACCGTATGGGAAGAAGTGTCAGCGGGCGGCTCCCTTCACATTACGGTTCGCCAACACGTTTCCAAACACATATTACAGCCTTCGTTGAGTTAAAGCCGAAAATAGCTCTCCAATACTTTCACATAAATAAGCAGACATGGTGTACTCTTCCCTACGCCTCGCTTGATGCAGAGTCACTACCATAAAATTGATAACGCTCATAAAGATCTGCCCTTGTATAATTCTGTAGGTTTTATTGCAGGCTAGCTTTTGCCCGCGACTTCGTTCGCGTGGCGTATAGAACATTTTTCCCCGTGAAATTTTCAGATATTTTAATAGTTATTCGGGACGGAGACAAATACGACAAATAAACCATCAATACCGTTCTGGCATTCTCGAGTGTTCGAGCAAACCCGACTTTGTTTTATACATTAAAGATATGCTGATAGTAGGTACGATAACTCGAGTCACACGTTTTGTGACGCTAAAATGTCAGAATTTGACAATTAATGTACTTGAAAGTTGCGACTTTTGAGTTTTAAAACTTTATTGGGCGATCAAATTATTATATATTCTTATTTGAATTTATGGCGGCCTCGGTGGCGCAGCGGTTTAGCACGCTGACTGTAAAACGAAAGGTCTCGGGTTCGATCCCCGGCCGGGTCAAACTAGGAAACGAACTTTTCTAGTTTGTCTCGGGTCTTGGATGTTATCTATGTATTTATTGTATTAAATCTATCGTCGAGTTAGCACCTATAACACAAGTCATTTAGTTGTACTTAGTATAGGGCTAACGAGATCTGTGTAATATGTCCATGAATATTTATTTATTATTATTTTTTTATTTATTTGAAATTGAAATATTCTTATATAAGATATTTAATATTCTTATTTTGTTTATGAATGATAAATAAAATAGTTTTCCGGTATTCATTAAAAGTTAGTCGTTTATATCTAGTTATAGTTAATTGTAGGATATTAGTTAGTGCCTTGCTTCTGCTAGAAAAAGTGGGAGGGAGGGCGGCGCATTAACTAACCGCATGGTGCATGTGGGATTTTTGACGGAATTTAGCAAAGTAAGTTTCACATTTAAAAAAAAAATATTTGCTGTTTATCAGTTTGAACAAAGTTGTAGTGCAAAATGTAAAAATGTATTTTTCGACTGCCATGTTGCTGGTGTTAACAACCAAAACCTAGGTCGTGGATTCAATTCCCACTAGAGGCCGCTGTACTTCTTCTTCTTCAGGCTATATTATGTAGTCCACTGCTGGACTAGCCCTCCCCTAATGAGCGCCATAGCGCCCTGCCTCCGGCAGTTTTTCGCAGATCGTCATCCCACCTGGTCGGAGGGCGTCCTACACTACGTTTGCCGAGTCGCGGTCTCCACTCAAGAACACGTTTACTACAACGGTTGTCGGTTCTTCGCGAGATATGGCCAGCTAGCCCATTGCCAATTCAGCTTGCTGATTCTCTGAGCTATGTCCATAACTTTGGTTCTCTGTCGGATGCATTCGTTACTCTCTCCATAGCTCGCTGAGCGACTTTGAACTGGTGGACCAGCCCTTTCGTGAGTGTCCATGTCTCGGCTCCGTAGATCATTACGGGTAGGACACACTGATTGAACACTTTCGTTTTCAAATATTGCGGTATGGATGACGAGAAGACTCGGCGTAGTTTCCCAAACTACCCCGAGGGTGTTTTTCTATGTTTCTATAGTTACCGTAACACACGGTATCATAGTTTGGAACCTGGACATGTGATTGTGTTGTGTGGAAGTTATTATTTCGATGTCAACCCTTGTATGTCCCCACTGCTGGGGCACGGGTCTCTTCCTGCATCGCAGGAAGGTTAGACCATACTCCACCACGCGGGCCAAGTCCGGGTTGGTGGAGGATTGTAAGACAGTGGCGGGCCTTACTGTCAGAAGTTATCTTATAGAAGGCCCAAAAGGCCTCTGGCATCATTGGTCTGGTTCAACGACTGCAATTACACGACAACCGGCACCATTGGCTTAGCGTGCCTTGCGAAGCACGGAAGCGCTCGGAAAAATGCCACTATCGGTAGTCGCGGGACGGTCAACCATACTGCACCTGACCGCGCCTGTTGTTGCTTAACTCGAGTGATTGATTCTAATCACTCGTTTCGATTAGGCCACGAGCGCTTCAAGTTATTATTAGTTATTACTATATCTAGTGTCATCCAACAGCACCCTTCAGAAGACAATTACCGCGTGTTTCCCCTCGCTCTCTTCACCACGTGGCACTTCGTTTGGGCGCCGTCTCTTGGCGCCGGCGTGGCCGTTAAGGACGAGGGGTCCGGACCTCCCGGAAGTGAGAGCCTTTCAGTACATTTCTGGACGTTTCCTATGTTATGAATGCAGGAAGCCTCTAGTGTTGTCGTCTGAAGCGCCACACTTACCTCTAAATCTCTCATTCTCTCTGGTCGCTACTTATATTATAAATAAAATAGGCTCTAGTGATGGCTTCTGAATAAATGAAATTGAAATATTTTATTACTACAAAATCTTCGGGGTCAGTGTTCTAAGCGCATAGTTATAAATACAAAATAAAACATTAGCCTCTGCGCCCTACGTAATGAGATGGTTTATACAGAGTCGAGTCGAGTGGCATTTTCGCCCACACTAGATATGGTGAAGGGACCACTCGGACGCTGCAGTGCCTGGGACATTAGTTTAGATGGTGTAGGCTTGCCCAGCACATATAGCATCCTGACATTTAGTCGGCCTAGCCTACAGGAAAGACAAGTAAATACACCGTTGCGGTTAGCTTGGGTGTGGTTTTGCAACTACCAATTCGCAAATGTACGCATAGATATAAAATATATAGAT
This sequence comes from Yponomeuta sedellus, assembly GCA_934045075.1. Classification (NCBI taxonomy): domain Eukaryota; kingdom Metazoa; phylum Arthropoda; class Insecta; order Lepidoptera; family Yponomeutidae; genus Yponomeuta; species Yponomeuta sedellus. Next base: position 13,198,262 of record OW203736.1, on the reverse strand, counting down.
ATTTGACTGCCTCAGTAGGCTAACGCACTTGACTATCAACGTAGAATAGGTACATGGATTCGATTCCTATTGGAGGTAGGTACTTGATCTGTACCTACATATGGTCGCAGCCTGTGTATTATTATTTTTATAGTAAGAAAAAAATACATACAATATCATACCGTCCGCCGAAATCGACAAGGTTTATCTGTGGATTGAGGTTTTTTAGTAGTCACTAGCTTAACATGCTGTTAAAAATTGTATACTAGTGCTATGCTCGGCAAATAGCTTGACCAAAGAGTTTGCGCAGTCAGGATATTTTCATGTTGTTGATGTCCTTGCGCGGCTACAATTAATCCACGATACCATAGTTAGAATTTGTATAAATACAGTTATCTACTGTTTAATGATTATGTTAAGTCCTGTTAAATACTTAGTTTGCAATAAAATAAATTAGATTAAATAAATCTTTATAGCACAATAAGCAAATTTTCAAACAGACGCGAACTTAATACTCATGAGGATTTTCTTCCAGCTAACTTTGAATTATGTGGATAGTGGAAGGGGTAGTGCCAGGAAAGAGTTATTGGGAAAAAATACATAGACCATAATATAATAAAATTACATAGTTAAAAAATTAGTTATCAATATACCAGATACATAACATAAATAGATAAATACTAGTATAACATGTATTAACACCAACGCAGACTTGGCCACCATTACGTCGCCCATTAGCTCAGTTGGAAGAGCGCTGGCCACAGATAGTCAGAGGTCGCGGGTCCAAACAGGTCCGATGCCGGTATGGGTGGAATTTTTAGCCTCTAAATAGACTTTGATTTTTATTTATATAGATAAAATAATGCCTAATTAAATCAACTTTTTTGTCATAGCAGCCGAGGTTTGTGTACGACCTTTAAGACCTTGTTGCAAAAGACAGACATATTTAGACACATCTTTTAATGAGTCAACTCTAAATGGTTTTCCCTGTGATGTTGGTAACGTCTGACGTAGGGTTACACGGTAACACCAAAGGCCGGACAACGGCCTATTTCATTGTGTGACTTTGTAGCACGTTAAGAAAGTTAACATTTCGAAAGTGAGTTCGAAATACGGTTTCGTTTCAAAGGCAATAAACACAACGAAAAGGGATATTATTGTGGAAATCCCGAGAGGTGAAGTTGCGAGTAACATTTCGCTTTGATATACGACGGTGTCATTTTATGTGCACTTTTGTCGATCGCATCCTTATACAGGGCGTCCCAAAGTTATGGGCCATGAAGGGAAAGTACCTTAAATATCGTAGATAGGGTGTTTTGCTGAAAAAAGACTTTATGTTATTTTTAAAAGTTAGTAATACTGCATTCAAACTATTTCAAAAATTACTTGCCTTGTCTGGTAATCGAACCGACTTAAATAAAAAAAAACACCCCTACTTTTATGATTCCAATAGAAATAATGGCCAAAAACTAATAACTCTTCTTAAGTAACATAGTATTTTAAAATAACATAGTATTTGAAAAAAAGAAACAGCGTGAAATTAATCATTTTAATCAAATTAAAAACATTTTCAACATTGAAAATGAAAAAGTCTTTTAAAATACTATGTTATTTTAAAATTTCTATTGGCATCATAAAAGTAGGGGTGTTTTTTTTAAATTTAAGTTGGTTCGATTCCCTGTCTGGGAATCGAACTAACTTAAAGGCAAGTAATTTTTAGAAAATCTTTGAATGCAGAATTACTAACTTTAAAAAATAACATAAAGTCTTCTTTCAGCAAAATACCCTATCTACGAGATATTTAAGGTACTTTCCCTTCATGGCCCATAACTTTGGGACGCCCTATATATGCAAAGTGGTAAGGTATTTCTCAGTAACCAAGGGGAGACATATCCCAACTGTCTCGCTCGCCACGAGCAGTTCTACTAGTATGCAATATCGCATATACGTGTTGCCTACTCATTCCGTACTTGCCTAGAAGCGCCTAGGATGATTGGCCTTAATAATTCAGTTACTATATACTGTGCATGTACAGTTGACAGTTTGCAACCACACACCCACGTAGGGAATGATTGGTGAGTAATAAATTATTTTAGCTGTCTTGTTATTATTATTATTAATACTTTATTGCACCATAAAATTGTACAATGCGGCGAACTTAATGCCATAAGCATTTTCTACCAGTCAACCGCAGGAGGTAGAACGAAAACTTGGCAGGCGTGCAAAAAAAAAGGAAAAAGACAACCTTCCACATTATTATATACTTACACATATAATACACTAAACGTATATATTAAAATAATAGTATATAAATAAATAAATAAATATATATATATATATATTCTTGTGACACTTAATCGGAATTACCAGATTGAAGGTAGGAGAGTTGGGTTGTGCTATGACTACCACCGAAGAAAGATCCTGTGGCGGTAGATTGCTTTTAGTAATAATTTCTGTTACTGTAATTTCTGTGTACAATAAAGAATATTCTATCTATCTATCTATCTCTCGGAAAGATCCGATGGATTTTTTGCTCAAGTATCTTTCTTTTTTATTTGCTAGCTAAGTACTTATCTTCCTCATATTTGGTCTTATATTAATATTTATGTCTAAATAAAAAAACCTGACGCTTCCAAATAAATTAATTTTATTAAGAGGATAAAACCCATACCGCAGCACTATACATTGCTACTAGGCCTTAATGACTAATTACTTCCATCACAAAATTTACTTGTACGAATGACCTCATTTTGAATGTACGAGTAATAGGGGTTAAAGTATAAAATTGCCGTTTTATTGCAATAGGTTCTTTGAATTGACATAGAATCTTCATGGTTTGAGGTTTTCGAATGAAACATTTTTCAAATGGTTTCTATGATGTTCTTTTTTTAAAAAATGTGAAACATTTGAATATCGTCTTTCAATTGTTTTTGTTATTCAATTTAGACAAGAAAGATGGATACTGCGAAAATTCGAATGATTTTTGAATACGAGTTCCGACGCGGAACTAACGCGGCAGAAACAGCCCGCAATATCAATGCTGCGTTTGGAGAGGGGTCTACTAATGCCGTTAAACCATGCCGCTAATTCCTGGGTAGTTTGACTAGGATCGGCTTCCACTATCTCTCTTAATTCATCGTTATTCACCTGTGTGGGCGGTCTTCCTCGTGGCTCGTTCTTTAAGTCGAAATTTCCATCATGAAAGCGTTTAAACCAAAATCGCACGGTGCGTTCATTAGTAGACCCCTCTCCAAACGCAGCATTGATATTGCGGGCTGTTTTTGCCGCGTTAGTTCCGCGTCGGAACTCGTAGTTTCTTGTCTAAATTGAATAACAAAAACAATTGAAAGTCGATATTCAAATGTTTCACATTTTTTAAAAAAAGAACATCATAGAAACCATTTGAAAAAAGTTTCATTCGAAAACCTCAAACCATGAAGATTCTATGTCAATTCAAAGAACCTATTGCAATAAAACGCCAATTTCATACTTTAACCCCTAATATCTAATCGCTTCAAAGCGCCACGGAAATGATGTCTGCCTATCAAAATAAAAAACTATATCCTTAAAATACTACTAATTCTTACTGTCTGCAAGAGTTGAAACATGTGTTAATTTTTTAAGACCGATTAGTTTTTTATATAGCTGTAGGTAGAGTCTACTGTGTTGTAAACAAAAAAATATTTACATGGATAATTCGAGGTTGAAGCTGAACCAATCGAGGTCGATATAAAGTACACGGTGGGCGCGCGTTAAAGACGACAGACAATAAGTTGCTGTGTTATTTTTTTGCTACCTATGGCAAAGGCAATACACAGATAGATAGAGAATAAGATTTATAATACTGAGATCTGAATAGCCTACAAGGATAGCTTATAAGAAAAATAAATCTTTCAAACACTTTTTCTCGGTAAAGAGTTTTTAACTTATTTCTTCGTTTTGATTGAAAATATATTGCTATTTAATTAATCGGGGAAGGATCGATCAGTCACGGGGTTTATTGATGGATCGAGTTGGAAAGCCTACGCTTGTATAAAACCCTCTTCATGTTTCAATTCAGTGGCATTCAATTTCAAGGTTGTTTTTGGAGATTAAAGCTGTTTTCCAAAGTTATAATCTCATCGACTAACTTTGTAGTAATAAATAAAATAAAAATACTTTATTTCAGGCATTACCTATATTATATTAGTACGAGTAACAATAGTGACTTAAGACTATATTAGTAACAATAATAACTAAGTCTAATCTACTCTGTGCTCAATTATTTTTGGTACGTAACTGTACAGAGACTTCATGTCTCTCGGCCCACATTTCGGTGTCTACCCTGTCCGCTGTCATAGTCCGCTATCATAGTGTAGTGGAGTGTTGTTTTTCGCGATACCTACCGATACCTTTTAGTAGAGTAGAAATGAAAGTCCACGGAAACCTATTATACAGAAACTCCATATTACGCTATTTTCTGTATGCTCACGGAGCGTAAAACGTAGTTGAAGGTACTTAGTAGTTCTATTATAATCCTATTAGTTTTGGTACTTACGTCCAGAGTGTGGCCGACGTGTTTTCATAATATTCGTGCAATTTTCTAAATGTGCGACGAACGAAGCGCTTGCGTTCCACACTGAAAATTAAAATTATAGTTGTTGGCTCTTGACTTGTATAGTTGTTGACTTGACTTGTGCCTAATGAATCGATATCAACCCTTTGTATGTCCTCACTGCTGGGGTATGGGTCTCATGCTGTATCGCAGGAAGGTAAGGCCATACTCTGGTTGGTGGAGGATTGTAAAGCAGGACAGTACAGAACAGATTGCCCCTAATGAATGTTAGTGATCAGAGATCAGTTTGAATTAAATAGCGATTTATTTAGGCAGTGGAAATTACATATTTTCACAATCTAAGGTGACGTTACTAGTTTACCCTTTGAAGTACCAACATTTAATAAAATTGATAATCATAAACATTGTTAAAGAAACAGGATTCACGACCGATAGGATCAATAATATTTATGAACTTAAGTTTTACAAATACTTTTGTTTAAGGAGTTTCTTCGTAGATTTATTGAAATATCAGGATTTACACAATTTAATTGAAGTTGCAGATTGGGCGCTCTACCAATGTTGCTGCTTTCGGTAAGCCCTAAATAGAATAACGTATCTCTTTTTACAGAAAAACCGTAGAATGAATAACGTGACAAATTGAACGATAGTTTTTCGAAACTCCGAGAACAAATGTTGTAATTTATTAATTAGCATGTGCTTAATAATATATATTGTCATAATTATATATCTTTGTTTAATGTATGTTTATAATTATTGTAAATTTTAATATATTGTTTAACTTTAAAAGAAAATTACACTAACATATCATCTCACAGTTTGGCACTACCCCCCACCTTCTCCACGACCTGTTGGTTGGCTAGAATAAAATACTATTTAGTGCTAGCTGACCCAGCGACCTTCTTACCGCCTAACAGTCGATTAATTTTTTTTTATTTTTTTTCCGTGAAAACCATCCTCTTATTTCAATATTCTAAAAAAAGAATTAGCGAAGTCGGTTCAGCTACTCTCGAGATTTGCGCTTACCAACACATTCAGCGATTCATTTTTATATAATAGCCTCCTAAGCCCTGGCGTCTTAGAAATAGGACATCACGAATAACTTTCTTAATTTACACCCAATGATTTAGTAGGAAGTCCGGAAAACTTACTGTTCCAGGTCCAATATTTTCCTCATAATTTTTGGACAAGAAGAAAAAGTTCTTCAAAATCTATACGTAGTTTTAGAAGACTTGAAGTAACTGTCACCTCCAGGGCTTAGGAGGATAGAGATATGTTCTTTATGAGATTTTTATATGTCCTTCGCGGAGGATGCGTCAAACCCTCAGATCATTCTTTCTATGATCTGAGGTCAAAACGGACACAGTCGAGCGAGTTCCAGCCTACCTGCCTTTCGCGAGAGGAGTGACTGACAAAATTGGGAGTATTTTGAAACGCGCCTCAATCAGATCCATCTACAAGCCGCCCAGAAAGATACACCAATTCATGCGAAGTGTCAAGCACAGGAGGCAGAATTAGCAAAGTCGGTTCAGCTGCTCTCGAGATTTGCGCTTACCAACATATTTATATTATACGTAACATTAAGCCCGCCCGATTAAGCAACTGTACAATCTTTACTGGAATAATACTTAATAAATGACAAATGCTAACAATGTGAGTACGTGATAAACTTACACAAATAAATATGTGTCGGGACGGAGAAAATGGCATACATCAGGCTCGAGGCTCTACCGTACAAAGTATTGGGCACTGGCGCTCCGAACCCTGCGAACAAATTATCAATATAAATATATACATGTATTTTTTTATGTAGCCTACAAACGTCCCAGTGTAGGGTATAAGCATTCTCTTAGAAAGAGAGAGAGAGAGAGTGAGAGTATGAGTACTTAATTACCACGCTTGCCCACTGCAGTTTGGCAATTTCAAGCGCTGAGGTATTTGAACACTTCAGACACTCAGGATTCCTCGCGATATTTTCCTTTACGGTTAGCGAGTGGTGCTGATAAATGCCCGCACTGGGAATCGAACCTGGGTCTCTCTCTTCCGAGTCCATTGTTCTATCCATCGGGCTACCGTCGCTACAAGATGGTATTATCCAAGATAAAAACTTTCGTTAGATACCTCCCACCGATAAGCTTCAGAAACTTGCTGTCAATAGTTTAGATTCGGACTGTTACCTATCACGCGTGGTGCTTACAAACTATAAACTTAAGAACGAGCCACAAATGGCTGTTCCCATATAAACGTAATCAAATAAAACCTCTCTCAGTGTCCTCTACGCATATGATAAAAAAATGGGTACATTTATATGGGGGTTGATTGTTTGATTGAAGAAGTTTATATTATTTTTAATGCACTAGCCCGTGCTAAGGACAATTTTAAAAACCTATTTATAAATAAGTTTTTAAAATTGTCCCTAAAAAAGTAGTAAAGTAAAAAAAAACCTAACTGCAAAGTAGGTACTCGAGGCTGCAAGTGATGCAAATTACTTCAGCCAGATGTCGCTGCTTGTACGTAATACAGAAATTATTGTAAAGAGGTTCAAAATTTCACTGATGCCGGTGAGTCGCCCATTAGCTCAGTTGGAAAGAGCGCTGGCACGGGTAGCCAGAGGTCGCGGGTTCGAATCCCGGCATGGGTGGAATGTTTAGCCTCTAAATAGGTTTTTAACATTGAAGACGTTTATTAAAACTAAAATAAAAAAAATATAAAGACGAAAGAAAGTAAAAGTTAAGTTGTCTTTATTCCCAACAGAACAGGAAATAAATACGGTATAAAAATTAAAAACATCTTAAAACTATACGTTTGCCAAGGCCACATGCTCAGCCTACAGTCGAGTTAGAAGTTTGATTTCCTTTGAAATTGCGTTTTTTCTCCAGGTTTTCCTTCAAAGTAAGTAGGTAACTTAGTTAAGGGAGTCGCATGAAGTTTGTGCAACCCATGTCATTGTCACATGTGTTCAGTGGAGAATAAAATAGACTTTTTGATGTGTCTATTAAGGACTTGACTCTGGGCCTTAGCTTTTATTTTCCTCGCGATGATTTCACTGATTCGATGTGACTTTTGGGAGCTCTTTTTTACTACATGATTATGTATAACTCTCAGTCACCAACTGAATAAGTACTTTTTTAATAAAAAAAAAACAAAAAGCCTTTTAGAAACACACGCATTAAAAATAATAGTAGAATGATTTGAAAAGAGTCAATGAAATCGAATATAATATTACATTTAAAAAATGGGTCGCTGGATACATAATACATTTTAAAATAATATGGACAGATTTTGCAAATGCTTCTTTTTTTGAAGACGGTTGGTAAAATTTAAAAAGCGTTGTGTTTAACATTTTTTGTCGCCGGAAGTGGCTTAAAATTTTTTTACGCTCTATTTTTTCCTCTGTGGTTTGACGTATATATAGGCTTATATGTTTAAAAGAAGTCTTTTAAATTGGCCTCTTCGATTAGATTAAAACATTTTTTTGTGCAAGTTCTCCATTCAATTTGGGGCTCAGAAGTTCGGTCAGACTTGACCGTTTTTTACTATTATTACACCAAAGAGTATATAACGACTATATTACACATTGACTGCGTCAAGATTCAATATTGTCTAGAGGAGGACAGTTTTATTTCAATAATGTTTTATAATAGTAACGCGTTGCGTCTTAATCGTTATGCTATATATGCCATGTAACACTTGGAAAAAGGCACTTATTATTTGCATGTCCTGATAACTCGTAAGTAGCCTGTGTATTTAGTTTTAACTTGTGTCATATCTCCAATTGAATGTATTGCTAAACAAGCTGTGAGTAATCCAAATAAACAAAATAAATAAAAAACATTAATGTTTGAAACATTAAAGAGAAAAGCGCGAAATACAAAACGAGAAACCTCTTACCAAATGCAGTCATGACGTAGATGGTAAAAAGGAAGGTGCCTGAGAGGTTCCAGAACCGACCAGCGTCGAACCTGGCACCCTTTCCCACCGCTGCCTCTGTGAGCGACCGCTCGTTCTCGATCCGTTCCTCTATCTTGCTCCGCCACTTTGGGGAAATCGGCGTTATCTGAGGACAAGAAACGTTTACGAAATAAACCGGTTTTTCACGGTCTTTTACTATATAACAAGCCCCGCTCTCACATAATAATGGTAATAAAAACGTCCACACGACACAATCAGTATCTTCTTCTTCTTGTGGTACAATCTCCTGTCGGAGGTCGGCTATCATTGTGGCCACTGTAACCTGTGATGTGGCGGCTCATACTGGCACAGAGGACAATACTGGCCCGAAACTAGCATACCCTGTGCTATGGTAACCAAGCAAGGACATACCAAACATGGAAATATTTCCAATATATAAGATGCTACTCCTTCTATGTCTAAGATGTCTATCCTTAGGTACCTTATATAACTCGAGATCGCTTCATTATATTACACAATATAATGAAGCGTATATATAGTATTATATTGTATTGTATCGTTCGTGCGTCTCGGTGTGAATTTCCGTGAGTTACTGGACCAGGCCCTAGCTGAAATCAGTGCTGTGGGCAATAAACCTGCAGCAATTATTGAGCCTGAGGCCATTTTACTGGACATGGCTCGTATCCCCTCACAGTCTCTGTCGTGTTTGTTTGTTTTTATTAAAAAAAATATTTAGTTTCTATTTTACGTTTTGTATATGTCTGTGTGGCGATAAATAAATGTATTTCTTGTTCTAATTAAATTTTTCCGGACCGAAGCCCTTAGTATCGAAACCACGACCCCCCGAAAATATAATCATACGTTATATTGTTAGGTACGTGCAAACCTGTCAGTTTGCTTACCAGGACCGAAAACACTTGGTAGCTAAAATTATACTTGGATGCTACTCATATCGTGTACGGCGATCTTAGTAAACTCTGGAGAAAAGTTTCTAAAGATTTCATCGGAGTTGACTCTAGTTGAAAGTATGTAGTAGCAAAATCAAAATGGCGTCAATAGAAACTCCTCGAAACTACCGCGAAGTTGAAGTTAGTGGAACTCTATGAAGTTGAAGAAATATTGTGGGTAGTGTAGTTACTTTTCGTATTGTGATTGTGAAAGTATAGTCTATTTATTAATGATTTCTTTTAAAACTTGTAGGTACTGTTGAGATTCGACGATACGCATATTGTTCAACCGTTTCAATCCATGGCCGTTTCAATACGTGGCAGTAAGTCTTTCATTAAATTAGCACGGCGGCCGCTTCAGACAATACGCCTATAAACGTATAAATATTGCACTAACCCGTGCTAAGGACAATTTTAAAAACCTATTTAGACGCTAAAAAAAAAATATTTAAAAAAATAAAAGAACCCGACTGCAGTGATAAATCAACTGAAAGGGAAAAAATAAGATAACTTTATTTTCAAATGCTAATGTCGAATCAGAAGAGTTCATGCTGCTTTACTTGAGGGACCAAATAATATAACTTTATAAGCATTATTTGCTCAAACTGTTGCATTTATTATTTTATAAAAAATGATGCAGTCGGGACCCATTAGAGGACTTTAAACAAACAGTAATGGGTCCCGACTGCAACATTTTATATAAAATAATAAATGCAACAGTTTGAGCAAATAATGCTTATAAAGTTATATTATTTGGTCCCTCAAGTAAAGCAGCATGAACTCTTCTGATTCGACATCAGCATTTGAAAATAAAGTTATCTTATTTTTTCCCTTTCAGTTGATTTATCACTGCAGTCGGGTTCTTTTATTTTTTAAAATATTTTTTTTATTTTTGACCTTTTAGTGACTCAGTAAAACGATAAAATTTAAAGGTCCATCTGTTCTGTTTACATGCATTAAATCGTTATATTATTTTATGTCCTAAATGAATTTTAGTTTATTGCTTTATTTTCTTTTGTTCGACAATGGACATGTCTCGGCAAATCATAAATATTTTTACTGATATACTTGTTTGATATAGTCATAGGTACCACCTGCCTGCATTAAAAATTTATATCGTACGATATTTTTTAGCTAGTATAATGAATATGGTCTAATGGTGTTAAACTATCTAGAATATTTGCAAAGGAAACGACAAATTTTTTTCTTTATTATCCTTACATAAATTGTCTGTTTTTTATGTAGCCTAAAAACGCTCCACTGCACCTAGTTATTTAATGTTAACGATTGTAGGTGGGGACTGGAATAGTCACGAATTATCTCTTCGACCTGAACGGCGCTCAGCTTTCGACATCTCCAGAGTAGAATTCTTCGTGCTTGCATTGCTGGGCCCAGTCTTCGGTCTTGCTAATTACTTAGAATAAGGACTTTTAAATGGGAACATAAATGGTCTGAGCCTTCAGCTGCGGCCTGTACAAAGGCGCGACAGGTTTCCTCCTAACAGCAACTTTAAGTAACGCGCTAATAGTCTCTCCATTTGGCATCAGCGTAAATAGAGCTCAGCATTTGGAATCGCCGTGGGAGTATTCCTCTAGCCCGCTTCACAGCCTTCGGCCGTTTCGCGACCTGTATTGAGCTCGGCCTTCAACCTCGTCGCGGCAAGTTTCCTCGCACCCGCATGATGGGGCTCGGCCTTCGGCCTGGCGTAGTTATTTAGAGTTGTGGCATGGGCGTGGAGACATACAAAATCTTGGTTTTCTGAATGCCAAAATATTACCGGTATTAAAATGAAACTATAACAAATTCATCTTGAGGTGGCCCCCTAAAGCATTGAAAAATTTTACTGAATATTTAGGTGTAGATAAGCAATCTTTGGTCTCACAAGTGAACAGGAAACCTAACACAAAATCATAATCTTATTTTCGGAGGAAACGAGATAAAATTCGTTAAGATGAATAGAGCTAGAATTTTTTAAAATTTCATGGGTCCTACGATACGAGGTCACGGAGGATCCGTCTTCGGTTACCAGTGAGAGCGTTCAAATATTTTTTTATCATTTATTGTTTCTTCTTTGAACCCAGCTTGTCTGACTATGACCGCACAGGGGAAAAGGAGTTACATGCTACACTTTATATATTTTGTTCAGTTAGTTTTGGTCTAAGTGTCAGTAGGAAATTAATATCAGTGTTATGAAATTAATTATTTTTTCTCAAACATGCTCGGAAATGTTTGTGTTATTACCATGAAATAAAGCCACAAAGTTTCTCTTTTATGGCTCCCGCCTCACCTTACTGGCCTAAGCCAGTAAAGTAAGTATGAAAATCCATTACCGTCCGCTGCTCTAACTTTTTAAATTTACTTACTAAAATTAAACTGACCAAGGAAAAATTACATACAGCCAACCACCTACTAAGTTATGTAAGCATACTTAGATTAACAAAAAAAACAATCTATGGTATTGGTTTTTGTGCGGTTAAACATGGTGCTCAAATATGTTAGTGTATTTAAAAAAATAAAAAAGGCGGCAAACTAAACTATTATTTCTTAATTACCTAGTAATTATTTTAATATTAATATATTTCCTCGCATTGTTTGAGAAAAGCATTATACAATCCTCGGCCGGAACAGGGATTGCAGGACTCGTTCTAGACGGCTTTGTCTACGACTCGGCCGTCTATCCCAAACTCGTCCAGCAATCCCTTACTTCTCGGCCTCTGCAGTAATGTATTATTATTATTAAATAATAATACATTACTGGGGGTAATCCCCCTATGAGGTTGATATTTCTTAAATTAATGAGATAAACGAATGGCGTAGAAAGAAATAAACACTTTATAGGCATTATTTCTTTCAGCACTTATACCTTTTTTATAGACGGGTTGTTTACATGTAGAGCAAAGCTGATATTATGTAAATTTATACATGTAATAGAATAAATATATGCCAGCGCCATCTAGTGGCTAAAAGTGGTACTGTAGGACAGGGTTTCAGCAGACAAGAAGAGAAACGTTGTTTCAGCACGACAGCACGTACTTAGGGATCTATTTATTGAAGCAATATGAAACTTACTAAGGATTACGGATTAGTAACTGTACTACTCGCACCACAGCGCAAAGCGAGGTATATTACCTACGTCACTAGTCGTGCCAATTATTAGTGGACAGTCAGTATTGGTCGAAGTGATTCGCAAGCGCTCAAATACAATTTTTTTTTAACCCTATAAAGGGCACCCTCCGGAGGACACGGGGGAGGGAGGTGGTGAATGCTCATGCATGACAGCACGGACCCGGCCGTGCTGCCAATGTGGGACTCACAAGAAGTGCGCCTACCCACTAAACACCACCTTGGGACTGGTTTTGGTCCTAAAGACCCCTAAACCCACATCGGGAGCGACCCCCCTCGAGGCCGAGGAGGGCGCACACTCAATTACTATCCAATTTTGTTTAATATTATGTAGGGCCTTCGGACAAAACCATACCGCAATTTAGAACACAAACAGCGCCATCTGTGGTTGGGTAGAGGAACTAATGCTACAGTACTTTAATTACTTAGAAGTGAATATTATTTGTGTTGCGTTTGTTCTCTATTAATGCTGATTTAATGTAATCAACGACACCCGCAAAATTCTCTTTTAAATACTTTGCACGTGTTAGGCGTAGTTAAACAAAATTATATTTTTTAATTAAATGAATGAACTAGAAGGATCAAACCACTTTATAGGAATTATTTCTTTCCGCATTTGTACCGATTCTATAAATGGTTTGTTTACATGTAGACCAAAGCCGAAATTATGTATACACATGTATTAGAATAAATAAAATATAGCAGCGCCATCAAGTGGCTAAAAGTGGTACTTTAATTGCTTAGAAGTAAATGTTATTTTTTGTTCCGTTGGTTCTCTATTAATGCTGATTTTATGTAACCTACGTCATCCGCAAAATTCTGTTTTAAATATTTCACACCTGTTAGTGGTAGTTCAATAAAAATAGTATTCGAATTCAATAAACTAAATATAACAGCGCCATCTAGTGGCTCCTAGCTGTACTTTAACGAAGCTTCTTAACGAATTTTATTTTTCGTCACGGTTCTGATCGCATAATTATGATTTTATATAGCCTATGACACCCGCGCAAGGATGCCGAATCGAATGACACCTTGTTTAACAAAATCTGACCATTGGTTAAGGAGTTATGAGGGAACATAGAATCGGACATACATACATACATACATACATACATACGCACTAAACACATTACCCTCCTTTTGGGCTTCGCTGCAGTCGGGTAAACATTACCCTCCTTTTGGGCTTCGCTGCAGTCGGGTAAAATTTCCACCCATGCCGGAACTCGAACCCGCAACCTCTGGCTAATCGTGCCAGCGCTCTCCCAACTGAGCTAATGGGCAACTACTGGCATCAGTGAAATTTCGAACCTATTTACAATACTCTCTAAGTCCCGGCACGGGTGGAATTTTTAGCCTCTAAATAGGTTTTTAAAATAAATATCTAATGACTCTGTGGAGTTATCTTATCTTATTTTTATGCGACAAATGTCTAAACCTTCGAATATTTTGCGTCTACGCTTTCAACTCTACGCATGGGCGAGAAACGCTCCCCATAAACTACCATAAATTAGTAGGGGGTATCTACTAATTTTATGGCAAAACAATGCTCCTAGAACTTTAAGTATTAACAGACCCCTAATGTATACCGGCTACGTAAATCAGGAATTGACTTAACTACCCTAAGGTCTAACACTCAAGTTACAGCTGCGGGGCAAGATTAATCTCAGTGGGGGCGTTATTGCCGAGTTTCTGGCTAACGAAGCGCGGAATCCGGTGACGCGTGGCTGAGGGTCAACATGGATCTGTTTGGTTATATTGGGTTGCTGTAAAGGGAGCCCTAGCTTTGCCTTCACTCTTGTGCGCTTTGATAAAGCTTCTTCTATATTTTCAGAAAGAACCGGACAAGGACACGTAAGGCTTAAGTATAAAGTATTAGTAAGTAAATACGATTTTTCTTAAATTTTTTACATTTATCACACACATCACTTACTTTTAATATAGTGACACCATTGAATTAAAATAACAACTTATCAAAAAAAAAACTTTAAAATAGCAAAAAACTGCTTTTGAATTAAATTTCCATAACAAAGTTACGGCATTATCTTATGTCCATAACCTTAGGCATGAAAATATTTAAATAAAATGTCCTATATTTTTTTCATTTCTTCCTATTCATTTTGGTTTTGATTTTTGTTCAGATGTAGGAATATATATAATAATACACTCTGTACGCCTATGCTAATATAAGTGCGGTCAATCGCTCTTCAACAATATTAAACAAATCGCTTTGCAGCATCAAACATCACTTTAATAAATTTGCAGAATCAATTATGATCTCAGCCCAGTACAATCACTAAATTGAATCCTCTGCTTTGTTTACGTACAATCTATTGTAATAGTTGATTAGGGTCGCAACCCAATACCCGGGTTATGACACGAACGCTATAGACCAGTGGTTCTGAAACTTTTAAGGCTATAAAACACTAACATCGTGGTCACGAAGAAGAGTCTTCTCGTGACCACGATGACTGTAACGTCGTCGAAACGTCGAGGTAAAATAGCAATAAATTACTACGCGATTAAGCCCCGAAAATATTCTAATAATGAGTTCAAGTCGCGAAAGTTTAAAATGTGTTACTAACAAACCTCTTTGGTTTTACGGAAAGCCATATCAAATAGAGATTTAATTTAAGCATAGTATTTGTAGAATCATTCGTAGCCCCGGCTGTCTGAGTGATCTTAAACGATCACGAAGGTTAAGCAACACAGGGCGCGTTCAGTGCATGGATGGGTAAACCGTCTATGACTAGGGCTAGTGGCATTTTTACCGAGCGGTTCTGTGCTTCGCAAGGCACGCTTAGCAGTTGGTGCAGGCTGCCGTCGATAGATGGCAGTCGTTAAGCCAAGTCAGAGGCCTTAGGCGGCTTGAAAACTTCTCACAGTAAGACCAGCCACTAGTCTTGCAATCCACCACCAATCCGCACTTGGCCCCGTGCCCCTCGGTGGGACATACTGGGTTGATGACGATGATGAATGTATATGCCAGTATATAAATGGTATGTTACGTTAACTTCATTTGAATCAAGCTACGAAGGTGACTGACTGACTGTCGTATTAGATAGGTCACAAAACACTGCTGCAAAGAACATGCTGAATGGTTTTTATAATCAAAATATTCAGAATTCAAATTGATTGCTTCATTGTTCTAAGGTTATCACGTCTGATTACCATGCCGGAGGTTGTGGGTCCGATTCCCACTGGGTTTCGACTCACATTTGTATAAATGACATCGGTCTGGGTGTATTTACATGTTTGTAAAGTCCTAGCCTAGTCACCACATTACAGGGTATTCTAGTTTGGGCCTAGGAAGTTATTTATTTATTAAAATGCGATTTGCGGAATCAATCACTTGAGTTAAGCAACAACAGGCGCGGTCAGGTGCTCGATGGGTGACCGTCCACTAGTGGCATTTTTTCGAGCGCTTCCGTGCTTCGCCAGGCACGCTAAGCCGTTGGTGCCGGCTGACATGTAATGGCAGCCGTTAGGCCATGTCACAACACGTGATGATGGCCACATGATTGCACAACCTTGCGCTATGGCGCTCATTAGAGGAGGGCTTTATCCAGCAGTGGACTAATACATCCTGAAGAAGAAGGCCATGTCAGAGGCCTCATGGGCAGCTTGATAACTTTTGTCAGTAAGGCCCGCCACTATTTTACAAGCCTCCACGAATCCAGGCTTGGCCCCCGTGGTGGAGTATGGCCTAATCTTCCTGCGATGCAGGAAGAGACCCCTGCCCCAGCAGTGGGGACATACAAGTGTTGTATGTGTAACTTTTCCACCCTTCTAATGGGTTATGCGGAGACCATTTTAGGAACCGCTGATGTGACCAGCAGTTTAACACTGTTGGCGACAGATCGCGGGAGGGATCAGTTCACCTATTTACCTAACTTTGTGTTACTTAATTTATTCCTAAGATTAAAACAGACTTAACACCTAAGGTGATAAGGAATGAAATAGCTTTAGTTACATCTTCAATATATCGTGGCAAAAAAGTGAAGAAAACGGAAGTGGAATCTACGTAACCGCAATTTTACAAAAAAGCGCATTGTTTTAAAAGTACTAAATTGATCGTCTTGTAAGTTATTTATGTAATTATTTTTTTACTTTGAAAAATCTCCAAATGACTCTTATTTATAACTATAGGTTTTATATGAGCTTTGCAGAGTTATGGAAAAAAATAATCTTACATACATGACCATAACTGAATTTAATTAGAAGCGTGTTCTGTGATTTCAAAAATCTTTGGACAATGTTGTTTTAATTTAATTAATCTATTATTGCGAAAAAATCTAATTAGCTTTACGTTTTTTTATAAAATGTGTATTATGAGCTCTAAGTTTTCCTCAAGGGTAAAATAACATACCTACAAACGAGAGCTTTCCTTAACTACCTACCCAGTCTCGACTGTAAGTAATGAAGCGTAACTGGCAACTATTGATGTGGAAAATTACTACCACTTAAGTGTTCTAGCTGAGGACCCTCGGGAGGTACTTGATAGACCGTCCTTCAGAGGCATTCACTTTCATTATTGCGTTCTTAATATCTTCTAAGATATCGTTTTAGATGGAGTACGCCATGTAACTTTCTTATTTGTAAATCCTTCTAAATCATTGGTCAATAAACAAACAATAAACGCTAACCCAGCACCTATACTATCCTGACAGCTTAGTCGGCCTAAGTCGGCTTATGTCCCAGGTACTTATGAGTGGTCCCTTCACCCATCTAGTGTGAATCAGGGTCCTACAGGAAGCTGTATAAATCAACTCATACGTAGATGCAAAAGCCAAAGTGTTTCACATTCAAGAAAGTCCTATTGTACTTTAGCGCTCTTTTAGAAATGGTTTTTGCATTCTTCTGTACATATAAGTACGCAGAATTCACAATACTTATATTTCTTACAAAAAAAGTAATATCTGTGCTACGCGGTGTTACCCGCGGTTTAGTAAGGAAAATAAATTGTGTATTAACAATAAAATATATTTAAAAACCTATTTAGAGGCTAAAAATTTCACCCATGCCGGGATTCGAACCCGCAACCTCTGGCTATCCGTACCAGAGGTTGCGGGTTCGAATCCCGGCATGGGTGAAATTTTTAGCCTCTAAATAGATTTTTAAATTTGTTCCTTAGCACGGGTTAGTGCATTAAAAATAAAAATAGTGTAATAAAATATATTTTGCCGCAATAAAACGTAGCCTATGTTTTAATCCAAAGTGTCGGCTAAATCCATACCATATTTTATTAAAATCGCTCCAGCCGTTAACGTGAACAACTAACAGCCACCACACACTGACAAACTTTTTCCTTCATAATATTAGTGCGTTGTGATATTTGACTAGCAGTGCCCGCGACTCTATCCGCGTGATAATTGAATAAGCCCATGCCATTTGTCCGTTGGTCCATTGGTCCAAAGGTCCATTGCACTAAATACTGGTGAAAGAATTTTCGAAATCGGATTAGTAGTTTCGCGTATTACCCCGTACGTACTAATTTCTTCTTCTTCTTCAGGCTATATTAGTCCACTGCTGGACATAGCCCTCCCCTAATGAGCGCCATAGCGCAAGGTTGTGCCATCATTGGGGGGTAATGCCCATGCTCCCCACGCTGGGCATGCGGGTTCGGGATCGCAGTTCGGTGGAATTGTACTGCAGGGGGTGCTGCTGCCCACCTCCTGGTTTGTGTCCCTTAGTCGTCTTCTACGACACCCGCGGGAAGAATTTGGGTTGGTGATATTCTCTAGGCCGACACCACACAGCCACATACTAACTACTTCGTATAAACTTACTAACTTTTCCTATTCGTTTTATAAATGGCTGATCCTGCCAACGTTGTTTTGCCCTAGTAGCCTGCGATCTATTCTAAGACCCACTTAATGTACACAGAAAGTCCGACATAAAAATCAAAGAATCAGTTTCGGAGAAGTTAACTAACATCATGTCACGAGACTTTTATACTTAATATTATAGATTTGACTCAGCTACCTTGTTTTTGTCATATTTATTAGCCTACTACCTAATAAAACATCGATGAATCCGTTTCAGAGGATTTCGATAACGAACACCGGGACACGATTTCTTTTTGTGAATAATTTTGATATGTATTTTTCCGAGATATAAAAAGTAGCCTATGTGCTACTCCAGAGTACATCTTTGTGCCAAATTTCATCGCAATCGGTCAGCTTTTCGTGCGTGATTGAGCAACTAACAACCATACATACGTACAAACTTTCACTTATAACATTAGTAAGATTCATCAGCAATTCAACGCCCACTGCAGGAGATAGGCCTCCCTCAAGGTTTTTCCTAGCTTCCTGGTCCTGTACCGTCCGCATCCAGCGATTTCCCGCCATCGTAATCAGGTCGTCAGTCCTTCGGGTAGGGGGCCTGTCTCCGTTGCGTCGTCCGGTCCACGGTCCACGGTCAGCATAGAAGTTTTTAGTAAGAATAGTATACAATAAGTATTAGTATATACTTGGACTGAAAGAGGATATAGTGGCTAGAATTAAGAAAGGAATGCTGCGTTGGTTTGGACATGTGGAGAGGATGAAGGAAGAAAGATTGACGAAACAAAACATACTGCGAATGTGAGTGGAAGGGCTGGTAAGGGACGTCCCAGACGGACAAACATCGACCAAATAGGGGATGTATTAGCAAAGGGAAAGATAAAAAGTACCCGGAACCGGCGTGCGTGCATGAACGTTGATGAAGCGAAGATGATCTGTCAGGATCGTGGCAAGTGGCAGTCCCTGGTCTCTGCCTACCCCTCTGTGATACAGGCATGAAGTTATGTATGTATGTATTAGTATATAGATATGATAAGCGTCAAGTAGACTAAGCGTACAATCCGTAGCGGTAGCTCGTAAGCCGATTTCGCAGCGCATTGTAGAACTTACTACGGACTCGAAATTCATAATGAAAAGTGTTTGAACTTCGCAGAAAATATTTTACTCATAATGTCCGCCGTCTCTGTCTGCAGTTTAGCACATAGACAATATTGGATCGTCCACCGCCGCACCCAGACAAAACGGTAGAATAAAATCTTAAAACATTTCTTTAAGGCTTCCCTACCCCATATTAGGAATGTGTTTTTTTTGTTGAAATAGAACATTCCCTCCCTCTCTCTTCCGGCTAAACGGTTGACCGTAGAAACGAGAAAATAATCAGGGCACTGGCACTTATTATATACTTAAAATGGAAACTCACCCATAGTCGTAGGTAGGCTTTAGAGTATTTGTCGGGCAATCGGTAAAAGGTAAACTTCATACAAAATCTATTGAAAATTACGTTTGTGAAATTGCTAGTTCTATAAAGCAGATGAAACCCAAATCCACGGAACCCTACACTGCGCGTAGCCTGATACGCACTTACACCTTTTATGTTTGTTAAAAAAATTAGGTGCTTTTCTCGCGCACTGATTCTAATACTTGACTTGGACCAAGCTCCAAAATCAGAGCCGGGTGGGGCAAAGCTGCTGGAATGCCACGAACCCGGGTGCATTCCACCGCCCGCTTTGAACGCCTTTGTCATGTTAAGTTCAGCCGTGTCCAGGGACAAGAGAAATGCCTTTCGTATTTTTCACTAATGCTCGAATTGTTTATAAACAGTCTACTGCTGAAACGCTGAACTAGAAGCCGCTGGAACACGGGTTAATTAAACGTGTTTAATTTTGTTTGGACATTTTGGTCCCACTGCTGATATCGTTATAAATCATTCTAATTCGATAGCCACCCTTGTATGTCCCCACTTCTGGGGCACGGGTCTCCTCATGCATCGCGGGAAGGTTAGGCCATATTCCACCAAGGGGCCAAGTCGGGGTTGGTGCAGGATTATAAGACAGGGGTGCGATGCCAGATTACCTCCCCGTGTGCCCTTCCACTTCCGTTCCTACTGATTCATCTTGAACCAGTGGGAAGGGTAAGTGTCAAGGGCCGGTGCACCCTGGGCGCTGGTCAGTAACTTCTCTTTATGGGATCTTGCTGGCCAGCGGCGAAAAATCTGGCGGGAGGGGTCGCGTGGGCCTTGTTTCACCCTGTGAAGCGGGACCCAGGCGTCCAACCGATTGGAGGACTGACTGGGGGGGGGGGGGCGCCGCTGCGTGAAAGCGCGCGCGCCTCGTACCAGTCGGACCAGAGTGGCCGCCGGGTCGCGGAGAGTCGGGGGACCCTCCGCCTCCATCACGGCGGGCCGGAGGGCGCCCTTGCGTGTTCCGAGGGTGCCTTCTGGCATGGAGGGGGCCCGCGCGGTCGCTCTCCGCCTTCTCTGCTTTCAGAGAAGCGCTGGTGAGTGACGCGACGGGCCTCGCGTGTGGGGCGTGTGGGGACCTGGATGCGTTGGCCCCCATGCGCCTGAACGAGGAGGTGCGCCACCCTCCTCATCTCATCGACCGGGTCGCGATGGGGTGGAGGGGGTGGCGCGTTGGGGCGTGTGGTGGCCGAGGTCTTTTGCACTCGGCCACTATGCGCTCCAACGAAGAGATGAGGCGTTCCCTCGCCCTGTCGCTGCGGGCGGGGCAGGGACGCCGCCGAAGGAGTGCCCGAAAGGGCGCCCGCAGACGGGGTCGCGGAAGTGTGCGCAAGCGTCCCCGTGGCCCCGTCCATTGCGGTGCGGAGGAACACCCCAGGAGTTTTAGTCGGTATACCGCCCTTTTCAGGGCGGGGAGTCCGACATAACCACTATGCTCCCCCGAGCCGGTGGTACCCGTGATTGGGGTTTCTCCTGGGTAACAAAAAAAAAAACGGAAGCACGGAAGTGGCATATCTTCCGAGCGCACGGAAGCGCTCGGAAGATATGCCACTAGCGGTAGTCACGGGAAGGCCCATCCTGCACCCGACTGGGCCTAAGACTGGCCGTCAGCGCTCCTGATTACATATTTTTTGATATGCAATTTATTGTAGGTCATACTAATTAAAAATATATACAACTACCATTACATGAAATGTACATACAGGCAAATAATTGATTTTCCCATAGGAATAACATATTTTCCCGAAGTAAAACGTAACCTATGTGTTAATTCAGGGTGTCGGCTAACTCGAAACCAAATTTGTTTAAAAACACTCCAGCCGTTTAGACATGAAAAAGACCTCACGCACTCACAAAATTTTGCCTGTAAAATATTAGTGTGATGATGTGATGTGATAGATAAATAATCACGCTTAAATCCGTTAAATTTATAACTGTTAAATTTATAAATAGTTTTATCCAGTTCCTGTCTTTTATTAACAGTGCTATACAGAGAGGTCACCTCTTGGCCCAAACGTTTTATAGCTGCTTTGGTACGTGGTAAGGTCCGTGGTCGTTAAGCCATGTCAGAGGCCTCATGGGCGGCTTGATAACTTCTGACAGTAAGGCTTGCCACTGACAATCCTCCACCAACCCAGACTTGGCCCCCGTAGTGGAGTATGACCTAACCTTCCTGCTATGCAGGAAGAGACCCGTGCCCCGGCAGTGGGGACATTTAAGGGTTGATATCGAAGGTCCGTGGCCACGGGATTCAAAATTGACGGTTTTATGACAAAGTTTTACGTGTAATTTTAAATAATTTTCAACAAGTCCTTTGTGTAACTGATGCTTTGGCCGGCCGGACAGAGTGAGGTTCTGATATTATGTTAATAGCAGAGGGCTTTATGTATTAAATTAGAAAATATTTTCAGGCGCAAGCTGCGAAATTATTTTGCAACAGCAAAAAGTTGCTGTTGCAAAATAAGATTTTGTCTTCTCTATAACAATAAAGACCACAAAATTCCTTTAGATTTTGGTCTTTTAGATTATTAACATCTTGTCATAAGTCGAGGATATCACGGTTCTCTTGGTTTGCTTTACAAATTGAAAAATTTGCGTGTCCTAATACTTCAGTCTTAAGTAGGTATTACTCTTACATGCATTTT
Organism: Yponomeuta sedellus; assembly: GCA_934045075.1. Classification (NCBI taxonomy): domain Eukaryota; kingdom Metazoa; phylum Arthropoda; class Insecta; order Lepidoptera; family Yponomeutidae; genus Yponomeuta; species Yponomeuta sedellus. Next base: position 13,175,859 of record OW203736.1, on the reverse strand, counting down.
AATTGAGTTCGTCATCAACCCTTGTATGTCCCCACTGCTAGGGCACGGGTCTTCTCCTGCATCGCAGGAAGGTTAGGCCATACTCCACCACGGGGGCCAAGTCCGGGTTGGTGGAGGATTGTAAGACAGTGGCGGGCCTTACTGTCAGAAGTTATCAAGCTGCCCATACGGCCTCTGACATGGCTTAACGACCGCCATTATATGACCAACAGCTTAACGTGCCTTGCGAAGCACGGAAGCAATCGGAAAAAATGCCAGTAGCGGTAGTCACGGGACGGTCACCCATCCTGCACCTGACCGCGCCTCTTGTTGCTTAACTCAAGTGATTGATTCCAATCACTCGGTTCGCCTAGGCCACGAGCGCTTCTAATTGAGCGCGCTAATTGAGTTGATGTTTTAAAATTACATTCTTTACCTCTGTAAAGAACGTAATTTTTGTTTTTTTGCTGCTTTTATCCGCATCATTTTGCCGTTCAAAAGATGATCAAACTTGTTTTTTGGCGTTTTCGAACATTTTTGTAATTGTTGTTCCCTTGGAAAACCTTTCAAATTTAAAGGTTTGCATGTTATAGTAATTAAGACAATAATTTGACTTCTCTTTGGTACTTGATAAAATTTTCCCTTTTTACCTTTGACACAAAAGGCCTTAGAAAAACGGACATTCAATCAATCCTTAATGGAAATCTGATTTATTTCATTGTCTTCAAAAGCTACAAAATAAAACATGTTTTAACATCTGTAAATTTACTGTCCCCAATTTTGTTTTAATAAAGAAGGGAAAACGTTGGGTTTGTAACAATGTGGGCATTCGCCACAAGCATTTAAATATATTGTTACTTTTAGGGACTGAAAACAGTATTTACCCGCAACCTCGTGCGGGTGTGGGTAATTAGAATAAAAAAAGTGCGAAACCATAGTTTCTTTTACACATTTCACATTTGAATACGGGCATTTGAAAAATTTGCAAGTATTTAATGCTAAGTACTTTTTAGTGCGCTTCAGCACTAAGGCGGTTAAAAAGCTTGCCCAAAATGTTTTAGGTATTTAGTAGTTACCAAATAAATTTGGTGTGAAGGTGCTATTTCAAAATCAGCGCTGTTTCGAATAGAAACAGCAAACGCTGAAATAGTATCGTTGTCACACATACACTTTATTTTATAATTATTGTTATGTAAGCTTATTTGTTTGTGGCAAAATAAATAATTCATTCAATGAAATTGCTACGAAAAAAAAGTGATACAAATTATTATGTTAACTTCTACACAAGAGCGGCGGAGAAATAGAATTTGGTTCTCAATCGGGAGATCGTCGGTTCGAATGCCGGGCTTGTACCTACCGATGACTTTGTTTTCTTAAGTTATGTCTTCTTCTTCAGGCTATATTATCCACTGCTGGACATAGCCCTCCCCTAATTAACGCCATAGCGCAAGGTTGTCCCATCATTAGGGGGTAATGCCCATAATCCCCACGCTGGGCATGCGGGTTGGGGATCGCAGTTTGGTGGAATTGTACTGCAGAGGGCGCTGCTGCCCACCCCCAGGTTTGTGTCCCTTAGTCGCCTTTTACGACACCCGCGGGAAGAATTTGGGTTGGTGCTATTCTCTAGGCCGACACCACACAGCATTAAGTTATGTACATTTGTGAAATTATAGTAGCAATAACACTTGATAACGGTAAAGGAAAACAAGTGTCTAAAGTGTTAAAACATCTCAACGCTTGCTACGTAGGTAGCATGGCCCAACTGCTGAGGCTAAGTTCAGAAATCTCAGGTCTAAATAACTAACAAACTATCTTCTCCACAACACAAACATTTGTCTTGCCTTAATAGTCAGGCGTGTTGACCGCTAGACCAACGAGGTATTCAAATAATGGGCAAGGTGGAAGCAAAGAGAATTACGGAAAAAAGTGAATTATCGTAGTTGTGAAACATCTAGCTATTGACCGGTGTTTAAACCTCGGGAGAGTTATATTCTTTTTAAAGCACTAACCCGTGCTAAGGCCAATTTTAAAAACCTATTTAGAGGCTAAAAATGCCACCCGTGCCGGGATTCAAACCCGCGAACTCTGGCTATCCGTGCCAGCGCTCTTTCCAACTGACTAATGGGCCACTCACCGTCATCAGTAAAATTTCGAACCTCTTTTCTTTGTATTACGTACAGACAGCGACATCTGGCTGAAGTAATTGCATCACTTGCAGCCCCGAGTACCTACTTTGCAGTTAGGTTATACATCGGAATTATATCGCTGTACCCAATGATTACATGACAGCCGGTGCCAACGGCTTAACGTGCCTTGCAAAGCACGGTAGCGTTCGGAAAAATGCCACTAGCGCTAGTCACGGGACGGTCACCCATCCTGCACCTGACCGCGCTTGTCGTTGCTTAACTCAAGTGATTGATTCCAATCGCTTGGTTCGGTTAGGCCACGAGCGCGCAAGCTAGATTATCGGTAACGAAAATAAGTGTATGCTGCTTAAAAGAATTTATAGACCATAAATTATCTACAAACCTATATAACGCCTGAATTATACAAATATTTGATTTTGATTAATAAGATTTTGTATATACGAAAATCGAGTCGGCAACGTTCCATCTTAGGTAGATACTGTAACTGACGATATTTGTCAACTGTCAAGGTAAAATATCCATAGAAGTGAAACTGTTAGTTATCAGTATCAATATTCACATTAACCAGACAAGAAACAAAACATTATTACACAAAAACAAAAACGTATATAAATCCAATCCTCAGTCGCTCGTCAAGTCGTTAGGGAATTCTCAACATTAGGAAAATAAACAAGAACATTAGTGTCAGGTTAACATTAAACGAATTTTCATAAAAGCTGCGAAGGCGGTCCATTAATAACGCTGGATGCGGCCATTTCATTTAACTACCCGGGATTTTCTTTAATAAAAAAAAACACCAGGGTTGAAAAGATTATGAGGTAGATATGGAGTCGGGAGAGTTATGATTTACAAATTGATAATTTTATTTTATTACATCCATCTATTATACTATTTTTATTTTAAATGCACTAACCCGTGCTAAGGACAATTTTAAAAACCTATTTAGAGGCTTTTAGAATTAGGCAAGAGCGCTGGCACGGATAGCCAGAGGTCGCGGGTTCGAATCCCGGCATGGGTGGAATTTTTTGCCTCTACATAGGTTTTTAAAATTGTCCTTAGCACGGGTTAGTGCATTTAAAATAAAAATAGTATAATCATTTGGGTACAGTGATATCATTCCGATGTAAAAACCTATCTGCAAAGTAGGTAGTCGGGGCTGTAAGTGATGCAATTAACTTAAGCCAGATGTCGCTGCCTGTACGTAATACAGAGAATAGTGTAAAGAGGTTCGAAATTTCATTGATGCCTGTGTGTCGCCCATTAGCTCAGTTGGAAAGAGCGCTGGCACGGATAGCCAGAGTTCGCGGGTTTGAATCCCGGCATGGCTGGAATTTTTAGCCTCTAAATAGGTTTTTAAAATACCTACGTCCATCTACTTTACGAAGTGCTCGTGACCTAGCCAAACCGACTGATTGGAATCAAACACTAGAGTTAAGCAACAACAGGAGCGGTCAGGTGCAGGATGGGTGACCGTCCTGTGACTACCGCTAGTGGCATTTTTTTCAAGCGCTTCAGTTCATCTCAAGGCACGCTAAGCCGTTGGCGCCGACTGTCATGATATGGCAGTCGTTAAGCCATGTCAGAGGCCTTATGGGCGACTTGAACTTCTGACAGTAAGACTGTCTTAAAATCCTCCACTAAACCGGACTTGGCCCCCGTGGTGGAGTATGGCCTAACCTTCCTGCCATGCAGGAAGTGACCCCTGCCTCAGCAGTGTGGACGTTCAAGGGTTGATATCGACGTCATCTAATTTATGTTTTTTTATTCATAACAAAGTCGTTTATCACAAGTAAATTGTGATCGCAAGTAAAGTGTAGGTACATTGAAAACAGTAGGTAGTATTACTCTTGAAAAGGGAACGATGGCTCGGTTGGAGTGCCCCCTCACGTCGTATATCTGATGTATGCCACACGGCTTTGAATATTTGAAAAGAAATAGTCTGGTTGTTGTTCTACTGAAGCCTTCTTAGGTTATGAGTTCAGTCTTTAAATTAAAGAAGTTAGGTACTGGCCTTCACACTTTATAAAATAAATAAGTAAAGTACTTTCTTCAAAATACACAACTCAACACCTACTAAAAGTATCTGTCGTGTTCATTCTCACTAAAGTTCCCGCAACATACGAATGACAAAACTTATTCCCATTTGCAGGGCCGGCAGAAACCTTACTTTTTGGCACACTCTACTTTCAATAAACGCTATCGAGTCAGGTTTCAAGTTAATTCGCATGTTGTCAACGTATCCTGCAAGGTACGCTTGTCGATATTGGGTAAGAAGTATGAAACAAAAATAATGAGACACGATTTCCAATCGCAGCGGCCATGCGTGCAGGCATATATTACTGTCGCTCCCAGAACAGAACAAAATCAACAGAAGTTCATCAAGATGATCACGGGTTAATTGAAAAGAATATGCACATTAATTTTCATTGCCTATCCGTGGTGGGACGCGTGGTAATGATCCCACCCCCTCCGAGAGAAACCCTGTGCCCTGCAAAGGGACGTAAAATAAGCTACACACAAAATACATAACATAACATAACACAATGTAAATACTAGAAATAAACAAAAACTTTTGTTCACACTATTAAGGCTGGCAAAGGTTTGGTCAAAGCAAAGGTCCCCCATCCTTCATGGGGCATTGTATACGCTTCTATAATAAAATCCCTGAAGATATATTAAGCTTGCCTGAATCGCGGTTCAAAAAATATGTTAAGCACACTTTGTGCCAAAAGGGCTACTATAACATAAAGGATTATTTACATGACAATGAGGTCTGGAATTAAAGCCAGTACAATGTATGAGTTCTATATTTTATAATAATTATGTAAACTATGTTAATTAAGGACTTTTGAAAAGACTAAGTTTGGAGTTTTTTTGTCCTTTTTTTTCTCCTAAATGATCTAGATTTTGAAATGGACACCTAGTTTGAATTGTAACGTTCACTAAGCCGCAGTTTCTGTGCTACTTTGAATAAAACCTTTTCATTTCATTTCATAACCAATCAATCAATACATTTATTTGTCATAAACAATAGGTATTCATTACATACAGGTCATAGGTAAAAAATTGGATAGTAATTAATAGGAATTGAAGAAAATAACATAACATTTACATACAGGCACATACTTTGCTTCTGGCCCTACATTAGGATACCCTGTATCGAGGGAACCAGAAACAGCGACATCACAAACATGTAAACATCCAAGACCTGAGCTTTTTTTGTCCCCAGCCGGGATTCGAACCCGGGACCTCATGCATGGTAGGCAGACGCGCTACCGCTACGCGACAGAGGTCGTCAATCCAATATTTATAGAGGACTATTCAGACACATGCATTATTATGCAATCTACAAAAATAATAACAGGCTCAGTAATTATGAATTAAGAATGTTTACTTAACTCTGCCGCGTAGAAGTGAGGCGTAATATGTATTGCAAATAGTGGAAATCACATTTCAGTGAGCATCTGAGACATGACAGTGATATTGAGATACATAATTGTACGGCAAAGATCTGTTTCTGGTTCCCGCGATACATCGCGGGAACCAGAAACAGCGACATCACAAACATGAAAACATCCAAGACCTGGGTTTTTTTTTGTCCCCAGCTGGGTATCAAACCCGGGAACTCTCGCATGGTAGGCATATTTACATTTGCAAAGGTCTGGCGTCTGTTCTATATATTGAATTTAATTACTTCTTCTTCGGCCCTTTAACTCCTAGCGGAGCATAGGGCCTCAACCACAGATTTTCACGTCTGACGGTGGTTCTTCTACAGGACAACGTTAAAGCCGTATTGACAGCAAGTGGGTGGGGCTCCGCCTTCGTGTCACGTCACACCCCGGGAGACACATTTGCCGGAATCCACATGAAAAATCGACGAAACTTATGAGGAGGTTAGAGGCCAGCTGTTTACCCGCGGCTTTGTCCGTTTCCAAACCCACAAAAGCATCTGGTAGCCTAAAAGTTCGTTCACTCGTTGGGAAAATTAATTAATCCTCTGAAGATTTTATATTAGCTGGCCTGACAAACGTTGTGCCGTTTCTAAATAGAGTGTTTTATTGTGAATTAATCCATTGCTTTGATATGATTCTGCTATCCGAGGTGGAGACATGAAAAGTCAAAAATCATGATAATCATATCATAACATTTCCCATGGGGCCAGAAGCAATGTATAACAAGACATACATTGCTTCTGGCCCTTCACTAGTATATCCTGCGTCGTGGGAACTAGAAACAACAACATTACAAACATGTAAACATCCAAGACCTTAGCTTTTTTTGTCCCCAGCCGGGATTCGAACCCGGGACCTCATGCATGGTAGGCAGACGCGCTACCGCTACGCCACAGAGGTCGTCAATCCAATATTTCTTGAGTTATAGAGGACTATTCAGACACATGCATTATTATGCAATCTACAAAAATAATAACAGGCTTAGTAATTATGAATTAAGAATGTTTACTTAACTCTGCCGCGTAGAAGTGAGGAGTAATATGTATTGCAAATAGTGGAAATCACATTTCAGTGGGCATCTGAGACATGACAGTGATATTGAGATACATAATTGTACGGCAAAGATCAATCAGTTTTGCACACAGATGTAAACGTTAAAAGTTACATAATCAAGATGCTGGAACAATACCTAAGTGATGAAGTGAAAATTATTGTCACATAATAAAGTTTTCTTTGTTTCGAAACTGTCGTGCAATCTTGGAGTGAACGCCAAACGTGCATGTAGAGTTTTTTTGCTGTTAGTGAATTCGTACAAAAAATTGATAAATCGTTACGTTGCTAAGTGACGGGGGTGTAGATAACAGGAATATTTTAAGGGTCTTCTTAGCCATTAGGTTTATTTACTATCTGTGAAACAAAACACTGAAAGAAAATTCACGTATTAGGGCTTCGGAAACCTCATGTTTGGAAATAATCACTTCTTTTACAGAAGTCTGGCCGTTTTTATGCATCTGCGAAATATCCTACAGGTAATTTACATTACTATTTTAATTTTAATAATCTACAGGTAATTTACATTATTAACTTAATTCCGGTAATCTACAGTTAATTTACATTATTAACTTAATTCCAGATTCACTTGATATTTTGCCGGAAGAGTCCGACCAGGTTTCGCTCAAATCTAGATTATTATATCTGCAAGATACGTAAGCAACAAGTCAAATCCCGACTAGAAGCGCTTAACTCTAATATTAATTAAACTTAGCCTTGACCTAATATCTAATACATTGTGCTTTAAAACATTGTTTAATAGTTCCCTCAACTTGGTGTTAATGGATTTTCCGGCCATATAGTTGTGTTTGCCACTGATTTTGGAAGCACATTCTGGGCTCTAGTTTCTGTTAATGTAAAATTCCGGGAAACGATTCTCAATCTAGTAACTTATACAGTGTTATTGTTTAAGTTCCTTCGACAAACACGTGAAGCCTTTGTTGTGTCCATGTATTAAAAATCACTTGTGAATGTCAGTGATTTTACTGATTTAGTAAACTGTCGTTTAACAGAATAAGCGCCAATTTCTGAATTGAGAATTTTTCTAAGCACATATTCTAAGTTTTTAATTTAAAAAATCTTCGTAAATGATGGAGATTTGTTCGTCACTCAATGATTTACAATGTTTAATCAGTCATACACGTAACGGGTGTATTCGCGTCCCGAGTAAAATAGAAACAATCAGGTAGTTTTTTGTACCGGCCTACACGGTGGTTAGTTTAACGTGAACGTCTTTAAGTAAGCTTTAATGTTTAGTTCAAACTGCACAAAGTGCCACGCGGCACTAGCGCCATCTAGTGATACTAATTAAAAATATCTGAGTAATGGCTACTTTGCTCTACTCAAAGATGGATCAATGAATGTTACACGATGCTTAATTAAATAGTTACAGCCTTCACCGAGGCGACATGTTTTCGTTGCATGCAGTTTTAGCAAGTGACCTCTCCTACCGAACTAAAAGAAGTTTCACGTCAGAAAAGCCTTCACCAAAGTTACTAAGATGCTATATCTAATATTATAAATCCCGTGTCACAGTGTTTGTTATCGAACTTTCCGAAAGGGCTTCACAGTTTTTTATTTAAAAAATTGTGTAGCTTTGGTAGGTCTGAGAGTATTATTATTATTAAAATTCTTTTTTAATACTGTGGCTCAAAAAGTGGCGGGACGTATAGCGTGCGGGATGTGGGCTATTACACACTCGTGCGTTTTCTTTCCCAACTGTCAAAATAATGTCTATTAAAAAGAAAAACCAACCATGCAGTTTTTACTAAAAAAATTCATAGAAGTTTTTCTGATCAGATTTAATGATTTGATTGAATGAGTTAAGTTAGGTTTCATTTCATTTCATCTCATTAAATTTCATTTTCATTTCATATCAATAAAAAATATAATGAAGACTTGGCTGTATGGGCATAGTTCCCTTTGCCTACCAGAATGGATGAAAAAAAAAATTACGGTTGGCGCCATTATCCAAATATTTTTTCTTTATTAAATTGCTTATTTTTTTCGCAACTGTATTAAAAATAGTCGTTCAGTACACGTGCGGAACCGTCATTGCAACTTGTTCCGCCTGTCAACCCTCGCCTTCGGCTGCGCCTCGGCTCGGGTAGACATTTGTCGGAACTCTTTGCAATGAAAGCCTTTCCGCACTTGTAATGAAATATACTATATTGCATACCTTGCACATAGGCGAGCTTAAAGCCATATTGTGCTCAGAGGTACGAAGATGCAATGCTCGCGAAGGTCGCAGAATGATTGGCGACCATCACTGAGGAGGAACTCGAAACGTCCTCTAAGGTAAAAGGGGGAGTAGGGGTTGTTTAGAAAACCATACATAGCGGTGAGAATGTGAGAATTTCTGCGAGTACGTAAGTCTAAGTCGTAGGCTCATTCGCAGAGTCAGCTAGTACCTATGATTTTAAACTATGATCATGCATTCAACTGACTCTTTAATTCTTTGGCTTAATAATCTTTAACGTTTCTTAGCTCTTTTGGCACAAATGTCTTACACATTTTTGAACAGCGTTTCTGGCAAGCTTATAATATTCAGGTATGTAGAAATTAGAGGAGCCTAAATACTTGGGTTTCGTAGGCAGCTAGGCAGACAGCCAACTAAGAGGCTAATCCTGTAAGAGGAATTTAGCTCTGTTATCATTACAGTGGCTGAGCATAGCTCGGACCGCCAGTACCAATAACTGGAATCCCAGCCGAGTGATTCCAGGCGGAATGCATCTGGTGCACCACAGTGATGGTAATAGAGTAAACATTCAACTCAACTTGATTTGGATTTAATCGTAAGATAAAAACAAAAGCGGGTGGGGCTGTGTCGGATTACTAATAAAAAAAAATATCTAGCAAATAAAATATTAAGAGACAGCAGAGAGAGAGCGAAAAGAAAAAAGAGCGAGTCCCCGAGATAGAGCGAGAAAGAGAGAGAGGGAGAGAGAGAGAGAGAGGGGGGGAGAGATCATTCAGTGACGACCTCTGGAATAAACTGTTTTTATTTATTTTAAGATCGATTTTGATAGAATATTTCATTGGTTACAATTCGTGACTTCGGACCCTGTTTTTTATCTTCAATGTTTAAGTTTTTGTCGTTCGATGTGCATAAACATATGAAATGTGTTAGTCGGCGCCGACCATAAGACGCTTGGCCCATAGTTTATATACATTTTTATTACTTCCATCCTGATATTTATAGTTTATACTTAAGATAAGATAAGAATATTCTTTATTGTATACGGGAAAATACTTGATTGAAAAGTTTTGAGTAAAAAAAGATTACCTGCCTTTTTTAAAAAACTTGTGCCATATTATGTATTATGACTAGTATTCTTTTGAAGCGCTCGTGGCCTAGGCGAACCGAATGATTGGACTCAATCACTTGAGTTTAGCAACAACAGGCGCGGTCAGGAGCAGGATGGGTGACCGTCCCGTGACTATCGCTCGCTAGTGCATTTTTTCGAGCGCTTCCGTGCTTCGCAAGGCACGTTGAGCCGTTGGTGCTGGCTGTTATGTAATGGCAGTCGTTAAGTCATGTCAGAGGCCTTATGGGCGGTTTGAAAACTTCTGACAGTAAGGCCCGCCACTGTCTTACAATTCTTCACCAACCCGGACTTAGCCCCCGTGGTGGAGTATGGCCTAACTTTACTGCGATGCAGGAAGAGACCCGTGCCTCAGCAGTGGGGACATACAAGGGTTGATATCGATTCTTTTACATAGGAACATAAGAGGACATTCTTACCGTGATATCACGGTAATATTGGCCTTTGCATCTACTTAATGAGATGATTTATACAGTGACCAGTGGTATCTTCACTCACACTAGATGGGTGAAGGGACCACTTATACGATGTAGTGCACGGTAATAATGCCCCCCTAAAATGTGTCGGATGAATTCAGATGCACCCTTTAGTTAAATCCATTGCCGCACGGTCAACCATGTACCTATATTTTCTCAAGTTCTGGCATGGTCCACAATTTTCCTTCAAGCTGGATAAAATGGCAAAATAATATCATATTTTCCTCGTCGATCAATCTTGTGCGAGGTCCCTACAACTATACGATAGACGGGTACAGAATGACGGTTTTGCTTGATTACCAGAATTAAACCCTGTTTTAAAAGGAATACCCCATAACTGTGAAGGAAAAGATAATGACAAAACCAGAGTATCTGGTGTGTTGAAATTCCTCAGCGCTTGAAATTGCCTATTCGCGGTTCCATTACATTAATTGAACCTCTGTGGCGCAGCGGTAGCGTATCTGCGTGCCACGCAAGAGGTCCCGGGTTCGAACCCCGGCTGGGGACAAAAAAAACCCATGTCTTGGATGTTTACATGTTTGTGATATCGTTGTTTCTGGTTTCCACGACACAGGGTATCCTAGCGTCATCTAGTCTGGGGCCAGAAGCAATGTATGTACTACCTGTATGTAACTGGGGTTTGATGCCTCCTTTCAAAATTGTTTTTCAATACTGAAACTTAATTGTAACATTGTGGTTGTAAATTGTAAATTGATCGATTTGGTTATTGTGTAAGATTGCTCTTTATAGTTATCTGTGGAAACTTTTAATGACCATCTGTTTTTTATCTCGAGTGTGTAATATTATATATTGCTTTAGTCACCAGTTTTCCTTAATAAATAAATGTTATGTTGGTCAAATTCTGACATAAAAATGTCCCAAGACAGGATACCCTGTGCCGTGGAAACCAGAAACAACGACATCACAAACATGTAAACATCCAAGACATGGGCTTTTTTTTTGTGCCCAGCCGGGATCCGAACTCTCTTGCATGGTAGGCAGACGCGCTACCGCTACGCCACAGAGGTCGTCAAATAAATGTTATGTTATGTTTGTCAAATTCTGACATTTTAGCGCCAGAAAACGTGCCATCGTATTACCCATGAGAAATCAAAGTAAATTTTCGAACATTATGAAAATAAAAATAGTATAATCATGTGGGTACAGTGATATCGTTCCGATGTTAAACCTAACTGCAAAGTAGGTAGTCGGGGCTGTAAGTAATGCAATTTGCTTAAGTCAGATGTCGCTGCCTGTACGTAATACAGAGAATAGTGTAAAGAGGTTCGAAATTTCACTGATGCCGTGAGTCGCCCATTGGCTCAATTGGTAGAGCGCTGGCACGGATAGCTAGAGGTTGCGGGTTCGAATCCCGGCATGGGTGAAATTTTTAGCCTCTAAATAGGTTTTTAAATTTGTTCCTTAGCACGGGTTAGTGCATTAAAAATTAAAATAGTATAATCATGTGGGTACAGTGATATCGTTCCGATGTTAAACCTAACTGCAAAGTAGGTAGTCGGGGCTGTAAGTAATGCAATTTGCTTAAGTCAGATGTCGCTGCCTGTACGTAATACAGAGAATAGTGTAAAGAGGTTCGAAATTTCACTGATGCCGTGAGTCGCCCATTGGCTCAATTGGTAGAGCGCTGGCACGGATAGCTAGAGGTTGCGGGTTCGAATCCCGGCATGGGTGAAATTTTTAGCCTCTAAATAGGTTTTTAAATTTGTTCCTTAGCACGGGTTAGTGCATTAAAAATTAAAATAGTATAATCATGTGGGTACAGTGATATCGTTCCGATGTTAAAGCTAACTGCAAAGTAGGTAGTCGGGGCTGTAAGTAATGCAATTTGCTTAAGTCAGATGTCGCTGCCTGTACGTAATACAGAGAATAGTGTAAAGAGGTTCGAAATTTCACTGATGCCGTGAGTCGCCCATTGGCTCAATTGGTAGAGCGCTGGCACGGATAGCTAGAGGTTGCGGGTTCGAATCCCGGCATGGGTGAAATTTTTAGCCTCTAAATAGGTTTTTAAATTTGTTCCTTAGCACGGGTTAGTGCATTAAACATAAAAATAGTTTAACATGTCGAGCCTACACTTTTCGTGTCGTTGTTAATCTATATTGTGTTGTAGTTGTGGCCACAAGCGGTTCAAGAAATTGTGCACTTAGATATTTAGTCTTCTATCTCGTAATGACTTTGATACATTGCCTTGCATTACTGCGGATCCGGTTTCTGCTGGTTCGTTAAAAATGGCGCAATTATGAAGATTCATTTGGCGTATTTCTTAGTTGCGTCACAGCGAGGGAGGGAGTTGGTGCTGTGGTTGTGTACTGCTGCGTGGTGCGGTTATGACGTAAGTAATAAATTATAAAAACCTTACCGCAATACAATCACTTTTATACTACATCTGCTCAACAAGTAGAAGTAGTATAAAAGTGGACGTGGCTCGTTCGACGACCTCGGTGGCGCAGCGGTTTAGCACGCTGACTGTAAAACCGAAGGTCTCGGGTTCGATCCCCGGCTGGGTCAAACTAGGAAACGAACTTTTCTAGTTTGTCTCTGGTCTTGGATGTTATCTATGTATTTATTGTAGGTATTAAATCTATCGTCGAGTCAGCACCTATAATACAAGTCATTTAGTTGTACTTAGTATAGGGCTAACGAGATCTGTGTAGTATGCCATGAATATTATTATTATTAGTATTATTGGGTTAACATTTCGTCATTTTTACCTTAAATTATAGTCGTCGTCGGATATACGAGTAATAGAGATTGCTGGACAGAGCCCTCCTCTAATGAGCGCTAGCTTGCTGCATCCCGCATCTGCCTACAGTTTTACGCAGATCTTCATCCCACTTAGTCGGATGGTCCCGAAACGGTCAACGGTACGAAGTGCGCTGGGTCAGCTAGTTTATGATATAAACAGAAAACTGGAGTAAACAGAATAAGCAGGTAAAAATTGTCAGGTCTAGTCAAGATGTGAAGTAGTAATACAAAAAATGAGGAAAATCTTAAAAATGGGCGACGTAAAATTAAATTTTTGAAAATTATAGACAGAATAAAAAAATGCTTAAAGAGGTTTGCACCGTTACAATCTACGAGTATGACTTCATTGCTTTATGAATTCGTGTTGAAAACGGCTCGTTGTGCACAAAAAGAAGTTAATAAGACCTGTTGGACCTCATTTCTCGATGCAGTTAAATATCTGAGGGTTACTAAGCAAATTATTATTTATTATTATTTATTTATTTACATGAATATTGTAACATAACAGTAAAATTACACCAAATATTTTGACCCAAGTAACCGTATCGTACCAATCCAATTTAGGAACATTCAGCACAAACACGAGTACTCCCGAGGTATTTCCAGTTTGATTAATTTTTGTGCTCCGGGAATTCCCGCCTGGGGAACTTTTAATTAAACACAAATAAAGCGACTTCTTGCTGTTCTCTGTCTCAGGGAATTACATATTGTAATGTGAATAAACATTCGTTAAAGAAATTACATAATAAAGTATATTAGCACTGTGTCGTTTATAAGGTTTACTCGGCTGGCTAGGTGTTCTTAAGTGGATCCCCGACACAAGAAGTTTTCACTTGTCTCTGTGAGACAAGACTTGAGGTCTCTCGCCAGTCACCTGCCTAAAGCTCACGCCAGTTCATTTTTTATACCTTTATTTTGACAGGACCCTGTATGTAACTTAAGACTTAATTTATGGATACTAACTCTTGTATGTCGCGATTGCTGGGGCACGGGTCTCTTCCTGCAACGCAGGAACTTTAGGCCATACTACACCACGGGGGCTATGTCCGGGTTGGTGGAGAATTGTAAGACAGTGGCGGGCCTTACTGTCAGAAGTTATCAAGCCGCCCGCGCCCATAAGACCTCCGACATGACTTAACGACTGCCATTACATTACAGCCGGCACCAACGGTTTAGCGTGGCTTCCGAAGCACGGAAGAGCTTGGAATAATGACACTAGCGGTAGTCGGGGACGGGGAAATCCTGCACTTGACCGCCTGTTGTTGCTTAACTCAAGTAATTGATTCCAATCACTCAGTGCGACTAAGCCACGAGGGCTTCTAATTTATTTAAACATGTTATGAAACTAAGAAAGAATTACCCTATACTAAAATAAGAGAGTGTACATAGCTACGACACAAAAGACTTTAGATTGAATACTTATCCTTTGTGGATGAACAAGTGAATTCAAACGCAAGTCCTTATGCACTTTGTCTTTCTAGGACAGCCCACCGTCGTAGGAGGCCATCTGCGATTTTGAAACCACTGATCGACAATGGGCATCATAATTGCCCATACTTTTTCTAAGCATTTCGGTATAGAAAGTTGAATTCCTAAAATGTTGAGTTTGTCAATAGTTGAATTTGAAGAATGTTGAATTTAAATTATATTCAATTTGCAGAAGAATGAATTACTAAAATAAGATGTTGAGTTTGTTTAATTTACATAATGTCGCACTTTTCTACTTGTCAAATAAAAAATATGCACTGTACGATATCCGCAAAAAGTTTCGTCAAGAACACAGCACATTCCTGTATAAGTTTTTTAAAAGTTGAATTTGCAGCATGTTGAGTGTAAATATGTTGGATTTGCCGTTTGCCGAAAGTTGAATTCCTTGCTGTGTGGTGTCGGCCTAGAGAACAGCACCAATCCAATTCTTCCCGCGGGTGTCGTAAAAGGCTACTATGGGCAGCAGCGCCCCCTGCAGTACAATTCCACCGAACTGCGATCCCCAACACGCAAGCCCAGCGTGGGGATTATGGGCATTACCCCCTATGATAGCACAACGTGGCGCTCTTTAGGGGAGGGCCATGTCCAGCAGTGAACTAGTATAGCCTGAAGACGACCATGACGAATTCTTAATTCGTTAATAGTTAATTTTGTTAAAAAAATAATTTACAATTCAAAATCCCTGCTTTAAATTTCAATAAATATTTTTTTCTGTATCTGTATTACTCAAAATACCTACATAAAAAAGGAAAGTGTATTTTTCCAAATTTCAACTTTTTGATAATTCAACGTTTCGAGTATTTATTTACTTATTTTATTTACTCAGATTGGAGAATCATCGGCTTGCAAATTAAAAGGCTAACTAAGAGCTAATAACTCGCCTATAAATACAACGTAATCAAAAAATTTATGAACTTCATGCTTTGGCAAACACATAACTACACAAACTGTAGACAATAAAATAGTAAAGACGCACCCCCTTATTCATAATAGTCTGCTAACTAACTCGTAATTCTCGCTCTGTCTTATTCTATTCACCTAAGTCAGAATGAAAAAAAAAACGCCTTATCAGCTGTTTTAAGTTAGCGGACCATTATGAATAAGGGGGATAAAGTCTACCCAGAAACGCCAGAAACGTTGTTGTCAGGCAAGTTTGACCCGTACCCGCCCTTTTATATCCTCTGGTACAACAATAGGAACATCCCCTTTTAGTCGCACAATACCTATACGAAAACATATCCAATATCGGCCGATGGGTATTCAAAAGAATGTTTTTCATCCCCATTTTCTATTGAGAAAGTATTATTGCCTATATCAGAGGCATCTACGGTAAATATTCAAATAAAATTTCGCACGAGGGGTAAATTTCCAAGCGGTAGGTAATGTGGTACTTATTATTTGGGTATCTCCGTAGTTACGCTACAGAATACAGGGTGTCTCATTCAAATCGGTCAGTATGGGAAAGTCTGAAACTATAAGACATACGAAGATCTGTTCTGAGGAACCATGTCATCGATTTTATTAACAAGAAAAACTGCATTCATACATTTTAAAAAATATCTGTACTCTGTTCGGGAATCGAACCCGGTTGTTTTGAAAAAAAAACCTATACTATTTCTACTTAGACATCGATTATGTAGGTCTTAAGCAGTAAATGTCTGTATGAAACATGATGTCTTAAATGAATAAAATGCATAATGGTTCCTCAGAACAAATCTTCGTATGTCTTATAGTTTCAGACTTTCCCATACTGACCGATTTGAATGAGACACCTTGTATATCATCGTAGAAGGTCAGCTTTTCAATCAATTCGGCTCCACGTCTTGGTAGACGCAAATTACTTCAGCCAGATGCGTAATACAAAAGAGTATTGTATTACGCATCTGGCTGCGTGTACGTAATACAAAAGAGTATTGTAAAGAGGTTCGAAATTTCACTGATGCCGGTGAGTCGCCCATTAGCTCAGTTGGAAGAGCGCTGGCACGGATAGCCAGAGGTCACGGGTTCGAATTCCGGCATGGGTGGCATTTTTAGCCTCTAAATAGGTTTTTAAAATTGTCCTTAGCACGTGCATTAAAAAGAATATAATAAATATCCGGTTATACTGACTACCACAGTATGGGTAGTACGATGAGGCTAGTCGTTCGTTTTAAATGCCAAAAGACGTGACTTTACAGTACAATAATTGTCAAATTCGGGCGCCACAAAAACACGATTCGGGGTTAGGCTGAAAAATATTAATGTAACAATTATGACTTTTAAAGGCATTGTAAGCAAAAAAAAATGGATCGTTTATGCAACAAAACAGGATAACATTTGATAATTTTGTATCTTTAGCAATCTTTACAACTGTGATATCTATTTTTAGAACCTAGGGTAGTCTAGAATCTAGGGTAATCCTAGACTTTAATCGATTTCCGCCAATCCGTTTGAATGGTTTTTATTCCATCATTGGTAGCGCTGGTTAGCGCCGCTGAGCGCTTTAATCTCTGCAAGCTCGTTCGCCGGTTATTTTTTATCTTGAACGTCATTTACGTTCCTCATTAAATCGTCATATTATTTATTTATTCATTCATTCGTTCGTTCGTTCGTTCGTTCGTTCGTTCGTTCGTTCGTTGGTTCGTTCGTTCGTTCGTTCGTTCGTTCGTTCGTTCGTTCGTTCGTTCGTTCATTCATTTATTTATTTACATGAATATTGTAACATACATGAATACTGTTATGTTACAATATTTATTTACATGAATATTGTAACATAACAGTAAAATTACACCAAAGCGTTACTATATTATATCAAAGCACTACCTTTCATACATCTTCTAGCATTCTCTTACATTCCTTCACCACACTTTCAATTCCTCCGCAAACACATAATACTCTGGTGCTTCAGCGAGCAGGGTTATGTCAGGGGTGTGCCTTACTGGTCCTTCTATGAATATTCTTCTCTCTATATGTTTTATCGTTGGAATTATGTTGCCTGAAAGTATACTTCAGGTCGAACTGCGCAGATAACGACCAAGTCTTGTGAACCGTATCTCAGCTCTGCTCCCATCATATCAGGCAAGCTTGTATTGCTAAGCCAAACGGCCTAAAAGTCTGACGAGCGACGCCACTGAAGCACCCTGCGTTTTGTTCCTCATCTACTTTATTGTAAGAATTCGATCAGCATATTTTGCTCAAATCTGGTTCCTGCTCGAGGGCGAGTATTATTGGCACAGTGGCTCCCAGTGATTCGAGGATTCCAAGGGGATCTACACCACGCGTTTTATTATTTATATTATTTAATCCACTAGCAACATAAGCTGATAATTTTCGGGCGACTGTAAAATATCACGTATTAAATGAGTTTACATACAGTCTATTTATCCTTACTTGGCCAATTTAGTAAGCAAGATTCTAACCTCAAAATTTATATTTGATGCCAAAACGACATATTTTCTCGCAACTTAATGTACTTTGTTTATAAAATTGACAGCGTGTTATCTAAAATAGTCTCCCCGATTACGTCATTTACGGGAATATGGCGCTTTGCGACTAAAATCCATACTTTACGGGTAGAATCTTGTTTACTAAATTGGCCAAGTAAGGATAAATAGACTGTAGGCAGCACTACGTAGTGTAGGACGAACGTAGTGTAGAACGCCCTCCAACCAGGTGGGATGACGATCTGCGAAACACTGCAGGCAGATGCTGGATGCGGCAAGCTGAAGACAGGGCGCTATGGCGCTCATGAGGAGGGGGTTGTAACGTTGCAAACCTCTGTACACCATTTTTATTTCTTTTTCTATCTATCATTTTCAAATATTTAAATTATGTCACACATTTTTCGATTTCCCTCATTTTTCATCACTACACGTAGTGGTTATATACTCTTTGATCACTACTACTTTACTCTTCAACCAGATCCGACTATTTTACTTGCTTATCAGTTTTTATCCAGTTTTCTGTTTTATTGTAAAATATCTACAAATAAAGCCACAATTAAAGTCGTATCAGTTTCTATTATTTATAAAAGATATACAACGTTCCAGGGCTATGTCCAGCAGTGGATAACATATAGCTTGAAGAAGAAGATGAAGGCAGCACTAAACCCCTTTAAAGGAAGTTTATTACACGCATTCAATACACATTCGGTGAGAAGCGTTTTCTGGGATTGCTTGTCTACGGTTGTTTGGGCAATTTCAGTGAGTGCCTTCTTAGAGATTAGTTGGTATTAATTTTGTATGGCTTATTAGCAAGGCCTGGTACATTATAATAGACTTAAGATGTTGTATGTCTCTAGGGCCACGTTCTCTACGCTTGAACGATTCGTTTAGGAAAGAGCGGTGATCTTGCTGTTCCGTTATATATCCTTTCCCGCGGCCATATTATTGGCCTGAGGCGGCCCAACTATTGTTCGTCGGATGTTATATTCATGGTACGTCATATAAAACACTATATTTTGATATCAACCCTTTGTATGTCCCCACTGCTGGAGCAAAATGCCGCTAGCGGTAGTCACGGGATGGTCACCCATTCAGACCGCGCCTGACGTTGCTTAACCCAAATAATTGATTCCAATCACTCGGTTCCGCTAAACCACGAATGCTTCAAACAGTATAATTACAATAATAACCATTTATTTCGCATAAAACCGTAGTGTTGTTAGTAGCTTTAATAGCTAAATCTAAACTAGAGGTAAAAACTATGTTAGTAGGCTTAATAAATACTTAATACGTTTTCGGGTTTCACTCATTTTGAAAACATTTAGGCTTTCTAACTTTGCATGCGTTGCAGAAATATTGGCGTTTGCACTTTGAGATAAGAGTTTATAGCGCTCCAACTATAGAGTCATATAACGCGTCAATATGGTTTTGCCTGCTCCGCTAAATGATTTTACTCGTGAATAAGGAATAGATGAAGCATACAACGCTTGCCATAGATGGCTCCAAATACAGCGATTTAAATATAGGTATATCATGAAAACCCCCAGGTCTTGGATGTTTACATGTTTTTAATAAAACCTGTTAAGTAAAAACTAAAAACTGTTATGCTAATTTAGAAAAAAATAGGCGTCTCGTGGAGTGACATGACAACCGTCTATTCACATGGCATGTTCAGTGAGAACCATGCAGATGTTTTTAGAAATCAATACCTGAAATAACGCAGTAACCTGTAAGTAGTGTATGCAATATTAAATTCGCTAGCGTAATCCACTTTAAAAAAAACTTAATCAAATTGAATGTTACATCAATTTGATTAATTATTCGCTATTAATTACTCAGGCTATTATTCTGACAGTAATTTATTCCTTACCTTTGAAGTGTACCATGATCAACAGTTGGAAGAACAACTCAGTACTTACGGAGTTTTAGACGCTGTAAAACCTACGGATTTAATTAGGCCAGAGTTTTCTACCATCGTTTAATTAAACCCCAAAATCTAGCGCTCGTGGCCGAGTCAAACCGAGTAATTGGAATCAATCACTTGCGTTACGCATCAACAGGCGCGGTCAGGTGCGGGATGGGTGACCATCCCGTGACTACAGCTAGTGGCATTTTTTCCGAGAATTTCCGTGCTTCCTAAGGCACGTTAAGCCGTTAGTTGCGGCTGTCATGTAATGGCAGTCGTCAAGCCATGTCAATAGCCTTATGGGCGGCTTGATAACTTCTGACAGTAAGACCCGCCACTGTCTTACAGTCCTCCACCAACCCGGACTTGGCCCCCGTGGTAGATTATGGTCTAACCTTCCTGCGATGCAGGAAGAGACCCGTGCCCCAGCAGTGGGGGCATACAAGGGTTGATATCGTCACCAACAAGCTAGACTATGGGATAAATAGCAAAACAATCAGCTGTTCCATATTGAAGGTACTCAATAAATCAATCGACAAATACTGATAAATAACATTGACACTGAAAAGATACCGGAAATCTATGCTGGGCACAGACCTTCCCTCCGTTAGAGAGTTAATTTATTTACCACGCGTGCCCACCGCGGATTGGCAATTTTAAACGCTAAGGTAATAGAAAATCTCAGATACTCAGGTTTCCTCACGATGTTTTCCTTCACACCTTCACAAAAGTACGTAACTTAGAAAACAAAGTCATTGGTACATGCTGAGTTTCGAACCTACCACCTGAGATGAGCCGTTGAGAAATCTGTCTGTACTCTCGCCATCTGTGTAACTTCCATTTTTATGTACAATAAAGTGTCCTATTTCCATCTATATGTATCTTCCGGTGCAATAAGTAAGCATGAAAAATTTGTAAATCGCGAAACAAATATTGCTGTTTAATAATACAACATCAATTATTTTTTTTAAATTTAGAAGATTTTCAATTTTTTTTGTGTTGTCGCGCAGAAATTCTCTTTTTCGGATAGTAGCATTTAGTTACACTCTGTATAAGCTCGATAAAGCTAAAACTTACTTGTCGAAGTTCCGTGGCCAGATCTATGATGAGTTGATTCTGCTTCTTGCGAAACTCATTAGTAACAGCTGTTTCGTAGGGCTCTGAAAGAAATAAAAGGTTATTTTCGTAAATAAGTGCACAATTCCGACTTTATCATGAAATTGATATAGACGACAGCTCATCACACTTTAGATGCCGGTACTCAGTTACGATATTCGTGACTTAACGACTAAAATGTAAAGGTTGATGTACTTTAGTGACCTTCTAAGGCCTGCATAATGTTGGATTACATGTAGAATGGTCAAAATAACATACCAGGCCACTCAGAAAGTTTTTTGAAAAAAAGTTTTTATGTGACACTAGCCACTTGTAATTGTTTTGAAAACGTCGATTATTTAAAAGTAAAAATACTACTGTTCGATTTTCAAATTACCTTCCGCATTATTTTAACCAATTCAATTTTTCTTGTCTCATATAAAAATGCATCTGCGTCGAGAACAATTTCGTGCTATGATTTTTTACGATTTCAAATGTGGCTTAAAACCTGATGAGTTATTTGATCGACTTCGAATTGCTTTTATGGGTGAAGGACTTTCAAACGCAACCATCTACGCTGGTATAGCAAGTCCAAACGCGGTCGTCTTACTTTGGGGGATGAACGAAGGAGTGGTCGTCCTACGACGGCTGTCACCGAAGAAAGTGTGCTGGCACTAAAAAAAATAATTCAAGAAAACAGACGCCCCCAACTTTACCCACCAACCGACGAATTACGTACGAAGAGATTCAGCACTGCAGATTGTTTCCCGCTGAGTGCCGCACAACCTCACCGAAGCTCAGAAGCAGGGCCGTGTGGATTGGTGCCGTGATATGTTATAAAAATTTGATGCTGGCTCGTCACGGCGCGTTTACCACATTGTGACAGTTGACGAATCCTGGATTTATCAATATGATCCAGAAACAAAACGTCAGTCGACAGTTTGGCTGTTTCAAAATGAACCAACGCCTACGAATGTGAAGCGATCGAGGAGCGCAGGAAAAATTTTGATCGCTAGTTTCTTCACTTTGACGGGGTAGGTACCTAATTTCAATTCCACTTCTAGACCAAAGCAGCATCAACGCTGAATGGTATAGCACAAAATGCCTGCCAGAAGTTTTTTTTCTGAATTGAGCAACAAGCGACCGAACACCGGGCTCCGCGGGGCTTCACCACGACAACGCACCCGCGCACTCTGCGATCAAAACGAGGGACTTCCTGGACTCCACACCGGTCAGAGTATTGGGACACCCTCCTTACAGTCCTGATTTGGCTCCGTGTGGCTCCTTTTTATTCCCTAAAATTAAAAACCAGCTCAAAGGGATACAGTTTTCATCGCTGGAAGACGCGCTACCAGCGTTTGGGAAGGCCGTGGAAGAGGTGTCTGCGGAGGACTGGAAAAAGTATTTTGAAAATTGGTTCAGACGCATGAAACTTTGTATAGAGGCTGGTGGAGAGTTCCTTGAAAAGATTTAATAAAAATATTTTTTCATAGAAGTTAGGTACCTACTTTTAAAAATGTACAAATATCAAATGAAAGAAAGTAAAATCACGGAAGCTTTGGATGTACAGTAATTTTCAGAGAATATGAAATTATTTTACATTTAATGTTTAGTGTACAAAAGTAAGTTGTACTCTAAGGTTTAGAATGTTCTTGGGTTTAGACGAAGAACATTTTGTTAATATTTTTTCTATTAGTAATTGAAAGTAATATAAAAGAAATACGTGGTTGACTTGTAACACCTTTTTAAACGTTCTTTTTAATCTGTGTACAGTTATACTATTTTTGTTTTTAATGCACTAACCCGTGCTAAGGACAATTTTAAAAAACCTATTTAGAGGCTAAAAATTCCACCCATGCCGGGACTCGAAATTGTGAACAGTTTTCAAGTATGAGGGTTCCATTATTTAAAATCAACTATGACTCTGAGACTACGACAAATTAAAAAGACTGCATTAAAAGGTGTTGCAAACGCAAGTTTGTTTGAGAAACTTCGTTACATATATAAGGTAATTAAATCTATATAATGTCCCTGACCTCCGTTGTCAACAAGTCAATATGTGTCCACAAATTATAATGTATCAAAACAGAGGAAAAATATGAAAACGACAGTGTGAATATGCAATGCCAGAAAAAGTCCGCCGGAAAGTCTAAGTTAACTTATTTGACCTTCTTTGTGTGCATGCAATAAAACACTTTAAACTTAATTACATGCAGAAGAAATATAGGCGCTAAGTAGGTACATGCCTTCTGCGCAGTAAATGAGGATGACCCAGAGCGTGGTCCAGCCGATGAGCAGGGTCGCCAAGCCCAGCTGGCACAGCACGCAGCGCAGCACCACGGAGCACACGGTCTCGTCCCGCAGCATCGGCGCCGGGTATACCCGCAGCCAGTGGTCTCGCGCCTGACAAGCATAAGAGCGTTGTCACATTATCCGATCCGATATCGGTGTCGGACGATAGCCGACATCCGATAGCCGACACCATGTGCTATTTTCACATAATCGATATTTACGACAAAATCGCTCCGATACGGCCATTTGCTCGATAGCTTAGTGCGGGCAGGTCATCATGGCAGACTATTATAGAAAACTTTATTTGTTGTATCTATTATATTTGAGGCCCAAAAAAAGATCTGTCCACAGACACACGGTATTAGATACATCCCACTGTGGAAGCTAGATATTCAGAGGGAGCATTTTATAAGCTTTTTAGCACGCTACAAAACGCACCTAGAAAGTTTTTTAATTACTTTCGTATGAGTGAATCCACATTCAATTTTTTGCTAATTCATCTCACAAACAGTATCAAGAAACAAGGCACACATTTTCGAATGGCTGTGGCACCTAAAGAAATGGCCGTATAGCGCACATACAAACATTATCGCCCGACGGCTCACGGGCGTCCGATGGTGCCGCCAGCATATCGGTTTCGGCTCCGATATCCAATATCGGGCCGGAAAATATGCGAGACAGGTACATATTTCATACATTTTACTTAAACCAATATCGGATCGGAGTCCGACACCGATATCGGATCGGATAATCTGAAAACGCTCTAACACTTCACAGTTAACGAGTACTAGACACTAAAACTTTACAGATGTTCAATCAACAACAAATCAATTAACAAAATCTGTTAAATGACATTGACACTGAAAAGCTACTGGAAATCTGTGCTAGGCACAGGCATTCTCTCAGAAAGAGAGATAATTTATTTACGCGTGCCCACCTCGGATTGGCAATTTCAAAAACAGGTTGTCGCACATCTAAGACACTCAGGTCTCCTCACGATGTTTTCCTTCAGTAGCTACTGGTATTGCTACTATAACTTCACAAAAGTACGTAACTTAGAAAACAAAGTCATTGGTACATGCCGGGATTCAAACCCACGACCTCCTGATTGAGAAGCCGGCGTTCTACGGCTCTGCTAGCTTACCTTGTGATTCTGAAGTCCTTAAGCTCATACCGCCATCTTTTTCCTACAATCGGAACACCAGACGTACTGCGGGTTACGATCCGCACTTGGTTGACATGCCGAAGTCCTCGCACTAATCGCTTTTTGACAGCCAAAGTGTGGAACACCTTGCCGTCGTCCGTTTTTTCCAAACACTTATAACCTGAACCTCTTTAAGATGCGTGTGAACATGCTTCTTCTGGGCAAACGCAACTCGGTCCGTCCTAGACCTCATCTTAACCTCGGGCTTGATAGAAATTCAAGAGTAAGCCCATTTCTTATAAAAATATATATTACAATTCGATGTACATTGCGAAGTCGTTGAACCACAGATTAACAAGAAGGAAACTCCAGTGGGTTAATAGAATAGAATAGAATAGAATAGAATAGAATAGAATAGAATAGAATAGAATAGAATAGAATAGAATAGAATAGAATAGAATAGAATAGAATAGAATAGAATAGAATAGAATAGAATAGAATAGAATAGAATAGAATAGAATAGAATAGAATAGAATAGAATAGAATAGAATAGAATAGAATAGAATAGAATAGAATAGAATAGAATAGAATAGAATAGAATAGAATAGAATAGAATAGAATAGAATAGAATAGAATAGAATAGAATAGAATAGAATAGAATAGAATAGAATAGAATAGAATAGAATAGAATAGAATAGAATAGAATAGAATAGAATAGAATAGAATAGAATAGAATAGAATAGAATAGAATAGAATAGAATAGAATAGAATAGAATAGAATAGAATAGAATAGAATAGAATAGAATAGAATAGAATAGAATAGAATAGAATAGAATAGAATAGAATAGAATAGAATAAATTTCAAATTCAAAATTTCAAATTTCAAATAATTTTATTTCAACGTAAAGAATTTACATTCTGTTTGCTGAATGTCAATGTACAATGTAAAGTGTAAGCCGCCGCCTTCGGGCCGTAATTGTAGTGGAGAAAAAGGCAGCGGAAAAAAAAACTCCACTCTGACCATCTTTTCTCAAATCATCTTAAAAACCAAATACATCAGTTGCCATATGTAAACCTAATAAGATTTCATGATTGCCATTAACAACCCTAAATGCCAAAGCATTAGTCAAATGTCTCACAATAATAGGGGAAAACATAAGTGCTGCGGCCAGACACACGAACAGCACTCGTTCACGAGCATAACGCAGTGCTCAGCCATCATCAGTCTCAACCATTTTGGAGGGAGATAGATGACCCGAACACCACGCTACCATTCGAATGACCTTTAGCAAACTTGCAGTTAAGTTTTTGTCAGTTATATAATGTATCATATAGTTATTAATATGCAATCACGTCGTCTGTACACACTTGTATTATAAAATATGTTATACTTAGTTATACTTAACAATAAAATCGCGGTGGAATTGGTTTACTACCACGGATTAGGATCGTTTATATAGTCGTCTATTCTATAATATGCCTTTTTACATAGCGAATTTTTAATGAAAGTTTTAAATTTATTTTCAGACAAGCATAGAACACGTTCTGGAATTTTGTTGTAAAAACGAACGCAGTAACCTACAAATGATGTGCCTACCTTGGCTAATCGGGATTTAGTACAAGCAACCTTGTTTCTATTCCTTGTGTTTACGTTATGAACGTCCCTATTTAATTTAAACATTGTTATATTTTTTCGGACATACATTATATTATCGAATATATATTGGCAAGCCAGTGTAAGAATGCCTATTTCTTTAAAACGCTCCCTTAGCGATTCTCTACTGTTTAAGTTGTAAATAGCTCTTATTGCTCTTTTTTGCAAGACAAATATGGTTTCTATATCTGCTGCCCGTCCCCATAATAACAAACCATACGACATGACACTGTGAAAATAACTAAAATAGACCAGCCTCGCCGTCGACACGTCTGTAAGTTGTCTAATTTTTCTGACTGCAAACGCTGCTGAACTCAACCGACCCGACAGTTTTCCAATATGCTGACCCCATTGCAGTTTTGAGTCTATCGTTATGCCTAAAAAAAGCGTGGACTCTACCAGCTCTAGCCTCTCACCAGATATTTTTAAACTCGTGTCAACATTTTTAACATTGGGTAGTGAGAATTTGATGCATTTTGTCTTTTTTGCATTTAGCATCAGATTGTTTATAGTGAACCAGTTTAGAATAGTAGATAAAGCATTGTTTACATCGTCTACATTACTTATACCTCTCTTTACTTTAAAAATTAAGGAAGTATCATCTGCAAACAACACTATCTGCGAAAGCTTTTCTACTAGGTAGGGCAAATCATTTATATATACCAAAAAAAGGAACGGACCCAGTATAGAACCTTGAGGGACTCCTACTTTTACATCAGAACCCGAGGATTTAACTCTATTAATATCAGCCTTTACAGTTCTGTCTGTTAAGTAAGATCGAAGAAGACTTAGTGATTTATTACTTAAACCATATCGGTGCAATTTTATGAGAAGTGTTTCGTGGTCAACGCAGTCAAACGCCTTAGAAAGGTCACAGAAAACCCCAATGGCATCCTGCGACTCCTCCCACGCCTCAAAGATATGCTTTACTAACGCTATGCCTGCTTCCGTCGTTGAGCGGCCTTTTGTAAACCCGAACTGTTTCTTATGGAAGAGCTTATTTATACTAAAATGAGTTTGCAATTGATGTAATATTACTTTCTCAAAAACTTTACTTAGCACCGGCAGTATTGCTATAGGTCTGAAATTATTTGGATCTTCACTATCACCAGATTTAAACAAGGGTACGATTTTACTTAACTTTAATAGATTAGGAAAGGTTCCCTGGTCAACACATTTATTAAAAATCAAAGCAAGGTAAGGTGCTAGAATATTGATTATAGTGGATATTAATTTAACCGATAACCCCCACAAATCTTCAGTCTTTTTTAAGTTTAACTCTTTAAATGTTTTGACAATAGTTAAGGTAGTTATATGGGAGAATTGGAAGTCAACTTTACATGGATTTGTACTTTCCAAAAGTAAGGTATCGGCTAATTGGGAGGAAGAATTTAAGCTAGCCGTTATATGCAGTGGCATGTTTTTAAAAAAAGTTTGAAATATTTCTGCTATGTCCTTCTTCGAATTAACTAACTTACCTTCGATCTTCAACGCAAATCCCTGGTCCTTAGGTCTCGTTTTACCTGTTTCTTTGTTAATTACTTGCCAGACTGTTTTTATTTTATTAGTAGACGCCATAATTTTTTTACTTATACTTATCGATTTGGCTGTTAAACAAGTTTGTCTAAAAGTTTTTGAATATTTTTTTACGTACTCTTTGAACGTCGGATTGTGATTGAATTGTTTTTCTTCATACAATTCATAAAGCCTTTTCCTACTTCTATATATACCTGGCGTTGCCCATTCTGAAAACCCGCTTTTTAACTCTGTAATTTTTTTTACGTTAAAAACATGTTCAAATTCTTTTGATATGGTTGAAAACAATACTTGATATAACGTATTCGGATCATTGCTATCGAAATTCAACGAATTTAACTTTATGTTTATATTTTTTTTAAATAATTCAATTTTTTTCTCTGTTATTGGCCTACAATTTAATTCATTGCATTTTTTTGCTTCCAGTACTGACGGTAGGACTACCCATAGCCCGCTATGGTCCGACTGTAATTTGTGTATGACTTCTTTTTCTAAATATTCACAATTGCAAAAGACATTATCTATGCAGGTAGCGCTAGTAGCAGTTGTCCTAGTGGGTTCTGTAAATAAATTATCTAAATTATATGACCTGAAAAGGCTTGCGAGTTTAGTTTTAAGTGGACCTTGAACTAAGAAATCTATATTGAAGTCCCCACACACCACTATGCTCTTCGTAGTACTGAATAGGCGTTTTAAGGCATCCTCCATAAGTAATTCAAATTCATTATAATTTGATTGTGGCGGCCTATAAACACACATTACTATATACCTATCCAATTCCACACACGATATCTCAATTAAACGTTCAACAGATAGACTGACAATATCTTTTCTTTCTTTAATTTTCAAACTACTTTTGACAAAGATCATTGAACCTCCTCTTATTGAGTGTTGTCGGTTAAAAGTGCTTGCTGCTAAATAGTCTTTTAAAGTAAATGACATTTCAGAATGTTTCAGCCAATGTTCTGTTAAACACAAAATATCTACATTGAAATCTGCTAAAAATAGTTCAATTAAATTGTCTTTGCCGGAAAAACCCTGTATATTTTGTGCAACTAAATTGATACCTAACTTAGGGTTTTCCTTTGTCTGCGATGGCAGTTTAAAGCCATTGACTGTGTGTTTGAGCCCGCTGTTGAATTATTACTAATACTAGTAACACGGTTGTCATTCCTATCAGGTTGTGTTATAATTCCTATAACCACAGAGTCAAAAATATTGTAAGCTAACAAAGTAGCTAACTTACGTCGACTATTTTTCGTGAGGTACACAGTATCTCGCGTCAAAAAGTAATTCTTAACAAATTTGTTAAGATCAAAAAATGATATGTCACTATGACGACATGTCAAATGGTGAATGTGTATGTTCAAGCTATGGATGTCATTATTTTCTTTTGCTGACAGGGACTGAGAATATGGGAAAGCGCAAAACACTAATTTTCCCATCCACAGTTGGACATCTTTAGCTTGACCATATAATTCAAATATATTGTTTATATCAGTCTTTTTAACACCTTGGCTATTTCCTACTAATAAAATGTAGGTTGTGTCGTTCTGTATTGGGCTTTTGAACAGCTCTTTAACAATGTCAGTAAAACTTGAATGGGGATAGCATTTATAATAGAATAGAATAGAATAGAATAGAATAGAATAGAATAGAATAGAATAGAATAGAATAGAATAGAATAGAATAGAATAGAATAGAATAGAATAGAATAGAATAGAATAGAATAGAATAGAATAGAATAGAATAGAATAGAATAGAATAGAATAGAATAGAATAGAATAGAATAGAATAGAATAGAATAGAATAGAATAGAAATCGTTTTATTCACAAATTAATTTAACACAGTACAATGATACTTAAGGCTAAGAAACTACACGATCATAAATTTTGCACAAAATAAAAGAACAATGTAAGTATGTAAAGAAATAACAAAACCAGTCATATAAATACCGTGCCAATGTACTGCGTTTGTGAAAAGGACCCAGCTCAGCATGTGTTACAGAAAGGCAACTTTCTGTAACGCTGGTATTCTGCTGGTACCTAACGAATAACAAGCATTAACAAATACCTATGATCTAAGTTATCATAAACCTACAAATAAGTAAATAATAAATAATAAAAGAATTTTAATATACAATAGAAAACGAATAAATGTAAACAAATATTTTCACAAAATAATTATATAACCCAATACGATACATGAAAGATGAATAATTTAAATTAAAAAATATATATTTTTTATTATATTATATATAACAATACATTAATATACACAAAGATACATAGATATACACCTATAATAAAATAAATAAAGCCATGAAATGCCCAAATATGCGTTTACCGTGTGACTGTCACGTTCATACACTAACACAAAACGGAGAAGCAAGTAGGATCCAAGGCCCTCATGATTAAAGCCATAAGCCAAACAGCGTAGAACAGTAAATAAGCTACAGTACAGAACAGCTCATAACACTGAGCAGCAAGTAAGTTAGAAAGATAAGATAAGAATATTCTTTATTGTACACACCAGAAAATAATTACAGAGACAACAGTTACAAAAGAAGAGGTACATTTGGCGGCCTTATTGCTGATAGCAATTTCTTCCAGGCAACCTTAAATCGGAATGATTGCTGAAAGATATCATACTTAAAAGTAAATTTGTAATTTTAATTATTTTGCCATAAGCAACTGATCCTCCAGCAACACCAACTTATACCTTTCCTTAAACGCAGATAGTGATTTCAGCATGCGAATTGGGGGTGGAATATTATTCCAACATTTTGTTGCCTGATATTGGAAGCTTCCCCTGAAAGCAGCAGTAGCATGTCTTGGTACAGACAAAACAGCACAACATGCCCGACGAGTGGGTCTTTGGCGCCAAGATAGTTTCTCGTAAAGATATTCTGGTTTACCTGAGTGGATGATTCCAAACAGTAAACTTGCCATTTGCAACTTTAATCTATTCTTTATTTTTAATAATTTCGCATTGTTAAGAAATGGAGTGATGTGTGTTCGTGGAGGAATATTAAAACAGAAACGAGCTGTTGCATTTTGAATTCGCTGTAAAAGACGATGAGATCTCTCGTACAAACAGGGTCCAAACACGGTAAGACAATAATTAAGTTTCGATAAGATCAGTGATTCACACAGCTTGATTCTCATTTCTACACTTAGGAAAGAGCGAATTTTGTACAGAACTTTAAGTCTATAAAAACAGTTTTGCACTACCTCAGCCAAATGCTGTTCGAAACGCAAATCACTGTCAAACGTCACCCCTAGATTTCTAGCTTTTTGTACTCTTTCTATCTGTATACCGTTAATTTCTATGACAGGATTAAGGTTCAACACTTTATCGACTTGGGCCTTTGTACCTAATATCATAAATTTAAATTTTGCGGGATTCAACACCAAGGAGTTATTTTTGGACCAGACTGATACGAGATTCAAATCATCGTTCAAACTTTGCACAGTAGCATCAAAATTTACTTGATTTATAGGTGCATACAACTGAATATCATCGGCGTAAATATGATAGTTTCTAGTCAGTACGGACTGTATATCTGAACTATATATGATAAAGAGCAACGGACCGAGTATGGAGCCTTGAGGGACTCCTCTAGTTAATTCTATTGGACGGGAATTGATTTTTGATCCGTCGGGATTATCAACAACAACCTGTTGGGAGCGACCACTCAAGTAACTATCGAACCATTTTATCGTTGAGATCTTAAAACCATAGTACGCCATTTTTGAGAGCAACAGAGAAGTGTTAATGCTGTCGAATGCACGAGAAAAATCTAAGAGGACCAAGAGGGTATAATAGATAGAATGCCTACACATTATTAAGTTAATAGATAAAATATATTCACTGATTATTTGTTGTACCTACAACAAATAATGAGTGAATATAAGAACTTTGAACATCCGTGCGCTTTATTTAGACATTGTCAATGAACCTTTTAAATGCCGCCTCATTCGTAACTATTGCCAATATTTAGGACAATGTCCATTGTAGTAAATGTCTATGTAATGGATTAACGGTTACTTACATGTAGAATAACTCCCTGTGGACTCTGCTGATCTGATTTTAGTTCACCCTCGACCGCATCATTTTGTAAGCTGCTGCCTACCAAGGCGATCATGTTTGATACTTCCGTTCTTGGAACACTGCCATTTGAGGTATTAACAGAATGGTCTATAGGAGCTACTTTGATGCTATGTTCTTGACAAAGTCCCGGTAATCTATTTTTAATATCATCATTGTTTTTGAATAAAACAGTTCTAATACTAAAGTCCTTAACACGTCTGTTGACATGCAAACCATCGCCTTCTAGTTTTAAGTTGCTTTCTATATCGACGGCCAAACCTTTATTTTTAAGCGTAACTTTTTTATAAAGAGGCTTTACAAAATTCACACTCCTAGTAAATTTTTCCTTCAAACTTTTATTTTTCATGTCCGATATTGAATACACTGAATACGTCTGATGATTGCAAATGCCGGATGCAAACTATTTTGCCTGGATTTCGCAGCCCAAAGTTTTGTCGACGTGAGAAGTAAGAAGTACATTCGTGTGAACACGTTACATGCCTGTTTAGCTTTTTTCGCGCAGGTATATACGGAGGTTGTAATGAGGGAAATAATTTGTACTAAGGTAATTCTGTATACTTCACATGACAGAGAAAACTGTTCTATGGATCTCCTAGTAAGGTAAACAAGCCGCAATTGGCAAACCCTCGTCTATGCCTGGCCGTCCAGGATACAGACGTGAATTTATATATGAATATAAATTCAATTCTAATCTATGTCACAGGATATGTACAAAATGATTGTTATCTGTACTGACGAAACACCTTCAATTTAACCTAAACTTTAGAATGTATCCAAAACTTCTTAGGCCACTACAATTCAGGATCCACTGCGAATAATAATATAGTTAAACATGTGTATTAATAAAATTTAATTTTACTTCGTATTGATTTTTTTCAATACTATCCATTTTGTATAATTATTAAACCGCTTCATAGTTTTTGCATGCCATGCTATTCAATGTGGTTATGTAGGAGTCAAGGAGGAGCAGGTGAAGTAGCATAAACAGGGCATCGGGAAGTGTCTGTCGAGTCGTTTGCGATTTGCATGCTTCAAAGTTGGAAACGGCTGACTTCCGGTCTGCGTCGAATGCAACGGAAGCTCTTGGAGTATTGGAGCATCAAACTTTCATGCTTTTTGAAAGTTTGCCAAAGATGTTTAAAAAATCAAGAAACGCTCGTGGCCTAGTCAAACGGAGTGATTGGAATTAATCACTTGAGTTAAGCAACAACAGGCACGTTCAGGTGCTGGGTAACCGTCCCGTGACTACCACTAGTGGTATTTTTCCGAGCGCTTCCATGCTTCCCATGGCACGTTAAGCCGTTGGTGCAGGCTGTCTTGTAAAGGCAGTCGTTAAGCCATGTCAGAGGTCTTATGGGCGACTTGATAACTTCTGACAGTAAGGCCCGCCACCGTCTTACAATCCTCCACCAACCCGGACTGGGTCCCCGTAGTGGAGTATGGCCTAACCTTCCAGTGATGCAAGTAGAGACCCGTACCCTTGCAGTGGTGACATACAAGGGTTGATATCGTAATATCGTGTAGTTTAAAAAAACCAGACCTTCCTTATTTCGGTAAGTACTAATATTTCCAACCTACCTACAAGTGTTGTACCTTCCTAGAGGCTATATAACATTATCTGTCTTCTAAGTGTATCGGTAGGAGGTAGATTGAAACTTTTAACTTATCTCCATGTTTGTGATGTCCGTGCCTGGTTGCCGTAGCATAGTATCCTAGTTTGGGACCAGGATAATAAATTTTATTGAATAGAAGTTTTTATTATTACAGTGGATGTTATTATCTCATTGTTTAATCAATTCAGACCACTGCAATTTTATTTCAACCTTTTTGCACGTCACGTGCACGGAACATCCGTGGTCACGTGAAGTTCTTCTTCTTCTTCTGCAGGCTTTATTAGTCCACTGCTGGACATAGCCCTCCCCTAATGAGCGCAAGGTTGTGCCATCATTGAGGGGTAATGCCCATAATTCCCACGCTGGGCATGCGGGTTGGGGATCGCAGTTTGGTGGAATTAGGGATGCAAAGTTTTTTTTATGATCGGATTTTATTTTATATTCTGATAGTAGACGTAATTTTAAGAAACTAATTACATTTTTTTCGTGATTAATCGAGTTTAGCATTGTTATTTAATTAAAATGAATATTATTCGGCGTGACTTCATATGTTACATACTCTGTGTGTAAGTAGAGCTCGCGATTGGATTTGTCTGTGGTTTAGTGTGACATGTGAATGACATCGGTGTGTTTGAAACGTAGATAGAGTCCCTCTACGGTTTGAAACGTAGAGGGAATCTACGGTTTGAAAGATGAAGTTGACAGGCCATTGGTAGTTTTTCCACAGAATAACTACTACCACAGACGATTTAACATGTGACGTCATCATAGGGGTTCTCAGAGGTCATATGAAGGGCATTTCAATATTATTATTTACTCAAAATAAGGCTCATCTTTTATGATAAAAATCTCTTACATAAAAAATACTGTAGTTTGGATGCTAAGCTCGAAATGGTTTTCGATTTAGGCAGTTGACTTTTTTTTTTGCATCCCGAATTGTACTGCAGGGGGCGCTGCTGCCCACCCCCCGGTTTGTATCACTTAGTCGCCTTTTACGACACCCGCGGGAAGAATTTGGGTTGGTGCTATTCTCTAGGCCGACACCACACAGCCAGTTAGTTCATAGCATAGCACAGCGTGTAGTTCATAGCATAGAAACACAAATGTGCTAGTGCCATCTCATTAATCTTGTCTTTCATGAGAGATGTAGAGCGAATGCAACCGCCAACATGTGATGGTTTCCTACCAAACATGTTGTTAAAGGTCGGACGACACGACTCAAGACCTCCGCTCAAATCTCTTCCGAAAATCTTCCTGAAATATATCCAACATGATTATACTATTTTTATTTTTAATGCACTAACCCGTGCTAAGGACCATTTTAAAAACTTATTTAGAGGCTAAAAATTCCACCCATGCCGGGATTCGAACCCGCGACCTCTGGCTATCCGTGCCAGATATCCAACATCACAAACTTGATGTCACATAGTTGATTGGGCTTACGAAAGTGGTTTTCTTTACCTTTTCCGGTAATCGAAATAAACATTGAGAAAGTACGTATTTTAGAAAACGAAATCGTTAGTAAATGTCGAACGAGTCGACTCAAGACCTCCGCTCTAATCTCTTCCGAAAATCTTCCTGAAATATATCCAACATCACAAACTTGATGTCACATAGTTGACTGGGCTTACGAAAGTGGTTTTCTTTACCGTTTACGGTAATCGGACTAAACATTGAGAAAGTACGTAACTTAGAAAACGAAATCGTTAGTAAATGTCGGACGAGTCGACTCAAGAACTCCGCTCAATCTCCGCTAAGAATCTTCCTGAAAAATATCCAACATTACAAACTTGCTTTCACATAGTTGATTGAGCTTACGAAAATGGTTTCCATTACTGTTTGCGTATTCCAACCAAACATTGAGAAAAGTACGTAACTTAGAAAACGAAATCGTTAGTAAATGTCGGACGAGTCGACTCAAGACCAACGTTACAAACTTTATTTTTCTTTATCGTTTGCGAATGGTTTTCCTACCACACAAAGTACGTAAATGTCGGACTACACTCAAGACCTCCGCTCAAATCTCCGCTAAGAATCTCCCTGACCAAAATTTAACATTACAAACTTGATTTCACATAGTTGAATGGACTTACGAAAATACCTACTTCTGACAATAAGCCCAAAATTATTTTCGAAATGAAAAAAAGTAAATGCAAATCAGTTCCCAAAGCATCGCTCCAGTGCGTAATTTTCTTCGAACTTTGTTAGTTGGAGTTGGACTTCAGCGAAACGCAAGTCTTTTGCTGAGAAGTAACCTTTCCATTATTATATAAAATAGTTTCCTATGAGAGTTTTGTCTAACCCTCAATAATATGGAAGATTAGAGAGCCTATAACAAACATTTAAAATCATCACACAAAATTAGTGTGATTTAAATTTATACAAGACAAAAGCCGGTTCGCAATGCAACTTTACCAATAGACGACAAACATCGAGCTTTGGTTGTGATTAGATTTTTTTTTTATTCATGGACATATTACACAGATCTCGTTAGCCCTATACTAAGTACAACTAAATGACTTGTATAAATAGGTGCTAACTCGACGATAGATTTAATACAATAAATAAATAGATAACATCCAAGACCCGAGACAAACTAGAAAAGTTCGTTGCCTAGTTTGACCCGGCCGGGAATCGAACCCGAGACCTTCGGTATTACAGTCAGCGTGCCAAACCACTGCGCCACCGAGGCCGTCAAATTAACATAAGATAACATTTACGTACAGGCAGCACATTCATTACTTCTGGCCCCACACTAAGATACCTTGTTTCATGGGCACCAGAACCAACGACATCACGAACATGTAGGTAAACATCCAAGACGGGGTTTTTTTTGTTCCCAGCCGGGGTTCGAACCCGAGACCTCTCGCATAGTAGGCAGATGCACTACCGCTGCGCCACAGAGGTCGTCAATTGCGAATAACGTAGGTTATTCATGAAATAAAACCTAACATAGAAAACAAATAGGGAGCGAAGCAGGCGAGCTCGCAATTATAGGATACGCGCCAACGCTGTTAGAAGACACTTTGAAAAGGCCAGCAAACTACACTGTGATTAAAAACGTTTTTTTAAGATTTGAAGCATTTATAATTTCAGCTGAATCAAATTGTGGGTTTTTTTCTGACAAAACCGTTGTTTAAAACCGTGATAAGTGAGTGCTTTGTTTTCTATTAAAAAATAGTATAATAGGAGTCCAATAGACGAGAGTGGTACTCGCATTGATTCGTTTAATTACGTCACTTTTACGTTTTCCCCCACGGGAACGGTTCTTTACATTCTTCTTATGAATGCGAATGTGATGAATGAGTCCAATGCTCTTTGTAGGAACAACGGAAAAACTTAGTTTGAAAACGAAATGAGGTTAAGATTTTAACATAGAAAACAGATTCGCTGCGACAGGCCAGTTTATCGATTCGCCGTCGGCTGCGCGCGCATCTGTCAGATGGCCAGTTCCCAAAACAAATGTAGCACTCAATGTCGGTTAAACATTTCAATGTTTTGGTAAAAAAGCGTGCCAAAAACGTAAATCTCATAGAAAATTTCGGTCTAACGTGTTGTGAACAGACGTGTTTCATGTGATAGCTTTTGATGTCATATACACCCTAACCAAATTATTTGTAACTAAGAGTGTTCAGAAGTGAAAAAGGGTGCACAGACAACAACATAATATTATGCGAACAAGTTCACACAAACAATGAAAGTTCACTATGACGACCTGTCTACGGATATTCGGGGCTTACTCCTTCAGGCTCAGCAGGCGCCACTCCACGCTGTTACTAATCTGCGGTTTCGTGCTTACGTTAACCGTCATACTGCAAATGTATGCTTACAGACACCACGACCCCCCACACATTCCAAGAAGGATCGGTGACTTCGACTACCGGCCCGGGGCCTTCCTCAAAGGCCGCCAACCTAACGAAAACCGGACCTACTGCAAGTTCCAGTATGGCTTCCCTTATAACTTCAATTGGACGACAATGCCCATCAGTCACACCCCAGAGCTGGGCGCCAGCAGTCATTTCCGTGTTATCTACGACGTGATTAAAGGCACAAGGTATGAGAACTACTCTAAGTACGACGCGGTCACTTATGCTACGCAAGCGACCCCGGAGTTCATGTACCATATCATAGAAATAGTCAGATATTGGGAAGGGCCGATCAGCTTCGCTGTCTACGTACCTGATTTCGACTTAGACGTCGCTCTGCAGATGGTAGGCCACCTGTGTCGATGTCACGACGGCATGTCAAAAGTCTCCATGCATTTGTTTTACCCTAAACGCCACCCGCCCAAGATTCGAGACAGATCTAAGCCTGAGCCGACTACAACCGTTGCCCCAGAGCCAACGTTTGTGAACAACACCGTCGAATTCAAACGCGCTAGGTACAAGAATTTGACGCAGAAGTCGCGTGCTGAGTACATACAATGGGTGAGAGAAAACAAGATAAAACGAATGTCTTCAATGTTCCGCAGAAGTACAAAATTCGAAGCGCAAACGCTCAAGTTCGTCGACTGTGCAGGACCTGGCGATTTCAACGTACCGACTTTCAGACGCCAACATAAGATGGTGTATCCTATCAATGTCGGAAGAAACGTCGCTAGGAATGCGACGAGGACAAACTATTTTATTGTGTCTGATATAGAGATGGTGCCGAGTGACGGGCTAGCTCCAAAGTTCCTTCTGATGCTTCGAAAGTTGATGGGCGATAAGAGAAGGGAGGACGGCTATGTATTCGCTAAGACAGTGTTCGTGGTACCGCTGTTCGAAGTGGAACGAGGGGAAGAGATCCCTCGCGATAAAAACACGTGAGTATCAATGGTTTTGATTTTGTATTACTTAAAAACCTATTTAGAGGCAAAAAATTTTTTTCACCCATGCCGGGATTCGAACCCGCAACCTCTGGCTATCCGTGCCAGCGCTCTACCAATTGAGCCAATG
The DNA here is from genome assembly GCA_934045075.1 of Yponomeuta sedellus. Lineage (NCBI taxonomy): Eukaryota > Metazoa > Arthropoda > Insecta > Lepidoptera > Yponomeutidae > Yponomeuta > Yponomeuta sedellus. Next base: position 13,137,465 of record OW203736.1, on the reverse strand, counting down.
GGCGACTCACGGCATCAGTGAAATTTCGAACCTCTTTACACTGTTCTCTGTATTACGTACAGGCAGCGACATCTGACTTAAGCAAATTACATTACTTACAGCCCCGACTACCTACTTTGCAGTTTGGTTTAACATCGGAACGATATCACTGTACCCACATGATTATACTATTTTTATTTTTAATGCACTAACCCGTGCTAAGGAACAAATTTAAAAACCTATTTAGAGGCTAAAAATTTCACCCATGCCGGGATTCGAACCCGCAACCTCTGGCTATCCGTGCCAGCGCTCTACCAATTGAGCCAATGGGCGACTCACGGCATCAGTGAAATTTCGAACCTCTTTACACTATTCTCTGTATTACGTACAGGCAGCGACATCTGACTTAAGCAAATTGCATTACTTACAGCCCCGACTACCTACTTTGCAGTTTGGTTTAACATCGGAACGATATCACTGTACCCACATGATTATACTATTTTTATTTTTAATGCACTAACCCGTGCTAAGGAACAAATTTAAAAACCTATTTAGAGGCTAAAAATTTCACCCATGCCGGGATTCGAACCCGCAAAATTCGAACTGCAAAGTAGGTAGTCGGGGCTGTAAGTAATGCAATTTGCTTAAGTCAGATTTCGCTGCCTGTACGTAATGCAGAGAATAGTGTAAAGAGGTTCAAAATTTCACTGATGCCGTGAGTCGCCCATTGGCTCAATTGGTAGAGCGCTGGCACGGATAGCCAGAGGTTGCAGGTTCGAATCCCGGCATGGGTGAAATTTTTTGATGGCCTAACCTTCCTGCGATGCAGGAAGAGACCCGTGCCCCAGCAGTAGTGACATACAAGGTTTGATAACGATTGCAATGAAACTTCAAATTTAATAATTATACTATCAGAACGCACTGAATAAACCGCGTTTCACTATTTTCCATCAGCTTCCTGAACCTGTGGAAAGAGTATTTATTCAGGTCATGTATTTGATGGCTATTGTACAAACTTTACCTACCTCAATCCGGGAGCAATCAAAGTTCTGTTGGTTTCAGTCGTCATTCCAACTTTGGTTGTAAAGATACCAACTCTACTGTACTACTTTGTTCGATGTCGAGTGCTCGAAATAGCGAAGTTTGGTTTATTGAATCCACAGGGTCACTTTTAACTTGCTCAATTCCTGAAACATTTTATTTCGAGTTTGTTATTTATTCCAATGCTTTTGTTCAATTTCCGTACGTGACTTACTCAATCCGTTAGAAATATCTTTGCATAGTTGTTTTATCTTTGCAGCAACTTGCACCTGTGTCCTGTGTCAATTCACCCTCGATGCACATGAGGCTATTTTTTTAAATAAAATTAGGTTTATAACGAAAATTTGGGAATATTAAATAGTGGCAGACTCAACAATAGCCTGAAAAAGGCACTTCAGTCTATTAGAACAGGCGTCCTTCATAAGTTTCTAATGAAATAAGCTCGCCATGTACACTTTTTTATTTTATGTCATGCGCTCTGGTGTACTGCTGTCCAACTTCGAATAATATTTCCGCTGTTTTGACACCGATCCACTCCTTAGATAGGGAGTACCTCTGAACATCTGTCCCCTTTTTTCTCAACCTAATCTGGATGACCGAAACTATTGCCTCTGTTTCTCGCAGGCTAGTCCAGCTGGTCAAGGCGAACCGCGCACTCTACTTCCACCAGAACATCTGTCCGCACTGCCAGCGGTTCCCGGGCCTGCAGTCTTGGCTGAGCAGGCCTTCTCCAGAGGGCGTCGAGGTAAATATACCAATAATCTTATTCAGTACTGTACAGTGCAGTGATTTCGATATGGGATGATCGTAATTGTCACTATTTATCATTGTCACCGCACTTGCGAATGATGAATTGTGACTAACACGCTGCGCGTACGGAAAAAGCCGCTTTCTGGCCAAGTGTAGACATAAAAAGATGTACACAACACGGGAGGTAATAAAGAAAGCTCTCGATCGCATATTTACGTCCCTCGCTTGCAGCTCGGGCCGCAAACTTCTGCGATCTCGGCCTTTCTTTGTATTACTACCCTAGTTGTGTAATGTACTATTATAACATATTTGCTCGTAAAGTGGTAGTAATAACACCAATTTCAATATCGTAATGTATCTCATTACGTACTTGTGCGATAATGTAATGTAAAAGGCACGTGTTTTTTTTTTAATAAAGTTTTAAGATACTCCGTCTAAAAATGAACGATACTTTTAAAAATCTTAGCAAAAAGGTTTTATGTCAAGAAAGTGGTCAATATTTTATGAATAAAATTAACTTTGGGAAATAAAATATAACAAATAAACATTTAATTCTTTAATTTTGACAATAAATTACAACCATTTATCTGTTACAAAAACTCAAAAATATTAATTTACTTTATTAGTAATACTGGCTGTTTTTGTACCTTTGCAAAAAAAAAGTTGATGCGCGCGCATCGCTTATTTGTGGACAAGTAAAAATAAATCCGCGCGCTTTTTCTTTTCGATGTATTGTTTTTAATTGAAAATGTCGTCAAGTAGTGATGATAACAAAGTCAGAGTTTTATTAATTTCCTCGTAAATATGTTATAAAACGTCGTATGACATACGTTCGCTTTGAAAATTACAGCCTCTGCTTCCTTATTTAGAGGATAACGGCGTCAATAACGTCAGTCTCTTTACAAAATTAAGGCTTTTATTTCACACCAGCACACAACAGCAAATACAATGACAATCAGAAACAGTTTCCTATTCACCTGAGGTTATAGCGTCTCTTTATAACCAAAAATCCCACGAGCACGTCCTGCTGTCACAGACGTAGCGGAGAGAAGAACGATTGACCGAGTTACCGAGTGAATGATTGAATTGAATGAGTGAGCGGTCAATCGATGGAAATCCATCGTGCCCGTGAGTGAACGATAATTACAATGTTGCCACAACCACCCCCCTACGGAGAATGGTAAGTGGGATATACTATAAAGGTTACATTGCAAATGTTTACCTAGACTTATGTGGTAAGTATACTGGCTGTATATGGCAAACTTAATATTACAGAAAACATAGCAATACATATTATTTAGAATGGCATAAAAGGTATGTATGACTATAATGTAGCGAGCTTAATATTACCTTAAACACAGCAAAATCAGGCATACAGCCTTGCTTAGACACAGTAGGGAGTTAAACAACATGACATGTTTAACTTACTATAACATATCCTAACTTAATATATGCAAGCCTATTATTAAAGACCTCTTGTGGATACAAAAACAAAATTATTAAATATTGTTCCAAAATTATACAAACTTTGTTTTATTTACCTTTGAGTATTTACATAACTATACTCCTGCACAACATGTGTTACACCTTTGTGAAATGAAAAGAATACAAGATGCCTAATTACTGTATTTACCAATCTTTTATGTTTTTAAACCTAACCTGTCTCCCTGAACGGGTGCGTTTAATGAATGCAGGTAGGGTCGGTACAGGCGAATGGACCACAGGTAGAGGCGGCGCTACCTGGACCGGGGATGGGTCCATGGTAGGCTGCAAGAAAGGCGAGCCCACCTGGGTTGGTGGCACGAGTGACTGCTTGGCAGAAACCGGCTGCGGGGGAGGCTGGTCCCCATGACCTGACTGCGGGGTCCGTTCCAGGAACGCTGGCTTAACACGGTCTACGCTAACTACTGTTGTTTTACCTTTTAGACTGATAGTAATGGTTTTACCATCTCTGGAACGCCCTATAACCGAGTAGGGCCCTGTGTATGGAGGTTGCAGGGACCGGCGGATGGTGTCATCGCGTAAAAAGATGTGTGTCGCCGTGGCCAGTTCCTTAAAAACGAATGGCGTTTTTGTAGTATGATGTACAGCAGGTACCGGACGAATGGCAGCCATTTTCCGCCGTAGCTGTACGACGAAATCAGCTGGGTTGTCGACGGAGGTTGGGTTAGTTTGTTGAACTAGTAGCTCACCAGGGAGGCGGATGGGTTCGCCATACAGCATCTCAGCTGCAGTGGCTTTCAGGTCTTCCTTGACGGCTGCACGCATACCCAGCAGTACCAAAGGTAGGGCCTTGGTCCATGCGCCTTCGTGGCACATAAGGGACGCTTTAAGTTGTCGGTGCACGCGCTCTATCATGCCATTGGCACAAGGATGATATGAAGTGGTTCTTACCCGTTTGGTGTCAAACTGGACCATGAGGCGGCGGAATAGATCCGACTCAAACTGCGTACCTTGGTCTGTAGTTAGTGTCACGGGGACGCCGAACCGAGAGAACCATTCCCGGGTGAATGTTTCAGCAACCTCCTCTGCTGTGATGGAGCGCATGGGCCATGCTTCCGGCCATCTGGACGCTCTGTCTATGGCAGTGAGGAGGTAGCGGAACTCGTTGCTAACTGGTAGGGGACCTACAATGTCTATATGAACCTGCATGAAACGCCCAGATGGTTGGTTAAAGCTGCCCATCGGCGTTGAGATATGTCTCGACACTTTGCTGCGTTGACATGCTAGGCAAGACCGGGCCCATTCTCTACAGTCCTTCCTAACTGATGGCCATACGTACCGCTCGGTAACCAGCTTGGTTGTTGCCCTTGCGCCGGGGTGACTCAGGTTGTGCAACTTGTCGAACACCGCACGGCGAAACCGGGGAGTTAGGTACGGGCGAGCTTTTCCCGAGGATACGTCGCAAGTGACATAGACATTGGTTCCTGGAATATTTACCTTAGTCAAGCTCAGTCCAGAGGAACCAGTCAGTGTTGCGAGCTCGGTGTCAGTCTCCTGTGATTTTGCTAGGGCTTCGTAGTCCTGCTCGAGCGCGATGGCTTCTATACGTGACATCGTATCAGCTACCACATTGTCCTCACCTTTTATATACTTGATGTCCGTGGTAAATTGGCTGATAAAGGATAGCTGGTTAAGCTGTGGAGGGGGTAGCTTTTCTCGCCGCTGGACGAAAGCGTACAGCAGCGGTTTGTGGTCAGTGAAAATCGTGGCATGCTGGACCTGCAGTATATGCCGGAAATGTTGCACGCTCTCGTAAACGGCGAGCAGCTCCCGGTAGTAGGCCGGCCACTCAATTTGCTTCGGTGTAAGCTTCTTGCTGAAGAAAGCTAGAGGGACGTACTGACCGTTAACCAACTGTTGTAGACAAGCACCAATGTGGATGCTCGACGCGTCAGTGAAAAGACCGAGCGGAGCGTCAAGCACGGGGTGCTGCAGCAAGGTAGCTTGAGCTAGGCTCTCCTTGCAGGCCGCAAAACTCTGAAGGAGGTCAGGTGTCCATATGAATGGCTTCGCACCTTTCCCTTGGAGCTCCGTGAGTGCGTTAATCAATGGTGCTTGATTCTTAGCAGCGTGAGGGATAAAACGACGGTAAAAGTTCATCATTCCCAGAAATCGACGCATGCCTTGAACAGTTTTGGGAGGGGCATAATCTACAAGGGCTTTTATGCGGTCTGGGGGAGGACGAGTACCTTCTGCGGTGATATGAAAACCTAAGAATAATACCTCACTAGCTCCTAAGATGCACTTAGCTGGATTTACTACGACCCCATAATCCTGCAAACGTTGAAAAAGAATTCGGAGATGCTCTATGTGTTGACTTTTGTCCTTTGAATAGACTAAAATGTCATCGACATAAGGAAAACAGAATTGCAGTCCCCGAGTAACCTCATCAATAAATCTCTGGAACGTCTGGCCGGCATTGCGTAGACCAAATGTCATAAAAGGAAATTCAAAAAGCCCAAAGGGGGTTGTGATAGCTGTTTTGGGAATATCAGGGTCGCTCACAGGGATTTGATGATAGGCTTTAACTAAATCTATCGTGCTGAATATCGTGGCTCCGGCTAAATTGTGAGAAAAATCATTAATGTGCCGTACCGGATAGCAGTCAGGGATGGTCCTGGCATTCAGGGCGCGGTAATCGCCGCATGGACGCCAGGCGTCTTCCTTCTTAGGGGCCATATGCAATGGAGAGGACCATGAACTCTTGGAGAGCCTCGCTGTCCCGGAACTCACCATGTCCTCGAACTCCTTCTTGGCCTCAGTAAGTTTCTGAGGAGCCAGGCGGCGGGGACGGCAGGAGACGGGTGGGCCGCTAGTAGTATTAATGTGGTGTACAGTCTCATGTTTGATCACTCTTGGGAGGCCGTGCGGGCGAGTTATATCGGGGAACTCGGCTAGCAATTGTGTGAAACTCGAGTTTCCGGAGATTATGGACTTAATACTGGCCTGGTCAGTTGTAGCGCTGGTAGCAGGCGAGGAGAGTCCAGTAGAAGCGTCCACTAACCTCTTGGTACGGCAGTCCGGCAGAAGATGGTAATGAGCCAAGAAATCTGAGCCAATTATGGCAATGTCAACATCCGCTATGACAAACTGCCACACAAACTCGCGTCGAAGACCTAAATTGAGATGTAGGGAAACCAAACCATATGTTCTAATGCTGCTGCCATTCGCAGCTGTTAGGCCATAGTCCTGCGACTGCTTGCGACCTGGGAACCAGCTGCGAGGTGCGCAGCAGAGGTCCGATCCAGTATCAATGAGGTACCGACGTTTAGTGCGTTGTTCGGTAACGAAGATGCGGCGGCCAGCAGGAAGACAGTCAGTAGCCGCCACTACTGACTGCTCCGGGTGTTTTCCGTGAAACTGCAATTACCAGTGCACTTTGTGGCCTTTGTTCTAAAACGTTTGTGGTACCAACACCATCCATTTCGCGTTGGTGTAGCCCCTCTGGATCGGTTTGGAGTCGCTGATGGAGATCGGTTGCGCGACCTGCTTCTCTGCAGTGCTGCCACCTGGCGAGTCAGCTCACTTACCTGGCGGGCAAGGTCCTGAAGAGGGTCCGGAGCAGTGGTCGCGCAGATGACTCTGGTAGAGGGCGAAACCTCCGCGATTCGGTCTGCAAGCTCGGCCACCTTATCTAATGGTAGGTCTGCCTGAGCAGCCAGTATGGCCTGGATATGCTCCGGCAGGCGGCGGAGCCACAGCTGGCGTACAATGGAGTCGTCCCCTATGCTAGTCCCTGCCAAGGTCCGAAGGTGTCTGAGAAACTGGGTAGGCCTCCGGTCACCCAATTCCTCATCCCCTAACAATTGTGCTAATCTTTTTTCCTTAGATAATGAGAGCCTACTTATTAGCTCTGACTTTAAATGAGTGTACTTGTTCTCGGCCGGTGGGTTGTTCACTACCTCTTCTACCACGTCTATCACGGACTCGGTGAGGCTGGCCACAATGTGGTTATATTTAGTGTCCTCCGCTGTGATACCAGCTAAGGCGAAACATGCCTCTGCCTGACTAAACCACGAGGTTGGCTTTCCTGACCAAAATGGTGGTAGCTTACATGCCACCTTGGCAACCTGCGGTCCCTCATACCTATCCCGACCGTCCTGCACACTACTGTCAAGTGATTTCGTTACTGGCAACATTTTGATTGGTAAATACACTAACTAAATAACCTAAAAATAGGATAATCTAAGTATAAAGTTAGCGAAATACAGTGAGGGTTACCCCGCGTCCGTTGTAAACGAGGTTCACGATGTCCCGTGGCAGCCGGCCATCGATCCGGGCGCGCGTGGCCGGATGGCAGGCAGGACGCGTCGCACGTCGCAGCAACGGGTGCCGGGTGCGCGTGGGCGGAGGATCAGTCGTCGACGGCGCCACTCAGCGCGGCGCGGCGTGAGGTGTAGGTGCAGGTGATGCCAGTGCTGCCGGCGCGGCACAAACGGCGCCGGCGCGGCAAGTGCTGGCACGAGCGGCACGTGCGGCGGCGCCGGTGCGGCGGACGCGGTCTTAAGCAGCGTGGCACAAGGGCGCGCGCAACGTCGGCGCAGGCACGAGCAGCGCAAGCGGTGCGAGCGTCGCCGATGCGGCGGGCGCGGCGGGCACAAGCGGCGTGGCTCAGAGGGCGCGCGCCGCGTCGGCGCGGCAGGCACTCAGCGTGGGCTTAGCAGGGCGGGCAGCACGAAAGGTCGGGCGCGGCAGGCGCGTGGCAGCGCGGTGGCGCGAGGCGGCGGCCGCGTGGCAGCGCGGTGGAGCAGGCGCCGCGTGGCAGCGCGGGCGCCGCGTGGCAGCGCGGTGGCGCGGGGCGGCGGCTGCGTGGCAGCGCGGTGGAGCGGGCGCCGCGTGGCAGCGCGGGTGCCGCGTGGCAGCGCGGCGGAGCGGGCGCCGTGTGGCAGCGCGGTGGCGCGGGCGCCGTGTGGCAGCGCGGTGGCGCGTGGCGGCGGCTGCCGTGGGCGGCGCGGTGCGGCGGCCGCGTGGCGGCGCGATGGAGCGAACGCTTGGCGGCGCAGGGCGGCGCCCGCGTGGCGGCGCAGTGCGGCGGCCGCGTGGCGGCGCGCTGAAGTAAGCGCCTAGCGGCGCAGGGCGGCGCGGCGTGGCAGCGGAGCAGCAGCGGGGCAGGGCCGATTAGCCCCATTTTCTGATGAGCGTCATCGTATGAACGCGGTGCGACGGAGCGGCGGCGTAACAAAAACCTCGCGTGACAGTGTTCTGTCAGGGGTCACCACTTTAGAGGATAACGGCGTCAATAACGTCAGTCTCTTTACAAAATTAAGGCTTTTATTTCACACCAGCACACAACAGCAAATACAATGACAATCAGAAACAGTTTCCTATTCACCTGAGGTTATAGCGTCTCTTTATAACCAAAAATCCCACGAGCACGTCCTGCTGTCACAGACGTAGCGGAGAGAAGAACGATTGACCGAGTTACCGAGTGAATGATTGAATTGAATGAGTGAGCGGTCAATCGATGGAAATCCATCGTGCCCGTGAGTGAACGATAATTACAATGTTGCCACACTTATAGCCCTCGCCGATGGCTCGGGCTAGTAATATCGCCTCGGCTGTAATTTTCAACTTACCGCACTTATATGATAATGTATGTACTATTCTAGTGTTCTTGTAGGATGAGACAGACAAGCACTCACATGTAACTGTGTAAAACATATCCTCCTAGCCCCTGGAGGTAACACTTACTTTAAGTCTTCTAAAACTGCGTAGATTTTGAACAACTTTTTCTTCTTGTTGTCCAAAAAATGATGAGGAAAATATTGGACTGGAACAAAGTTTTCCGGACTTCCTACTAAATCATTGGATGTGAATTAAGGAAGTTATTGGAGATGTCCTTTTTCTAGGAGGATATAGGTTTAATTAATGTATATTTTCTCAAACATGCTCGGAAATGTTTGTGTTATTACCATGAAATAAAGCCACAAAGTTTCTCTTTTATGGCTCCCGCCTCACTTTACTGGCCTAAGCCAGTAAAGTAAGTATGAAAATCCATTACTGTCCGCTGCTCTTTTTAAATTTACTTACTAAAATTAAACTGACTAAGGAAAAATTACATACAGCCAACCACCTTCTAAGTTCTGTAAGCATACTTGCAAGATTAAAAAAAAAAACATCTATGGTATTGGTTTTTGTGCGGTTAAACATGGTGCTCAAATATGTTAGTGTATTTAAAAAATAAAAAAGGCGGCAAATTAAACAACTTTTTTCTGCTTGTTTTTTCTGATAATCATTTCATCGAAAATATTGAAAATGAGTTCTAGTGACGAGAGTGATGCGGAAATTATGGACTGTACTCCGCCTACTTTGAGAAATGAAGCAAAATTAGCTATGGAGAATCTGTTACCGGCTAAAAGTAAAGAAAAATACATTTTTACGTTATTTTTTTCCTAATAAACTATTATTTCTTAATTAGCTAGTAATTATTTTAATATTAATATTTCCTCGCCTTGTTTGAGAAAAGCATTATACAATCCTCTGCCGGAACAGGGATTGCAGGACTCGTTCCATCCCAAACTCGTCCAGCAATCCCTTATTTCTCGGCCTCTGCAGTAATGTACTAATATTTGTTGCGCTCAGAACTTCTAAAGTTGGTTGCCATCAATCAACGAGATTTGTTGCGACTTTGGATTCGGATAAAATGAATTTATGTATAATTATTTACGCTTAAATGTTTAGTCGGTTTCTAAACTGGGAATTTCTCTAGGTATACACCTCCTCTACACGTCACATATATCAGAGACATGCTAACAAGACCTGTGTCACAGGAATACCTCTTTGAAGGTGATATCTCTGCGGCAAGCGTTTACGTGGCAGTTATTGTGAGCAAGCACATATATATAAACCGAGTTCAGACCTCCCATGTTAGAGAGTCTCAACTCGAGTTGGGTTGTTTTCCCGTCAACGAAACGAAACGATATTTTTTTCAAAATCAACTAGTTAGAAAACCAATTACCGGCTTTGTAACTAGTTGACAGAAGGTCGAAGTTGTGGGGATACCTCAAGCGGCAATTCCCACTTAAATTACGAGTACACCCCGGATAGCAATAAAACTTTACCAATAGGTATGTTTGGAGGACATCTAGAGGTTTCGTAATTAGTGTTTTTCTTCTTAATTAGAGTGGTTCGCATGAAGAGGCTTTATTGTAAGCTGATGTTACGTGCCTGACGATGTCTTGCCATTCTTATCGGTTACATACTGTTCTGGTACATTCATGCAGACGTCCACCCACTGTGGACTTAACTTGGTTGGTCCATCGCATTGGTGTTCTACCACGTTCTCTGGTGTCCTCCTCTACATTTCTCGGTACCACAATAAGCTAAATACAGATATTGTCCGTTTGAGATACATGGCAAAAGAAACGCAAGATTCAGGAGGATCTGACGAATAGACTGATCTGGTGAATAGACTAAAAAACGTGACGAGAAATTTGTTGAGGCATTAGTTTCTTTTACATTGACGATTAAGAGGAAGATTCAAAATTTGGGTTCAAACCCCGGCTGGCGACAAAAGAATTATGATGTCGTTGTTTCTGGTTCCCACGACACAGGGTATCCTAATGTGGGGCCAGAAGTAATGTACGTGCCTCTATGTAAATGTTAGGTTATGTAACTCCGGTCCTCTTAACGTAATAGTAAAGTTTGACAATTTGGCATGTCGTTTGTAAATTTAAACCAAAATATGTTTATATGGAAGTCACCGCGTGAGGTCGTAAGTCGACCTTACTTTTAACAGTTTTCTCTTTGTCAATAGTGTTTCAACTATTTCATATTGAGGCAGAGACCATGGTTTGCCTTTTGCCACGATCCTGACGAACCCCTTTTCAATTAATCAATCAATCAGCCTGTACTCGTCCACTGCCTTCCACAAGGCACGCCACTTCCTAGTCCGCGGCCATCCATATCCAGGTACTGCGAGCAATCTGTCTCAGATCGGTCCAGTTTCAAGTCTTTATTCGTCAGCAAACACGGTACATGTAGGTTTTACAAAATACATTGTTAGAGACAAGGGTGTAGCACCATAATGTGGTATACAAATATTATAATAAAAAAATAGAAAGGCTATATTATTTACAAGATTATTATATTATACAATGTCAAGAATGTAAGATGCCATAGCCTTTGGCCAGCGAGCCTTTGCTAGCCACCCTACATGGTCAAAGTATGTCCACCTGCAACGTCCCTTAGAGGAGCTTCCAATCACATTCGCTCGATGTAATATTTTCTTTCATCAATCGTCCTCCCATCATTTTCTTCACAATTATGACCAAAGGACCGAGATATTTTTTTCTTGGTTATTATTATTACTCTAGTCACTACATCCTCTTTCAGTCTACAACGGTCTCTAATCAAACAAACACACGCCCATACATTCACACGCACACTGTGTCGCTCATACAATGTAATCTGTTTTTATCGTGTGATTAGCATCTATTAATTAATACTCAGGCAGCAATGTAGTAAAAATATGTAGAGGTCTATTATTAAAGTTGAAAACAATGTTGTAAAGTTTCATTTTGGAGAAAGAAGGCGTTGCTGCCTGACATACAGTTTTATAACTTGTACAACATCGTTTTAATCTTATTAACAGTTAAACATAATGACATTTTCAACAACTATACGTAAACTGGTATACTTTTCTGAAGTAAATCAATTTCAGTTTCGAACTATCGCGTATTCCGTCATTAAAGGTAACACCACTCATTCTTCTCAATAAAATCATTTTTAATTGTTCTCTTGGAAATAAAGCTTTTCTAGAAGCCATTTCAGTCGTTATTCCATGGTACCGGACTATAAAGTGTCCACAGAGTGCCGTCGTAAGCGATCAAATTAAAAAGCGCCAAGATACCGCTCGGTGTCTCGCCCACCGCCACCGCTTCTAATTGCCAGGGAATTATCTCCTAACAACTTGTGCGCGACCTTTTAAAGGCGGCTTTACTCTGGAATAACCGGAATTTCGGAGAGGAATTTGGTTAGGATTATCGACTTAAAGAATTGTCATTACTAACTGTTGCTTTTACCTCGAATGCGAAAGCAATGGACGATTTTTCTGAACGTGCAGTCACGAGTACAGTACTACACATCATAAAAGTCCCTTCGGGAATCTACGTTCGCGCAGACTAGGAAGAAGTGTAACGAAAGTACCCGAAGCTATAAGTACATTCAACATGATCTTTAACCGATACGGATAAGGTGCAGAATTGATTGCCGCAGTAGCACTACCTATTTCGCTCACGCTAATATTGCCAATCAACCAATAGCAACAAAAGCGCGCGGCCTGCCATAAAATGAAACTATCTGAGTAGTCGATCAACTTGCCGCACATCCAAAATTTGGTCATCTGCGCAGGTACATCCGCGAGACTTATTTCTTGTGTAGCACTGTACTAACTTGTATGCGCCTCAGTATTATTTCTTGTGTAGCACTGTACTAACTTGTATGCGCCTCAGTACCTTGTCAAAGTCAAAGTAGGTAGCTCAAAATAAAAGCGAGATGCGTTTAAACATAACATTTACATACAGGCACATATATTGTTTTAGGCCTGGCCACTAGGATACCCCTTGTCGTGGGAACCAGAAACAACGACATCACAAACATGTAAACATCCAAGACCTGGGGGTTTTTTTTGTTCCCAGCCGGGATTCGAACCCAAGACCTCTTGCATGCTAGGTAGATGCGCTACCGCTACGCCACAGAGGTCGTCAAACCCTAAACCCTAAACAATCATTTTTCTCAAACCTTCTGACATATTACTAGCGAGATAATTCCCCAGCTTCACTTAACTACTTCAGAATCGTTTCGGAAGTCACTCACGGTTTTCTTATCTCTTGAGGGCTTAACTAGAAAATACAATTCTTTGTTTAGCTTAGAAGTATGTAAGCGTTACTGGAATATTATTTATTTTATTCTGGGCGAGGTGGCAGAGCGTGGTAGGTAACTTTTAAAAATCTAGATTTATATTTCGGCTTGAGGAAACTTACCTAACTGAATCTTGCTCTTATTGACCTGAGAACAGGTAGAACGGTGGACTCTGAAGTGACAGCCCCAGGTTCGATTGCTAGTGCGGGCATATATCAATGACTTTGTTGTCTAAGTTATGTACATTTGTAGAGAAGTTAAAGTAGGGATGCCACTCGCTAACCGTGAATAAAAACATCGTGAGAAAACCTGACTGCCTGAGGTGTCAGCGCTTGAAATTGCCAATAAGCGGTGGGCACGCGTGGTAATTAAACCCATACTCTCTGAGAGAAGACCAGTGCCATGCAGTGGGACGTTTATGGGCTACATAAAAAAAATATAACCTGAGACTTTATATAGATAGATAGATAGATAGATAGATAGATAGATAGATAGATAGATAGATAGATAGATAGATAGATAGATAGATAGATAGATAGATAGATAGATAGATAGATAGATAGATAGATAGATAGATAGATAGATAGATAGATAGATAGATAGATAGATAGATAGATAGATAGATAGATAGATAGATAGATAGATAGATAGATAGATAGATAGATAGATAGATAGATAGATAGATAGATAGATAGATAGATAGATAGATAGATAGATAGATAGATAGATAGATAGATAGATAGATAGATAGATAGATAGATAGATAGATAGATAGATAGATAGATAGATAGATAGATAGATAGATAGATAGATAGATAGATAGATAGATAGATAGATAGATAGATAGATAGATAGATAGATAGATAGATAGATAGATAGATAGATAGATAGATAGATAGATAGATAGATAGATAGATAGATAGATAGATAGATAGATAGATAGATAGATAGATAGATAGATAGATAGATAGATAGATAGATAGATAGATAGATAGATAGATAGATAGATAGATAGATAGATAGATAGATAGATAGATAGATAGATAGATAGATAGATAGATAGATAGATAGATAGATAGATAGATAGATAGATAGATAGATAGATAGATAGATAGATAGATAGATAGATAGATAGATAGATAGATAGATAGATAGATAGATAGATAGATAGATAGATAGATAGATAGATAGATAGATAGATAGATAGATAGATAGATAGATAGATAGATAGATAGATAGATAGATAGATAGATAGATAGATAGATAGATAGATAGATAGATAGATAGATAGATAGATAGATAGATAGATAGATAGATAGATAGATAGATAGATAGATAGATAGATAGATAGATAGATAGATAGATAGATAGATAGATAGATAGATAGATAGATAGATAGATAGATAGATAGATAGATAGATAGATAGATAGATAGATAGATAGATAGATAGATAGATAGATAGATAGATAGATAGATAGATAGATAGATAGATAGATAGATAGATAGATAGATAGATAGATAGATAGATAGATAGATAGATAGATAGATAGATAGATAGATAGATAGATAGATAGATAGATAGATAGATAGATAGATAGATAGATAGATAGATAGATAGATAGATAGATAGATAGATAGATAGATAGATAGATAGATAGATAGATAGATAGATAGATAGATAGATAGATAGATAGATAGATAGATAGATAGATAGATAGATAGATAGATAGATAGATAGATAGATAGATAGATAGATAGATAGATAGATAGATAGATAGATAGATAGATAGATAGATAGATAGATAGATAGATAGATAGATAGATAGATAGATAGATAGATAGATAGATAGATAGATAGATAGATAGATAGATAGATAGATAGATAGATAGATAGATAGATAGATAGATAGATAGATAGATAGATAGATAGATAGATAGATAGATAGATAGATAGATAGATAGATAGATAGATAGATAGATAGATAGATAGATAGATAGATAGATAGATAGATAAATAGATAGATAGATAGATAGATAGATAGATAGATAGATAGATAGATAGATAGAGAATACTTTATTGCACAACCAGAAAAATATTACAACCATGATTTCTTAAATCTAAGTAATGTTATATACAATTGGCGGTTTGGCTGTAACATCGCTTTGGCCTCTCCAATGACGACCTCTGTGGCGTAGCGGTAGCGCATCTACCTACCATGCAAGAGGTCCCGGGTTCGAATCCCGGCTGGAAACAAAAAAAACCCAGGTCTTGGATGTTTACATGTTTGTGATGTCGTTGTTTTTGGTTCCCACGACACAGGGTATCCTAGTGTGGGGCCTGAAGCAATGTATGTGCCTGTATGTAAATGTTTATGTTTATGTTTTATGTTTAATGTCAGCTGAGGCTAAGTCTGTACTTACATTAGTTAAGGTCGCACTTAGTTTGAGAAGATTAGTTTAATATTAAGGTTCCTTAATTTTATCAATATGTTAGAATCACAATGTGTTGTATTAGGGTGACATGATCACTTTGTGACCAAACCCTTAAATAAAGATAAAAAAAACATATATTTAAATAATAATATACATAAATACCTAAAAATAAATACTTATGCAATTAAATACATATTAGCAACAGTTTCACAATACTTTTGGAAGTTTCAGCGTAGCCCCTCTGAGTCGAATTATAAAGCTAATTACATGAATACTAATGTAGTGTGAGTTGTACGTAACTTCAGCCTTAACGCTAACATAATAAGGCACACATTAGGCATCTTTATTTGGCAGTCCCGTATGAAGTTGAAATGACAGTAGTTAGATTACATTTTCGGGCCTTTCAGAAAGGCTAGTTTTACAGTTTATATGTACTTTTATGCTTGTACTGGTAGTAAAAGGTTTTCAAATAATATATAGGTTTGTGAAGTTCTAATTGCAGTACCGTTGTTTGCTATTTCTATTTATTATACGTATTATGAGAGTTTGTCATCAAACAGCTTTGTTCTAGATTTAAAAAAAACATTTGATAGAAATCGTTAATATACAGGAGGCAATAATAACCATCAAATTGTTTGTTCGTGACCTGGGGTTATTTCGGCTGCCCAATATCAAAACATAGTACATTTTGGGCCAGTACATTTTTGTGCCTCTAGCGATAGAGACAACTGGAGTCTGGGGAGTGCAGGGGAAGGCGTTTGTGAGGGAAATAGGACGTCGCTTGAGGGATCGTGGCTATGACTGCCGCTCTGGGGCATATCTTATGCAAAGAATTTCCCTTGCAGTGCAGCGAGGTAACGCCGCCAGCGTAGTGGGCACCTTTGGGTCAGATGTGTCCCGGGGCGGCTTATTCTCTTAGTGTTTTTTTTTTGTTTTTCTTTGAATGTTTTGTTTAAATTTTCTATTTTTAGTTCTGACGAAACTTTTTGTGAATTAATGTTATTTTAATATGTTGAAATTTCAGATTTAAAAAAAAAAAAAAAAAACATAGTAACTCATTCCGAGCAAATTGTTCCGGAGAGCAAAAAATACGGAGCGTTACTTTGTAGGCTTACCCTAATATAACTACTAGAGTTAGAGTTTTAGGGGTTGGATCAAAAGATACGGTAATTACTTGGCTTCAGATTCACATACTTAAAATTAAAGTTAAATCAATACTACAACATAAATCACACTTACTTTATTTATTTTCGTAAAACTATAATAAATGTGGGCGTAAAAACCACTTTAAAACATAGCATGTGTAATTAAAACTGTTTTTATACGGATTTATGCTCGTTTATTACATTTTTACAATTTTCCAACGTTTCGGCACTTTTTCAGGTGCCGTGGTCCCGGATGACTGAGGTGACAGGTGTCTTTTAGAAATCATTAACGGTTAGTTTACTACCCTCGGCAAAAATTACAAAAGTTAATTATGAAGTTACGTTCCAAAATAGACAAACCAATTATTTTTTATATAAAGTCAACAATATTGATTATTAGTAATTGAAGTTAAAATTAAATTTATAAACTAATTACTTTATATGAACTTAAAGATACCGATTATTAATTGAAATTAAATTGATTTTTTATTATTTATTCTACAGTCACACTTCTAGCAAGGGGGTCTCATGCACTTAAGCACTGGTTCCCATGCTACCGGTATGTTCCAACCACGTGGTTGGAACATACCGGTAGCATGGGAACCTTTATATAAAAAATAATTGGTTTGTCTATTTTGGAACGTAACTTCATAATTAACTTTTGTAATTTTTGCCGAGGGTAGTAAACTAACCGTTAATGATTTCTAAAAGACACCTGTCACCTCAGTCATCCGGGACCACGGCACCTGAAAAAGTGCCGAAACGTTGGAAAATTGTAAAAATGTAATAAACGAGCATAAATCCGTATAAAAACAGTTTTAATTATGTCTACAGCTCGTGTTAACCTTAGAAAATACTATAGCATGTGTAGTTGCTTAATATTACCTAATAATAATTTTGCATTGTTTGTTTATGTTAATATCGATTTTCTTCTTTTTTGTGGTGTTATTTTTATTTAACCTGCTGTATTAGGTGGAAAACCTGTAAGGGCGGAGTTCATAATGTAATAAATAAATAATAAAAAGAATAATAATATTTATCCTTTAAAGCACTCAAAATACGCCTAGATCGATATAACTGCTGGTGTCTCATTTTATTCATTCAATCAACCGAGAAAAACTTTACACTTGCAAGCACCGCTTGAGTTACTAATTTCAATGGTAACCGTTTTTGTTGACATCACAAATTTAAAACCTAGCAACTGAGAGTTTTCAATTTATTATGCTGAGATGTTTTCAATTTGTTCTACGAAGAAATAAGCTATCACAGTTTAAATTACTGGATCATGCTGATTATTATTTTAGTAATTCGTATGAAAATAAGTGTCTTGAAACCCGTGGCATTCAACCTAGTAAGCCAGAAAATGCAAAAACCCATTTGTTGGCGACAGACCTTCTTATTGTTTACTTTACCTTTTTATAGGTATAGTTTTTTATTTTTGTCAGTTTTATATTTAGTTCTTGTTTTGGTTCTGTCTATTATTAATAGTCTTGTGAAAATATGGTTAAATAAACACGGATTTAGAAATAAACATATTTATTTAAAAGAGAAAAGTAGGACACCATACGTAACACCATTTTTTTCAAAATTTTAAGATACTAGGTTTTGATATTGGGCAGCCGATTTATTCCTGTAATTAATTCAAGAAACATAAACTCCTATTGAACATTTCTTGACTTTGTTAGTATTAAAAAAACCGTTTATCATCAGACCAAAGCTGAATGAAACTAAGTCTTGATGGCTATAATACGTTTTATTCCGCGAATCTTTACCGAGCGATTCGCGAATTGTTGTATAATAAGAACGGCAAAGTTGTGGAACATGCTGCCATCGTCTGTCTTTCCGGAGACATATAACCTGGGTGTCTTTAAAAGTAGAGCTAACCGGCATTTAACAGTTAAGCACGTAACATCGTAGACCCCGTCTTCGCTTACCATCAGGCGTGACTGGTGTCAAACCCGTCCTACTCAAAAAAATAATATCACATCACATCAAATTCTATTTAATTTATATCATAAGCCATAGACATATAAATAAAAGACAATAACGCAGTCACAAATGTCAGTCTAGTGTTGCCATAACGTTCTTTTTAACTTGGCAAATGCGTGTTTACTGAAAGCCACGGTGTGACGTCATCAGCGTATTTTTGTAATTTTACTATTTTCTCGGAAATGGAAAGACAGAAGCTACTGAAAGTAATTTTTAGGTGCTTTACAAATCCGAATCTCGAAATGGTTTTCGTATAAGAGCTCCTTACAATTTTGAAACCATTTTTGGCTGGAGTGATCTCACAGCCCACGTACAATGGCCCAACTATAAGGGTAAGTGCGGAAACCACAGGACAAACTAACTAACAATTTTGAAAAGATGTATATTGCCAATACGTGGGTATGCATGGTAAACCCATACTCTCTCTTTAAGAGATGAAGCGCATTTAAGCTACATTAAAAAACGGTTTGAATTTATAAGAAGTAAGTTTCACCCCACTTGCAGCTTAGTACATAGGTACCGACGACATTTTGTGTTTATGGTAATGGCTGCAGCTGTGACATATGTCTTTCTATCCAGCCCATGGCTTTCACTTTTAAGCCAATCACTTCGGACCAATCTCGTTGTCGTCATTGCTTTCCTACGCATTTAGCAATATTGGCTACTAAATCCGCAGAATAGTCTATCCATAGCTTATGTCTAGTCTGCCTAGTCTGCCTCTCCATCGTCTAACTGTCTTAGTCCACTGTCCGTACTACCGCCTGATCTTTGTCCTTTGTGGGTAACCCTTTATATAGGATATAATCACCTTTAAAGTATAAAAAACTCAATAGGTATTGAAATGAGAGCGAGCGATGTCTGACCTCCATTTTACGTATCAGACCGAGCTACTCGCAGCCTCATCTCCTGGAACTTCTGGCAAAAGAGACCCATCCCTCTTGCCAGCTATGTTTTTTGGTTACCTACCGAAAAAAACGAGCGGAAAGCTGTTTTATCTCACCCTTATTTTAACATCCGCGACCCAAAACCGTGACTCGGCAAACGTAGTGTAGGACGCCCTCCGGTGGCATGACGATCTGCGAAAAAGACAGGGCGCTATGGCACTCATTAGGGGAGGGCTATGTCCAGCAGTGGACTACATAATATAGTCTGAGGATAAGACCCAAAACTCCTTTTCTAATTTATTTCCTTCTTGCCGCACTGTTATGTCGACACCAGCTTCGGTCTAGTGATTCACGTTTCAACGTCTGCAACTTACATTTTTTGGCAAAATAGGGGTACCACCCTATAAAGCCTATCTCAAAATCCAACAACATTGTGCCCAAACGACGCTGCGCAGTGATCGACGAGGAAATACTTGTGTGTCATGGGATGTTAAAACCGTGTTTGCTTCCAGCCAATGATGACTGGGCGACGCGAGTACCCCTACCACAGATGGGAACCTCTCTACTTCGGCACTAGGAATGAACCATGGTACAGCGAGATCCTCTCCTGGGAAGGGAGGCAGGATAAGATGACGCAGGTACGTGGGTTGTATGGGATGCCATTGGCAAGCTGAAATATGTTGTTTAGGTAAGGAGTTTGGGTGATTGTTGGCTGACATTTGGTGACAAAAATTGCAAATAGTATACGGTAGTTGGTGCTAATCGACTGCTGATAAAGTGGTTGTCAAAAGGTATACGCAACCTTCAGTTTTCGCCTAGAATTTTTATTGAACGTTATATTTTAAAGCCATCTATTCGAGGTGATGTGAGCTAGCTGATCCAGTTACGCTTTTTCATGGAACTTCTTAAACTAACCGGGCATTCTAAATAAGGGCTTATTTAAGAATTATTTTTGAGGGGTGAATTATTGATGGAAAGCCTGAGTGGCTTTCCGTCAAAACATCACCCCTCAAAAATTAAAAATTATTATCAGCCCTAAAACATTACCTCGCCACTCGTATTTATGAAGTGTAGATAGATAGATAGAAAACACTTTATTGTACATAAAAATGGAAATTACACAGATATGACTTAACCTAAGAGTACAGACGGCGGCCTTATCACTAAAAGTGATCTCTTCCAGACAACCTTAGTTAGTGTAGTGAATGAAGCCTAGCGGCTAAGCTCTAATCAGATGCCATTTCTCCAGATGGATGAGCTTTGCCTGAAAAAATACACCGTTGTAATCTTGGATGGAGGTTTCTTGGTCCACGGCAATGGCTTGTTCACTGACGATGATACTGACTCAGGGAGAAAGGTCAATTATATGGCTCGGACCATCAACGAATATAGATATGGACGAATAATGGTGCGTCTCCATGCAAAGTACGTGAACACAAAAAATGTTAATTCTGTAAAAGTCAGGAGGTTTTTTCTGGACTGTGCGTGTCAACTCCCCCTGTATAATCCTTCGGATTGTCTTGAAGTAACGCCCATGGAAGTGAATGTGCAGGTCCAAGACGATGTGTTTATTAGAACGTCGTTCATTCACATCAGTTACGATTATAACAAAGTCACATTTCCAAATGAAAGCCACACACACGAAATATTACTGGAACGTTTTCAGAAAAGATTTAACAGAACTATTATGAAATAGTTTACGTTTTCCACTAAAGTGTTAGATTTTGTAGAGATCTCTTTGTGCTTTGTCCGTTACTTTGTTTTATTTCAATTTAATTAAATTGTTTACTTGATTTTAGAGTTGTAATAAAACATACCTTTAGCCGACTCACTGAACATCACATTTATAAAATAAAATGAATGACTGAGAAAGCAAACGTGTTTCCATCGTAATTATTTTCAGTTGGTTTATTTCTTTTTATATCTTTCTTTTTTTATTTTTCTTGTATATTTTTGCCTAATATATCTAATATTTATTGAGTGAAATGAATTTTTGGTTAAAAAAAAACAATTTGCAATTTAAACAAAACTTCGCTGTTCGCATAGTTCTTAAATATTTTTTTATACATTTTTTGATATTTATTTGAAGTTTAAAGTGCGCTTTTACATAACAAGTCTAAAGAACACGGTGAGAAGTGAGACCTCCCAAGTTAGTGTAGATTTTCTTTATTTTTCGCTTTTTATCTTCACGCTTTCGCTTCCACAGCTCTTTCTGTTTCTTCATCCTGTGTTCCAGAAAAAGGCACTTATCTACGAATACATAAGGTGTACTTTCCCGGCAGATGGTAGAGCTGTGTATGAAGGACTACCGGATGATTGTCCTGGACGGCGGGTTCCTCTGCCACGCCGCGGTTGTCAGGCGGAATGCCTCACAAAGGATGCTCCACTTGCAGAAGCTAAACAGCTTTCGATACGTGCAGATTTTGACTAAGTTGAAAGAGAAATACGTTAACAACCCTCGGTGTAAACCCATGGTTAGATAGGACGATTAGGCTGTACTGTCGCAGCGTTTACAAAATGCTGATAAAACATAAAGTTTCGACCCTTCATAGGGCTAGGGTAGTTGGCCCTTTAAATTGAACCTCATGACCTGTAAATAAAGTCTAAAATAAAAATGAAATATAAATAAATAAAAAAATAATAATAAAAAGAACATTATCCAAAAGTAACAAACGTGCTTTTGCTACGAATACATAATTTAGTTCACACTTTTGAAATGGTCGGAGCCTCAGCATTAATGCTGTTTTTCAGTCCCCGCCGGCATTTTGTACACTTATTCTTAGTAAATAAAAAACAATTAGGTGTTAAATGGTACCACAAATTTAAAGCAAAATCAAACATGGAAACAAAATAAAATAAATGGAAGAGACGAATGGCTACCACGAGTAAGCAGAGACGCAAATAAACAGGAAGAAAGAAAGCAAAGAAACAATCCTTCAGTTCATTATAGCAACGGCCTAACGGAGGGTTAAGTTGGTTATAGATACCTGGGTTTTTGAAAGATTGCCGACTACAGCTTAAAAACTTACATAACGTAATTTTCAAAAACTTTTAATAAATTTTTTTGTCTATTTTACTAAGAACACATTTCTCGTTTAATTTGTGCTTTTCACTCGCAATTTTTGTATTTGAAATGGAACTCCATCGAAATTCCAGGAGTGTCTGAACTATATAACGTAATTGGGTGATATAACCAATTGTTAATTGTAATGTCTAATGATACAACATAGCATCGTAGGTTACCAATGACCTTCCAGAAAGATATGAGTTGCAAGCAATATTCCTTGTAGTTTGGATCTTCTGGCAGGAGAGCGCAAGGTCGCGATAAAAGTGCCATTTATGCCATTATCGGTTAGTGCCATCTCGCTTTATTTCACCGCGTAAAGCGAGATGCCGCTACCCGATAGTGGGACAAAACTTTTATCCTTGTGCTCCCCTAGCTGGCCTCGTCTGTTGTAAGAATGAATGCAACTACCATGAGATTGTTATTTTTTAAACCTATTACTTAGATGTGTTTAGCAAATGAAATGCCAAAGTATTTAAAATATTGTTATACGTAATTTTATAACACTTTCTTCGATTCTAGGTACGTTATGCATTAGCCAAGTTCTATTGAATTTTTTCTGTAATCATACCGTCATTATCATTGTGCTTTCATAGACCTGTTACAAAGTTTTAGCTAATAAACGTGACATAAAATAGTTATCTACACCTGAAGGCACTTTTAATTCTAGTCCAATCTGTGATTACACTATTATTTTAAGCTCCAAGTACCTATGTAGCAAATCTATTTGATGTTCTAGAATTTTACATGACTTAGTACCAGCTATTTTGTTAATTATATCTATAAGAGAGTATCAAATAAGAGTATACATGTTATTTTTATTTGCAGAATACAAACTGTGAGATTCCTTTTCAATTACTGCGAAGATGGAATTGTAAACAATACAATAATATCATATATCAATGTGAAATCGTCTTACCTGAAGAAAAATAAAGCTGGCTTAAGAAATAAACAACTTGTTTTGATATCAGTTCTTAAGTCCGTGTATTCGATAGCGATTAGCGATTCTTGCTCTTTCAATTACGGTTGAAATATCGGCTTTAACACGATTCTACTAAAACAATCCTAGAGGCGATTTATTTTATTTCTGGTTACATCTTCTCTAAGTAAAATCTCCAACAGCGTGTAAATACACGCTGTAATGATCGTTATTGGAATGTTTTTTGTGAATAAGGTCGTGTTTATGGCATAACAAAACGAAAATTAAGCACCCTACTTCTATAACATAAACGTAACATCTATCAAGAACTGACATTCTTTTGAGTGGTACTTTTTCTTTTACGTCTTCAAAAGAGTAAATATCTGTACTAATTGAATTCCATTCATTGGAAGAATCATCAGAACAAGTACTACTTATTTTAATCTACTTATCATCCTGTTGGATCTGGGTTAGGCTAACGAGGCAGTTGTACCAACCTGTGTACATTGTACATACATAAACCTCAGGCCCATGTCCTGGATTTGTAGGTATGGACCAGGATTTGTCAGTGGTTTTTTTAAGATGGTGAGGTGGCCACAGAAATGGAATATTTCATTTTTTGGGTTACATGTTTTACTAAGAATACCACTCGCAAACAGTGAAAGAAATATGTTGAGAAAACTCCATTAACTGAAAAATCCACAAATTTCTGCGCTGGAAGTTATCAGTTAGTCTAAGCACGCCTTGTGATGGTGGCTTGAATTTTGTAGTGGATGGTGTTATGCACTTAAGGAAGTTTTAGCCAAACGTTCTTGTATGCACTCTATTACGCAACTAAATCTGACCACTATTGCAAACGCGAAAGTTTGGATGGGTGAAAGTTTGTTACCCAATCACACAGTAAAGCCTGTGCCTGCGTGGATGCAATTTGACACAAAAATAGATTATCTGGACTGGAGTAGCATCATCATCAGCATCAGCTGTTTAACGCCCATCGCAGGATATAGGCCTCCTTCATAGTTTTCCAAGCTTCATGGTCTAGTGCCGTCCGCATCCAGCAACACCCCATCACCGTACCCACGCCGTCCGACCATATGGTGGAGGTATATCGGAAAAATGAACATCAAAATTTCTACGCGAAAGAACTCGCGGGCAATAGCCGATGCTACGCGTATCTCGGTCTTCTGACCCAGTTTGGAGTGTAGCAAATAACTGTATCTAACCTACAGTTACAATTTGTGCAGATGTCGGAGCTCTGTCTCCAGTGCCGGGCCCTAGTGATTCTCGACGGTGGTTTCATGTGCCACAGTCAGCCAGTCGCGAACAAAACCGACAGCGACTTCTACGCTAGGTTAGCTATGACTGCCAATCTGTTCCGGTATGGCAGGATCATGAATGTGCTCTATAAAGCCTACGTGAACGAGACCGGGGAGGGCGGCGATGAAACTCGCAAGTATAAAAGGTTCTTCAAGAGTTGTCGCTGTAGAGTGCCTATGTTTTCTGAGAAGGACCGTCTAAAAGGATGGTTTAAGGGTTGAATTTCACTGAAAAGAGTACTTACTTTTTCTTCTTGCGAATTGTAATAAATAAAACTCTGGTTTTGCTCAAAGATAGAGGGGACCAAAGATGGTTTTCACTGAAAGCTAGGTGTATAATTTTTTGATATGAGTATACACATTAAAATGGTTACATACGAATGTTTACATTTTATTTGTAATTTTATTTCTGTGTTTGTAGCAGTGTTACTTAAGTTAATTATTTCTCAAAATACATTTTGTTATTTAAGTCACGAGCCAACTATTTTTTTTATTTATAATAATAGATATCAATATCAATATATAATGGTTGATGTTAAGGCCAAATTTAATTACAGCTGAGTCAGAGCAACTGATCTCAATCGCTAAAACAAAAATGCCATATGTTTGTTACTGCAAACACAAAAACGGCAACTTTTATCTTCAGGTTTTATCTAGGCATTTTAATATACTAGGTTTACATATTTTTTTCTTTTACAAAATTATTTGGATTTTGTTCAATACGCTCATCCGTTTTCCGTGCAAGCGGCCAGCTTTGCCTACGAATGACGAAAACTTATCCGGTTGATGATCTATTATTTTAATTCCTTATTGCACTAATTACATGAATAACAATAGAAGTACAAGGGCGTGCTTAATGCAAGAAGCGTTCTCTTCAGTAAACCTTTGGTGTTGAATAGACTGGGAAAGGGTAGTGCAGGAAAAAAAGGTGAAAGACAATAACAAAGTTACACAAACATAGGGAGATATATTTACTTAGACCTATAGGTCAGGGGCTTGATTTCTTGCTCATCACAGAAGTTCAGTATTTCAGTATTTCTTAATGATTCGCGATACTCATACATAGTTATATGTTAAACGGGTCAAATCGCGATTATTTATTAGGTAAAACGTAATTACCTTATTTCAGTATTTCAGCTTGCTAATGTTAGATATTCAGTGGTAATGACCTTATTACAGCATAGAGCAAGAGTGTTTGGTTTATATTTGTAGCACATTTTTGTATTGATAATGAGATCCCATACAATCTACGTGCCTAGCCTGTAAACGTACACCATACTCGAAGTTCTCAACATAGTTCAACAACTTTTGC